>OX637345.1:4792503-5392503 GCA_951799405.1 Agapetus fuscipes | reverse complement strand
CGAAGGGGTCGCATTTGACGAGTTGAACCTATTATTTTTACAGGTAAGGGGGCCGGCCTTACGCCAACCACTTCAGTTGAAGTGGGAGTTTCCCAGCTCCCGAGAGGGCTGGTACTCATTTCTTGTGCAGGCTGAGTAAACCTCGCCGGTATTTTATTTTGGGGCTTGAAATAAACACTGAAATGGGAAATCATTTCTGACACCCTCGGTGGGATTCGAACCCGGATTTTGCTCTTCGTGTGGTTAAGTACATCCATTAAAATCATCAGTACAAAATGTAGCAGAAGAGGCGGGAGGGGCACTGCTGGCAGAGATACATTGAGCAGTTGGTTGCCAATAAACGTGAAGCGTTTACACGTGTTTTAAGCGGAATATTGTCGCTACAACGAACACTTTACGAGATGGAGCGCCGTCTTCTCTTCGGCGGAATAAACCATAAGACGTTATACGACCGCCACTTTTACTGGCTCGTCAAAACGCGCTGCTACACCACAGGAAACTCGCAGCTTCTAATCTTTTATTTACGAGTACATGTTTCTGTGAGTAACTTGATACTACAGTGCTGATTTTTACTTAGTTGGGAATTCATGTGTACAAAAAACGCCTGTACTCAATTTGATTTTTATTGCCAAGATGCATCCGCAGCGGATTCCCAGTAATCATGTCAATGAACACACGCGCTCTACCGACATTTCTATCGACGCAACTATTTACTCATCGTTTTTTTCCTTGTAAGAAACGGGACGGGGATTGAATCCCGGAATCAGGATATAGGAGGAACACCGGAGAGGACTATGCAACGCAAACACAAACGCAACCAAGCTACACACATAGTGTATCTTCTTGCCGCGTTATCTCCGAAGGGGTCGCATGTGGTGAGTTGAACCTATTTATTTTTACAGGTGAGGGGCCGGCCTTACGCCAACCACTTCAATTGAAGTGGGGGTTTCCCAGCTCCCGTGAGGGCTGTTACTCAGTTCTTGTGAAGACTGAGTAAACCTTGGCGGTATTTTATTTTGGGGCTTGAAATAAACACTGAAACGCTAAATCATTTCTGACACCCTCGGAGGGGTTCGAACCCGAGCTCACGGCATTCAATGCAAGCACTCTACCAACTGAGCTATCGACTGGACTACAACTCGCCACAACCCAACCTTTTTGGTTGGAGGTCGGTACAATATAGAGTTTACTTTTTAAGTAAACGCTAGTTTTTTTATCAAGCCTACAGCAAAGGGTATTGCATGAAAATTGGCATTTTCTACAGCGACGTTTAAGCTCGAATAGGGCTCTTGAGGTGTGATTCTCACAAAAACAGCGCTCAACAAATAAATCATCCTAATATTATTATTATTATCCACCGTCCAGAAATCGTCCTTCAATTCTTATTATTCTTCGGCCGTTAAGATCTCACAATTATTTTCTTCATGCTTCGATGATCCATTTGCTATATGTGTCCGTCTATTGTCCACTGTCAGAGCTATGGAGTCTTAGTTTTATTTATTGAAAATAGGTTTACTTGCCACATGCGACCCCTTCAGGTAGAATGCGGCAAGAAGTTACACTATATGTGTAGCTTAGTCACGAACCTTATGAACATTTTTATGAGCCCCATATAGCACAATATTGGATCACCTCTTTACAAGATGTCTTCTATCATTTCTAATAGTCTCTTTGAAGATCAAAAAATATACGTAATTTGTTATTTGCGTTATAGAAGTTCCATGTAAAAGAGGCAATAATGTAAAGGGATTTAGATACTTAGACACACAGTAAAAGGTACATACAAGTACTTAGTTTGCAGACAAATATCTCGTTTCGCGAAAGTGTTTGTCTGCAAAATATACCTACTCTGGGAATTCCCTTTATAAGAAACGGATAATTAATTACTTCTATGTAAATCTTTCAAAACCTTATTTTCTGAATGTGATTTCCAGCAGCTTTTTAAAAATCCTTTTAATTCTGTCTGATTCTTATTTTGTTCATACCAACAACTTAAGCATAAGATTATTTTGTCAAAAATGTTTTTTTCACACTTTCTTTCTTTCTGTAAAAGTGTGAATGGAAAAAGAGGGAAGCGACGAACAAGAAAAGTATGGAGTGATCAGATTGAGTAAATTGTACAAAAATGGGATATACAAAGTGAGCGTAAAAGAAGAAAATGCATGAAAAATGTGATGGATATGAATGAATTGAAAGAGGTATGTCAGGATAGAAAAAAATGGAGGCAGCTCTGCAGAGGCTCTGGCCATCCCAAGCGGAATTGCGACATAGTTACAGTTACAGTGATTTTTTTTATTCCAAACTTTTTTTAAGACTTAAGTTTAGTAAGTTATAACATAGCATAGTTTTAGTAAGCTTATAAAAATCATCATCATCTAAAAGCATTGCCAGCCATTTTTCTCTGTTGTTTACCATCCTCTTGAGGTGAGAATTGGAGGAGACATCCATGGGTCACTTTAAGCCCTAGAAGTATAAAATTTTGAGAGATCTTTAATTTATCTTCCCAAGAATTTCCTTCGAAAATGTTGCTAAAAAAAGTGTTTTTTCTATTTCAGTGAACAATTAGTTAAATTTTCCGCTTCAAAATGTACCTTTCATGTTCTGTTCTTTCCTCTTTTTCCTATAACACCTTTTGTTGCGCTTTCTTTTGACACATCATGTCTTGGCTATCTTCCATATCTCGAATACTTCTAGGCGGTCCAACAAAAAGGTCTTTCAACCCATGATGTCTTGGCAATTGTTTGAGCAAGTCTTAAAGCAGATTTGTCTACTCAGGCTATTTAGCTCCTTTATCCTTTTACCTTTATGAACCTTGTCTTCCTTATCACATGCCAACAATAATACAACAATACCTGCAAAAAATTTCAGTTCATCTGTGACAGACAGCAGACAGATGAAATTTTTTACGAAAACTGTCATCTTCAAAAATCAAGAAGTAATCGAAGTAGATCAGTGCTGAATTTTGGTAAGTCGTTATCAATAGTTCTTGACTTTTATCCTTACTACTGGATGGACTGTGACTCAGATAGATTTTTATTTGAACAGCTCACTCAATCAAGTAAGAATTATAATATAGAACCAGCACCCCTTCTCTCTAATATTTAGATAGAATAATACAAGATAGCATTCTGTAATTGTTACTCTAGAATTCCGCATCACTTTCATTTGTTTCTCCCGTTTCGGTGATCGTATTTAGCAAACCGCAAAGTTGAGTAATATTTCAGCCAACGTTTGGGCGTGTATGTGTGCGTGTACTTGTGTGCATGCTTATACGGCTCAGTGTGTGTGTAAATTAACCACTTTTGTACGCATCTCTGAATAAGCTTACCTAAAGGCATTTGGGGCAAAGAAGTATTAGCCTCATTCCATAGCTTTGCCTACTTACCGCTGCTTACTGAGAGGTGAAATGATAAAAAAGCAACAAAATCCGATTTACAATTTAAAAAATAAACAGCACTCGAGTTTTCCATTGAAGTAGTAGCAGTGGCGAAGGGTGCCATACAAGCCGATTCCCATCGGTTTCCCATTTAAAATGAGGCAAAAATGATAATAAAGTAGACTGCATGGTTTCAATGGGGAAAAAATACATATCGTTTCTTTGGTATATACGTATTTTTTTACTTTGTACCTATATTTTTTTAACTTTTTTGTTACATCATTTTAAAACGGAAGCCGATGGAAACCAGCTTGTATGGCACCCTTTGCCACTGAGTAGTAGGCACCTTAAAGTAAATTTGTAATTGCTTTTAGGCTTTCACACCCGGATTAAGATTTTTGCTAATTCATGACCGTGTTTTCCTACTTTTTTTTTAATTTAAAACTGGAAAGAATGTGGTTACCTTCGATAGATTATGTGAACCGGGTTCGTTTTGTACCATGTATTCAAGACAATTTCTTCAAAAACTATAAATAGACGACAATAATTCCAATTTAATCGGAAGGTAGCAGAGCTCGGAAAAAGGGAAAGTAAATATGGATGTTGATTCTGAAATCATTTTTCTCTCTACCAATGCACAAGCCTACTGATCTATAATCTATAATCTATCTATAATCTAAGTTGCAAGGATATATTTATTTAAAGCTCTCAGATGTATGCCCACAAACCAACACGTGTAGTTCGCGCTTACAAATGCTAAATGTGTACTTACAAATAAAATCCAAACCTCAAATGAACATAAGCCCCACAACTTTTGCCGACCTTCCCTGACACAGGGGTGACATTGGCAAAGTGAACCATTTTTTACCGTATGGATAGTCAGCCTCATACCAACCTATAAGTCAAGGAAACTAATCACCCCTTAAAAAGTGACGACACAGCAACAGTTATTGTATAAGCGTTCAGATTCAAATTACTAACCATTACCGGTTCGTAGTCCAGTGGTAACACTTCGGACTCGTAAATGGAAGGTTGTGGGTTCGAATCCCGGCGAAGCACAAAAAATATACCATTTGTATTTTCAAACTTGCTATTTGCTGGGTTGAAAAATTTATAAACCTGTACCCAAGACCGGTCATCAAAAGATCCATCCAGCCTTAAAGAAACTGGGTCTTATTTGAGAATTAGCACTTTCTACAGCGACGACCAAGTTTGCAGAGAGCTCTTGAGGTGTGATACACACAAAAACAGCGCTCACCGAATAAATCAGCCTATTTTTTTTTTAATCTGGATGTGAAGAACCGTGACAACCAAAAACAGTTATTTTATGTATTTGTTCTATACTTTATATGGTTTGTTTATTAACACTTTGAAATTACCTGAAGATGATCGAGAGATCAAAAATGTTCGGGTACATAGATTTTAAAATAAAATTAATAAATCGAGTTGAAATAAACATTGTTTAATTAGAATTGTTAAATAGTAGGTTCAATAGGTTGGTATGCAGCTGACCACCCATGCTGTAGAAAATGGTTCACTTTGCCAATGTCACCCCTGTTTCTGGGAAGGTTATTGCAGGGTGTATGTTTATTTGCGATTTGGGTTTTTATGTTGTTTTTTCACATGCGGCATGCGCAAGCGCGAAATTGTACGTGTCTGCTTATGAGAATGCACATAATGTGAATCCCTAATGTTACATATATTTGCAACTCAGATTAGATTAGATAAGATTTACCAAAGATCAGTTACAAAAGGTCCATCCTACAGAACATCGTTCATATTAGTATGAAGATGTCATGTCAAATATCTAATCAGCTGCTTGATTTTCTGGTTCCGGGTATCTCGGTATCCGGGTATCCGGGTAGCGTGTTCCCATTCCACCACGCAAAAGGAATGATCACTCACACATGCACACGGAAGTATTGCAGATGAGTGAACCTAGCTGAAAACCAACTGTTAGGTATCAAATAGCTATATACTGGCACACAAGCAATTTAATGCACATACACAGTTATGAGTGTTGAAAATTGATAAATAAGACAGCTTGATTACATTTAATGAAAAGTTGCAGTTTTTTTATTTAATTTCTATATAAATGACTCTTGAAAATGACGACAGTCGAAAGTACTCGAGGATAAAATAACAAATATTTAAAAAATAAAAATACTTACGTTATATAAGAAATTCAATAGATGAAGATGAATTTTCACTAAGTAAATGCACAAACCTTTATAAGTTAAAGGTATTTCGTTTCGTTATCGAGGTAGAATTGAATTATAGCCCTATGTTATGAATTCGCTGCAGATTGTATTAAAAACTTTATAAAATTGGATCAGCAATTTGAAAAAATCTAAAGTTCACCAAAAACAGCACGAAAATGTTCTCGAAAAGCAAAAATATATTTACTAGTAACAGTGAAACCCGTGTGCATGTGTGAGTGATCATTCCTTTTGCGTGGTGGAATGGGAACACGCATCCGGGTATCTCGGTATCCGGGTATCCGGGTATCTCGGGTTCCAAATATCTAATCAGCTGTTCACTTGCGTCCATCTTGGATAATGAATCGAGAAAAAATCAAAAGGAATCGTTTACGTTCACCTACCGAATATGTTGCAGAGGTAATTAAAGTAACCGAGTATAAAGCAGCTGTTCACTTGCGGCCATCTTGGATTGACAGGTCTTCATACAAATATTACCGATATTCGTAAGGTTAGAATTACCTTGGGGATGAGACTTCCAGCCCTGGGGTGTGATTGCAAACGAGAAAAGCGCTCACCAAATAAAAAATCATCACAAAAAATACTAAGAAGGGAGAGCCAGTTGGGTGGTTTCATGTGTAGAGTGTAATACTGTTGAATGTAGCTTGTATTACCGCCTGCGTAGACACCAGCACAACTTTATGTGGTCCAACACTCCGCCCATTATACCGGCTTCATAATTTACTTACTAATTTCACCTTTATTTACACAGGTGATACCGGATGCTACTACACGCTCCGGCCGATCAATATTTCTAGGGCGCCGCAATATACCTGGATATCATATAGTACTAGGTACATACTTACAGATATATTCTTAAATACCAATAATAATAATATTAGGATTGGTCTGAATTTAATATGATAACTAGCATTAAAAGAAGAAGAAGACGATTTTGACGTCTAATATCATTTTGTCCAACAACTAAAAAGTTAAAAAAGGAAGAAGACTTGTCTGACGTCTTATGTCATTTTTTTAAATGTTAAACTTTCTCTCGTGTTCTACCTGCCCTACTGTCAACATGTGTTTGCGGCAGTGAGCCAAATAAATGGCGTGTTAAATTCTGCGAGCTGTAGTCCTCTCCACTTTTGCCCAGGATTCCTCTCTTCTCTACCATCCTTTCTGATTCCGACATCCGAACCAGTTTAGACCATTTTTAGACCAAGGATGATTTATTTGGTGAGCGCTGTTTTTGTGTGTATCACACTTCAAAAGCCCTCTGCGAGCTTGGAAAGCGCCATTTCTCAAGCAAGACCCAGTTGGTGTAAGGTTGGATTGACCTTCAGTGACCGGTCTTTGGTATAGGTTTATGAATTTTTTAACCCAGCGAAGAGCACATTTAGAAATATAAATGGTATATTTTTGTGCTCCGCCGGGATTCGAATCCACAACTTTCCATTTACGAGTCCAACGTGTTGCCACTGGACTACGGACCGGTCCAAGAAATGCCAACAACATGCGGTGTACCTAGCGGTCACCCATCCAAGTAGTATCCGCGCCCAATGTTGCTTAACTTCAGTGATCTGATGAAAATCGGTGCTTTCAACATGGTATTGTCGTTGACCTGGCCTTTTTGATAAGGCCTGGTATTTTTTGTAACTGTAAGTCTGTCACCGTTCCGCTAGGGGTGGCCAGAGCCTTTGCAGAGTTGCATCTATTTCTTCCTATCCTTACAAGCTTCTTTCAATTCATTCATATCTATCACCTTTTTCATGCATTTTCTTCTTTTACGCTCACTTTGTATATCCTATTCTTTCACAATCTCCGCAATCTGATCATTTCATATTTTTGTCGGTCGTCCCTTACCTCTTTTTCCCTTCACACTTTCTCTGTATATGTACTTTGTCAGTCTATCATCATTTATCCTTTCCATATTTTATGCTTATGTTCATTTGAGATTGGGTTTTTTATATTGTAGGTCCACATGCGGCATGTGTAAGCGCGAAATTATGCATGTCTGCTTGTGGGAATGCATTTGATATGAATCTCAAAAGATACATATCTTTGCAGCTTAGATTTAGATTAAGATATGCCCAAACCATCTCATCACATTATTTTGTACTTGACTTACGAATCCTCTTTCAATTTACATGTTTTCTTTACCCATTCATTCCTAACTCTATACCTCCAAACTCCAGAGTTTTTCCTAACATGCTTCTCAAATGTTGTATTTCCACCGTACATACTAAATCGGTAACAATATGCCATTGTGCACCGCCATTTAGTATGACGCTGACCCACCATACTTTAAAAAAATGGTTCACTTTGCTCACCCCTGTTTCAAGGAAGATCGGCAAGAGTTGCAGGTGCTTATGTTCGTTTGAGATTGGGTTTTTATTTTATAAGTCCACGTGCGGCATGTGTAAGTGCGAACTTATACCTGTCTGCTTATGAAAATACATGTTACATGAATTTTATAATTTGTTGATTTTAAAAAATGTAATTTGTTGTGTATGTTCCTTGACTTGTAGGTTAGGATGCGGCTGACCACCCATGCTGTAGAAAATGGTTCACTTTGCCAATGTCACCCCTGTTAGAATATTGAGAAGGAATCTCAAATGTCAACATGGTTCTACAACTTTAATTATGCATAACAAAATTTACCTTTTTCTAAATGGTCCATGATTGCTTTCGCCAAACTTATTTCTCATTTATAAATTGAGTCAATTCCAACCTGGAAAGTGAGCTGACTGAAAAAAAACATCTACGTCCAAGTTTTAATCGAAAAAACATCCAGCGTCGCCGGCTGCATTCTGATGTTTAACTTTTTCTCATTTGAAATTTTCAATTTAAATTGCTTTGATTTGTTGGGTGGAAAAGTAAGCATTGCATCAACTAGCACAGTCTGTACGTCTATCATGTATGATCTAAGTTGCAATGATATAATATATTTATATCTTCACCTTAAACTTTAAAGAATGAAAAAACGGATTTTACTGAACGTGCAAAAGAGAAGAACGATTTTCTCGACGTTTTGTCGGAGTCATATCCGACGTCCTCAGAAGCGTGTCTCTTCTACACAGAAGAACCACGAACTGTTGAATTATTGTTGTTCGATCGTGGCCGAAAAGTTTGTGACGAAGAAAGCCTCGAAGCGGAAGTACACACCATCCGCGAGACTCTCACATCCAACGGTTACGCTCCTGCTCTCAACAGAGTAGAAAGCAAAAAATCTACCACTTCATATGACGTTCCCAGAAGTGGAGCATACTTACCATACATACTTGGATAGTACTTGGATGGGTTACCGCTCAGGTACACCGCATGTCGTTGGCATCTTGGACCAGTCCGTAGTCCAGTGACAACACTTCGGACTCGTAAATGGAAGGTTGTGGATTCGGATCCCGGCGGGAGCTGAGTTGAAAAATTCATAAACCTTTACCAAAGACCGGT
This sequence comes from Agapetus fuscipes, assembly GCA_951799405.1. Classification (NCBI taxonomy): domain Eukaryota; kingdom Metazoa; phylum Arthropoda; class Insecta; order Trichoptera; family Glossosomatidae; genus Agapetus; species Agapetus fuscipes. Next base: position 5,383,476 of record OX637345.1, on the reverse strand, counting down.
CACTGAAAGGTCCATCCAACCTTCCAATAACTGGGTCTTGCTTGAGAATTAGCGCTTTCTACAGCGACGACCAAGCTCGCATAGGGCTCTTGAGGTGTGATACACACAAAAACAGCGCTCACCAAATAAATCAGCCTAATTTTTTATTTATTTTTTTATCTGTACACAATGGTATGTATATTGTTGCCGACCCTGATGTATATAGAAGAGAGTCGTGGACGGTGAATGAAGGAGAAGTAAATACGGAACGCACCGTAAAAAATGGCTCATTTGAGAAGTATGACATGAAAATCATTGAAAGATAGAGTGAGAAACGAATGGGGTATGAATGAATGCGGAGTAAAAGAAAACGTGAAAGTGAAAGTTCAAAGAAGTGTGATGCGATGGTTTGGACATATTGAAAGGATGAATGAAGACCGACTGACAAAAAAAATGTATATAAGTGAATGTAATAGGTAAGCTTGAAAGGGTAAAACCTAGTAAAAAATGGATTGATCAGATAAGTGAGATTGCCATTCTTTCCCTTCCACGCTTACCTATTACATTCCTTTTACACACTTTTTTTGTCAGTCGGTCTTCATTCATCCTTTCAATATGTCCAAATCATCGCATCACACTTCTTTGAACTTTCACTTTCACGCTTTCTCTTACTCCGCATTCATTCAGAACCCATTCGTTTCTCACTCTATCTTTCAGTGTTTTTCCTGTCATACTTCTCAAATGAGCCATTTCTACTGTGCATACCTAGCCTCAAATAAACATAAACCCTACAATTCTTGCTGACCTTCCCTGGCACAGGGGTGACATTGACAAAGTGAAACATTTTTTACAAAATGAGTGGTCAGCCTCATACCAATCTATAAGTCATGAAACAAGTGCGATTGAAAAACAAGCTTTGTGTGCATAACACAAACAACTCTTAAATATTTAAATCCAAAAGCGCGAAGACAATAACAAAAATTCAGTGGTTCAAAAAATTCAGTGGCAAAAATTCAAGGGTAAAGGGGACAAGAAAGACTGCCGTAACTTTAGGCCCATTAGTCTCCTTAGTATACCTGGGAAAGTCTTATGCAAAATTGTCATAAAAAAAGTGAGAATGGCCACCGATCACAGGGTCTCTGATATTCAATCTGGTTTTATGCCAGGACGAGGTTGTGTGGACCAAATCTTTACTCTCAGACAGATTGTTGAAAAACATCTGGCTGTGGGGAGGGTGGTCTACGCAGCCTTCGTGGATCTCGAGAGGGCCTTTGACTCGGTGGACAGATGTATGTTGTGGAATGTTCTCAGGAAGTACGGTGTGAATGACAACCTTCTGAATGTGATACGTGCCATCTATGAAAATAGTTCGGCATGTGTAAGAGTGGATGGGAGATATAGTGACTGGTTTGATGTATATAAGGGAGTGAGGCAAGGCTGCGTGATGAGTCCATGGTTGTTTAATATAATCATGGACAGTTGCATAAAAGAAGCTGGAATATCAGAGAGCGGAGTGAAAGTGGGTGAAACAAGAGTTGGAGTACTTCTTTATGCTGATGATGCTATAGTTTTAGCTGACTCGGCGGAGGAACTCCAAGCGATGTTAACCAAACTGAATGATGCATTTTGTAAAAATAGCTTGGAAGTGAATGCGAATAAGACAAAAATATTAGTTTTTGACAGGAATGAAGTATGTGAGGAACTTACAGTTAATTTGAATGGAAAAAAAGTTGAAGTAGTGAATGAGTTTGACTATTTAGGAAGCAAGTTTGAGGCGAATGGTAAGATGACGAAGGAATTAGAGAAGCGTGCCAGCAAAGGAAGATGCGTGATAGGAGCGTTTGGTAGAATAGCGAAGAATAAAAGGATACCAAAGAAAATGAAAATGGCGGTACACAATTGTATATTGTTGCCGACCCTGATGTATGGAAGCGAGTCATGGACGGTGAATGAAAGAGAAGTAAATAAGGTATGCACCGTAGAAATGGCTCATTTAAGAAGTATGACAGGAAAAACACTGAAAGATAGAGTGAGAAACGAATGGGTTCTGAATGAATGCGGAGTAAAAGAAAGCGTGAAAGTGAAAGTTCAAAGAAGTGTGATGCGATGGTTTGGACATATTGAAAGGATGAATGAAGACCGATTGACAAAAAGAGTGTATAAAGGGAATGTAATAGGTAAGCGTGGAAGGGGAAGACCTAGAAAAGAATGGATTGATCAGATAAGTGAGATTGCGAATGAATGGAATTTACAGAGTGGAAACAAGAGAAGAGCATGCATGAAAAGAGTGATGAAATTAGATGAGATGAAAGAAGTATGCAGGGACAGAGTCAAGTGGAGGCACTTATGTGGAGGTACTGGCCACCCCTAGAGGAATGGCGGCAGGATACAAGACAAGACAAGACAAGTGCTTTCCTGTTTTTTTTTCGTACAGGTAAATGAGACATACGAAAATAATTTACCTGAAAACGTAAACAACAATACGGTATATATTTTTTTATTTACATTCCCACCCCCGCAATGTTTGCCATCTTCAAATATTAACCCTAAAATCCTTCAGCAAACACATGCCACGTTTTGTTTTCAGTCAATATAAGGGTGCAAGAAAAGCCAGAAATATGAGGTGTTGGTTTTAACACAAATCGGTCACAGATAACCCTTCCACAGACATGGACAAATCGGTCACACGACAGGTCATCCACACGAATAGTCGTAAATAAGATTTCTCTCACAGACAACTCGGACGTAGATAACCTGTCGATGACAGTTCGGTCATTTAAATATATTGTCCATAGACAGCACAAGCATAGAAAACTACGCTACGATAAAGCTACTAAGCTAAACATACAGAATAACTCCTTGCCGATTTTTCCGAAGGGGTCGCATGTGTCGAGTGAAACCCATTTATTTTTAAGCACTCCAGTTGAAGTGGAGGTTCCTCAGCTCCCGAGGGGGCTGGTGCGCATTTCTTGTGAAGGGTGAGTAAACTTTTTATTTTTACGTTTGAAATTAACACCGAAACGGGAAATCGGAAAACGGGACTACGATAAATGCAAAGTACAGTAATTACTAAGATTTCTTGGTAAGCAAATTTTCTGTGATGTATGTTGTATGCGATTTTAATGTCGTTGACCGAAAAGTCGTGTAGATGGACTGTCGAGTGACAGAATCGTCCGTAAACAATGTGCTTATAGACGAGATCTGCCATCTAAATTTCATTCATCGAAAAGTCGTGTGATAAAACTGTTCTTTGACTAAATTGTTTGATGACCGTGCTATCTATGGACGGGATATCTTTGACAGATTCGTCGCGACACGGGTGTAGGTAGGTGCGAGAAAAAAATCTGTTTTATTTTCAGGGCTTAAATAAATAAGAACTGTACCTCAGCGCGCCAGCCCGCCGTATTGTTTCGGTTCAATTTAATCCAATTAAGCTTCTCACTTCATAGAATTGCTTTGAAAGCACTTGCAGGAGCTGGGGCAAAGCTCAATCGCATTCAAGTATTGATGATAGACACGGAATGGATGTAACAAATTTGATTTTTCTCGGCGGGATAACGTCACAGATTTATAATTGAAGTGGTTATTTGGTAGAACGAGATAGTGCCAAAACGACACATGATATAACAACACATGACAAAACTACACATGACAGAACATCACATGACAAAACATCATAGGAAAGAGCAATGATAACACATCACAAGACAAAACATCATACGATAAAACATCACATACCTAAAACAGAACATGCTCGTACCATAAACGGCATGCTTTAGGTACGTGATGTGGTGTCATTGAGATGTTCTGTCATGTATCGTTCTGTTATGTTTCGTTATGTCATGCATCGTTTTGTCACTGTGCTGTTTTATCCTGTCACCCGCCAAAAGACCCTACGGGATCAACCAGCGATGTTTTTTTTTCAAAGACAAACTTGTCAACGACGTTAGCCATGTTGAAAGCACCGGTTCCCATAGATCACCGAAGTTAAGCAACATTGGGCGTGGTCAGTGCTTGGATGGGTTACCGCTCAGGTACACCGCGTGTCGTTGGCATCTTGGACCGGTCCGTAGTCCAGTGGCAACACTTCGGACTCGTAAATGGAAGGTTGTGGATTCGGATCCCGGCGGAGCACAAAAATATACCATTTATATTTCGAATGTGCTCTTCGCTGGGTTGAAAAATTCATAAACCTTTCCCAATGACCGGTCACCAAAGGTCCATCCTGCCTTACAGTAACTGGGTCTTGCTTGAGTATTGGCGCTTTGTAGCGACGACCAAGCTCGTACACCTCTGCGGCACTACAACAAGTGTCATAGACTCCTAGAGTCTCTAGAATCTAGGGAGTCTCCCGCACAGGATTTCTTAAAAAACAGTAAGTGCTTTGAACCGCTTGGTCGTAGCGCCGAAAAAAAATTGTTTTAGATGTCGATGGGTTTATAAACTAGAGTATTCTGTCATCGAATATCACATATTTTCGCTAAGGTTTGCTTGCGTGGAATGCACTTTGAGGCGAAAATTGCAAAACCACACTCGCCGACCGCCTGTATTTACAAAGAACGCTGTATGCCACTGCGGGGACCTACTCCCATCTCCCTCCATACAAGCCCCGAGTAGTTATTCCATTACGGAGGAGGTGTGCGGCATATTCCCATATTCGTTGTTAATCCATCTACCCAAAAGATGACGAATGGGGTTTTTTTTCATCTCAAAATTTAACTTCCAGCATCTAAATCTATCTAAATCTAAGCTGCAAAGATATGCATCATTTGAGATTCCTAATAAATGCATTCCCACAAGCAGACATGCATAATTTCGCGCTCACACATGCCGCATGTGGACCTGCAGTATAAAAAACCCAATCTCAAATGAATAAGCCCTGTAACTCTTGCCGACCTTCCCTGAAACAGGGGTGACATTGGCAAAGTGAAACATTTTTTACAGTACGTGTGGTCAGCCTCATACCAACCTATAAGTCAAGGAATGCAAGCAATTAATTACATTTACAATTAAACAGTAAAATTAAAACCTACCAAACATATTATATAAAAGCTCGACCAGCTTTTAACATTCTTGGAAAATTGAGTGTGTAGCTGCAACTAAGCTACACATATACTGCATCTTGCCTGAGTTATCCCCGAATGGATTGCAAGTTTCGATTGGGTCTATTCATTTTTACAGGTAACGGGGCTGGCCTCGTATTTCTCACAATTTTTCGCATACTCTAACTTCAACTATCTAGGAGCATCTCTACTAATTTTATAAAACACTGTTTTATTTTCACTTGATCATTAATTTTATTGTAATTAATATACACGAACGTTTTAGATCTCCCGATCATCTTTGGGTACAGTACCTTTAGTACGAGTTGCAAAACTTGAGAAAAGTAAAGTTTACGGAAAATATTAAAGCCTGATTTCTCCCAAAATCTGCCGTCTTTGTTTCTTACAATTTGTGGTCTTAGCAAAAGAGTTACAGTGATGAAGAAAATCAAGTTCAAACAAACAAAAACGGCAGATTTTGGGGGAAATCCCTCGTTAATGATTGCCGTAAACTTTACATTACTCAAGTTTTGCAACTCGTACTAAGGGTACTGATCTAACTATATAGGACTAACTTGTTCCGTGTCGCGGTCGTTTTGAGTTAATATTTTTAAACAAGTAAATTAAAAATGAAGTTTTTCTTGTCGTTTTAACATTTTACTTGTAAAATAACGTGGTTACAAATGAAAAGACGAATATAAATATTATATTTAAACAGATCACCAGGACGAATATTGGAGTGGCACCTAAGTAGTGAAGTGAGTATAATTCTGCACTGTGCACCTCTAATCAGATTTCCGTCACAACCTTCTTTATCCTCAAAGCGCTATTATTCTAGCTTCCTTTGCGGTGTATTCTCTTATGTGGCAGTGGTTACTTAATCCATTACCAAGCTCCCACACTTCAATCACCAATTACTCAAAAATAAAATTCATTCATTCAATCATTTAAGGTACATTTATTGACCTTCGGTGATGCTTCCATAGATGTCGCAATAGCTCATCTTGTACAGAAGGATGATATTATGCCCCCGTTTGAACGAGAACATAATATCATCCAAACCAAATATCATCAGACAAACGAGGACATAATATCATCCTTCTGTACAAGTGGAGCTATTGGGACATCTATGGAAGCATCACCGAATGTCAATAAATGTACCTACAACCTTCGACCTCGAGCAAACAACAATAATTCAACAGTTCGTGGTTCTTCTTTGTAGAAGACACACGTCTCCTGAGGACGTCGGATATGACTCCGACGAAACGTAGAGAAAATCGTTCTTCTTTTTACAGTCAGTAACATACGTTTTTTCATTCAGAATTCATATACTCCCTCACCACACACAAGAACTAAGTCTCTTTTATATATAACGTAACAATGATTTCATCAACAATGTAATAGATTTAACGAAAAAAATGTATTACAAATTTATTTCAAATAAAATAAAAATTAACCTATTCATTTTTACATTTACAAATTCATGTTTTAGGTACTGAAAACGCTATCCAACCAAGACGCTTTAAGTATTTTTTTAAAAGAACAAATCTGTAAATTGAAATATATATTTCCGCAGTATATTTATTTCCACGTACGAGAATGTTTTCTCAAGTGTATTTAAGAAGCATCCAAAAGTGTAGCGAAGAATTTTATTATCGGAAAAGCGGGTTGGCAAGACTTCAAGCCCGGCGCGGCCTGCCAAAACCTTCGACAGCTGATAACTCCGAGATCATCCCAAGCACACTCAAGTAGCGCAGCAGCACCGAGAAATATGCCAGCAGAAAATCCACAATAATCCATAAAATAACTTCTTATTTTTTCACTCAAAAGCCTTTTACAGGCTCAGGGCCTATCGCACCACAATCCTCCAGGGTTAGAAAGTCACAAAGGACGTCGGTAGGCCTATCTTGAAATAGGTAAGGCAAGATCTATCCCTTGATTTACAGTTTGGGATGAGTCTGACCACCCATGCTGTAAAAAATGGTTCACTTTGCCAATGTCACCCCTGTTGCAGGGAGAGATGGCAAAAGTTTCTGGGCTTCCGTTCAATTGAGGTTTGGTTTTTTGGATTGCAAGAACACATGCAGCATTTGTAGGCGAGAACTTACTCGTGCTTGTTTGTAAGCATGCATGAAATATGAACTTAAATGTAAATATGTCTTTGCTTCTAAGACTAGATTTTTTTTTTTAGTAATCCTGTGCGGGAGACTCCCTAGATTCTAAAGACTCTAGGGGTCTATGACACTTGTTTTAATGCCGCAGAGGTGTACGAGCTTGGTCGTCGCTACAAAGCGCCAATACTCAAGCAAGACCCAGTTGCTGTAAGGCTGGATGGACCTTTGGTGATCGGTCATTGGTAAAGGTTTATGAATTTTTCTACCCAGCGAAGAGCACATTCGAAATATAAAATGGTATATTTTTGTGCTCCGCCGGGATCCGAATCCACAACCTTCCATTTACGAGTCCGAAGTGTTGCCACTACCGGACTACGGACCGGTCCAAGATGCCAACAAGATTAGATAAGATTATCAATCTATCTTTAATCTAAGCTGCAAAGATATGTTACCATTTAAGGCTCATATTAAATGCATGCCCACAGACAGACACATGTAGGTTTACGCCTACACATTCTGCACGCGTCCATACAAATTAACAAAACTTCACATGAACATAAACCTAGCCACTTCTGCCGCCTTTCCCTGAAACCAAAAAAAAACAAAAGTGAACCGATTTTTCAGCACGGGGGGTCAGCCTCATACCAACCTAAAATATGGTGGCGGCTAAACAGCTGATCATTGCTCCACATAAAATATACCAGCTGTTGATGCGCCACCGTCATGTTTTCTTCAGTCATATCTTCAAATAGATACAGTAAGATCCATCTACTGTCGTCGAGACTTCGACCACTAGACTCTCTGGCTTTTGCTGCTTCATAGTCCCCTTGCTCCCAGAATATCAGCGTCTTCCGTGAAAACGGGGTGGCATTGACAAAAGTGAACCAAGTTTTTACAGCATGGGGGATCAGCCTGGATTCAATGTATTATTATGTTTGTAGGGTTCAAATATTTTGCAAATTAAAAACTGGTCCTCTTCTAGGGTGTTTATTTCCCACTTAGATTTATTTGTTACAATTTACATTTATTTTCACAATTCACATTTATTTATTTTACAGATGGTTGAGGTTCACTTATACTGTTTAAGTGCTTAGAAGCAGATTGTCGTAGGATGACTGACTCCTGCAAGCCGTTCGCGACTTATATAGCTATGAAGGTAGAGGCTACTAGAGGTTTATTTTGCTAGAACCTTCTTGAACGGTCTTTCAAAAGATTCGAGTAAATAATTATGATGATTTCTAGTTACTTATTTATAATATCTCTTTACCCTAAGTACTTATTAATCCTACTTTTATACAGCTCCCATCAGCTACAAATGATATATCTACCTACCTAAATATTTATATGCATTTGCTATTTACATAACAATATATTCGCCAACTGTTACTGTACTGTGTATCCTGCTGCCGTTCATCTAGGGGAGGCCAATACCTCCGCAGATGCGTCTCTACTTTTTTCTGTCTTTGCATACTTTTTTCATCTCTTAAACATGTATTATTTTCTTCATACATACTCTTCTCTTACCTACTCTGCAGGTTCCATTCTTTCGCAATCTCACGTATTTGGTGTATCTATTCCTTCCTTGGTCTTCTCCTTCCACGCTTTCCTTTGACATTTCTTCTGTAGACTCTCTTCGTTGGTCGTTATTATCCATTTTTTCAAGATGTCTGTACCATCTCATTTTGTTTTTTGTTCCTTTCATTCTTAAATTATTTTTATACCACACTCGTCAAAGGAACTTTAAAAACAAGATAATTTAAAAATAATAATAGATACTTTAATAAATTCTGCAACTTTTGTCGCCCTTTTCTAAAACAGAGAGGAAACTGGAAAAGTGAACAATTCATTATAACCTAGTAAGTGAAAGGAATAATTCACTGTTAAAGACACTCTGTATTTGGAAGCTCATATAAAGCTATATATCAAATATCAAAAGCCTTCAACTATCAGAAAACATCTTTCGTGACCTTCATGAAGGTAAATTCAAAAAGTGTTATTCACACACAGCAAATCCATGGCTCAACCACCACCTAACGTGAATTTTCTTTGCAAAAAAACGATGATCCATGGAGCAGCTATAGATTAAATGTGTTGTGAATAAGCCTGATAGACATTACACTCCATAATTTTCATTAATATATTGTTTACAATTTACGTAGGTTGAACATTTCAATTCCCCCAAATACCTGCAAAACATTTGTAATCAACTATTTTGTTAGTCGGGAGTTTGCATCTTCGTACTCACACATACGGGAACGAAGTCTCGACGACCATCGATAGACCTTACCATGAAGATAGGGTGGCATAAAACATGGCGGCGTATCAACAGCTCATACATTTTATACTGAACAATGAAGAAACACCTCAGTAGTGTGACAGAAAAAAACTCTAGTGATAAAGTTAAGACTGAATGGGTAAAAGAAAAATTCAAGTTGAAAGAGGATGTGAAAGTCAATGTGCAAAAGAATTTGACGAGATAGTTTGGACATGCAGAAAGAATGGATGATGAAAGACTTACAAAGCGTGTATACAGAGGAAATGTGAAAGGAAAAAGAGGAAAAGAAAAATCAAGAAAACCATGGAATGATCAGATTGAGGAGATTGTGAAAGAATGGGATAATATACAAAGTGAATGTGAAAGAAGGAAAAATATGAAAAACGTGATGGATATGAACGAACTGAAAGAGGTATGCAAGCCGCAAGGATAGGAAAAAATGAAGGCAAATCTTCAGAAGCTCTGGCTATCGCTAGCGGAATGGTGACAGATTTACAGCTACGGTTACAGTATGAGCTGTTCAGGCACCGCCAAGTTTTATTCCGTCCTATCTACAAATAGTTACGGTAAGATCCACCTACGACCGTCGAGACTTCCGCCCCTACTTAATGAATAAGTTTGTACGGCCTCTAGATATGCCTTATTATAATTAATATCTCCCATGGAGTTGAATTAATTATTAGACATCAATCTGGGCTACTAACTGTGATATCAAGCCACAGATGTGTCACATAATAGATACGATCTATAATCTAAGTTGCAAAGATATATTACATTTGAAATTCATATTAAGCGCATTTCCACAAGCAGACACGTGTAAATTCGCGCTTAAACATTACACCTCTAGATTTACAATATAAAAAACAAATCTCAAATGAACATAGCAACAACTCTTGTCGATCTTTTCTGAAACAGGGGGGATATTGGCAAAGTGAACCATTCTTTTACAGCATGTGCGAGCAGCCTCATGCCAACCTATACCTAAGTCAAGGAGAACAAACATAATTGTTAATATTACATCTAGTTACATAAAACAAACAAACGCTTAGCAAAAACAGTAAGACCAAAATCCACAAAACATCTGTAATAAACGAAAATTGAAAACTTCAAGGCCTTTCTTTGCCCTAGCCGCCTATATTACAGATCAGCTGCCATGATGAAAATAATGCCTGCATTATCGCATGTGGCGACTCGGGAACTATTTCTTTTTTACGAGTAAAGGAGCCAGTCTTACGCCAACCATTTGAAGCGAGCGTTTCTCAGCTTCCGAGGGGGCTGGTACTCATTTATAGGAAAGGCTGAGTAAACCTTGCCGGTACTTATTTTGGGTTTGAAATAAACACCAAAACAGGGAATCATTTCTGTCTGTCATTCCTTGAGTTAGGTTGATATGAGGCTGACCACCCATACTGTAAAAAAACGTTCACTTTGCCAATATCCCCCCTGTTTTAGGGACCTTCGATAAAGACGCAGGGTGTATATCTATGTTCATTTGAGGTTTGGATTTAATTTGTGAGCACACATTCAACATTGTAATCGCGAACTTGCACGTGTCTGTATGTGGGCATGCATTTGATTTGATATTTTTAATGTTTATCTTTGCAACTTTTTTTTTCATTGATATACCATTCTTCAGGAGGGCACTTCTGAAAGCAGGGACGGCCTGTCTATATGTGCAACATGGCGCATGTTCTCCAATTTCCGATTCATCAAATTTAATTAACTTCTAACACAGCTCAGGTAATTAATATCCAATCAGGCGAGACCAAAATCAATCAGCTCATTATAACGTAGCATTAATATTTGTAACAGGAATGTTATGGATATCCTTATCCGTAACCAAAACTCTCGGATATCCGAAATAAAAAAAATCTCGTATCGGTAACCGAAACCGGAATAAAAGTTTCGGATAGTGGTGTAATCTCAATGAAACATTTTTTGACAAATTAATTAATTAATTAAATACACTGTTTAATTCAATTATGATTTTATTTTAAATATGTCAAACGTTTTCGCCTAAAAAGGCATCCTCAGGACCAAAAGTGAATTAAAACAGTGTATTTGTTTAATTAATTATACAATGGACTTTCACTGTGTAAACCACCAAACCCTGAAAAATATTTTATGACAAGTTTTCGTTTCCGCCCGTCGGCTTTCAACAAACAAGTAAAAACTAAAAACCATAGGTTCATTGACTTATAGGTTGGTATGCGGCTGACCACCCACAATGTAAAAAATGGTTCACTTTGCCAATGTCAGCCCTGTTTCAGGGAAGGACGGCAAGAGTTGCAGGGCTTATGTTCATTTGAGATTGGGTTTTATATTGTAGGTCCACATGCGGCATGTGTTAGCGCGAAATTATACATGTCTGCTTGTGGGAATGGATTTAAATAAATTTTTAAATGACGGATATCTTTGCAGCTTAGATTAGATTAGATTAGATAGGTACTAAAACATGTGTAACGCAGTGTAAAAAACGCAGTTTACAAAATAATTACATAATTATCTCTGTCTCGTTCTTCCCTGTGAGTGGTCCTTATGTCAATCGATGTGGAAGCGAGATAAAACTATAATGAACATTTGTCAATTGTTTAAAAATCTGATATCCGTAACCGAAACTAGTGGATATTCGAAATAATTCAATATCCATATCCATATCCGTAACCGAAATAATGTAATTGCAATATTCTTATCCATATCCATATCCGAAATTTCATATCCATAACATCCCTTATTTGTATCATAAAATACATCTATAATCTATAATCTAAGTTGCAAGGATAAATTCATTTAAAGCTCTCGATGTATGCCCACAAACCAACAAGTGTAGTTCGCGCTTACAAATGCTGAATGTGTACTTACAAATAAAATCCAAACCTCAAATGAACATAAGCCCCACAACTTTTGCCGACCTTCCCTGAAACAGGGGTGACATTGGCAAAGTGAACCATTTTTTACAGTATGGGTGGTCAGCCTCATACCAACCTATAAGTCAAGGAATATGAATAATAAATTACATTTAAATATAAAAAAGAACAAAACCTTACAAAGAAATCTATACAAAAAAAGTCAAAAATTTCCTATGCAAAAAATGTAGGTAGCAAATGAATACACCAACATTAGAAATCAACATTGCAGATTAGCCGCCACTTCTTCCTGTCCTTGCATACTTCTTTCATTTCATCCAGAGTCATAACCTTTTTCATACAAGTCCTCCTTTTATTATGACTCTGGATATCCCATTCATTCGCTATTTCAGAGATTTGATCCATCCATACCTTTCTCGGTCTTCCTCTTCCACGACATCCATCAATTCTTGCAGCATATACTTTCTTCGTCATTCTTTCCTCATTCATTCTCTCCAAATGTCCAATATAAATGTCCAATGACCAATACTTTAATAATATGATCAGTTTTCCAAACTTATACTCTGTAGTACTTATATTCTGCTGATATTGGTTAGTTTGTTGAACAAATAATGAGTTTTCATGGGATCCGGCCCTACGCAAAATTACACAATTCCTAATTTGAATTTTCCATAGATTTTCGTTTTTGTAAATATGGTCTAATCTAATCTAATCTAATTTAAGTTGCAAAGATATGTCACATTGAAGATTCACATTATATGCATTCTAACAAGCAGACACATACAAGTTCGTGCTTGCACATGCCGCATGTGGACCTACAACATAAAAACCAAACGTCAAGAGGCCGAAACCGGTCAAAGCTCATTATTTGTTCAATCGACAGATACAAATATCTGTAGAATAACACAGCGTTTTTCTTTCATATTTACATACATAATAATATTTTTTTAATGGTGCTTAAATGGTGTTTAAAAAATGGTGTTTAAAAAAATGGTGTTTAAAGTGTTTTTAATTCCTTGACTTATAGGTTGGTATGAGGTTGACCACCCATACTGTAAAAAATGGTTCACTTTGCCAATGTCACCCCTGTTTCAGGGAATGTCGGCAAGAGTTGCAGGGCTTATGTTCATTTGAGGTTTGGATTTTATTTGTAAGTACACAATCAGCATTTGTAAGCGCGAACTGCACGTGTTTGTTTGTGGGCATACATCTGAGAGCTTTGAATGAATATATCCTCGCAACTTAGATTATAGATTTTTATAGATAGTGCTCTGCACAGTTTCCACAGAAACATGAATAAGTTGGGCAATCGACAATATTTTTGCATTCTTTTCGACTTAACAACAGTCCAAACTTTACTGGGCCCAAATGACTCTCATTCACAAATTTACAAATGAACAAAACCACATTGTGTCCCAGATGACAACTTCATAACATACATAATCGTGATTTTACCAAAAACTAGAAAAAGAGCAAAGAAACAACAAAAGTATCAAGCTGTGAAATAAATGAGGTATCGAGGAAAAGACGGAAAAGACGGAAAGAGACGGAAAACTTTTATTTGGGGCGTTTGGGTCAGGTCGTCGGCTAATGGAGGATCCAGGGTCTGAGGGGAAGACGACCCCCAATAAAAGGTCGAGGCAACTCCGGAGATGGCATTCCAGATCGGAAGGTTGATGGGATCAGTGTACCAAGTGACAAAAGTGACACACATTGAGTTATAATATGGGTGGGTTAAAAACTATGTTTTTTTTTTAAGAAATCCTGTGCGGGAGACTCCCTAGATTCTAGAGACACTAGGGGTCTATGACACTTGTTGTAGTGCTGCAGAGGTGTACGAGCTTGGTCATCGCTACAAAGCGCCAATACTCAAACAAGACCCAGTTGCTGTAAGGCTGGATGGACCTTTGGTGACCGGTCATTGGTAAAGGTTTTGAATTGTTCAACCCAGCGAAGAGCAAATTTGAAAATATAATTGGTTTATTTTTTGTGCTTCGCCGGGATTCGAACCCACAACCTTCCCATTCAGAGTCCGCAGTGTTACCACTGAGCTACGGACCGATCATTGAATGGAAAAATATATATATTTGTCACTATCGGAAAACACAGATGTAGGCCATCTATGTCTTAATTATATTGTTACGCATATTTATTGATTTTCAAAATTTTTATTTGTCGTGTATGTTCCTTGACTTAAAGGTTGGTATGCGGCTGACCACCCATGCTGTAAAAATGGTTCACTTGGCCAATGTCACCCCTGTCTCAGGAAAGGACGCAAGTGCAAGACGAAGACGAAGGCATGTGCAAGTTCGAACGTGTACGTGTATGGTTGTGAAAATGCATGTAATGTGAATCTCCAATGTAACATTCTTTGCAACTTAGATTAGATTAGATTACGCACTATAAACATGTACCTACTAGGCACGTAGCTTGCTGGTGTGTGTATAACTGGAATAGTGTCGAACAGTTAGTAGAATGATTAAATGGATAATAGTAGACTGCTCTGGAACAATCCACTATAGAAGAATCTGGAATAAACGAGAAACGTCCATATGAACTGTATAAATATGAGCCGTAATTGTGTGGAGGGTGAGGTCGCTTGAAACATTGTGACGCGAAGTCGACAAGCTAGAGCAAGAAAAGTAATCAGTACATTGTAAACCGATATTTTCCAAAAATATCTCTTGTGAAATAAATAAACCGCAGTTTAATTAAAGGAAACCAAGTAAAATCATAACAATATTAATCGATACGTTAAACAAAATATTCATACAAATTAAAACACTCACTAGAGGAGCTGTTTAAATTTCTTTACATACTTTTTGTAAAAAATGCCATGGTTGAGTATGAACGCATACTCTTGTACTTCGGGTACGGAAGTGAAGATCTCCATCTAGAAATAAGAGGAGATCAACCGTATTCCAGGAAATTCACGGTATTTTTGAGGGACAGACTCCTTACCAAAATATCAAAATAATGGGACCTATAAAAATCATGAAATTCGACATTACTTTATTTTATAAATAATGTTAGTACCTACGAGGCTGACTACCCGCTGTATCCTATGTTCCTTGACTTCTTGGATGGTATGAGGCTGACCACCCATACTAAAAAAAATGATTCATTTTATCAATTTCAATCCTGTTTTAGGGAAGGTCAGAATAAATAATTAGGTTGATTTATTTGGTGAGCGCTATTTATGTGTGTATTACACCTCAAGAGCCCTCTGCGAGCTTATAGAAAGCGCCAACTCTCAAGCAAGACCCAGTTGCTGTAAAGCTGGATGGACTTTTAGTGTCCGGTTTTTTGGTAAAGGTAGAATTTCTTCACCATGCAAAGAGCATACTTCAAAATATAAACGGTATAATTTTTTTTTGTGCTCACAACCCACAACCCACAACCTTCCATTTACGAGTCAGAAGTGTTAACCACTAGACTACGGACCGGTCAAATATTGCAAGGTTTATGTTCATTTGACGTTTGTATTTTAATTTAGAAGTAAGTACACATTTAGCATTTGTAAGCGCGAAATTACACGTTCTAGTTTGTGGGTATGTATTAAAAAATAATTTTAAATATTTTATATGGTTGGTGCACTGTGAAAATTCATCTTTATTTAGTTACTAAAAAAATCTTGTTTTATTTTCACTTTTTTATTTAACAATAATATTTTAAACAATCAATTATTTTTATAACTTAGACTATTTCATATCTATGTGTATTGTTTTGAATATTTTTAATTTTTGAACAATGGTTAAATACCTACCTATTTTATTTACCTATTTCAATTTTGTGAATTTCTAGTGTACCTTCTGACAAATATTATAATTCTTTTATCACCTGATGATGACTACGAAGTAGTCGAAAACGTTTGTGTCCTTTATATAAATAATAAAAAAAGTGAAAATAAAACAAGATTTTTTTAATAACTAAATTTTAAATATATTTTGTATGGTTTGTGTATTAACACTGTGAAAATTCATATTGATTGATTTCTACTACAATCAGAGAACGAATCAATTAATTTTATATCTTGATAAAACATAGATTGTAGATTATAGATGGGTATAGGATGTATTTGGCAAAAGAGTATAGTACATATCAAGGCTTCACTAGCCATTTCATTTCTTTTACAAATTCACTCAAAATTTTAAATTTCCTGTTGATGGGAAATAGCATATTTTTTCTAGAATTTTCCCGAAAAATCAATCGTAAATCTGATCACCATCAGGGATAACAATGCTCTTAGCGCAAATCCTACAGAGATATGAAGCAGTCTTACGCTTTACGTTTGTGGGTTAAATCAATATTGGAACTCACTGCCGTGGCTTTACCCACACGGCGCGTAAAAAAACAAGCACTGTTTTTTTTCCAACACGTAAAAAAAAATTAAGCATAATTTCATTAGTCTTGTTCCTACTGTTATGATTTAAGCGGGTTCAATTTAATAAAAATTGCGGTTATTCTTTTGGCACAATTTATTGTTACGTACTCAAAGCTGTTTTTAATGATGATGATGATGAGTTGATGATTTCTTTATAGCGCCGTTTCGTGATGTAGTCACTCCAAGGGCGCTGGTGCAAACGATGCCAGAAATTTGCTTGTCTTCAGTGCATTCCGGAACTTTCCATGGTCCTCTAGCTCTCTCACATGATGTGGCAGGTGGTTCCAGGTCAGAGGGCCAGCAACTGCAAATGCACGCTCTCCAAACACTGTGTTAACTCTTCTTACAGGTTCTTCAATCCTTGATTTGGCTCCAGTCTCAAGTGAGCGCAGTGTTAGGCTTTTTTGCCTGTATAGCTCGACGGCTTCGATACTAGTCTGGCTACAGAGCATCTCTGTGTCTAATTATAGGTGAGAATACCAATTATTCTCGAGACATTGAAAACTGGCACATGCGAGAACATTTTACTCATACATTTTACTTTCGTCCGTAATTTTTTTATCGACGTGGGGGGGGGGGGGGGGAATAGACATGCAATTTCAAATCAAAATTACATTTCATTGTTTTCTTATCAACTTTCTTTTCAATGAAAATTGTCGCGTCCGAGCCATACTTTGCCGACCACTCTCATAGTCGATTTATAAATCGAAAGAAAATGATGATGACTTTTTGAATGATTGAACTTATTGCGCAATATCTATTGATGTTGTCGCGGGCCGAATGAAAGGCATACGCGAGTTACATTGTGCCGTATGTTGGGCAAGCCTGAGTTCTAAAAAAAATTCAGTAAAAATTAATCTTATTTCAGACATAGTTCACAACAAGATATAGAGATATCTCCTCTCGTGTTAAGAGATTTAAAGCTCCCATCTTTGGCAAGTTTACACCGACTAATGCCCACCATTAGTAACACATATTTCCTCCCTTTCATCTCTATCCCACAATTCTCAAGTACAGTAGAGCCTTGATTATCCGAGTTATAGTAGACTGAGCCTACCATGAACAATCAAAAGCTACGGACTTTCTTATCTATCTTTTCGTCTAAAATCTAAGTTTCGTCTAAAAACAAGACACGTTTAAGTTTAGTGTCACATGTGCTGCATATTCACTCACAAACTAAAAACTTAAAGTCCGGTCGATAGCTCAGTTGGTAGAGTGCTTGCATTCCATGCCGTGAGCTCGGGTTCGAATCCCACCGAGGGTCACAAATGATTTTCCGTTTCGGTGTTTATTTCAAGCCCCAAAATAAAATACCGGCAAGGTTTACTCAGCCTTCACAAGAAATGAGTACCAGCCCCCTCGGGAGCTGGGAAACCCCCACTTCAGCTGAAGTGGGTTGGCGTAAGGCCCCCTTACATGTGAAAATAAATAGGTTCAACTCGCCACATGCGATCCCTTCGGGGTGAACGCGGCAAAAAGTTACACTATATGTGTAGCTTAGTTGCATTGCGTTGCGCTCAACTAAAATACACTAAACAAGGGTGACATTGGCCAAGGAAATTATTTCACAATACGTGTAATCCTCATAGCAACAAAGAGTCAAGGAAGAAATATACAAAATAATTATTAATTATTTAAAAAATTCAAATGGAAACAAAGTTTTAAATCACTTATTTATTTCTTTAATTATATTTAATTAAAACTTTGTTTCCAATTGAATTTTTTTTATAATTAAAAATGGACTTTCACTGTGTTAATAAATCCACCCTAAAAAATATAAAATAATTATTTTTTAAAATAAGCGAATAAGATGAAGGTTTGTTACAGCATTCATTTTTAATTTATTCACTGTTTTCTTTGTTTCAAGTCAATCACTTGAGAATACAGAAATGCTTCCGAATAAAAAGTAATTATTTTAATGATCAGTTCTTGGCTTAGCGTAAGTATACTCGGATAATCGAGATTCTACTGTATCTCTATCACACGTACTACGTCTCCCCACAGCCGACAAGCATCACTATTATACCTCTCCTTTTGTCCGGTACAAAAATAGTACTTCATACTCGTGGATGGAAAAAAGTAGACCGCTGTTATTTAGGAGATAGTTGTAATTCTCATTTGATTTACACCGTACTTACAAAAGAAAAAGGGAGGCCCGTGTGCGAAAGGGAATGACCAAAGCTATAAAAAGAGTGTGGAAAACGAGGTGAAGGACGATACATTTAACTTGTATATTGCAAGTGCCGATTCACTGATTTGAGAAATCGTGGATAAAAAAAATATTTTGTGTAACTTCTCATAGTAAGGGAACTGTACCCTTAGTACGAGTTGCAAAACTTGAGAAAAGTAAAGTTTACGGAAAATATTACAGCGTGATTTCTCCCAAAATCTGCCGTTTTTGTTTCTTACACTTTGTGGTCTTAGCAAAAGAGTTACAGTGATGAATAAAATCAAGCTCAAACAAACAAAAACGGCAGATTTTGGGGGCAATCACTCTTTAATATTTGCCGTAAACTTTACATTACTCAAGTTTTGCAACTCGTACTAAGGGTACTGATTTTAAGGCAGTAGATTTCAATTTTATTGTTTTACTTAGTGGTTGTTTGTTTTATATAGTTATCTGTAATTATTTGCTTGTATTCCTTGACTTATAGGTTGGTATGAGGCTGACCACCCATACTGAGTTAGCCTTTCAGGTAGGTATTTTATTTTGGTTTTGAAATATACACCGAAACGGGCAATCATTTCTCACACCCTCAGTGGAATTCGAACCCAAGCTCTCGGCATGGAATTCAAGCACTCTACCAAATGAGCTATCGACTGGTTGTCAATAAATCGCTCCCCCAGTTCTTGTTTATCGTATACGCCAATCTTGTCAAATATGACTTTGTCATGCAGTTGTCTTATTAATCAAATTCTACACAATCTGAGCTAAGAAAAACCATAAAACTCGATAATGTGAGAGTTCTTTTAAATATTTTTTAAATAAATTTCTTGTTTTCATAAGACACATTGGTCCAGTACACATGCAAACATTGCTCATGTAAAATTTTCTCAATGGCGTATACGATAAACAAGAACTAAGGCAGCGAAATGTCTATAAGCAGGATACCAAAATGTATATTTTTACATAAATAAATGCAAAGAAACATGAATTTATATTTAACAAATCCTGTTGCTAAAATACACAATCGGATTCCGTGTATTCCTATTACTAAAACAGTTTTGTACTTTTTTCTCCTAAATAAATGTCATTGTTCAGCGATGTATTCTTAAAATAAAACAAAGAACTGCATTCACAGCACTTTTTCGTATTAAACGCTCTCTAAATTAAAACGAAGAGCCAGATATTTCACAAGAGACATTATTTGTTTTGAGGCTTAGAGATAAAAATGAAATTCCATACTCTGTGCAATTTTATTTGGAAGCAAAAACTTCCGAGGGGAATAAATGGTTTTAAACGAAACAAAAAAACTGTATTGAAAGAATATCAAAACACAATAAAAACAAACGTTGTTTTTTTTAATATTTTAATCTATAATCTAAGTAGCAAAGATTTATTCACATTGAAGTTCGTTAACTTGTAAATTGGAATGTGGCTGACCACCCATACTGTATAAAATGGTTCACATTGCCAATGTCACCCGGTATGCGGCAAGAGTTGCAGGGATTATGGTCATTCGAGATTTTTATTTTTATTTAGTAATTTTACATGTGTGAACGTGTCTGCTTGTGGACATGTATTCAACATGAAACTCAGAAGTAATAATCTTTTCAACTTGGATTATACGTTATAAAAGATTCATATTGTATGCATCGCTACAAAAAGTGACAGACACTTAGTGGATTTGTATTTACAACATAAAAATTCAAAAACCTCAAATGAACATAAACTCTGTGACTATTCACAAAACAGGGATGACATTGGCAAAAGTAAACCAAATTGACCTTTCGTCATATTTTATTCTCTCCACATGCCAAAATAATCTTAATAAATCTTCATTTCAGTCCATTCACGCGGGGGTTGCAATACGAGACCAATCTTAAAAATATATATTTAACAAAACAACTACATAAACTAAGCATAAGAAATCTTAACCCTTAAAGGTGAAACCATCTAAGTATAAAAAAATCTTTACCCTTAAAGGTTAAACTATCTAAGTAGGAAAAAAGCTTAACCCTTAAAAGTTAAACCATCTAGTTGTAATAAAATCTTAACCGAAAAAGGTTAAACCATCTAATTATAAGAAAATCTTAGCCCTAAAAGGTTAAACTATCTAAGTATAAAAAAAACCTAACCCTTAAAGGTTAAACCATCTTAGTTAAGAAAAATCTTAACCCTAAAAGGTGAAACCATCTAATTAGAATAAAATCTTAACCCTTAAACGTTAAACTACTTACTCTTTATTTTGTCCAGAAAAAAAACTAATTTTATTCTCAAATTTACAGCAGCTAAAGAATCGTTTTCTGGGGACAATACGTAATGAAGAAATATGGTCGCTGTACGTCTTTTAGATCTTTGTTTCCTTGACTTGGTGACATGCAAAGGCCTCTCTGTGTACCTTTTCCTGATACACATTTTACACGTCTCTTATCCCTACACTTTCACCATCGTTCGTCTGCCGCTCCGATCATTGTTTTTTATTGTTCGATAAATCGTTCAGAATTGCTTTCCCTCCCCGGTACAAACGCTGATAAATGAACACGGACTGGAGAAACAGTTTGGTACTAAAAAAAACAAACATCATAGAAGGGCATTTTTTTTATATTAAAAAAAAAACGCAACTAAGCTACACATATAGTGTTACTTCTTGTCTGTGTTATCCCCGAAGGGGTCGCATGTGGAGATTCGGGACCTATTTATTTTTACAGGTAAGGGGACCGGCCTCACACCAACCACTTTCAGTTGAACTGGGGGTTTGCCAGCTCCCGGGGGGGCTGGTTCTCATTTCCTTGTGAAGGCTGAGTCAATCTTGAGATCGAACCCTTGCTCTCGGCATAGAATGCAAGCATTCTACCAATTGAGCTATCGACCTTTTTAAGAGCTTGCTCGTCGTCGCTACAAAGCGCCAATTCTCAAGCAAGACCCACTTGCTGTTAGGTTGGATGAATCTTTCGTGACCGGTCATTGGTAAAGGTTTATGAATTTTTCAACCCAGCGAAGAGCAAATTTGAAAATATAAATGGTATATTTTGTGTGCTCCACCGGGAATCGAATCCACAACTTTTCCATTCAGAGTCCGCTGTGTTACCACTGAACTACGGACCGGTCATTTTTTCTCATTTTTTATAGAACACTGCGCGGAAGATTTCTTAGATTTCAGTGACTCTAGGGATCTATGACACTTGTTGTAGTGCCGCACTCCGCACTCTGTGTTCATGATGTATCAGTTGATGTCACGATCAAGTTGCAGGGCCGTTAGCTGCGCAGTGCTGTGATGTGTGTTGCGTTGCGTTGTCTTTGTTTTGAGACACTGAAAGAAAATGGCGATTGATATTGGTTTTGAAAAGGGTAAGCTTAAATTGGGGTGGGAACACAGATACCGGTAACTCGTTCCATATTTGGTAGACTGCTTAATTAATGTTTATACTTCTTATAATGCCTTTTATTCTATACGACTCATAATATACTACTTTCAAATCTGTTGCGCTACTTTTTTCTCCCTTTCTAATATTATTTTGCTACCTTTTTGTTCCCCTACAATTGTTTCACACTATTTTTTTCGATCCGCCCTTGGCGAGTATCAGCAGTTCAGTAAAAAAAAAAGTGTTCGTTTATTTGACAATACTAAAGAATGACTTGTGAATAAAGCTAAACCTCCGGCGCGCCCATATTTGACGTCGCTGAGGAATTGCTACTTATTTGCTACTTTTTTGTTCCCTTTCTGCTACTTTTTGCCTAAAGCTACGGCCTTGCCAAACATTTCGCACTGTTTCGGCTTATCAAACCGAGGAGATTTTTTCTTGCCTTGCTTTTGTCGGTGTCGCACAAAGGGGCGCTTTAAATTCCGCTTTGAGAAATGAAAATAAACGATTTATTATTGGAGGCGTGTTGAATATTATTCAATGTAAAAGGGACCGTTAATTTTATAAAAAAAAAGCGTAAGCGACCTTGAGCAGTACCCTTAGTACGAGTTGCAAAACTTGAGTAATGTAAAGTTTACGGCAATTATTAACGAGTGATTTCCCCCAAAATCTACCGTTTTTGTTTGTTTGAACTTGATTTTCTTCATCATTGTTACTCTTTTGCTAAGACCATAAAGTGTAAGAAACAAAAACGGCAGATTTTGGGAGAAATCACTCTTTAATATTTTCCATAAACTTTACTTTTCTCAAGTTTTACAACTCGTACTAAGGGTACTGAGTGAAGTTTCAAGAAATCACGCAAACTAGTTTAAAGTTCGTTGAATGTGAAACAAATTCTTTTTTTTTATTTGATGTTCAATTTTGTTATACATTTCATTTCTGAATTCTAACACGTGGTAGATTCATGATTTTTACGCTTAACCTCACCTAAATGAGTCTAAGTTCTTGTGGTGAAGAGGTATTGTGTTTTGAATTAATAATTTTATGAATGAAAATTAAAATACAATTAAAAGGTATTCTATAGATTTTGTAGGGTTTGTGTATTCACACAGTGAAAATTCATATAATTTAAAATAAAATTATTTGATTTTTTTTTTTTTTCACTCTTGATAATGACCTGAGTATTGATGGTTGAAAGTGCTCGAGATATAAAATATTATTGTGAAAATTAAACTACGTTTTAGAAAAAAAAAAAAAATAATAATAATAAAAGGTATTCTGTTTAGTGTCTCCTGAAGAAGCAGAAACGTCAAAAAAATTTAAAACTACACAAACTGACCAGGTATTTTTCAGTTATTTATTCGTTGAACTCTGTTATGCGTGAGTCAAAACTCATGAGCCATCTACTTGTTTGGTTGTTGCTTATCACCGCAAATGTCTCAAGTTTCTGTAAGGTTGACTTACCATATAAAAATGTAACCAATCTGTGAAATTGAATTAATATATGATATTTCAACAACGGATGTCAAGATCAGTCTCGAAAGTCTTCAATTGGATATAAAGGTTAAGTCAGCCTTACAATTTATTGGTATGCGGCTGACCACCCATACTGTAAAAAATGGTTCATTTTGCCAATGTCACCCTCCTTGACTGATAGGTTGGTACGAGGCTGACCACCCGTGCTGTAAAAATCGGTTCACTTTTGCCAATGCCACCCCGGTTCAGGGAACGGCGGCAGGAGTTGCAAGGTTTATGTCCATGTGAGGTTTTCTTTATTTGTATGCACACATGCAGAATGTGTAGGCGCGAACCTACATGTGCTGTCTGTAGGCATGCATTTCATATGAACCTTAAATGCTTACATATCCTTGCAGCTTAGATTATAGATAGATAGATTATGGATTATAGACCCCTGTTTCAGGGAAGGTCGGCAAGAGTTGCAGGGCTTATGTTCATTTAAGATTGGGTTTTTATATTGTAGGTCCACATGCGGCATGTGTTAGCGCGAAATTATACATGTCTGCTTGTGGGAATGCATTTAATATAAATCTTAAATGATACATATCTTTGCAGTTCAGATTAGATTAGATTAGACAACAACTGAGAAAATCAAAACTGAGGTAACTTTAAATGTGATATACACAATAACGGCGCTCACCAAATATATCGTTTCATGTTATTTTATCTATAACCTTTCTGTAATCTAAGTTGCAAAGATATATTACATTTAAGATTGATGTTAAATGTGTTCCCATAAACAGACCATAAGCTCGCGCTTACACATGCCGCCTGTGGTATCACTACATAAAAACCCAATCTCAAATGAACAAAAGCCCTGCAACTCTTGCCCACCTTCCCTGAAACAGGGTTGACGTTGGTAAAGTGAACCATATTTTTACACTATGAGTGGTCAGCCTCATAGTTGCTTAACCTATAAGTTAAGCAACTATCACTTATCTATAATTTAACTATAACTCGACTAAATCTGTTTCAAAGTATTTTTAACGGTCAATTTTTTCTAATATTTACTTTCTCAACTTCTATTTATGTAGTTGACTTACAGATACTTGTAGTTTCACAACTGCCATAAAATCAAAAAACATACAATGTCTTGTACAAAATAAAATCCGCAGCCAAAACATAAAGCAAGTACCAACATAAATAATGTAAATGGTAACTTAGATAATGTTGTGTATTCATTATGCTGTTTGGTGATTAAGAAACTCGGATAACATTATGCTGGTGGGAAATTTACCGGTTTCCCCGCCGGGAAAAAAAACCGGCACAAGAGTGGCACAAGTACCAGCACAGAAGTGGCACAAAAACTCACCGCTGGGGTGAGATAATGACCCCGCGGGGAATAAAAAAACTATTCTTCCTTATAAAGTAAGCACACTTATTTATCTTAACTCATTAAGCTCCCATATGAATGGGGTTGTTTTATTATCATGTTTTTTTTTTCTTTTGTGCGATCCTAGGACTAGTTTCCACCAATGTTTATCCATCTTTTTAGCCATTCAAAAATATTAATGATTTATTTGGTGAGCGCTGTTGGTTGGGATTTTGGACAGGAGTCCTAGGCCGCTGGTTTCTTGGGGATATTCTTCAATAAAAATCTTAAATTTTGGTTGATAGGTTGGTTTGTATTTCAGGTATACTTTTACAACAGTGGATTGGAGAATTTATCTCAGAATAACTAGGCAGAATAAAGAAACAGTTCGAGTGAATGAACTGTTCAAATTATAACAAGCAAAGGAACGTCTTCTTCTGCAAACAATCGCTTTTAAAGCATAATGGACCGGTCCGTAGTCCGTAGTGGCAACACTTCGGACTCGTAAATGGAAGGCTGTGGATTCGGATCCCGGCGGAGCACAAAAATATACTATTTATATTTCGAATGTGCTCTTCGCTGGGTTGAAAATTTCATAAACCTTTACCAAAGACCGGTCACTAAAGGTGCATCCAGCCTTACAGCAACTGGGTCTTGCTTGAGTATTGGCGCTTTGTAGCGACGACCAAGCTCGTACACCTCTGCGGCACTACAACAAGTGTCATAGACCCCTAGAGTCTTTAGAATCTAGGGAGTCTCCCGCACAGGATTTCTTAAAAAAAAAAAAAAATAATAATAATGCAACCCACATATGAACCGGTAACAAAACAGCTGTCAGCCAATGGGAATAATGATTAATCAGATTCTGACACCATAGCTTCATAGCTTCACTGAGCTAAGATGAATATGCTTCACTGAACTGAGATTATAATCTTTTTATACCTACCATTATACATTATTATTTAAAGTAAAAATTCCCATATCATCACCGAAATGTTTTTACAATGTTATTTTTTCTCTATCATATTTTCTCAAACAGCTGTTTAGTGTGAATCACACTTCATGTTTCGATTTTTCTATCCAAGGCAATCATAGATCAACGTAAAATATATTGATGTAGCATCTGAGCCGTTTTTTTGTGTGAGTGCGTTTTAGGACCTCATCTTCATAGAAACGAGATATTGTTATAATTAGTTTCTAGGCAACCTTGTTTCGTCTCTTTTCCTTCGGCTATCCATATAAAGGTCTATCCAGCCTTATAGCAACTGGGTCTTGCTTGAAACTTGGTGCTTCTGTAGCAACGACCAAGATCGTAAAAATCCGGTCAATAGCTCAGCTGATAGAATTCTTGCATTCCATGTCCAGATCAAGGGTTCGATCCCCACAGAGGGCGTGAGAAATGATTTCCTGTTTCGGTGTTAATTTCAAACCCAAAATAAATACCGGCAAGTGTCACTCAGCCTACACAAGAACCGAAAACCATCCCCTTCGAGAGTTGGGAAACCCCACTTGAACAGAAGTGGTTGGCGTGAGGCCGACCCCCTTCCCTGAAAAAATAGATAGGTCACGAAGCGCCACATGCGACCCCTTCGAGGATAACGCGTCAAAAGATTGCACTATATGTGAGGCTTAGTTGTAAAAAATGATTTTATTTTGTTATACATTGTAGGCTTTTCCTAGTTCCACGTATATGATATTGTATAAAAACCTTATCACTATTCTTTAACAATTCCATATGACATTTCCTAGCTCCTTAGAAAAGCGCATCACATAGCAAGCGTATTTCTCCCTTAATGACATCTGGTAGAGACGCCTTCTCAGATAATACCATTCCTCTCCAACTTCTTTCATTTCTAATTTATTCGGATCGGCCATCAGGCCAGGTCAAATGTCAGGGAAAGGCGGTAAAAATGACAGTCGACGTCCAGGAGCGTCGTGACGCTCGGCTTTTCGCTGCGAGCTGTAACCAATTTGACAGTTATGCTGAATATTCAAATTTAGAACATCCCTCTGATAATGTCGTTCTCTTTTTATAAATAAATTGTGAAGATCAGCTGTCTTGAAGACTTTTCAGTGACATGGAGATTACGAAATTTAAAATGTAGGAAAATCTAACAAAAATCTTTTTTTAAAGAAAACCTACACATTTTCTTACTTAAATAAAAAAGACGCATATTTTTGCATGCAAGTTTTTTTAT
The DNA here is from genome assembly GCA_951799405.1 of Agapetus fuscipes. Taxonomy (NCBI): domain Eukaryota; kingdom Metazoa; phylum Arthropoda; class Insecta; order Trichoptera; family Glossosomatidae; genus Agapetus; species Agapetus fuscipes. The sequence goes on along the minus strand of OX637345.1, from coordinate 5,356,261 downwards.
TTATTTCTGAACATATTTAACAATGATTATTCAATTTTAAGGTTTAATACACTTTTCGTACATTAGACGAATCGTTATAGCCGTTAAGGTTGTGGGCTCGAATTTCGACGGAGCACAAAAATTATACCATTCAACTATCCTCTTTGCTGTGTTGAAATTCTTTTAGTTTTACCAAAGACCGGTCACCAAAGGTCCATCCAACCTTACAGCAACTGGGTCTTGCTTGAAAATGGGTGCTTTGCAGTGACAACCAAACTCCGCCAAAGTCCCTTTTCAGATGGTGGAATTTTTGCATGCCATGCCGAGAGCAAGAGCTTGATCTCCACCCAGGTTGTCAGAAATGAATTCCCGTTTTGATGTATATTAAAAACCCAAAATAAACACCGGCAAGGGTTACTCAGTTTTCACGAGAAATGAGAACCAACCCTTTCAGGAGCTGGGACACCCCAACTTAAACTGAAGTGGTTGTCGTGAGACCTGCCCCCTTACCTGTAAAAAAATTACATATCCTGAAAATTCAAAACACAGCTATATCCTCTTCTTCTGTTTCAATCCTAGGATTGGTTTGCAGCAATATCTTTTATTCTTGTTCTCCATTTCTTCCTGTCTTGTGCGGCTCCTTTTAGGTCTGCATATGTTGAGCAGCGCACGTCAACCAGCAGGTCCTCCAGGTACTCTTGGCATGGGCGTCCCCTAGAGTTGGTCCCCTCGGTCATCCCCTCCATTATGGCATGCAAGAGACCTTCTTGTCGCATTACATGGCCGATCCATCTTGCACGCCTTTCGGACAAAGTCCTGAGCAGGTGCCTTCCTCGTTCGATTCTCTGGAGAACCTCTTCATTTGTGGTGTGGTCTCTCCAGGAAATTCCTAGAAGCCTTCTATACGACCACATCTCGAAAGCCTCTAGTCTTCGTTTATCCCTTTTGGATAGGCACCATGTCTCGGAGCCGTACATCAAAATACTTTTATAGCTATGTATCTTCGCGATAATTTTGTATCAGGTTTTTTTCTATACTCCTATTTCTGAATCTTTGTGGCAAGTAGAGTAGCACAGCCTTATAATATCGTTTTGATGGGGTTTCCGTTCTTTGATCATCGGAAGTCGATTCAATTATACAAAACTTGGTTCGCTCTTTGAATTTTACAAGTAATAAACTCACTCCAGATTACAGTCTCTAGCTGTGTTATTGATGCATAACAATTCAAATAAACTCTTCATGTATTACACAATTTTTGTATTGTAATAAGTAAAACCAGTAATATCGCTAAGTATTGGATATCTCTAGATTGGAGAAAGAGAATAATTTGAAAGGTAAGATCAAATTAGCATAAAAATTGCAACTTTACTATCTCTTCCTGAAATTAAAATGGCATTGCCAATAAAGACGCGGATCTAATATGAGTCAAGAACTTTTTTTTTTTAAGAAATCTTGTGCGGGAGACTCCCTAGATTCTAAAGACTCTAGGGGTCTATGACACTTGTTGTTGTTGTGCCGCAGAGGTGTACGAGCTTGGTCATCGCTACAAAGCGCCAATACTCAAGCAAGACCCAGTTGCTGTAAAGCTGGATCGACCTTTAGTGACCGGTCTTTGGTAAAGATTTAATAAATTTTTTGCAACCCTGCGAAAAGCATATTTGGAAATAAATGGTATATTTTTTGTGATCCGCAGGGATCCGAATCCACAACCTTCTATTTATGAGTCCAAAGTGTTGCCACTGGACTACGGATCGGTCAAGATCTTTTTCATATTGTTATGTTTTTACGAGGGTTCCGTTTAATTCTCTAATTTAATCTCGCCTGAGACACAGTTTTTCCTAGTTCAGGCACATGTATTATTTTCTTACTACTAGTGAAAAAGCTGCATCCTATGTAAATCTTCTGTAAAACACTTTTCATGAATAAATTATTATTATAATTAAAACTGTGGTGATTTATTTTACACATTTTTTATCAGATTCAGTTCAGATACAGAGTCACTTTACACCTACACAATACAACGGTCGGTTGTCTTGTACCCTGAAGAGAGTGTGTTTTTTGAGCTCCGCCGGAATTCGAACCCACAACCTCACATTTACGAGTCCGAAGCGTTACCACTAGACTACAAATCGGTCTTGTCTGTCCGAATTCTCTGTACATTCAGAAAAGTAAAATCAGTGTCTCTTATTTATTGGGCACTGACTGTGTATTCAGGTTGTACCGAAACAACTGATAGTTAAAAAGTTACTCGGATCTTTCACCTAGTAACGAGTATTTTCTTCATGTAGTTTTACTCGAAGAAATGCAGTGAGAGGTGTTAAGCTGGTATCACAATAGATCTTCATTCCATTACTTAAAAAAAATACAATAAAATTTTACGAAGATATCTGGATTTCTTTTGTAAACAACAATATTATTTTAATAGATTTGTTTATTATATAACCCCAAGCTGTATTATGTTAACCTCATTTGATTCTTTTTGGAATTTCAATCTTTATTGTAGAAGTTTTTGTTTGTTTATCTACTATTTAGTACTTTATTTGTGATATTCATTTACTTCATCTATTAGAAAACTAATCTATTTCAAGCGGGGGATTTTTCCGTTTCCATTAAATTACGATTTATTTTGTTGTTTTAAAGTAAAAAAATGGATTAAATAGCTTAAATGTCAATTTATCTTTGTAACTTGGATTAAAGATTGAAGATTTAATTAAAAAGAGGGCGTATTTCTGTTCCTAAAGTAAAACATTATTTTTTTTGTAAATGGAAAATTCCGTAAGTTATAAAAAATCCTTACTCTAAAAAAAGTTGTGTTATTTTTTCTCCCTCCTTCGTAAATATTTTTTATTATGTATTCTTATTAAAAACTTTTTATTTTTTAAGTAAAAAAAAATGGTTTCATGATCTATAATCAAAGTAACAAATGCATCTAATTCAATTTCATATTAAACGCATGTCCACAAGCAGACCCATGCAACTTTGCACTTACAAATGCTGCATGTGTTCTTACAAATTAAAATTCAAATGTTCAAATGAAGATTAAACGTAAAACATTTGCCTACCTTACCCAAAACAGGGAGGACTTTGGCAAAGTGAACCATGTCTTACAGTTTGGGTGGTCAGCCTCATACCAACCTAGAATTCAAGGAATAATCAATGATGGTTTTCTCAAATACGAGTATTAATTCATTTTTACAATGTTAATACTCAAATTATTACTAAATTTAAAAATCACGTATGAAATCCATGGAATTTGTGTCTAGAGTTATATGACCGATGCACCATCAATAACTGCGGTATTATAAATTTTTCAATGATATGAAAATGACTGTCAACCTTAAATGCTGGGTTTTTGAGTTATGCGTGCTTTCAGTATCCACCTATGGCTTTGAAACAAAAGTGCTCACTCAGTATATGGACGTGCTAAAAAGCCATTGAAAGAAGGATACTGGGAATTATCTTCAGAGACAGAGTTCCAAACCAGGAGATCCGTAGACGCACTGATGTTACACAGCAAGTGTCCTGCTTAAAGTGGCGCTGGTCTGGGAACGTCGCAAGGCAGGACCATGACAGGGGGACAAAAAGGATCGTCCAGTGGTGGTACAGAATGAGGTTGCTAAACGACATCAAAGGAACTGCAGGCAGAAGATGGTTGAACACAGCAGCTGATTGGAGGAAATTTACGACCAGGACTGGACTGAGAAAGGCTGAAGAAGGAAAAAATTAATAAATGTATTCAAACGCAATAGCTCAGAGTATATTTCACAGTTTAAATTTGCAACTTAGATCAAATTGTAGCTACAGGAAATTTTCACAAATAATACAGTATGTAGTTACAAAATAAAACACTAATTTATCTCTTTTTTTCCACACACAAAAAACAAATAATAATAAAAAGGTCTCGTCTGAGAAAAAACCTTGTGAGAGCTTTGCCTTAGAGCGCAGGGGCGTCGCTGGTTTCAGCCAGATAAGGCTCTATCCCCGCAAGCCTCCCGACGCTTTGTTGTACAGCTTAAAGCTCGTTAGCAGCAGCAATTAATGCTATCAGAGCTAATATGAGATGTTACTAGGGGCTACGTACAGTCTTCGTAGACAAGAAAGGGGTCTACGATGAAAGCTCTACGCCTGAGCAGGATCTACGATTTCTGAAAATTGAGGTTAATTGAATGAACATTGAATAAATTCGTTTTAATTTTGTTGCAGGTATATTCAGTATTTTCTAAGTTACAAATTTGTATTAATATTTGTTTTACATTTGATGAATCCTCACTGTAAAAATAATAAACAAATAATACTCAGAGCTCAAATGAACATAAACCTAGTAAGTCCACTCGCATTTCCTTTAAATCGGGGTAGAGTTGGTAAAAGTTGATCAAATTTTATATTTTGGTAAGACAGCCTTACGCCGATCTATTATTTAAGATTCTAAGTGAAAAAGTAACTTTATTAAGTCCAACTAACGATAAAAATTAATTGGCCTACGACAAAAGCTCTACGCCAAATGGTTGTGTGGTTTTTAACAATTAAATTGTTCTTTTATTTATGAGGTTGGTATGTGGCTCACTACTCATTCTATAAGAAATTATTTACTTTGCCAATGTCACTCCTGTTTCAAGGAAGGTCTGCAAGAGTTACATGGCTTAAGTTCATGTGAGATTTGGGTGTTTATGTTCTAAGCTCACATGCGGTATGTGTAAGCGCAAGTTTACACGTGTCTGCTTGCGGGCATATAATATGAATCACAAATTAAGTATATCCTTATAACTTAGATTATTGATAAAAATAGATCATAGAACTACTCAAAAAATATCTTAATATTGTAAACTATACTTTATAGTAATAAGCGACAAAAGTAGCACTCATGTGCTTCTTTTCTTTTTTAAGAAGCATTTGTTAAGTGCTTTTGTCGTTTATTAAATAATTAAAAAGTACTAACCGTTAATTTAATAGGTTAACTAACAGAGTAGTTAACAAACAAAACTATTAACGGACCATTTAATTCAGAAATGAAGTTATTACCTCAGTTGCAGTTAAAAACGTAATTATTTTAGTATCTCTTTTTTCTCTTACACTCCCTGTCGACACTATCAGGGAGCAAAGTCGAGTGAAACTACGGTAATTAAATTTGCAACGGTGTTATTCAGAGTCATAGTCTTCTTCACTTCTTACATTTGAATTTTTACTGCAGTGTGCGAGAAAAAAATGATGCAACTAAGCTGCACATACATAAAATACTGAAACTTTATACCGCGTTGCATCCATGCATTAAATATTAAACTTAATGCAATATATCTTTGCAACTTTTATTATGGACTATAGATCACATGGCCACAAGTAAACACGAGGAAGGTAGCGCTTGCACATACTGCACGCATACTTTAAAAAAAAGTCAAACCACAAATGATTATGAACTCTTCAACCCTTGCCGCCTTTCCTTGAAATTTAATAAACTTATTTTAAAACCTAAGCTGCCGACATAGCACATCAACTGCCATGTTTTATGCCCATTCAAGCATATTATATATTTATTTTTTTACATCCCAAATCATTATGGTCGGTCTTATGGCCGCGGGGATCATGACAGGTTATTTGGAACCGGATAACGCTGGTTCGAATCCCGCGACGATAACTTCGACCCTGGTTCAACAGATGCTGTTGCATGCACACAAGCTTCTGCTTTCGCATGAAGACAACTGGCCAGGCAAAATAGGTTGGAAGATTGCATTCCTTTCCACAAATCTATTTTTACACAAAAAATAAAAATAAAAATTATCTTTTTCATACGCGAACTTTAGTTCCTAGTTTCTTGACTTATTGGTTGGTATGAGGCTGACACCCCGTCCTGTAAAAATGGTTTATTTCGCTAGTCTCACTCCTGTGTTAGGTAAAATAGACAAGACTTGCAGGTTTTATTGATTGTAGAGGCATTAGCTTTGTAATCGTTCATCATTAAGGATAAAAGAAAAACAGCTTTGTTTTCGATTACGTGAGTATATTTATTTTTATACCACAACCGGTTTCGCAAACATCCGTTTGCATCGTCAGGTGGATCAATAAATACTCAATGGCTTAGTACGGAATCATCTTAGAGGGCGTCATTGTGTGAGGGTATGGGGGAAGGACCCCTCACACCGTTTTGGCGCGTAAATTCAAGCATCATTTTTTGAACATGAATAACTTTGTAAAAATAGGAAATAAAAATACAATTCAAGAAGTTTTATTATAATCAATTACATATAAAGGAATTTAAATAGACAATAATATATAATATTTTTTAATTTCCGTATTCTGAACATTTGGTCTTAGTTGTCGTTGGATTAGTTGTCAAAGGGTATTGACAATCAATATACATAGTTTTCCATTCTCTAATGACTCTGGATATCCAATGAAGTAAATAATATTGGTAATAAATGAGCTTAAAGTTTCCACTTTAAGACGAGTAAATAATCGAGACTTGAGTCTACAACTGACTCTGGATAGCGCTGTATGAGTCGAAGTTTTAAAGTTTATAAATTAGTCTCCAGCGCTGCACGGGATATTATATTTTAAGTATTTAATAGTATGAAAGTATAAAAGTTGCAGAGAGTGTTTATTTTACGGCCAGCTCTTAACATTACTCGGTATACAACTGAGTTGGCGTAATAATTTTAAATTTTGCAATGTGGAAAACATTTTTGTTGTAAAACAGTTATGATAATTTAGTTTCAGTTAATAAGATAATAATTGAAATAGGGAATTATTAAACTTTTAAGAGTTTGTGTATTTACACAGCGGGAATTCATTCGGGAAAGAACCTCGGACTTTGTGTGACTCGATCCATCCAGTAAGTATCACCGACTGTACTTTTTTTTGCACAACAGGTTTCCTTCATTATAGTGCATTCATTAACAAGCTGGGATGAATTCTTTAACCAGATCTGGAAAAGATTTTTAAGTGATTAAATATTTTAAATTATGATTACGGTCGTTAGACATCTTTTGGAATAAAAAAAACGGATGTTACTGACCGTGGAAAAAGAAGAACGATTTACACTACGTTTCGTCAGAGTCATATCCGACGTCTTCAAAAGGCGTGTGTCTTCTACAAGGAAGAAACATGAACTGTTGAATTATTGTTGTGACATCTATGAATGCATCATCGAAGGTCAATAAATGTACCTACAACCTTCGACCTCGAGCAAACAACAGTAATTCAACAGTTCGTGATTCTTTCTTGTAGAAGACACACGCCTCTGAAGACGTCGGATATGACTCTGACGAAAGTAGAGAAAATTGTTTTTTTCTTTCCAGTCAGTAACATCCGTTTTTTTTCATTCCAAAAAAAGATTCTAAAGTGATATGAAATAGATCTATGTCAGCGGAGTTCATCAGAGTAACACTCCGAGTTACAGCATGTTGTACCATGACATTGGTACAAAAACGCGGTACATGAAAAAGACCGTCTTCCCCGACTGTAGTCATCTGGCACATAAAGCTTAAAACTCTTTAACAGGGTGGGACTGTCAATTAGGCCTTTTATGATCTTGTGACAAAACACCATAAGAAAACCATTGCACCAAGGTTTCAGGGTCTTTTATCTATTGTTATAAACTCAAAGTAAGAAAAAAAGAAAAGCTGTAACGGTTTGTGGATTGACATGGTGAAGATAAAAAAGCGAAAATAAAAACGGAAGTTCTTCACGAGTTGAGTATAATATCTAGAGCCCTTTCGGAGTGTTAGCACATCATTTTCAAGAGAAAAAATGACAAAAAACACACGTGTATAACTAACTCTATTTGAAACCGTTAAGTAAAATTTCTTCTAAAAGTTTTATTTTCGCTTAACACTAAGCGTGGCTAAACCTTTAATGGCGTCATTGGGCAAGGAACCTAAAACTTACCTAGCCTTTTCTTCCCTGTGTAATATGTTCTTGCTATGTCTATGTATAATGTGCATTGTACATGTATTCTCTTTCCTATCGATTCTATTTGTTTAATTAGATATATTGTTTTATATAGATATATATTTCTGCTTTTGTGTAATTCTGTATTTTTGTATTTTTATTCCATGTACTTTTCTATTGCTGTTTTTTTTCTATGGCTGATCATGTATTGCACCCTTCACATGACCAAGCTGAAAAAAACATTATTATTATTATTATTATTATTATAAGGTTAAAAGTAGCTTTACGTTTTATTGAACTGAAATTATATGTGGCTACAAGATATCAAATAACACTTGATAATGTTAGTAACTTTAAATAAATTTCATACTCTATTAAAGCTCCTGCTACGAACTCAAATTGAAGGTGCAAAATTTTGTAACAACTTTCAGGTTTCTGGTTAAATGTGTAATACTCCCAATGAAACAGTAATTCTTCCGAATCAACTTTGCCATGAAGCCAACCTTATCTGCATGTACTCTTATTTAAGTTTGATAAGTACAAGTAGTACCTCTGTTATCGTCTTGCACGTATTTTGAATTTTTTTTTTGTATTTGAATGAGCGGTCAGAAACCATTTTGATATAAATTCTTTTGTTACAGTAAAAAACAATCGATTCATTATTTATTGAAGCTGTCAAAGTTGCTTTAAATTTAAAGGTCGAAGGTTGTAGGTACATTTATTTACACGAAGACATAATATCGTCCTTCTGGACAAGTGGAGCTATTGCAACATCTATGAATGCATCACCGAAGGTCAATAAATGTACCTACAACCGTTGACCTCGATCAAACAACAAAATTCAACAGTTCGTGTTTCTTCCTTGTAGAAGATACACGTCTCCTGAAGATGTCGGATATGACTCCAACGAAACGTAGATAAAATAGTTCTTCTCTTTACACACGGTCAGTAACATCCGTTTGTTTCATTCCAAAAAATGTTTCAGAACTTTCAATAACCAGCAAAGTGAGGCAATTTTACAGTATGGGTGTTCAGCTTCATAGCAACCTATAAGTGTAGGAAAAATAATTAGTGGATTGAACAATGTCAAACAAACAATCAATGGAAAATGCAGATAACAATTAAAATACAAACATAAGAGTGCTAGCCTCCAACATTGCATTTCAACCGGCTTTTCTTTCTCGCCTTGCATACTCCTTTCGTGTTATCCAAAATTATAATATCTTTCATACAAGCTCTCTTTTAAATATGATTCTAGTTATTCTAATCATTCATCCATCCATATTAAACTACTCGTAGAACTGTCGTTTACCAATTGTGTCGTGAACTGAAACATCTTTGTACTGCGTTGTACACTGAGACCATCATTTTGACCGGTCCGTAGTCCAGTAGTAACACTTTGGACTCGTAAATGGAAGGTTGCGGGTTCGAAACCCGGTGAAGCACAAAAAAAAAACATTTATATTTTCATATTTGCTCTTCGCTCGGTTGAAAAAATCATAAACCAAAGAGGTCCATCAAGCCTTACAGCAACTGGGTCTTGATTGAGAATCGGCGTTTCTACAGCGGCGAGCAACCTCGCAGAGGGCTCTTGAGGTGTGATACACACAAAAGCAGCGCTCACCAAATAAATCAGTTTTTTTTTTAATTTAATCATTTATCAGGTGTGTCGTAACCTAAAACAATCGTATAATGAAACCGTGTCGTATATTGGAGTGTTTGTACATATTTGCTGACTGTAATGAACCGCCTTGCACTTTGGTAGTATTTAATTAATAGACTCTGTGTCGAAGAAGAACTCGTTTCTTTCGTGCACGACAAAAACGTAAACCAAAAAAATATGTATGAAATTTCAAATAGCGCTTCTCGTGAGCGTTACAAGATCCACACATTTTTGGTTTACGATGTGATTGAGTTTAAACCATTGAATTATTATACAGTGGAGTCGAAACTATTTTGACGCAAGTAATAATAATTATTATAAGACAATATTTATAGTGCCGTGTTGTGATAAATCACTGAAAGGGCACTATTCAACTGTAACATCTCCGAAACAAAGATGTCTTCAATTCTCTACAGCTCTCTCTAAGCTCATGGGTTAGGGTATTCCATAGTACAAGGCCGGCTATGCAAAAGTCACGATCCAGGTATTTTGCTTAAGTAGACACTATATTGGTTTCATCCTATCTCAACACAAATCTACGTTAGTTAGAAAGAGAACAATGATGCTCTGAGTGTGGACACTTTGTTAACAGGCAAAAAATACAGTCGTTAGAATTTCTTTCTGCATTGATGGCATTACCACAATGTTTGTGCAAATCCTGCACACTCGTTGCAATTATTATGGTCCGTGAATTTGGAAAGAAAAATGACAGTTGTATGGCCGAGGGGATCAAGTGGGCTGATCTTGAAAAACGTTGGTTCGATCCCCGCCTGGGTCATTTGACATTAACTTTGACCCTGGTTCAACAGATGTTATTAAGTAGTTATTAATGAATAATTCATTAAAATAAACAATAATGAATTATTAATTGATGATATACATACCTGTTTCTGGCCAAGCAGAATAGGTTGGTGAATTGCATCCGTTTTCATAAATCTATTTTTTTTATATAAAAACTAAAAAACATCATTATAAAACATAACGTAATATAATAAAGCAAATAAATCTAGAATTTCAAATGATTACCAAGTATTTCGTGGTGTTTGACAGCTCTGTGGATGACAGATGAGCCGCATAGTATGCATCATTGCCGTAAGCTAGTTTCTTCTCCACCAATTTTATTACTCAATGGTTTAAACGCAAAGTATTGTACTTGCACTGTACACAACGTGGCTTGTGGAACATATGAAACGTTGTGGGTCGCTAGAGGGAGCTCCCGACCTCAGTATTGTGTCGAGAGCTTTACACAGACTCCGGATAAGCAAGACTGAAAACTTAATTACGAGGTCAAATAACGAGGACCCTGCCAGGGGAGATAATATCGCTGAATCATGCTTTAAATTACGTACCAAATTAATTAGTGATAACGCAAAAACGCAAAAAAACGCAACTAAGCTACATATATAGTGTAACTTCTTGCCGCGTTATCCCCGAAGGGGTCGCATGTGGCGAGTTGAACCTATTTATTTTTACAGGTAAGGGGGCCGGCCTTACGCTAACCACTTCAGATGAAGTGGGGGTTTCCCAGCTCCCGAGAGAACTGGTACTCATTTCTTGTGAAGGCTGAGTAAACCTTGCCGGCATTTTTATTTTAGGGTTTGAAACAAACACCGAAACGGGAAATCATTTCTGACACCCTCGCCTCGGCGGGATTCGAACCCGAGCTCACGGCATGGAATGCAAGCACTCTACCAACTGAGCTATTGACCGGTATTTCTTAATTAAAAACGTTCTGAAAAATTCCTAAGCTAAAGCTTCGATTATAATACTCTATGGCTAATCTAATCTATGTTGAAAATACATCTAACATTGGGGATTCACCGAAGTTAAGCAAGATTGGTCGCGGACACTACTTGGATGGGTGACCGCTTCTTGAACAGGTCTGTAGTCCAGTGGCAACACTTCGGACTCGTAAATGGAAGGTTGAGGATTTGGGTCCCGGCGGAGCATAAAAAAATATGCAATTTATATTTCCAAATATGCTCTTCGCTGGGTTGAAAAATTCAGAAAACCTTTACCAAAAATTAATACTTATTAATTTTTAATTAGTTAAATTAATAGGTATTAATTATTAATTTAACCACCTGACGATGCAAACGGATGTTTGCGAAACAGGTTGTGGTATAAAATATACATACTCAAGTAATCGAAAACAAAATTGTTTTTCTTTTATCCTTACAAAATTCTAATTTAAAAAGCCCTAGTCCTAGCCGCCAACATGACAGATGAACCACCATTTCTTTCTGTCCTTACATTCTTCTTTCATTTCCTCCAGAGTCATATCCTTCTTCATACAAGCTCTTCTTTTATTATGACTCTGGATATTCCATTCATTCGCAATTTCGGATATTTGGTCCATCCATACCTTTCTCGGTCTTCCTCTACCACGACATTTATCTATTTTTGTAACAAATACTTTCTTCGTCAGTCTTTCGTCATTCATTCTCTCCATATGTCCAAACCATCTTAACAAACTTCTTTAAATCTTTACGTTCATACTTTCTCTTGCATAATAATATAATTTTGGTCTAAGTGAAACCGGATTCTATCAGTGACCTATGGATCTACAGTCCACATTGGTATAAGGAAGGTACTTGAGCTTACAACATTTCGTCTTACAAATAAGCATATTAAAAAAAACTACTAAAGTTTTCAATGCTTCTTGCTTTATAATAAGATACATTATTTAGGTTTAAATATGTTGGACTATAAATTATAAATCTTAATTATTTCTCAATTTAAAACAATACCCCAAATTTACCTGGGTATTCCAGTGCTTCTCAAACATTGGGCTCGCGAATACCGGTTTATTCAGCACTTGAGGTACGCTAACTAACCCGGGCCCGGGAACGAAAGTAGCCGCCCGGGAACACTTCATTACAGGTTAATGCCTGTCATTTGTTCTACCCCACTCATATTTGGTGGTGGGGGAGGGGGGAGGGGGGGGATATTATATTCTTGCGCATATTTTGGGGTGTTACGAAATGATGCAGACAAAAATTTGGGTAAGATTATTCCCGGTATTCAGAAAAAAAAAGATGATTAAATAAAAACATTAATTGTTAATATAAAGAGATACGATTAGTTGGTATTTGATGTATTTTATAGTTGTTTGGTAAAATTATTCCCGTTATTCGTTGAATAACGTTTATTTTTATTTAAGAACATTACATGTGAGCATAAAAATAAGGAACAATTTATAATTTTTTTAAGTGTTACAAAATGGTGACAAATACAATATTTCTGGTATAACATGAATACCAGTTTTGGTTTTGTTGTGGATAAAGCATTTTTTTTATTAATTTGAACACGAGTTATGGGAACAAAGAGTAAATATATTTTCTGGTATTAAACAGAAATTTACAAATCATTCTGTTCATTTCACAAGGAAAATAGGGGAAACATTTTCAAAAATATGTCATTAATATATTTCCATGTCTTTAAATGATGGAACCAAATATTTCCTGAAAATCAATGAACTTAATAAAGAATACATTAAAATAGACAAGTCATTTATTTCTTCATCAATTCAACGCATGATAACTATATCACATAATAAATAATTATCAACACGAGATAATTTCTTAAGGAATGAAAAAAAAAATTTAAAAAAAAAAAAAAAAAAAAAAATGAACCCCGGGAATTCCCAATTTCATTTTACTTTGCACTGATAGAAATGTGTTCACGAATAATATTTTGTATTATCACTTTTCTCTTCCCCAGCAGATAACATCTAAACGGCGCTGTTTATTGTTACGGATTGAGATGATAAATTTTCAATAATCGTTTTAGAATCCCGGGAAACAAAAGGACTGACTGCTTTACATTACATAAATCACGTTCATATCAGATTATGTGTTGCCAACATAAACTTTTATGACTTTTTCAAATCCGAAGAATCATCAACTATATTTACGTCCTTTAATAATGCACCCTTCATTTTTACCCATCAACCTGACCCATAACTTGACTATGCTACACATATAGTGTAGCTCCCTGTCGCGTTTTCCCTGAAGCGATTGCATGTAGCGAGTGGAACCTTTTTTTTTACATGTAAGGGGGCCGGCTTTATTCCAACTTCTTCAGTTAGAGGTTATCTAGCTTGCAGTGGGGCTGGTTCTCATTTATTGTAAAGGCTGATTAAGCCTTGCCGGTATTTTATTTTAGGTTTGAAATAAACACCGAAGTGGGAAATGATTTCTGACACCCTTTGGTGGAATTTGAACCGGAGCTCTCGGCATGGAATGCAAGCTCTCTACCATATGTAAAAAATGGTTCACTTTTCCAATGTCACTTCTATTTCAGGGGAAGTCGGAAATGTTGCAGAGCTTATGTTGATTTAATGTTTGAATTTTAATATGTTAGTACACTTGCAGTATTTGTAAACGCGAGGTTAGGTATACGGATCTTTTTATGTACAAATATTTAATATGAATTTTAAGTGTTAACATATCTTTGCAATTGCAACTTAAATTATAGATCCTGAAAAGTCTTATTCATTACAGTAATTAGATGATTCCAAATTTAAGGTTAGAATGAACGAAAAGCTATGAAGGATGCTATGTATTCACTCCTATCATATTTCTTTTGCGGTCTTGAAAAAGTCTCCGATAGACTTGCTCCTAAAAGTCATAAAATTGGCACTGCGTTTTTTTTTTATTTATTTTACTGAAACATTGCCATCTTTCGAATATATCTACAAACAGTGCAATATATTTTAAAGAATGAAAAAAACAGATTTTACTGACCGTGCAAAAGAGAAGAACGATTTTCTTTACGTTTCGTCGGAGTCATATCCGACGTCCTCAGGAGACGTGTGTCTTCTAGAAAGAAGAACCACGAACTGTTGAATTATTGTTGTTTGATCGAGGCCAAAGGTTGTAGGTACTTTTATTAACCTTCGGTGATGCATCCATAGATGTCGCAATAGCTCCACTTGTACAGAAGTACGATATTATGTCTTCCTTTGAAATCGTCCGATTAATAAAAGGGTGGATCATAGAGGTTAGTACTGGCCTCCATATACCTACAACCTTTGACCTCGATCCAACAACAATAATTCAACAGTTCGTGGTTCCTCTTTGTAGAGGACACACGTCTCCTGAGGATGTCGGATATGACTCCGACGAAACGTAGAGAAAATCGTTCTTCTCTTTTGCACGGTCAGTAAAATCCGTTGTTTTCATTCTTTAAATGTCTAACGACCGTGATCATTATTTAAAATCTTTAACCAGTACAATATATTATTCACATACATGATTTTCGTAGAGTACAGCAAACGTATCTACGCGAAAGACACTAGCCTTGCCGCAGTACATAATATATACAGTGATACCTCAAGGAACGAGATTAATTCGTTCCGTTACTTTGCTCGTATCACAAAACCATTTTCCCCATTGAAATTAACTGAAATTCAAAATCCAGCCCCAAAAATGTTACCCACAATTGTTTATGCTACGTGTTTTTGAAAAAGAACAATGTATTTATAAATGACAAATATTGTATAAAAACATAATAAAAGATAATGTCAAGCAAAAAACACTTGTTATTAAGTGTACATACATATCGACGGTTAAAAGGCGACGTTTTGGTCAAAATGAGTTATGAATGCTATCCTACTTAAAAATTTCCGCTCTTTCTAATGCGCGAACTCCCATTGCTTTACGATGATTTTTTTTGTTAGTGCCCAAGCAAACAACTGCGTTTCCGAAGTATGGTTTTGGTGTAACCAACAAGAATTTGGCCTTTTTTGTCCTAAAGCCGCTTGTGACATAAAAAAATTGTACAACATCGTAAAACCACAAAAAAAGGAATGCCAATAAATGCCTTTATTATTTTAATTTTAGAGCTGTTTTGATATTAACGAAATCATAAAAAATAATAAATTATGCCATTTTTCTGCAATATCAAACTTTAAACTCTACTCCTGAACAATTTAGTTTTTGTCGCTTACTTCGTTTTAACCGTCTATATGTATTTATATTTTGGTCATTTAAATGGAACTTATACACAAGTTAAATGCTACTTGATGCTTAATTGTAGTCATTTATTTTCTCTTCACTGGTCTTTGCCTTTTTCACCAGATTCAAAAAAAGGTCAAACGAGGTTTGTTTCTTCCTCCCTTTCAGAATGCTGCGTAAAAGAGCTAGACAAGTGTCATTAAATAGCTCCGATTTACTTAACTTATGAGTTAGTATGAGGCTGACTACCCGTACTGTAAAAAGGGGCTCACTTTGCCAATGACTTTAATTTGTCAGTACACATTCAGCATTTGTAAGCGTGTCTTACACGTGTCTGTTTGTGGGCATGCATTTGATATGAATTTTAAATGTTTATATACGTATATGCTTGCGACTTTGATAATAGATGCACGACAAGTTTCTTTTCCACGAACTTTTCTTTTTCTCGTATCTCAAACACCGGTCGTATTTCAAAACAAAACTTCGCTCGCTCGACACCTCGTATCTCAAGTAACTCGTATATTAGGGCACTCGTAAATGGAGGTACCATTGTATATTCTTGTCAGTTCATGCGTAGGATACGTGAGCCGTGATTAGCACGATAAAGCACACAATATTCCGTATAATGAACGGGGAAACGGCCGCCGGGTTACGCGTGTCGCACTATAATCTACACTGTATGGGAACAACTGCTCTATGCGCAAAGACACATTTTCTATGGGGAGATATGAAAGCATGTTAAATCCACCTTACATCGGTCTAACCATCTGTAACAAGATGAATAATTGGTTATGTAGGTAGAATGGAAAATCTAAAAATTTGAATTTGAATTTTTAAAAAAACAAAGGAACGCAGAAAATGGAGTTGAAAAGAAAGGCAGAAAAATAAATGAGACGGAATTGCAAGCCGTCGTGTTAAAATTATTAAATTGTATACTATATCCTTGACTTATAGGTTGGTATGCGGCTGACCACTCATACTGTAAAAAATGGTTCACTTTGCCAATGTCACCCCTGTTTCAGGGAAGGACGGCAAGAGTTGCAGGGCTTATGTTCATTTGAGATTGGGTTTTTATATTGTAGGTCCACATACGGCATGTGTTAGCGCGAAATTATACATGTCTGCTTGTGGGAATGCATTTAATATAAATCTTAAATTATATATATCTTTGCAGCTTAGATTAGATTAGATTAGATATAATAAATTCATATCTACCACTTTCTTCATAAATTTCCTTCCCTTACATTTGCTCGCACCTGTGAAAATGAATAAATTTCACTCGTCACATGTCCCTCTTTTGGGGACAACTCGGCGAGTGAAAATAAATAAGTTCCACTCGTCACATGTCACTCTTTCGGGGAGAACTCGGCAAGTGAAAATAAATAAGTTCCACTCGTCACATGTCACTCTTTCGGGGAGAACTCGGCAAGTGAAAATAAATAAGTTCCACTCGTCACATGTCACTCTTTCGGGGAGAACTCGGCAAGTGAAAATAAATAAGTTCCACTCGTCACATGCGACCGCTTCGGGGATAGCGCAGGCATAAGTGGCACGTAAAGTGTAACTTAGTTGCGTTTGCGAATTTGCAAGAATCTTTTCATGAATTTGTTTTGTTTTCTTCATTAAAATATCCTTATTTCTTAGATGTACTCAAGTTCATTACTGCATCTTAATTCCATTGCATTTAGAATAAGATGCAAAGAATAAAAAGAGAGAAGAAAAGAGATGGAAAGAGCAGTCTGAGAAAACGACGTTAAACAATGAGAGAATGTAAATCTAGACTTCCTCACGGGCTTGCTGTTTCTTCGAAAAAAAGAAGCGGAACTAATAATGAAGTAAAGCTGTGTATTTTACAAGAATCTATTCTTTAATTAATCTCTTTGTTTCTCTGTTATATGCTTATTATTTACTTGATGAGCGCTGTATTTTTGTGAATTGCACTTTAAGAGCCCTGTGCAAGCTTGGTCGTTGTTATAGAAACGTCAAGAATGATGTAAGTTCTTCTACAACAAAATCATATTTTTGATCTCCAATCCAGGGTTCGCAGTGATTTGTGTAATTGTTTGTTATTGAAAAAATTAGTTCATCATCAGTCATCGTACAGAGAGGGTGTATCCTGAAAACGTTGGCTACGTCGCCTATGAAACCTAGAGAATTATGTAAGTTCTCCCATAACGGTTCGTCTAATATCCGAAAAGTTTATTACCTAACTGTGTAGTTATTCTAATTGTTAATACCTATGTACATACGAGTTTACCGAATGAGATGTTTTTTTTATTTCTACGGCAAGTTTCATGAATAAATTTTGCATTTTCAGATACTAAGCCGCGGTATTTTCAACGTTAGCGTAGCCACTTTATACTGAATGAAAAGGACGCACTTATGTCAATCGTTTGGGTATTTTTTCATTTTATCAGTTTGTCACATAAGCTAACGTTGAAGTACCAAAGCTTATCGGTGTTCATTTAAATCATTTAATTTTATAAATATTTAAAAATATAAATGGTAAAACATTGTTTTAATTCACTTTATTTTATTTGTTTATGCTCGAATATTTTCGTCTAATGAGGCATCTTCAAGAGCAGAATTAGGCGAAAATATTCGAGCATAAACAAATAAAATAAAGTGAATTAAAACAATGTTTTACATTATCTAGGTTTTTGGCAGTTACTTCGTGAAAGTTCATTTTAATAGATTAAAATAAAAAACTTCTTTGTTACAATTCACATGAGCTTTTATTATTTTTTAAACACGTGTAAAAACGTGTTTAAAAAATAACAATGTTTTACCATTTATATTTTTAAATATTTATAAAAATGGACTTTCACTGTGTTCTTCTTCTTCGTGTCAGCTTCACACCGTATTGGCCCAGTAACGAGCAATGTCTACAGCTCTTTGGTTTCCCGCAAAGAGATCATCCATGGAGCAGCTTGTCGGACAGGAGGGACAACACCGCAGGTGCTCCATAGTTTGCTGAGCTCCACACTCACATAGTGTAGAGTCCTCCCGTCCCAGAAATCCCCAGGTCAGCATGTTGGCCCGGGCTCTTCCAACATTGGTCCTCAATCTGTTCATGGATCTCCATACGGGCCACTCGAGGTTCTTTCCTGGAGGTAGGCTCTCTGAAGGCTTCACAAAACTCTCCGGGCATTCCTCCTTCCACATTTGTAATCTCTCCGCCACTGGATCCAAAGACAAGGGCTGCACGGAACTAAGGAAGCTGTGTCTCGACTTCAGGCGCTGCTGTGATGAAAAGCCACTTCCGTAAATGCAGTGCTGTGTGCACGTTAGAGCCTTCTTCACTGTGTTAACAGATCAAAACTAAAAATCATTTAATATTACCTTTCATCGTACCGCTAACTTAACTTAAAGCATGACTTTCACGTTTTTTATGTAATATGTTTTTCTACGATGCAGTACAGTCAACTAAATGAACTCTCCAAATTAAAAAAAAATCCAGCCGATTAAAACTTAAGGAGGTGCTTTGTTTGGCCAAGTACCATTTCTTATTGTCCAAGTTGGAAATCAATGACGCTGACTGTATTGAAGGCAGCTGAGCACAGAGCGTCTGCCCGCCGAGCGCGGGGAGGAGGCTGTAGTTAAGATGGTTCCACGACAAATCGGTCACAGAAAACCGAAAAAATAATAAGTAAGCTAAGCTAAACTAATTTTATAATTAGGAAGCGCTCATGACAAACTTCTAAGCTACAGGATTTTCATACCTCCTTAGTGTTTTCTCTCATAGAAAATAGGAAAAGGTGCATGTATCTAAGAAACTCATGTTACCTTAATATGTAACTCATTCAGTTATACTTTACGCAAAAAAAAACGCAACTAACCCACATATAGTGTAACTTCTTGCCTGCGTTATCCCCAAAGGGGTCTCATGTGGAAATTCTTGACCTATTTATTTTTACGGGTAAGTGGGCCGGTCTGACACCAACCACTTTGAAATGGGTATTTTCTAGCTCCCAAAGGGGCTGGTTTTCATTACTTGTGAAGACTGAGTTCACCTTTCCGGTATTTATTTTGGGTTTTAAATAGACCATGAAACGGGGAAATCATTTCTTACACCCTGGGTGGGGATTGAACCCTAGATCTCGACATGTTATGCAAGCATTCTACCAAATGAGGTATCGACCGGACTTAGAGAGTTTAGTCGTCCCTACAAAGCGCCAATTCTCAAGCAAGCAAGGCCCACTTGCTGTAAGGTTGGATGGATCTAGTAGTTTTAATTAATCGTAGTTCTCTGTGATGAAGCTCTCTGTGGACCATACATGGTACGTGGACATATCTCGTAAACTTGGACCGGTCCGTAGTCCAGTGGCTTCACTTCGGACTCGTAAATAGAAGGCCCATTTGAATCCCATCGGAGCACAAAAATATACCATTTATATTTCTAAATGTGCTCTTCGCTGGGTTGAAAAAAATCATAAACCTTTACCAAAGACCGGTCACTGAAAGGTCCATCCAACCTTACAACAACTGGGTCTTGCTTGAGCATTGACGCTTTCTACAGTGACGACCAAGCTTGCAGAGGTCTCTTGAGGTGTGATACACACAAAAACAGCGCTCACCAAATGAATCATCCTAATATTATGTATGTATTATTATTATGTAATGTAATTTTTCATATATGTTCCTAGACTTATAGGTTGGTATGCGGCTGACCACCCATACTGTAAAAAATGGTTCACTTTGCCAATGTCACCCCTGTTTCAAGGAAGGTCGGCAAGAGTTGCAGGGCTTATGTTCATTTGAGATTGGATTTTTTTATATTGTAGGTCCACATGCGGCATGTGTGAGCGTGAAATTATGCGTGTCTGCTTGTGGGAATGCATTTAATATGAATCTCAAATGATACATATCTTTGCAGCTTAGATTTAGATTTAGATGTGACTCAAATGTCGTTGACCGAAAAGTCGTATGGACGCACTGTCGGTGACCGATTTGTCCATGGCCGATCTGAGCATAGCGCGTCCACCCCTCAAGCAAGGGAGAGAGGTTGTAGTTGAGACGCCATTGTTGGGAAACTTCTTAAGCACCCGCCCCGCCATCTTGCATTTTAATTCAATACACGATGCACTTGTTCCCAGCTTTTTCTAAGGCGCTTTGTTCTTGTTTAAATTATTAACGTTGCCCAATTAAATTCTACTTTAAGTTTTAAATTTTTTTATTATTCGTTCTATTAAAGCATTAACGTCGCCCAATTCAACTATACCGATAGTTATTCAACTTTGATGTTTTTTTATACTGTCATGATTTTACTGGGTTTTTTTTAATGAAACTGAGATTTATTCATTTAACAAAAATTATTTTGCACAATAACTGTTTACAATGAACTGATTAATATTCTTGCTCTAGCTTATCGACTTTGCGGCTCAATATTTCAAGCGACTCTAATTCTCCGCACCATTGCGGCTCACATACAGGTCATATGGACGTTTCTCGTGTATTTCAGATTATTCTATTGTGGATTGTTCCACACGCACACCAACTCGCTGCCTTAGTTCTTGTTTGCCGTATAGACCATTAAGCTAATTTCACATGAGCAATGTTTGTATATGTACTGGACCAATGTGTCTTATGAAAACAGGAAATTGATTAAAAAATATTTAAAACAACTCTCACATTATCGAGTATTACGTTTTTCTTAGCTCAGATTGTGTAGAATTTGATTCTTAAGACAATTGCATTAAAAAGTCATATTTGACAGAATTGGTGTATACGGCAAACAAGAACTGGGGGATCGTACTAGTTCACGTATTAAAACTCCTTTAATGGATCATACTAGAGTCAGATTGTTTGACACACACAAGCGTGCTTAGGCTCACGTACAAATCCATACGTTCGTTACAATACTTAATGTTATATTTTATTACTAATTTACAAGTGATTGTTTTTGGATATGCACTTAATATGTTTTTTAAATATTAATATATATAATATTTGAAACTAAATTATAGATTAAAAATTATATAGGTTGCGAAGGGCATAAGATCCATACAATAGTGACGTTTGCTTGCCGAAAAATAAAATGAAAATTCAAAAATGTTCTAAGTCCATTGACACATTGTCTTAAAGAGAAAGAAAAAGTAGAACAAAAAAATTCTTGTAAAGAAAAAACTACGAATAGTAATTTCCATTACAATCATTTTGTTTCTGTATATTTTTGTAAGAAATTCAAAGAAACGCAAAAAATGATAAGTCAACAATATTCGAGAAGACCATCAAAAATAAAAACACAAATACATGGACTAGAAAATATCTAGCTTCTTCATAAATATACTGACCCTTTTCTCATTCCGAAAAAGCGCTTATTTTATCTAGCAATGAAAATGTTCCGTACGTAAAGCTGTCCGTTAATCGTGCATCTCTTTCATTAACGTTGCTCATTATGTAGATAAAATGAGACAGCAGTATAATAGAGTCATTGTGGTGCTACGCCACAATTTTTTTTTATTTTTTTTAACACACAAATTTAAAAAAGGAGGTAACATCACAAACGTTTTTGTTAAAAAAAAAATGTTTTTAAGGTAAACCGCAAATCTTTATGTTAACATATCTTTGCAACTTAGATTAAGCTCGTAGATAGATTTTGAATAGTGGTTTCTGATTTTGATTGGTGTGACCTAGAGGTCTGTGAAAGCTTGTTCGCTTATTCCAATGCCCCCCTTGTTTCAGAAAAAGCGGCAAATTTGATTTATTATGTAAGTACGCATACAGAATGTGTAAGCGCAAACTTACACGTTTGTCATTGAGGGTGTGCATTCAAAATGACCCTCAAACCCTAATATAATATTTCATTTCAATTACGTTATAGATTATTATAGTTCGTCTGATCATCCCTTAAGTGTTTGTTTGCCTTGTGTCCATTAGAAGTAATTTCACATGAGCAATGTTTGTATGTGTACTGGACCAATGTGCCTCGTGGCAAGTGGAAATTGATTTTTAAAATATTTAAAACAACTCTTACATTATCGTGCTTACAGTTTTTATTCTTAACTCAGATTATGTAGAATGTGATTATTAAGATAATTTTATTGAAAGTTCATATTTGAATTGAATGGCAGATAAGCCAAACAAGTACTGGAGGGACGTTATGCCAAAAAAAAAATTTAAATTCAAGTCAAAAAAATATTTATTTATGAAAAATATAACACAAAATTTATGAGACAAAAATATTATTTCTAGGAAAGAAAAAAATATTTACCTCAGCTTTGACGTCGCTCAAAATAAAATCAACGCCCAAATTTTGTATGAAAATATAATAAAAGCCCCGCGATGATAAGTGTTTAGGCTCGGCTTTTATGTTTTTGTTTTTATGCCCGCGCAGCCGAGATAATCGTATTTTACCAACAATAAAAATGACGTGACCATCAAATTTAAATATAAATCTGCAAATCATAATAAATAATACGCAATCTATTTTATATTCTGTGCTCTGATATTATCCTCTCGGAAAATTGTGATTTTATTCCTTTTCTGTAAAAGTATTTTTTTATGATGTTGATGATGATGATGAGTTGATGATTTCTTTATAGCGCCGTTTCGTGATGTAGTCACTCCAAGGGCGCTGGTGCAAACGATGCCAGAAATTTGCTTGTCTTCAGTGCATTCCGGAACTTTCCATGGTCCTCTAGCTCTCTCACATGATGTGGCAGGTGGTTCCAGGCCAGAGGGCCAGCAACTGCAAATTATGTGTTATACTACGTCTAATCTTATCTAATCTAAGTTGCAAAGATATGTTACATTGGAGATTCACATTACATGCATTCTCACAACCAGACACGTACAAGTTCGCGCTTGCACATGCCTCATGTGAACCTACAACATAAAAACCAAATCTAAAATGGATATACACCCTGCAACTCTTGCCGTCCTTCCCTTTAACAGGGGTGACATTGGCAAAATGAACTATTTTTACAGCATGGGTGGTCAGCCACATACCAACCTATACATCAAGGAACAACGTAAAAGCTTGTAATTTTTTTTGTAACCATGTGACGAACTAACGTAAAAGAATTGAGGTTTTAAATATAAATTTAAACTTAAAGGGCTTTAAAAGAAAGGTTTCTTGATTAATATGCAACTTAGATTATAATTTATAAATCGATTTCGTTTCTTTCAGTGGCATTGTTTTAGCGATTTATAATCTATAATCTAAGTTGCAAAGATACATTAACATTTAAAGCTCATATCAAAATGCATGCCCACAGACAGACACGTGTAGTTTGCGCTTACAAATGCTGAATGTGTAATGTAAATCCAAACCACAAATGAACATAAACTATACAACTTTTGCCGACCTTCCCTGAAACAGGGGGGACATTGGCAAAGTGAACCATTTTTTACAGTGTGAGGGGTCAACCTCATACCAACGTATAAGTCAAGGAATGCGATCATAGTGGTTTTTTACATTTACTTAGCTGATTTAGCTGTAAGCATCATTTTTTGCATTCTCTTTCAACTATATCTTTAATTCTTCATACATAATTTTGCTTAATATCCATGATTCCTTTTTTCCTCAGTTTTACCTTGTATCGCTAGGTAAAGAAGATAGTATTTTTCTCTTTATAATGAGTTCATTTACTTTAAAATTCATTTACTCTATTTAAATTCTTTTAATATTTTTAAAACAGTTCAACAGCTTTTCTGATATATTTACAATAGGAATGTTTTTAAAAAATATGTTCTCGCGGATGCTTAAACGAGTACATTTTATATTCCTTGTTCGTCTTGATCCTCAGTTCTGAAACTAAAATTAAGTCGTCTGGCGTCTCATTTGCATGCAGGCAGCCTCCCTTATCCCTATAAATGCTAGAATTATCTGAAGTGCATCCCTCCGCCAACCCTTTCCACCGTTAAATGAATATTTCCCAGGAAAGCACCGCATAAGGACCGACAAAGAATTCTCCGCTTGTTCTAACTTCAATAGACCCACTGAAACGCAATTTCACATAAAAGGTTTACTTTTATATTATTCAAATTAAAAATAAATTATTACATCAATGCGTTTGCTTTTGGTGGTACGCGCCTGCAAAGTACATAGTCTCCGCCCATCGCTACGCGCGTTCTGATTGGTCAACGATACAAGACGAACGAAACCTAGCGAACGGACTCAAATATAAAAAGAGACGCGGTGCAAGCTGAGCGTCAGTTTACTTTGGACTTTCAGGCGGATGCAAATTAAAAAGTTGATTATATTCAAATATGAAAAATAAACTAGATAAACTGACCTCAAAATTGAAAGAATGTATTATCAGAAGACTGGAAAAACCCAAGCGTTCAGTTACAAGTACCTTCTGTTTTTTTTTATTTAATAGTTACAACTGCTGATAATGAAAAATTCAAAGAAATTTATTTTCAAAGAAAGTTTAAGGAAAATAATAAAACTTTTTTTTTTTTTAAATAAATCTACAAGAAAAATATTCAATCTCCAAGTTTAATAATTTTGTGTATTCAAATTCAAATTTGCTGCGAACTCTCTGTTATTTTAAACCTTCATAAGGTTTAATATCCATCGGCGATTGAATGGGGATATTGTAGAATTAGAGAAAAAAAACTTTCAAAGGAAAAATCGTCTTCAGTAGAAGCTTTGATAGCAAAGATTTGTAAATTATTTGATGTTTCTTTAAAACTAATCAACTTCAGAAATAAAGCATAATTTTCATCTGAATTATTTCCTCTTTCAGCGAAAAGAAAATCTGTTTTTTTTTTATATTTGAGGTTTAATGCTTTTGGATTCTCATTTTGATAAAACTTGTTTGCGCAAAATTAAATTTAAGAATGACCCTAAAAAAAAGATTATATTTCCACATATTACCTGGAATTATTTGTTACCCAACGATTAAGGTTCTCCGAAAACGTTAGTAATGACTGAAAAAATAACGATAAATATAAAATAAAAGACTTTTCTTTAAAAAACACCTTTTGATAATGGTTTTCTACAACGTTTCACTAGTTTTTCTTGAAAATTTATTAGTACATTTTTGCTTCTTTAAAAAGGATCATAGAAAATATTACCTAGTATGTATTGTACGTCGATAAGTATTTTGATCATTTATATTTTCTTATTGGATTTCTTTGTGTGTGGAAGAAAACCCGCGAAAAGACGGTTTCCTTCAAGGGCGCGTTGAAAAGGCAAATTTTCCCCTAAATCCAACTGAAAAATGTTTTTCTAAGACCAAGGAAAACGCTTGCTGACTTTACATATTCGGCGACCAAGAGAGGCTTCCCTCTTTTTCTTCACACTTGAGAGATATTGGTTTTTGATAAGATTAAAATCTCCCTCACACCATATTTTTTTCAGACCTATATAACACAGAAAAATCTGTTTTTTAGAAGTTTAATCATATGGACCAAAGTCTAGTGGTAAGACTGGTAAATGGAAGGTTATGGATTCGAATCCCGGCCTAAAACCAAAAATATACTATTTATATTTTCAAATATGCTCTTTGTTGGGTTGGAAAATTCATATACCTTAATCAAAGACCGATCACTAAGGGTCCATCCAGCCTTACAGCAACTCGGTCTTTCTTGAGTACCTACTTGCACTTTCTATAGAGACAACCAATCTTGCAGAGGGCTTTTGAGGTATGATTCATACAAAAACATCGCTCACCAAATAAATCATCCTAATTTTATATTATTGTTAGTATAAAAAAAACTGTAAAATTAAGGCTACACATTTGAGATAGTAAAAATTAAAAAGACTTTGTTGAGACGGCTTGGACACATGGGAGGATAAATGACGAAAGACTGACGAAGAGAGTGTAGGTACGCTGCAAGTATGAATGGAAGCCGTGATAGAGAAAGACCGAGAACAATATGGATGGATCAAATTTCTGAAATAGCGGACGAATGGGATATTCAGAGTCCTTACAAAAGATGACATTGCATGACAAAAATTATGACTTTGAACAAAATGAAAGAAAAATGCCAAAACTGAAAGAAACGGAGGTTATTTGCAATGTTGGCGGCTCAGTCATGTTATTTAGATTGTAATTTCTAGCTGAAATTTAATTACAATTTTAATTTGATTTTGAGTTTGTTATTTATTTCACTTTACATGATGATGAGGCCATTGAGCAATTAATTAATTATTAATTAATAATTAATTTGCAAAAAAAACTTTATTTTACAACTTATCTATTTCTGGCCATGCAAAAATACGTTGGTGAAATGCATTCAAGATTTCATTAACACAAAAACAATTCCCTCAAATTTTTGTTTTTCTCTTCGTTGCTTATATAAATTATTAAGCGTAGTAGTGTCTCTACCGAAAAATGCTTCGGATCTCTTGGCGTGATCAAGTCACCAATGAAGAAGTCCTCCAACGAATGTGCACTACAAAGGAGCTCCTGCCAACCATTAAGCAGAGAAAGCTTTTGTACTTCGGTCACATTTTGAGAAATAAGGAGTACCGTCTCCTTCATCTTATCATACAGGGTAAGATCTCAGGGACGCCGAAGGACATCGTGGCTGAAAAACCTGCGACAGTGATTCGGCAGAAGCGCCAAGTCCGTCTGTCGAGCTGTCGAGCCGCAGCATCTAAAGTCAAAATAGCCATGATGATCGCCGATCTTCGATAGAAGTGGCACAAAAAGAAGAAAAAGCGTAAAAAAAATCAGCAAAATGAAATACAACTTAGCAACATAAACAAGTTATTCTCTTTCTGTTTCATCCGAGCGTCAGTTACAAAGATCTGCCAGTCTGTTGTGACTGAGTATGGACTACATCTCGCACTTCAAGTATAAAACCTAACCTTTAAACTGGAACACACGCTTTACAAAAAATGTATAGAAACCAAAACAGCATCTCTAGTGAGCGTTTTTAGTTTTCATATAATTTTCTGTAATTGGCGTGGTTGAGTTTAAACGTTAAGATTTATACTTGGGCTGCTGTTGGCTGCTCCTTGTGACGAGGGTCGACACGAAAATTCCATCTGACGTCACTCTGCCGGCGTAATAGAAATAAGTGTTTATCAGCTCTGTGAAGATTAATACAACGTTAGTGTTACATTGTTAAGATGTGTGAAAATGAATATAGCGTAGTGAATGTGGCATGTGTTAGCGCGAACTTTTACATGTCTGCTTGTGGGAATGCGTTTAATATGAATCTTAAATAGAAGTTATCTCTGTGTTGGAAAGAGGGGGCTGATTTATAATCTATAATCTTAGTTGCCAAAATATGTTAGAATTCAAGATTCGCATTAAATGTATCTAGATATTCCCACAAGCAGGCACGTATAAGTTCGCGCTTTTAAAAAAACCTCCATTGACATACATCTCGCAACTCCTGCAGCCTTTCTCTGAAACCGGGGTGGCATTGGCTAAAGTGAACCATTATTTTACAACATGGTCAGCTTCTCAGTTTTACAGATTTTCAAAGCTGTAAGTCTTGAAAACGGTTTTAAAAGGCATGAACCGAGGAAAAGAAACGAATTTGCTTTAAAAAAAGCATGTGTATTTGTGTTAAAAATTTAAAAACTACCTACTGAATTTGATGGTATAGATCGTGAAATATAGAAAACAGGAGGACAAAATGTATGTATGTGTAAAAAATGTTTTTATATTCTTTTTAAGTTTTCGGTAAGTGCCTGAGGAGTATCAATGAGCTGGAGGAAGGCAGTCATTGTTCCCATTTACAAGGCTGTACAACATCTCGTAGGAAATTTAAAGAGACATCCATCCAGATGTGGATAGGGACTGGCTTTTAAAAAGTATAACATGTGTTTGAATAATAAAAAAATCTACTGCATGTTGTACAATAAATCGTTAAATTTTGAAAGCAGGAGGTTAACCTTTTAAAGATAGATGCTTAAATTATGTTAGTTTTGTGTGAATGCCATATAAGTACCGATGGACTGGAGGAAGGCAGTCATTGTTCCCATTTACAAGGCTTTACAACAGAATGTCTTTGAGAAGATTTGAAAATGAATACATCCAGGAGTGGATAAATTTGGTTTTGTAAGAAAAATAATAATTCTGAACAATTTAATAACAATTTTCCTCTTCAAAAATAATTTGAAAAATTGTACTCACTCCTCGTGTTGCCTATCCGCCAGGCGTGAAATTTAATATCATTCTATGCAATTAAGCTGGCGCTCCAGTACCAGGTGCTGAAATAGACTTTTTCATGCATAAATTGTAATTCTTTGCAACACATAATCCGAATGGCAGACACGCAAAAAACCTATCAACTCAAATTGAAAATATATTCACTTAAGCAGAGTTGAATAAAGAATTACTTTACATACATGTTAAATCTAGGACTGCTTTCATTCCAATTCAACAATAAAATATATTTATTTTCTTGTGATACAGAAAATTCGATCTGTGGTTCACAAATATAATTCATTTTGTCTCGAGGATCCTGATATGTGGATGTCCAGCTATCTTTTCAGCTTTTGGAAGGTTTTTCTCAGTTGGTAGAATGCTAGCATTCCATCCAGAGCACTCGGGTTTGAATCCCATCGAGGGTATCAAAAATGATTTTCCGTTTCGTTGTTTATTTCGAAAGTATATAAAATACCGGCAAGGTATAGTCAACCGTCACAAGAAATGAGTACCAGCCCCCCGGAAGCTCCCACTTTAACTGATGTGATTGACGTAATGCCGGTTCCATTACCTGTAAAAGTTAATAGGTAACAACTGCTGATTATATTTGACATTCAGAATACGAGTCTGTAGCCTTAACCACTACACTACAGACCAGTTTATCTGCTCCACCTCAATTTTATTCGCATGTTAATTCGAAACTTTTCAAAGCTCGGAATTTCTCGGTAATGTGTAATAAAAATAATATTAGAATAATATAGTTTTGTGAATCACACTTCAAGAGCCCTCTGCAAGCTTAATCATTGCTATAGAAAGCGCCAATTCTCAAGCATGACCCAGTTGCTGTAAGGCTGTAATGTCTAATGTAGTTGCTGTAAGGTCTTTGGTACAGGTATTTGAATTTTTCAACCCAGCAAAGAAGATACTTGAAAATATAAATGGTATATTTCTTGTGCTCCGCCGGGATTCAAACCCACGACTTTCCATTAACGAGTCCGTAGTGCTTACCATTAGACTACGATTCGGTCATTTAACCGGGAAAATGTTACAATGCCCACAAACGTTGAATAAAAAACTGCAACTCGTATTTGATATCAGTAATGAGGAATTATCCCATTCAAAGGCAGATTAGTCCAGCCATTATTTGCCATTGTTCAGGGCTCTATTCGAATAAATTCTCATGAGAGAATAATAGATATTGTAATGGCGTAATTCAATTATTTTTTGCAATTTGTAATATTACCCCTTTATTGATTATAATTTAATTTATATATTTATATATATATATATATATATATATAATATATTTGTGAAGAGGAATGCAATTCACCAACCTATTCTGCCTAGCCAGAAACAGGTATTAATATCATCAATTAATAATTCATTATTCTTTATTTAATGATTTTTTAATTAATAAATACCCAATTACATCTGTTGGACCAGGATCAAAGCTATGGCCAAATGACCCAAGCGGGGATCGAACCAACGTTATTCCATTCCAAGCACGCTAGAACGATCGGCCCACTTGGTCTCCTCGGCCATAATACCGACGAATATGTAAATGTGTGTTTTGTTTTCCTCTGTCAGTGCCTCTGAAGTCTCTCTAGAAATAAATATATATTAGGTACTTATATAATTTGTATTGTTCAAGATTGCTCGATTGGTTGGTCTAGTAAAATCTCACGTGTACCAATTCTCAATGATTTGAGAAAAATCCTTATTCTTGCTAAAATTAAGGACCAAATCTCTGGATCGTTGTATGGTGTACGTTTAAAGTGATTCTGTGTGTGAACCGTATCTGAAATAAATTGCGTAAAAATTAATAATCGAAATTTAAATTGACTTGAACCCATAAAAACATAACAATATTTGTTATTTATTTATTAGTATTGAGTACGAGTATACATTTTCTTTCGTTGTATCATTTATTTCCTATTTCCTTGGGTTCTTGTAAGAAAAAGGGACGGATCTATTGAAACTAAGCAAGTGCGAGGGAGACGGATAACAATGCGATAAACATTCACGGTAGATTTATTTTTTTGCGTGCGTACACAGTTGTTAGAAAAGAAGAGCAACGAAACAACACAAAAGCAAGGTGTGCTATCGAAATAATACCGCTATTTCTATTTTTTGTTTTTATTAACATTTAAGACTTATATATCAAGCCCACGTTCACAAGAATCACATGTAAGTTCGCGCTTACACATTTTGCATGTGTACTCATAAAAAAAAAACTCATGTGCACATAAACCTTGCAACTTCAGTCACTTGTCCCTGAAACCGATGTGGCAACAGAAAAAGTGAACCAAGTTTTTACAGCTAAGGGGTCAGTCTTATACCAACCTATGATCAAAGTAAATAAATAAATGTATAGATACTATGGATACATTTTTTTTCTAAGCAGATGATAACTTGATTTGCGTCACATTTGTACTCTTTGCAACTTAAATTAAACAATATTCATGTTCAAATTAATTACCATCAATATTTGAGTTTACATCAAAATTAATTATAAATAGATTGCATACACAAATTACAAATTGAATAGCTTAATGTCCGCCGTTATCAATTGTTTATTGAAACAAATGCGCGCCATGGTTGTGTTGAAAAATTTAAGGGATTAATTGTGGAAAACATTGTGAAATATTAATGTTGTGCTGAGTTAATTATAAAGTAATATTTAGCAGCTGTGCTGGAGTGGGGGATCAATATGAGTATGAGGGAGAGAAAGGAAAAACAAAGGAATAGAAATATTATTCAAAAAAAATCTTCTTCTTTCTCATTCTTTCTCAGTCCACTCCTCGACGTAGGCCTTCTCCAATCTTCTCCATTCCTGGTTATCAGCTGCTGTGTTTAGTCATCCTCTGCCTGCAATTTTCTGGATGTCGTCCAGCCACTTTAAATGGCGTCTTCCAGCTCCTCGCTTGGACATCTTGGGTCGCCACTGGACGATCGTTTTTGGCTATCTGTCATGGTCCTGCCTTACTCGCTGTATGACATCAGTGACACTAGTGCGTTTATGGATCTCCTGGTTTGGAACCCTGTCTCTGATTCCCAGCATCCTCCTTTCAATGGCTCTTTGATACGTCATCAGTCTGTTGGCGCTATACTGAGTGAGCCTTTTTGTTTCCAAGCCATAGGTGGATACTGGAAGCACGCATGACTCGATTTATTATTATGATTATATCACATTAATAAGGACCTAAAAAAATGGCGGCTGATCTGTAATGTTGGCAAGTCTAAAGCTTTGAAGTTTTCAATTTTAATTTTGTACAGATTTTAGTTTGATTGTTTTTTCTTAGTGTTATTTTGTTTTATTTATTTAGATGTAATTAATTGTTTGTATTGCTTGACTTATAAGTTGATAGGAGGCTGAAAATGGTACACCTCTGCGGCACTACAAGTGTCATAGACCCCTAGAGTATTTAGAATCTAGGGAGTCTCCCGCACAGGATTTCTTAAAAAAAAAAAAAAAATTGCCCCCGTTTCAGGAAAGGTCGGCAAGAGTTGCAGGAATTATTTTCAAAATAAATTGTTTCCATACAAAATATTTTATGTATAAAAAGGCTGTGAAAACTCTTCCAATTTTTTTTAATGAATGTGGCGAATCCTCATTCCAATACTTCGCGTACACCATGTTTTATTTTGCACATCGGGGACGAGCAGATTAAATCAAATGACCAAAAACGCGGTGACCGTTCCTGGTTGACCGCAGCTCCATCATACATATAATATACGTACAGGCAATGTTCGCCACTGGTTCTTATTCACTAATAATTAACAGAACTCGCTTATCAAAAATCAAAATATATATTTTGTAAATCTTCTTGTTTTGGTGTCGCTTCTATTCAAGGTTGTCAATCATTATGGGTTTTTCCCATTGGAAGCTTTGAACCTTAACCACTTAACTACGGACTCGTAATCGAAAGGTCATGGGTTCGATTTTCGGCAGACCACAAAAAAATATCATTTAACATTCCAAATATTTTTTCTTTGCTGCGACAAAATCGTATGCTTTTATCAGAGACCTGTCAAGAAAGACCCATTCAGCCTTACAGCAATTGGGGCATGCTTGAGAATTGGCGCACGTCATTTCAACGACCACAATCACAAAGGGTTCTTGAGGTGTGATTCACACCGAAACAACGCTCACGAAATGAAGCGCTTTAATACATTAAAGGGCCTGTTGCACCAACCTCCAATCAATATTTAATTGACAAATCAAATTTGATTGCTTCATTCTGGTAAGGCCCACGGTTAAATATTTATCGGAAGTGGGTAAAAATATGATGGAAGTTGAACAGGAAATATAATGTACATCAGCTGATTTACGTGTATGCAACCAAATGCTTGATTTGAAAGGTTGAAATCACACTTAATTTTGATTTTTGTCTGATTGGAGCTTGGTACAACAGGCCCTTTAAATTGTATTTTATTTTAGAAGCTTAACTTGAACTGGTCTGTAGTCCAGTGGCAACACTTCGTACTCGTAAATGGAAGGTTTTAGATTCGAATCCCGGCGGAGCACAAAAATATACCATTCATATTTCCAAAAATGTGCTCTTCGCTGGGTTGAAAAATTCATAAACCTTTACCAAAGACCGGTCACTGAAAGGTCCATCTACAGCCTTACTACAACTGGGTCTTGCTTGAGAATTGGCACTTTCTACAGCGACGACCAAGCTCGCAGAGGGCTCTTGAGGTGTGATACACACAAAAACAGCGCTCATCAAATAAATCATCCCAATATAAGTAATATAACAATAATTTGATGTCTGGTCGATAGCTCAGTTGGCTAAAGCTTGATATCAAAGCCAAAATACCTGGGTTCGAGACCCACCATGGATTTCATTGGCCACTGTTATGTTATTTTAAATAACATATTATAAAAAAACAATCCCGAAGTGTGCAGTGTATGTTTGTGAGCCGAACGGAGCCGAACGGTCACGGAAGCGGCCGAACTGCACCGTATGAACTAATCAGGCCGTCGTTCGTTAGTTCCCGGCGAGATGTGAAGTGAGTCAGACGTTAGCGACCAAGCACCAAGCGGTGCAGGAGGGGGCACTACGATGGAGCTCCCTTCCCCCCCATCTACTTGGATTTCCTGCCAGCAAGGCACCCGCCTTGTGGACCAGAGGCAGAGGAGCGCCCACCCAGAGGCTCTCACGTGTGGAGGCGTCCACCTTGTGAACCGCCGCTAGCCTGGGGCGCTGCCCCAGGCCTTCCGTTTAGAACTCCAGCCAACGGAATAGGAAGTGTTCTAGTGACAACCTGTAGGTCTGGCCAATCCCTTATTTCCCCTTTCCCCCCCCCATATTAGTACAGTAATAAACCCTTATTTGTTCATGTTAACTTTATCTTTTAATTATAAAACCCTTCCCAAAGTACAAGTGAGCAACCGAAAGAAAGACCTCCACGCCCTGAGAGTGATGCTGATGAGAGCTAGCCGGATGTAAGTATCCTGGAGATACCTTTATATCTAAACATAACACTGGCGCATCCAACTGGGATTCTTTCGATATTGCGAACTTTTATTTTGGGAATTGTTTTGTGAAGCTCTGTTTTTTTAGTGTATTTTTTTTGCTTTCATTGTGACGTCATATGTTTTCTTGCTTTGATTTTAGAATGAATTGTTTTTGTTTTGATTGCTTTTGCATTTTGCTGTAATGTCCTTTTGACGATTAAAAATTATGATAGAATTTTTATATCAATATAAATTGACATGCAATCTTTGAGAAGCCTGAAAAATAGATCATTAAATCTTTTATCATTTGCTAAGAAACCTCGTCATATTTTAATTTTTTATGCCAAATTTCATTTTTTCTTCAACATTTAGTATTTCTGTCTATTTTGATTCTAACACTATTTTGGTCGCTTCCTTTTTGTTTTTTGCATTTGCGTAAATGTGCTTTGACGATTTAAAATTCTGTG
The DNA here is from genome assembly GCA_951799405.1 of Agapetus fuscipes. Lineage (NCBI taxonomy): Eukaryota > Metazoa > Arthropoda > Insecta > Trichoptera > Glossosomatidae > Agapetus > Agapetus fuscipes. The sequence continues at coordinate 5,321,786 of OX637345.1, read as the reverse complement.
AAATTTTAATATCAATAAAATGTACATGCATTTTTGAGAATTCATTTGAGAAAGCATCATTATTTTGTTTTATTTTTTTCACAGAAATCTAGCTTTGTTTATTTTACATAAGTACCTACCTTGAAATTGATGCATTATTTGTTGCTAGGCAAATAAACTTTCACTTTATGTTTTTTTTTCATAAAAGCTTTTAACAAACTTTTTTCCACATTAAAGGATTCTCAGAAGTATTTTATTTAATGTGAGGATTAAGTGTTTGGTAATTCATGATGTTTTTTTTCCCCCATTTGGTTTTTTTAATGTGCTATTCTCAAAAACATTTTAAAATATTGTTATGTAAATATAAATATTGAAATAAGTATGGGTAGTTATAGTTATAAGAATCCTCAAAAGTATTGGTAGGTAAGATCGATAATTATGTATAAGTGTAGAATTCTCTAGGCTAAGTAGGTATTTGTTATAATTATAGGAATACTGTATTGCATTGGTAGGTAGGATTTTGGTTGTGTCTAGGTAGTACGTGAAACATCGAGAAGTAATAATTACTCTGGAACCGTCTGGCGACTTTAGTTCTGGATCATACTGCTCTGAAGAGTATAAAGGTGCGAATGGCCTGCAGAGCGGGCCAGGATCATAGAGACTTACAAACACATCGAAGTCATCTGATCAGTGAACCTAAACCAAGTGGAATAATCGAGAAAGTAGTGTGAAAATAAATTTTGTAACTGTGTAAAATAAATAACTATTGAAGAAGACCTGTGTATTTTTAATTTGAAGACAATTGAACCCTAATTTCGTAACAATTGGTGTCAGGTGTGGGGTTGTCAAGAAAAATTAAGATCTTCTGTCTAAAAATAAATAAAATAAATTAAATAGTGTTAAAATGAACTTTATTCAAATTGAACTTTGTGTGAACTGACTTTTGTGAAAACAAGTGTTTAAATAAATTTTTGTTAAAAGAAAAGACGCAAAAGCAAGTTGCTTATAAATTCTGGAACATCATATGGAACATAATTCTGGACATAATTCTGGACATAACATAATGACTATTTTACCGCATTGAGAAAGTCATCAAATTGGACCATAGTTTTTTTTTTATTATTGTGTGTGATTAAAAAAATAAAATAAATAAATAAAAATCTTGAAAAATATTACAAAAGAACGTTCCAGATTAATCGAGAAAAAGTTTTTGAATAACTATCCTTTGTTTACAAGTGTGTGAATATACATTAAGTACCTACCTGTGTGTTTGAAAGACTTGAGACGAAATAAATAATTATGTACTATCAGACATTATTATGTTAAAAATATTGGTGATTTAAAAATAAATATTAAAAGACAGTACCTACCAATCAGTGTAATCAGATAAATTATTATTTTGCTAAAGTACGTATTCAAAACAGCTATATATATAAAACTCAAAACTTGTATTAAATAAATTTAAAAATATTTTTGTTTTGAAGTAAATTTTGAAAAAAATGGCAACCAAAGTGAACATCAAGGACCTCAAAGTCACTGAGCTTAAAAATGAGCTTCTGGAGAGGGACCTGGAGACCTCAGGAGGGAAGGCGGCCTTACAGGCACGCCTCATGGAGGCCTTAGAACAGTCAGGCGAAGACCCGGCATATTTTGTCATGGCGTCTGGAGGGGACCGCGCCTTGGACGAGCTAAACCTCAGCATCACCGGAAACTTCACTTCCATGGAGGAAAAGCTGAAAGGGGAGATGGCTGACAACGCCAAGACCCTGAAAGTGGAGATGGCTGACAACGCCAGGACCCTGGAGGAGAAAATGGCTGACAATTCCAAGACCCTGAGGGAAGACCTGAAGGCGGAGATGGCTGACAACGCCAGGACCCTGAAGGCGGAGATAGCGGATAGTCTCACAACCCTGAAAGGAGAAATAGAGGTGAAGCTGACTGGTTTTGAGGAAACAGTTGCGGAAATGAAAACCCGCATTTCCACCCTGGAGGACCGTCTGCGTGCCGAGCTGGCTGACAAGTGCCAGATGGAGTCCACCAGGATATCCCCCAAAGGCCTTCACGACAAGATCGACCAGGGATGCTCAACTCCAACCAGGGTCACAAGAGGGGATGATGACCCTTCCCTAGCAAAGCACAACCTCCCAACCTTCGACGGGAAGACGTCGTGGGAGGAATACTTGACCCTCTTTGAGACGGCTGCCATGATGGGAGCCTGGAGCCAGCAGAAGAAGGCTTCGGTTCTCAGCCTGTCGCTCCGAGGAGACGCTCTCAGGGTTCTGCAGGCCATACCCCTGGACAACCGTGGTGACTTTGGGCAGCTGAAGCAGCGCTTGGATATGCGCTATGGCCACAAGTGCCTGGAGCAGCTGTACAAGTCGCAGCTGAACACAAGGGTGCAGAAGCCCAACGAGAGCCTCCAGGAGTTTGAAATGGACATCGCCCGCCTGGTACGAGACGCTTACCCGACAGCCTCCGACGACATCTGTGAGAGCTTGGCAGTGGACAAGTTCCTAAATGGATTGCGGGAATGGGAGACGCAACAAGCCGTAAAACTGGCCCATCCCAAGGCTTTGAACGAGGCGCTCAGCCAAGCTCTCGAGTTTGAGGCTGTCAAACAGTCCATCAGGGGCCACGCCAGGGTTCGTGCAGTCGAGGCAGAGGAGGTCAAGCTACCTACAACCGAGGAGCTAATTGAAAAAGTGCTGGAACGTCTGAGACCTCGAAGACGAGACCCACGCTGCTGGAACTGCGGACAGCTGGGCCACCTTAGCACAAAGTGTCCCAAGCCTCAGAAACCCAGAAAACAGGCTGCGGAAAACTAGAAAGGGTTAATGGGAAGGGGCAACCGTTGACCCACGCTGGAGAGGCCCTGAAATCTGCTGCTACTGTCGCAACCGTGAGAGGAAAAGCCAGCAGCATTTTTATCAATGGCATAATAGATGGAGTAACTCGTGAACTACTGGTGGACACGGGAGCAACCAGGACAATTCTGAGACGCGACATAGTGACACGAGGTAAGCAGATTGCACCAACAAAGTGGTCTCTGCACACCGCCACGGGAGAGTCAGCACAGGTGTATGGGGAGACGATTGCCACCTTCCAAATTGGCAGCACCACTTTTGATCATCGGACGTTGGTGGCCAACATTGAAGAAGACGTTATATTGGGAATGGACATACTGGACAGATTTGGGTGCAGTTTAAATTTAAAGAAAGGGTCCATTAAAATTGGAAATGAAGAAGTCATCCTGCAAAGACGGAAAGAACTGGCTGCACGTGTTATCCTAGCCAAGAATACCGAAGTGAAGGGGCGATCCGAGATGATAGTGAGTGCCCGCCTGGATTCCAGTAGTACAAATGACCAAATCTGTATGATAGAACCGGAGAACATGGACAATGTTAACAAAGGAGTCATGGTGGCAAGAACAGTGATTCGCGCAAAGGAGACCATTCCTGTCAAGATCATGAATGTGAACAGCTACCCACTTAAAATGAATGAAGGTTTTGTTTTGGGCAGATGTGAGAGGATAACTTCCATTGTGCAACAGATGACAAACATGTCATGCGAAGGAAACAAATTGTCAACACAATTGGAAGCCCTGGTCCACGACGCTTCCCAAGGTCTAACCGAGGAAAACAAACGGAGAGTGAGGAGTTTGATCTGCCGCTACCAGAACATTTTCGAGGACTCTAATGGCCGTCTGGGAAGAACCAAGGTAGTGCGACATAGCATAGACACCGGAGAAGCGAGACCAATAAAACAGGCTCCAAGAAGACTACCCTTTGCAAAGCGGGAAGAAGCTGACAAGATCATCAAAGACATGAGCAAGGATGGCATCATAGAACCATCAAGTAGCCCTTGGACATCCCCGGTGGTACTGGTGAAAAAGAAGGATGGCACCACGAGATTTTGTGTGGACTACAGACTGCTCAACGATGTTACGAAAAAGGATAGTTACCCTCTGCCAAGGATTGACGACACCTTGGACACATTGGCAGGATGCACCATTTTTTCCACATTGGACCTGAAAAGTGGCTACTGGCAAGTTGAATTGGATGCCAAAGATAAGGAGAAAACTGCATTCTCGATTGGATCTGGACTTTGGCAGTTCACCGTGATGCCATTTGGCTTATGCAATGCCCCCGCCACGTTTGAAAGGCTGATGGAGAATGTGCTGCGAGGACTGTCATGGGAAACCTGCCTGGTATACTTGGATGACATAATCATCCTGGGAAAGGACTTCAACCATCAGTTGAGAAATCTGGAGCAAGTTTTCGGGCGACTACAAGACGCTGGACTGAAGCTCAACCCGAAAAAGTGTAACCTGTTCAAGAAACAAGTAAATTACCTGGGACACATAGTTTCTCAACGTGGAGTTGAAGTTGACCCTGCCAAAATCAAGGCAGTAAGAGACTGGCCCGTGCTGAAGGACAAACATGAAACTAGGAGTTTCCTGGGGCTGTGCACTTATTACAGGAGGTTTGTGCCAAGATTTGCGGACATTGCAAAACCGCTCACCAAGCTTACGGAAGAAAACACTCGCTTCCATTGGAGTGATTCCTGCGCACAAGCATTTGAAGAGCTTAAGGGAAGATTAACAAGTGCCCCCATCTTGAGCTACCCACGAAAAGATGGAAAATTCATCCTGGATACCGACGCTAGTAATGTGGGGATAGGAGGCGTCCTTTCCCAAATACAGGATGGGCATGAGACTGTTCTGGGTTACTTCAGTAAAGTGCTTTCCAAGCCAGAACGAAATTATTGCGTGACCAGACGAGAGCTTCTTGCCGTGATAAAATCAGTGGAACACTTCCGCAAATACTTGTACGGGAGAAAATTCACACTACGGACTGATCATGCTGCACTGGTTTGGCTTCTGAAATTCAAAAACCCAGAAGGGCAAGTGGCTAGATGGATTGAAAGGCTCCAGGAGTATGATTATGACTCCGAACATAGACCTGGCACGCTTCATCGAAATGCGGATGCATTATCCAGACGACCATGCGCCAGTGACTGCAAACATTGCAGCAAGATGGAGGACAAGGTAGCAATTGTCCAAAGGACGACCACCGAAGATGAGGACTGGCAAGATGAAAAATTGGCGCAAGACCAACTGAATGATCCGGACTTGAAGTATGTGATGGAATGGGCGCGAGAAGGAGAAAGGCCAACCTGGGAAAAACTCGCCCCCTTATCACCAACTGTCAAGGCTTATTGCGCTCAATGGGGATCCATAGTGATAGAAGGAGGGTTTCTGAAACGAAAGATCGAGAAGGAAGACGGCACACTTAGAAGAAAGCAAACCCTCGTTCCGAAGAGCCGAGTACCGGAAATCCTTGGACTGCTGCATGGAGGAACTTCTGGAGGACATCTAGGCGTTAAGAAGACGCTGGAGAAAGTGAAAGAGCGATTTTACTGGATCAACTGCAGCGAAGACGTCAAAGATTGGTGTCGAAAATGTGTAACCTGTGCAACGGCCAATGGACCGCAAAGGAAAAGGCGAGCACCAATGCGTCAGTACAATGTTGGCAGCCCCTTTGAAAGAATTGCCATCGACATAGCTGGCCCATTTCCTACAACTGAGAAGGGTAACAAGTACATCATGGTGGTGATGGATTACTTCAGCAAGTGGGTGGAAGCTTACTCAATCCCTAACCAAGAGGCCGTAACCGTGACTGAAGTTCTAGTTACCGAATTTATCAGCAGGTTTGGCGTACCCCTGGAATTACATTCTGATCAGGGAAGGAACTTTGAAGCTGCTATCTTCCAGCAAATGTGTGAGCGGCTAGGGATCTACAAGACCAGGACCACTGCGCTACATCCACAGTCTGATGGAATGGTGGAAAGGATGAACCGTACCGTGGGGAGGTACTTAGCCAAAGTAGTGTCCAGCCATCAGCGGGACTGGGACCGACATCTGCCTTTGTTCTTATTGGCTTACCGGTCGGCTGTTCAGGAAACGACGAAGAAGACTCCCAGCAGCATACTGTTTGGGCGAGAAATGCGACTTCCTTGTGATCTCAAATTTGGCTGCAAACCAGGTGAAGACCTAGCCGGAGAAGACTATGTGACAGACCTTCGCAGGAGGCTGGATGACATCCATGATCAGGTCCGCATGAACATCGGGGAAGCCAGCGATCAAATGAAGGAGCGCTATGACACCAGAGCTGACAGCATGGGGTACAAAGCTGGTGACTGGGTGTGGCTTTTTGACCCCAAGAGGCGCCAAGGATACTGTCCGAAACTTCAGCGTTCCTGGGACGGGCCGTACGAGATCTTGGAGCGCATCAACGATGTGGTCTACCGCATAAAAAAGAGACCAAACGGAAAACCAAGGGTCGTGCACTACAATCGCCTCTCACCATACCTAGGCGATAATGATGACCAACCAGCCCAAAAAGTACGACAGTGCGTCGCATCCGAAAGATCACCAGCCTTTGAGACGTTTTGGGAGAACGCGAAGGCAGGGCAGAAGTTTCGCCATGGAGTGACCACAGAAGTCCACAAGGACTTATTTGAGGTCACTAGGGACCACACACTGGCATGCAGTGTACCGGAAGATCTAGATATGTCTAGAGGAATTGCACGGGTCTTCCGATACAAATTCGGAAAACCGCAACCCTCGAGCAGCCCGCAAGGAAGAGCTCTGAGACTACCGAAGGGGCGTCAACAAGCATACTGCCTGGTTGTCCCGGATTCCAGCAACCTGGAAGAGGACTACAAGGCATTGTGGGACGGCCTTGTTGAGCTGCGTGACTACATGTTGGAGGATCAGCAGGCGCGTCTGGCAATACCGAAGATGGGTGGCGGCCGCGCTAATCGAGACTGGCGGATAATCCGGAGTATGATTGAAGCAGTGTTCTCGGGAGTCGGCATCAGCGTCATGGTGTGCTGCGAGCAAGCGCAGCCGAGAGCCAGTGGGGAGAAATCCGTGGACTGCCACTTCTTCCTGACCACAGGGTGTCGACGTGGATCAGCATGCCCCTACCTACACAGAGTCAAGACTGTTCCGGGACGAAACAGTCTAGGTGGGGGGTAGTGTTATGTAAATATAAATATTGAAATAAGTATGGTTAGTTATAGTTATAAGAATCCTCAAAAGTATTGGTAGGTAAGATCGATAATTATGTATAAGTGTAGAATTCTCTAGGCTAAGTAGGTATTTGTTATAATTATAGGAATACTGTATTGCATTGGTAGGTAGGATTTTGGTTGTGTCTAGGTAGTACGTGAAACATCGAGAAGTAATAATTACTCTGGAACCGTCTGGCGACTTTAGTTCTGGATCATACTGCTCTGAAGAGTATAAAGGTGCGAATGGCCTGCAGAGCGGGCCAGGATCATAGAGACTTACAAACACATCGAAGTCATCTGATCAGTGAACCTAAACCAAGTGGAATAATCGAGAAAGTAGTGTGAAAATAAATTTTGTAACTGTGTAAAATAAATAACTATTGAAGAAGACCTGTGTATTTTTAATTTGAAGACAATTGAACCCTAATTTCGTAACAATATATATTTTTTTTCGGGGTAGACTGGTGATTGGCTCCTTTCGGAAATTTACTACGAACTATGGCTATTCTGTTGGCTGCCATTTGTAAATAATTTTATAGATTAGCTTTAGGTACTTTGTGTGTTGTCAGGGAACATTGAAATCGTTCCAAGAACCCTCAAAAAACGATAGAGGATTGTAATTTTTGTAAAAAGGTAGCTTAGGATTCATTTTAGTTTAATATTTACGATGGTTTTATTTCTTGCAAGCCAATAGCATATCACTTTTGTGCGATGTTTGACTGATATACGGGTCACTTGGAGATTTAAACTTGAACGGTTCTCAAAAAACATCGGAGAAATTTTGTTTTATAGTGTACAAATAGGTAATTTAGTTAGAATTAGGATTTCTTGACTACATTTGTTTTTATGTATGTAAATATCTTCTACAGTTTTTTTTTGTAAATTTCAATGGTTTTCCGAATTAACCCTTTGGAAAAAGATTGAATAATGAAGTTTCTTTATTCTTCTAAAAAATGAAGTGGCGCCACCGAGAAAGAGTGGGAAAATGTGGTCCTTTGGGCAAGGGAAGCCGTTTTCCGGGATTCTACTTTCGTAGGTCCGTGTGTGGATTTTCCACGGTATGTTGATGTAAGGATGAAATTATCACTGCTTTGAGTGGAAATTGATGTGAGGGGAAGAAATGCTGGCCTTTTTCTTGGAAAAGGGAGCGCATTTTCTTGAGATGTTACGTTTTGTAAATCTGGGATCTGATATGCACTTTTGTGTATAAGATGACACTTAAAGCCTTGTTCATTTTGTCGAAGGAGGAAAATGTCTGTGAGTACAGACGTGTTTGAGGCTCGAAAGAGCTGGTGTTTTTGTTATATTTTGTTTGTGTATTCCATATTCACTTTAAGATGTTTTATATGGAATGTTCCACTCTTTTTTCGAGTGAGTTCGTAGTGGATTTTACGCACTAACATATTAAATATTTTGAGCGAGTCTTGGATGTTGTCTCCATATGTATTTTTTTTTGTATTCAGCTCAGAACTTATTGTTATATAATAGTCGACTCCTGTAACGAGTTATGACTTGGTTAATATAAGTACCAGTGTAAAATATGTTTTGATTGCTGTGATTATTATTTATTGTTTAGAGTTTTCGACATGTTTTGGTGAAGAAAAAAAGGCCTTGTTACAAGATCGCTTTTAATCCGCGTCTTGTCGGTTATTGGAACCACCTTGAAATTTCCCAAATCAAATCGATAATTCTCACAGCCACCAGTTTTCTTCTTCCTTCTTTCTGGTGTGTTGATAGGACAGAAGGATGTTCCTGTAAATCCCCTTTTCCTTTTTGTGTTCCCATAAAATTTTCAATTTTCTTAATGGCCAAAGACCTGGTGTTGTGTGTGAAGACTGTTGTGTTGCTCCTGGTTTTCTTTCTTTATTTTTGTGAGAAAGGGGAATGTTATGTTATTTTAAATAACATATTATAAAAAAACAATCCCGAAGTGTGCAGTGTATGTTTGTGAGCCGAACGGAGCCGAACGGTCACGGAAGCGGCCGAACTGCACCGTATGAACTAATCAGGCCGTCGTTCGTTAGTTCCCGGCGAGATGTGAAGTGAGTCAGACGTTAGCGACCAAGCACCAAGCGGTGCAGGAGGGGGCACTACGATGGAGCTCCCTTCCCCCCCATCTACTTGGATTTCCTGCCAGCAAGGCACCCGCCTTGTGGACCAGAGGCATAGGAGCGCCCACCCAGAGGCTCTCACGTGTGGAGGCGTCCACCTTGTGAACCGCCGCTAGCCTGGGGCGCTGCCCCAGGCCTTCCGTTTAGAACTCCAGCCAACGGAATAGGAAGTGTTCTAGTGACAACCTGTAGGTCTGGCCAATCCCTTATTTCCCCTTTCCCCCCCCCCATATTAGTACAGTAATAAACCCTTATTTGTTCATGTTAACTTTATCTTTTAATTATAAAACCCTTCCCAAAGTACAAGTGAGCAACCGAAAGAAAGACCTCCACGCCCTGAGAGTGATGCTGATGAAAGCTAGCCGGATGTAAGTATCCTGGAGATACCTTTATATCTAAACATAACACCACAGAACCAGCCAATCAGAGACTACGCGGTCAGATATTGCTCTATATTTGCAGCTAAGTTGCATTCCAAGACTCAAAAAAAATCAGCGGCAATGTACCTGTAAATTATGTTCATCGTCAATTCAATTGTTTTTATAAGTTTTTTTTTCTAGACATCAAAAAAAATGTTTGCTACCTGAAAATGGAGGCTCTCCGAAAACGTTACCAACGACTCAAAAGATAACAATAAAAGTGGAATAAAACAACGTTGATTTTTTTTTTATAAAAAAAATAATACCTTTTAAGATTATTTCAATAACTATAATGTACTTCTACACTTTAGTTATATCTCTATATTTTAGCAGTAGGTACAGTAAATATACGAAATGAAATAAGGGCACGCGTTTTGCTTTTTCCGGACCGAAGCGTCCGTCAGGAAAATGTAAACAAAAAGATTTTCCCGCCCGACAAGCTCTGAAAACACACCTTTTTTTTGCTGTGAATTTCCTTTTAAGAAGCCTCTCGGAAACGGCGCTCGTATGGAAGTGGATCTTTATCAATTTGTATGAATCTTTGTTCTACTTTATTCCGTGCCACTTCTATTGAAGATTGGCGTTCATCATGGTTATTATAACGATTTACTTGGATTCAATACAATAAATTTTCCATTTAAATTTAAAAAAATAAAAAAAACTTTGTTTTATTCTACTATGTTTTTATTTGAATTTGTTACGAAAACAAACCAAAATGAGTGAGTTGACCGGTTTCGGCCTCTAGGCCATCTTCAGAGTAACTGAAGTTACTCTGACAGTTACAGTTACTCTGTTACTCTGAACAGTTACAGTTACAGTTACTCTGAAGATGCCCTAGAGGCCGAAACCGGTCAACTCACTTATTTTGGTTTGTTTTTGTAACAAATTCAAATAAAAACATGGTAGAATAAAACAAAGTTTTTTTTCATTTTTTTAAATTAAAATGGAGTTCTACAAAGTTTCCGCTGAAACATTTTAAAAATTTCGATTAAATTTATTTTACACAATTTACTCAAATTTGGTTCACACTTAACCTTTTGTACTATCCCGCTCAACGGAAGAGGTACTAATCCTGTTTCAAAGCACTACGATCTGTATTTATCGGTGAATAAAGGCTACTCTGGAATACACCAGACCATGCCAAAATCTTCTCAATGAGAAGCTTAAAGCTAACACTAGTTTGTTAAACCATCCAAAATTAAAACATCTACAGACACACAAGTAAGTAAAAACACACAGACACACAATCATAAGTAAACATTCACAGACATAAAATCTTACATTTATAAAACTACACTTATCTTGGATGCTGCGGCTCGAAAGTGGTGCTTTTGTTGAACCATTTTCGCTGGTTTTTCAGCCACGATGTCCTTTGGCGTTACCGAGCTCATTTTTCCTCAATCTTTTTTCCGTTTAATAAGATGGAGAAGGTGATATTTCTCATGCCTCAAAATGTGACCGAAGTGCATTAGCTTTCTCTGCTTAATAGTAGGCAAAAGTTATATCTTCCACATGCGTATGTCTATAGGGACTGTTATGTAAATAGGTAATGTAAATATTAAAATATGTATAAGTATTAGTTATAGGAATTCTTTGTTGTGTTGGTGGGTAGGATTGATAATTGTGTGTAAATAGAGAAATCAAATAAGAGTTTTAGGCTTACACGGCCGGCTGATGATGATGGAGTGATGTTTTTCTGGATCTGTTGCCGTGGTCTGTGGGAGCTAGAGCTTCCGGACGTTTCGCCCATTTCTACGATGGGCTTCTTCAGCGTGAAGTATGATGATGATGAAGAAGCCCATCGTAGAAATGGGCGAAATGTCCGGAAGCTCCAGCTCCCACAGACCACGGCAACAGATCCCGGAAAACATCACTCCAGCATCAATAGAGAAGAAGAAGTCTCTAGGATAAGTACTTCGAGAAGCATCGAGCAAAAATATGTTTCGGAGTGTTCGACTCTCTTAGTATAAAAGGGTGCAAGTTGCTTGCACTAGTCAGTCTTATCTGTGAACTCCACCAATACATACAATTAACAAATTCGACCAGTGAACTAAAACCAAGTGTAATGAAATAAATGAAAGTGTCTTTGTAAAAATAAATATAAACGTGTAAAATAAATAAGTAAAAAGAAGAGTAGAGTTTTATTTGAAAAGTATCCCAACCAAAAATCGTAACAGTACTCAAACAGAACATGTTGAACATATTCCGGTCAGTTCTTGTATCGTTCTGTATGTTTGAACCTTAATATTATCTATGGTTTCTTTACTGATTGTATTTGAAACCTATAGCAAAAAACTTGTATTATTTTAATACATATTTTGTTGTTTTAGATTATTTTATTTCTGATTCAATCCGTTCAGGTCGATAGCCCATTTGGTAGAGTGCTTGCATTTCATGCCGTTAGCTCTGGTTCGAATCCCACCGAGCGCGAGGGTGTGAAAAATGATTTCCGGTTTTAGTGTTTATTTCGAACTCCAAAATAAAATACCAACAAAGCTTACTCAGCCTTCACAATAAATGAGTACCAGCCCCCTCGGATGCTTGGAAACCCTCTCTTTGATTTAAGTAGTTGGCGTAAGGCCCTTACCTGCAAAAATAAGTGGGTTCCACTTGGACCTTTTTCCATATCAAAGGCAATCCTTTGAGCTTCCTCGTAGCAGCACATTTCAGTCAATAGATCCTTTGGAATTTCAAGATCTGTTCACAGACTCACTAGCTTACAGAAACTTTATTCATCAAGGACCTTCAACACTGTCTCTGATCGGGGAAAGCTCATAATTGGTGTATCATGGAATATATTCGTAATTTAAAGCATCCGAGTCGTAAGTCAAGTCCTATAAGTCAAGGAACATACATGACAAATTACATTTTTTAAATCAAAGAATGAAAATGACAATATATACATGGACATAAAAAACTAAATCATAAAACCAATTTCACTTTAACAAACCCTAGCCGCCAACATCACAGATCAACCACCATTTCTTTCTATCCTTGCATACTTCTTTCATTTCCTCCAGAGTGATGTATGATATTAATATTTAATTGTTTAAACACGTAGTTAATAAAATGTGCTCATGATGTGTGGATGTATGGAGGTGTGTATGTGTGCCTGTATGTTGATATTTTTTTAATTATGAAAGTATCAATTGCTTTTTGATGATGCATTGATTTTGTTATTGTTATTATTATTATTAATTTTATTGTTATTGTTATTAACGGAAAATGTAGAGACAATTTTTTCAATTATTTATTAATCTACTGATTTATTGTAATTATCCGAAGAAATTTGTTGTTTTTTTCCTGAATAAAATAAAATAAAATAAAAAATAAAAAATAAAAAAGTAAGGTTCTTCACCTCGGCATGTATTCCAGTACCTTAGATGACCTCTCTCGCTAATGACGGTGTATGGCAGCTATGCGCCCATCATTCCCGGAATTTCCAATAAAAGATGGCGATTATCGACAGGACTCCCTCCCTCCCCCTACGGCAGCTGCTAGGGTCGGTAGACAAAGGGATGCCCGCGTAAAAAATCTAGGGAGCTGTGCTTATATATAGTGACTCATTTGAAAGATAATTATTTTTTTTTGTAGGATTTGTTTAATAACCCTATTCACTCTCTAATAATAATAATATTAGGATGATTTATTTGGTGAGCGCTGTTTTTGTGTGTATCACACCTCAAGAGCCCTCTGCGAGCTTGGTCGTCGCTGTAGAAAGCGCCAATTCTCAAGCAAGACCCAGTTGTTGTAAGGTTGGATGGACCTTTCAGTGACCGGTCTTTGGTAAAGGTTTATGAATTTTTCAACTCAGCGAAGAGCACATTCGAAATATAAATGGTATTGTTACGAAATTAGGGTTCAATTGTCTTCAAATTAAAAATACACAGGTCTTCTTCAATAGTTATTTATTTTACACAGTTACAAAATTTATTTTCACACTACTTTCTCGATTATTCCATTGGTTTCGGTTCACTGATCAGATGGCTGCGATGTGTTTGTTAGTCGCTACGATACTGCCCCGCTCTGCAGGCCATTCGCGCCTTTATACTCTTCAGAGCAGTATGATCCAGAACTAAAGTCGCCAGACGGTTCCAGAGTAATTATTACTTCTCGACGCTTCACGTACTACCTAGAGATACAACCAAAATCCTACCTACAAATGTAACACAGTATTCCTATAATTATAACAAATACCTACTTAGCCTAGAGAATTCTACACTTATACACAATTATCGATCCTACCTACCTATACCTATGAGGATTCTTATAACTATAACTACCCATACTTATTTCAATATTTATATTTACATAACACTACCCCCCACCTAGACTGTTTCGTCCCGGAACAGTCTTGACTCTGTGTAGGTAGGGGCATGCTGATCCACGTCGACACCCTGTGGTCAGGAAGAAGTGGCAGTCCACGGATTTCTCCCCACTGGCTCTCGGCTGCGCTTGCTCGCAGCACACCATGACGCTGATGCCGACTCCCGAGAACACTGCTTCAATCATACTCCGGATTATCCGCCAGTCTCGATTAGCGCGGCCGCCACCCATCTTCGGTATTGCCAGACGCGCCTGCTGATCCTCCAACATGTAGTCACGCAGCTCAACAAGGCCGTCCCACAATGCCTTGTAGTCCTCTTCCAGGTTGCTGGAATCCGGGACAACCAGGCAGTATGCTTGTTGACGCCCCTTCGGTAGTCTCAGAGCTCTTCCTTGCGGGCTGCTCGAGGGTTGCGGTTCTCCGAATTTGTATCGGAAGACCCGTGCAATTCCTCTAGACATATCTAGATCTTCCGGTACACTGCATGCCAGTGTGTGGTCCCCAGTGACCTCAAATAAGTCCTTGTGGACTTCTGTGGTCACCCCATGGCGAATCTTCTGTCCCTCTTGCACCTTGCTCCAGAACGTCTCAAACAGGGGCGCTTCTTTGGATGCGACGCATTTTTGTACTCTCTGGGCGGGCTGGTCATTGTTTGACCACTTTGCTCTTTGAGTTGGCCGGTGGTTATCCTTCATTCGAGCTCCCGCCTCCTTGGTGTTGCTGATCTTGGACTCCAGGTTGGCGATGGTGTCCTTCGTCCTGGGCCCCTGCCCAGCTTCCAGCTGCTGGAGCTTAGTCTTAAGCCCCTTGTTCTGTCTCTCCAGGCTCAGCACAGTCTCGTGCAACTCGTCCCTCTCGGCCTCCGCTGTTCGCCGGACCCTTTCACTGCTGGCCAAGTTCTTCGTCAGCTGCCTGTTCTCCGTCTCCATGACTTTGACCTTTCTCTCGGCATCCTGGAGCTGTTTCCTCAGCCGTTTGTTCATCTCCATGGTGGTCTCTACATCCTTGCGGTCGTCTTCCAATTTCTCCGGTCCTTGAGACTTTGGGCACCTCGCGCTCAGGTGTCCTTGCTGGCCACACGTCCAGCAGTGCGCCTTCTGTCTCGTTGGCTCAAGTTGCTGCAGCACTTTTTCTATTATTTCCTCGGTTGTAGGTGGTTTGACCTCCTCTGCCTTGATTGCACAAACCCTGGCGTGGCCCCTGATGGACTGTTTGACAGCCTCAAATTCGAGAGCTTGGCTGAGCGCCTCGTTCAAAGCCTTGGGATGGGCCAGTTTTACGGCTTGTTGCGTCTCCCATTCCCGCAATCCATTTAGGAACTTGTCCACTGCCAAGCTCTCACAGATGTCGTCGGAGGCTGTCGGGTAAGCGTCTCGTACCAGGCGGGCGATGTCCATTTCAAACTCCTGGAGGCTCTCGTTGGGCTTCTGCACCCTTGTGTTCAGCTGCGACTTGTACAGCTGCTCCAGGCACTTGTGGCCATAGCGCATATCCAAGCGCTGCTTCAGCTGCCCAAAGTCACCACGGTTGTCCAGGGGTATAGCCTGCAGTACTCTGAGAGCGTCTCCTCGGAGTGACAGGCTGAGAACTGAAGCCTTCTTCTGCTGGCTCCAGTCTCCCATCATGGCAGCCGTCTCGAAGAGGGTCAGATACTCCTCCCACGATGTCTTCCCGTCGAAGGTTGGGAGGTTGTGCTTCGCCAGCGAAGGGTCATCACCCCCTCTAGTGACCCTGGTTGGAGTTGAGCATCCCTGGTCGGTCTCGTCGTGAAGGCCGCCTTTGGGAGATATTCTGGTGGACTCCATCTGACACTTGTCAGCCAGCTCGGCACGCAGACGGTCCTCCAAGCTTGCCACACGGGCCTCAATCTCCGACATTGCTCGCGAGCTTTCTGCCACTTTCTTTTCCAGCCCGGTCAGGTTGCTGGTCATCTTCTCCTCCAGCCCAGTCATCTTCTCCTCCAGCCCGGTCAGGTTCTCCTGCAGGGTCTTGGCGTTGTCAGCCATCTTCTCCTCCAGCCCGGTCAGGTTGCTGGTCATCTTCTCCTCCATGGTTGCCAGGTCCTCCTTCAGGGTCTTGGCGTTGTCAGCCATCTCAGTCTTCAGTCCTGTCAGGTTACTGTTGATGCTGATATTTAGCTCGTCCAAGGCGCGGTCCCCCCCAGACGCCATGACAAAATATGCCGGGTCTTCGCCTGTCTGTTCCAAGGCCTCTATGAGGCGTGCCTGTAAGGCCGCCTTCCCTCCTGAGGTCTCCAGGTCCCTTTCCAGAAGCTCATTCTTAAGCTCAGTGACTTTGAGGTCCTTGATGTTCACCTTAGCCATTTTTTTTATTTTAACAAACTTCAAAATTTACGTCAAAACAAAAATATTTTCAAATTTATTTAATACAAGTTTTGAGTTTTATATATATAGCTGTTTTGAATACGTACTTTAGCAAAAATAATAATTTATCTGATTACACTGTGAGTAGGTACTGTCTTTTAATATTTATTTTTAATTCACCAATATTTTTTTACATAATAATGTCTGATAGTACATAATTATTTATTTCGTCTCAAGTCTTTCAACCACACAGGTAGGTACTTAATGTACATTCACACACTTGTAAACGAAGGGCAGTTATTCAAAAACTTTTTCTCGATGAATCTGGAACGTTCTTTTGTAATATTTTTCAAGATTTGTATTTATTTATTTTATTTTTTTAATCACACACAATAATAAAAAAAACTATGGTCCAATTTGATGACTTTCTCAATGCGGTAAAATAGTCATTATGTTATGTCCAGAATTATGTCCAGAATTATGTTCCATATGATGTTCCAGAATTTATAAGCAACTTGCTTTTGCGTCTTTTCTTTTAACAAAAATTTATTTAAACACTTGTTTTCACAAAAGTCAGTTCACACAAAGTTCAATTTGAATAAAGTTTATTTTAACACTATTTAATTTATTTTATTTATTTTTAGGAAGAAGATCTTAATTTTTCTTGACAATTCCGCACCTGACGCCAATTGTTACGAAATTAGGGTTCAATTGTCTTCAAATTAAAAATACACAGGTCTTCTTCAATAGTTATTTATTTTACACAGTTACAAAATTTATTTTCACACTACTTTCTCGATTATTCCATTGGTTTCGGTTCACTGATCAGATGGCTGCGATGTGTTTGTTAGTCGCTACGATACTGCCCCGCTCTGCAGGCCATTCGCGCCTTTATACTCTTCAGAGCAGTATGATCCAGAACTAAAGTCGCCAGACGGTTCCAGAGTAATTATTACTTCTCGACGCTTCACGTACTACCTAGAGATACAACCAAAATCCTACCTACAAATGTAACACAGTATTCCTATAATTATAACAAATACCTACTTAGCCTAGAGAATTCTACACTTATACACAATTATCGATCCTACCTACCTATACCTATGAGGATTCTTATAACTATAACTACCCATACTTATTTCAATATTTATATTTACATAACAGTATATTTTTTTGTGCTCCGCCGGGATCCGAATCCACAACCTTCCATTTACGAGTCCGAAGTGTTGCCACTACGGACTACGGACCGGTCCAAGATGCCAACGACACGCGGTGTACCTGAGCGGTCACCCATCCAAGTACTGTCCGCGCCCAATGTTGCTTAACTTCGGTGATCTATGGGAACCGGTGCTTTCAACATGTGACAACAATTGGTATAAGGTGATTTTTTTTAAATAAAAACACCTTATACCAATTGTAATTCACAGCATTATTCCTGAGGGGTCGCACGTTACATGTGGAACTCCTTTATTTTCACGGTTAGGGGTACTTACGCCGTACTGACCAATCAAATATAATCTAAGTTGCAAATATACGGTACATATGGGATTCACATTATATGCATTTTCACAAGCAGACACGTATGAGTTTGCGCTTGCACATGCTGCATAATATGTACTTACAAGTTAAAATCCAAACCTCAAATGAACCCTGTAACGTTTGCCCTCCTTCCCTGCAACAGGGGTGACATTGGCAAAGTGAATCATTTTTACAGTATGAAACTGAACACACATACTGCAAAAGTTGCAGGGTTTATTTCCATATGAGGTTTGGTTTTAATTTGTAAGTACCTACAAATTTAGCATTTGTAAGCGCGAACTTAAACGTGTCTGTTGGTGGGCATGCATTTATTTTGATATGAGTTTTAAATGTTAATACATCTTGGCAACTTAGATTATAGATTATATATTTGTTAAGCACTGTTTTTGTGTGAATCACACCTCAAAAGCCCTCTGCAAACTCGGTCGCTATAGTAAGCGCCAATTCTCAAGATCAACAAGACTATGAAGTACTATAGTACAAAAAAAATAAACACTAAAAAAATAAACTCTATTTAAAAGCTGATTCAACACATTGGTATTTATTTATTTTATTTACTGAATCCTAAATTCTTTATTTTTTTGCCTCCTCCTTCGTAAACCACCCCCAGGCCTTGTACGCCCAAACTCACATGGCTCCGTCGACTCATTCGATTTACCCTCACTTTTATTTTATAAGGCAGATACGCATCTTTGCTTGTGGGGTCTTTGCCTTGGAAAATGAAATAAAAAAAGTATTGGATTTGGCAAGATTCAAAAACTTCAATTTCAAATTGTAAAAAAACATTTCTTTTTTTCTTGATTAAGACCTTTTGGACTATGCACTTCTATAATCTTTAATCTATGTTTCAAAGGAGTATAACATTTAAGATTCATATTAAATGCATTTTCACAAGCTGACAGGTTCTCGCTTACACATGCGGCATGTGAATGTACAACTTCAAAAGCCTTTCTCAAATTAACAAAAACGCCGCAACTTTTGCCGACCTTTCCTAAAACAGGAATGACATTAGCAAAGTGAACTGTTTTTTTACCGTATGGGTGGTCAACCTCATATCAAATAAAAAAAACCAGTGAATGACATACCATGTCGAAAACGCGAGCTAACGACAAATTTATCAACCGATCCGTAGTCTAGTGTTAACGCTTCGGACTCGTTAATGGAAGGTTATGGGTTTGAATCCCGCTGGAGCACAAAAAACAAAACGTTTACATTTTCAAATATGCTCTTCACTGGATTGAAAAATGCATCTGCCTTTACAAAAGTCCCATCCACCTTTACAGCAATTGGATCTCGCTTGAGTATTGGCGCTTTCTATAGCGACGATAAAAATCGCAGACGCCTCTTGAGGTGTGATTCGCACTAAAATAGCGCTCACCAAATAAATCATCCTAATATTATTTTAATAATTTATTATTGTTAAATACACGAGCTTAATACAATCTTTTCACGAAAAATATTTTTAAAAGTAGGGAAATTGTTGCACGAATGCTGCCAGAGCTTTTACTTGTTTGCCTCATTCCCTTCTCCCTTCTCATTGTACCCAGCGGCTGAGGATAAAAATCAGTAATCTTATTATGTTTCTGTATATTTTCACTTTCGCCCCCAAAAAAAGATGACGCGTTCATTTCTCTACGCGGTGTTTATTCTCTTTATCACCCAAACGATGTTTGTTTTATCATCTGATACCAAACACACATAAAAAAAATATCGCGGTAGAGTATCAGATACTCTATTATGTGTGTCTCTTGTTTGTGTAGGTATTATTTACATATTCCTACATATACAAAAGATACAAAACATCTTATTTTTTTAAATACCCTGACTCAATTCTGAATTTTAAAGAACAAAAATACATAGCAATGTGGAGGAATCTAGCCCTAGTCTTCTGGCTTTGAACGCAAGGATTTTATATGATGATGATGGATGATTTTTTCCTGTGGCGCCATTTAATGGTCCAGGACCATCTCAAGGGCGCCATGGCTTCTGGAGAAAAGCAGTGTCTTCAGTCCCTTTCTGAAGGTGGTGGTAGGCTGGTTCGCGCGAACACCGACGGGCAAATTGTTCCAGGCAAATGTGCTCAGCTATCGACAGGATCATTTGCATTCATAAACTGTTAGTTCCTGTAAGGAGTTCAAGTATTTCTTCAGAGGCCTCAGCCACCCCTAGTGTAATGTATACACAGCTACAGTCACAGTTTACTTAGTATAAGTCTAGTCATAATATTGACCCCAGTTGAATTTCGCCATCAATAAAGTACATTATATGTATTTCTTATAATATACGAGGGTCGTCCAGGAATTAAGAATTAAATATTAATGTATGTAGGTTGGTACGAGGCTGATCCTCCTTGCTGTAAAAATTGTTTCACTTTTGTCAATGCCACCCCGATTTCAGGGAAAGGCGGCAGGAGTTGCAAGGTTTATGATCATGTGAGTTTTTGTTTATTTGTATGCACACATGCAGAATGTGTGGGTGCGAATGTGCATGTGCCTGTCTGTGGGCCGGCCATCGGCCCGATCGGATACGCGGACTTTGTGGCCAACAAATCCAGCTTTGAGGCTTTTTCAAAGTTTTGTGCCAGCTATGGCGAGAACTCGTCGGTCTAATTAGACCGACATTCTTTCTATTTTCTCTATTCTTTTCCGCCTCTATGGTGGTTGGCCACTTAGTCAGGAGAGCGCCTTCCGAACAGTCTCAGTAGTAGCATCTCGAATTCTAGGCCTTAAGTCATATGTTAAGATGCTCTGAATCACTTTGCATTTTTGTTTGTAAATTTAAAATCATCGAGCCCTAAACCCTCACGGCTATAATCTTTCAGGGATTTCTGAGCCTCCTTTGCTTTGTGTAAACACTTGGGAAAGTGTAGCTTCACGGGAGGGCCTTCTGCCACTCGCATCTCACATAACTTTTGCATGCGAGTCCTGTAACACATCCCCGGATGGGATGGATATACAGGGCGTGGGTCAGTGGAGGGGAGACTGATCCTGAGAGAAGGTGTTGTCTGTGGGCATGCATTTAATATGAGCCTTAAATGTGTACATATCTTTGCAGCTTAGATTATAGATAGCATTTAAAACTACTTGAATTAAAATAAAAGACAGGATATTTTGAATAGTTCATTAGCTCAATTAGTTAAAAAAAGAAGGCTAGGTGAAATAGTTTTTCTCGGGTAAGACCATGCTCTATATCTAGTAATTTTGTTTGCCGACGTTTAGTTCTCTCGAGCGGGAAATATATTGAAGGCTCAAAGCTCGTAGTCAAAAATCAGAGACAAAAACAGTCTGTAACGTTCATGTAACACTTTTTTGGACGACTCTTCTGACGACAAGCCCTCTGGATAAAAAAAAAGCATTTTCTGAAATTTTTGTAACATTTATTTGGACGACCCTCTTAGATAACCCCTCTGGATCCGATATAAAAGTAATTACTAATAACGCCTTTCAATCATCCCTGTGTGAGGGTCGTGCGGGGAGATTGACACATTATTACTTTGAATACAACATCAAAGATAAAGGACCTAATTTCGCACCTTCGTAGAATATTCCAATGCTTCTTAGTCTTTGAAGATTTATAATATTTTGATGAATCTGTAAATCATACTGTAAAAAATGGTTCACTTTGCCAATGTCACCCCTGTTTCAGGGAATGTCGGCAAGAGTTGCAGGGCTTATGTTCATTTGAGGTTTGGATTTTATTTGTAAGTACACAATCAGCATTTGTAAGCGCGAACTACACGTGTTTGTTTGTGGGCATACATCTGAGAGCTTTGAATGAATATATCCTTGCAACTTAGATTATAGATTATAGAATCAAAAGCAGTGCGCGTTTGCATAATAAATTCATTTCTTACTAATTTGAGCTTTGTGTATTTGTTTCAAATTATTGACAAAACAAAAATAGATTTATATATATTTTTTACATGTTTACGATGTTTTTTTCTCAAAAATTACAAAAAAAACATGATTTTCTTTAGCCTTTTTTTAATTCACCCCAGTCTGATCGATAGCTCAGTTGGTAGAGTACTTGCATTCCATGCCGTGAGTGCGGATTTGGCTCCCAACGAAGGTGTCAGAAATGGTTTCTCGTTTCGGCGTTTATTTCAAACCTCAAAATAAAATACCGGCAAAGCTTACTCAGCTTTCACAAGAAATGAGTGCCAGCCTCCTCGGGGAGCTTCAAAATCTCCACTTTAACTGAAAAGGTTAGCGTCATGCCAGCCCCTTTACCTGTAAAAATGAATAGGTTCTACTCGCTACATGTGAAATCAGTCAGGGAGCACAAAATATTATAAATAATTTACAAAAAAATATCTTAAAAACAAGAAATTAAATTTTAAATTAAAATTAACTGCCACTATTTCACTTATTTGATATAAAGTGTCGGAAGTTTCAAGACAAATTTATTTCTTTAGTTATTTCAACGAAGCATTATGTCTTTTACATACATTCTTAAAAATAATATCATAAAAAAATACAATACCTCGAAAAAAAAAAAGTAAAAAAAGTAAGCAAATCAAAATGAAAAATACTAAATCTGTGCCTCCTGTGAAAAGTGATACAACTCAAAAATCATCATTTTACAGAAGACCAAAAACCAGATTTAAAAAATTCTAATTCATGAACTAAGTGGGCTAGGTTACACATAAGTACCTTATTTTGTAGATAAAAACATTCACTTTCACTGTGCATTCTAATTTTTATGGTTACTATTATAGTTTACAAATAATTGATTAAACTCTGTCAGTTGTACCTTTTTTTTGCCTGTACTTGTATCATTTATTACGTGATAAATGATACAAGTCGAGTTATATTATATTGCACCTATAAGTTGTCTTTGAGTAAAGTGATACACAAAAAGCTTAATATTTTTTAAATTTAATAACTCATAAGATAATGGTCCAGGCAGAATGTTGCTCAAACTAATTATAAAAATACTACCCCAAAGACACAATTGTTGTACTTAAAATAGTAGTATTTTCAAAATTTACCTGAATCGTATAACTTGGCTACAATTCCAGTCAAAAATTGGTGTAAAGTGATATAAGTCGAGATGTATCAATATTCACGATAGATTTGTAAAAAACAATGTGTGGATCAATTACTAAAAGGGATACAACTTGACTTATATCACTTTTCACGTTTTTTTGCCTAAATCCTGCCAGTTATATTTCCTAAACTATAGCAGATAGAAGAATGTGAGTAAGACCAAAAAATCGCTAATTTTTTTCTGATTATTGCTATGTAAAAATCTCAAAAAGGGTATAACTCGAGTTGTATCACTTTTCACAGGAGGCACAGAAATATATTCACGATTAGGACTAACTTGTAGCCCCCCAATAGTGGTGACGCCGTGGATCTATTTTGGCTCCCTCCCAAATTCAGTTTAAGTCAGCTTTATTTAATCCACTCCGACATCGCGTCACACGCACCGTTAGCTAATACCCTGCCTCATACAAATTAACTTTAATGTGTTAACTCAGCGTTCGCAATATATCTCCCATCATATTTCAACGTCCTAAAGAGCCTTTACAGGACTTTCAAGTGTAGGAAATAGCCTCCAAAAAGCTGACCCGGCAGAAAAGCTTTTGAGCGGTCTATTTTAATCACAAAACAATTTTTCACTACTTTAGATTTATTTTATTAAGATGCAAAGGATAATAAATGTTTTTTTAAGTGTTGCAAATACTTTTTAAAAAAATGCTATCGTTTTCAGTCATCAAACCAATTTGATGATGGTTTAAATACAATTGTAATTACTTCAGTAAATAAGTTTTTTAGATATCAGACGGACTGTTATAGGAGAAGTTACATAAATTCGCAACGTTTCGTTGGTGACGTTGGCAACGTCTTCAGGAAGCACCTTCTCTGCACGACGACTAAGAATGAACTGATTTTTAACAACAAAAATTGTCACAAATTACTGCGTATGTTAGAACTTGCTTACAACTACCACATGTGTACTAATGAAATAAAAAATAACAAATCTCAAATAAACACTAGCCATACAAACTTTCCGCCCTTCCTTGACACAGAAATAACGTTGACAAAGTGATCATTTTTTCAGAAAAGGTTATTAGTCTCATCACAACCTTTAAGCCAAGCAACCTGAAAAAAATCAAGAATTTGAAGCCAGCTGTAAAAGCATAAAGAGTACTTATTATTATTACATGTAAGAAGTTACACAATATGTGTAAATTAGTTGAAACATGTTCATATTGTCTTGTGAATTAGACTAAAAGGATTTTATAGATATCAAAGACGTATTTCAATTTCTTGAGTTGAAAAAATATATATCAATGCAGACGTTTTTTCTTGGAATTTTTCTGATTTTGATATCAAACTGATGGTAATAGTTACGGCTCTAATCGAAATATGAGATGAAATGAATCCATTTTTTGTTCTAACACAAAGCAGAGAAATTTCCTTTTTTTTTTGTTTGTGAGTTTTACGTGCCGGGAAATACGTTTTCTATTTTATTCCTGGTAATATTATGATTCTTCCCCGTCTGCCTTTCTTTAATCTCTCCAGTACCTACTATTCTCCCGTTTGTGTCTAAGGGAAGGTGGGGTAATGAGAACCTCTCTTATTTGAAAATAGGGAAGTATCACATATTTTTTTCACTGTATAAAATGGTAGAATATATTTTTTTAAATACATCTGCGTTTTCAAAAAAAAAATATCTGGCTTAGTTTTTAAACTAAAGCTCTTTAAAATTTGCGTATTCTCGATTTCCGGAAAAAATGTCATTTTGTTTATTTAGGTAGATATGACGCCGATGCATTTTCGGAGTGTAGGTATCGGCGGGCTCAGTGGCGAATCTTGACGTCATTTTGACGTCAAGATTCGCGAAGTCGAACGCGCTGCGTTTTGGCGCGACTAAAATTCTCCGCATTTCATTTTTTTTAATTATCAATGATATTTTTATTTTTACTACAAAAAAAATACATGGTTGTGATCCTTGAAATGTACTCTACAGAACCATATTATTTTCAACCGTTTTCCCTTCCACTGCAACTACCCTATTGAGGAATGCACTTTTTTTTTAATGAAAAAAACGGATGTTACTGATCGTGGAAAGAGAAGAACGATTTTCTCTACGTTTCGTCAGAGTCATATCTGACGTCATCAGGAGGCGTGTGTCTTCTACAAGGAACTAATTCTTTCCAGTATATGGAGGTTAGTAACCACCCTTTCATTAATCGGACGGTTTCACATGATGACATAGGATCGTCCTTCTGTACAAGTGGAGCTATTGCGACATCTATGAATGCATCATCGAAGGTCAATAAATGTACGTACAACCTTCGACTTCGAGCAAACAACAATAATTCAGCAGTTCGTGTTTCTTCCTTGTAGAAGACACACGCCTCCTGAAGACGTCGGATATGAATCTGACGAAACGTAGAGAAAATCGTTCTTCTATTTCCACGGTCAGTAACATCCGTTTTTTTCATTCCAAAAAAAAGAAGAAAATGCATGAAAAAGGTGATGGATATGAATGAATTGAAAGAGGTATGTAATCTAATCTAAATCTAAATCTAAGCTGCAAAGATATGTATCATTTGAGATTCATATTAAATGCATTCGCACAAGCAGACATGCATAATTTCGCGCTTACACATGCTGCATGTGGACCTACAATATAAAAACCCCAATCTCAAATGAACATAAGCCCTGCAACTCTTGCCGACCTTCCCTGAAGCAGGGGTGACATTGGCAAAGTGAACCATTTTTTACAGTATGGGTGGTCAGCCGCATACCAACCTAGCAGTCAAGGAGTACAAGCAATTAATACAATCAAATATATAAAACAAACAAATTCTAAGCAATTAAACAGTAAAAAATTTAAAAAACTTATAAGGATAGGAAAAAATGGAGGCAGCTCTGCAGAGGCTCTGGCCACCCCTACCGGAATGGCGACAGAGTTACAGTTACAGTACAGTCTAACGACCGTAATCATAATTTAAAATCTTTAATGAGGAATGCACATTTCAAAACTCCAAAAAAGTCGTTGAACGAAAAAGATAAATTAAAAATTGTTATTGGTGGGCAACCGCTGAGAAAACTTGAAATTCAAACATCTATACAAAAAAAACTTCCAAATTAATTCATATAAGCTACCCCGAAGGTTTTTGCATGTGCCGAGTGGAACCTATGTATTTGGGGAATCAAGGGGAACGATCTTACGCCATCTACAGTTGAAGTGGGGATTTTCCAGCTCCCGAGGGGTGCTTGCATTCCATACCGAGACCTCGGGTTCGAATCCCACCGAGGGTGTCAGAAATTATTTCCCGTTTCAGTGTTTTTTCAAAAATGAGTACCAGGCACCTCAGGAGCTGCCACATGCAATCACTTCAGAGATAAGATGTTACACCATGTGTGTAGCTTAGTAGCGTAGCAAGCATAGAATCTTCGTGCCGTTATTTTATAGTCCTTTAGGACTATTTGAAAACAATTTTAAAAATAAAGTTAACAGCCCTGTTATACATATATTATATCCAACTTTAAAAAAACTTAACTCTTTTTTATATAAATATTTATTCTTGCCTCGCGATTTCTATTACCTTATCCTCCCCATATTCCTTGGAGATCTGCCCGCAGCTGGGATAGGGGTGGCTAGTTACTCTCCACCTTCCCTTGCATTAATCACGTTTTATTGCAGATAAATGTTTAACCTTACACAGATTATGCTGCCATTCACAATTTATGCATCCATAGATTCTGCTATTTACAATAAAAATTGATTTAACCTCTTCCATAACAGGTTTTTTCCTTCTCAGATTTATAAATTTCCTGGAAAAGTAAAAAAAATAACTGCTTTCGTACTTCCAACCGTTTTATCCCCATAGCGTAAGGTCTTGCTTTTCTTAAAAAGTTTTAACTTTTTTCTCAAACGGGATGCTATGGCAAAGCGGACAATCTATAACCTAAGCTGCAAGGATATGTTAACATTTAAGGCACATATTAAATGCATGCCCACAGATAGGCACATGTAGGTTCGCGCCTACACATTCTGCATACAAATAAGCAAAACCTCACATGAACATAAACCTTCCAACTCCTGCCGCCGTTCCCTAAACCGGGGTGTCATTGGCAAAAGTGAACCGATTTTTACAGCACGGGTGGTCAGCCAACCAACCTATCAGTCAAGGAGGAGTCAAGGTGGTTGAAATTTGGGTGTCGTTTGTTTGAAATAAAACAGCGTCATTTGAAATCTTTCATCCTGATTTTTTGACAAAAGTTGTGACTCTGCGTTACATCTGGTTAATAAAATAAATTAGACTGATTTATTTGGCGAGTGCTGATGTTGTATGTATTACACCTCAAAAGCACCAATTCTCAAGCAAGACTCAGTTGCTGTAAGGCTGGATGGACATATCAATGACCGGTCTTTAAAGTCTTGGTAAAGGATTATGAATTTTCAGCCCAGCGTAGAGAAAATTTGAAAATATAAATGGTATATTTTCTGTGCTCCGCCGGGATTCGAACCCACAACCTTCCATTTAAGAGTCTGAAGTGTTACTACTGGACTACGGACCGGTCAAAATAGTTATTGAGTAATTACAAATTAAAAGTCCGGTCGGTAGCTCAGTTGGTAGAGTGCTTGCATTCCATGCCGTGAGCTCGGACTCGAATCCCACCGAGGGTTTCAGAAATGATTTCTCGTTTCGGTGTTCATTTCAAACCCCAAAATAAAATACCAGCAATGTTTACTCAGCCTTCACAAGAAATGAGAACCAGCCCCCTCGGGAGCTGGGAAACCCCCACTTCAACTGAAGCGCCTGGCGTTAGGCCAGCCCCCTTACCTATAAAAATAAATAGGTTACACTCGCCACATGGGAAACCTTTCGAGAATAACGCGGCAAGAAGTTACACTACATGTGTAGCTTAGTTGAGTTTTCAGTTGCGTTTATGGTAAAAAAGTAATATTGGAACGTATGACTGGTCAGGTAAATTTTCGAAAAGATAACAAATTGGCGCGTTTGTTTGTCCGGTCGATAGCTCAGTTGGTAGAGTGCTTGCATTCTACCCCGTGAGCTCGGGTTCGAATCCCACCGAGGAGGGTGTCAGAAATGATTTCCTATTTCGGTGTTCATTTCAAACCCCATAATAAAAATACCGGCAAGGTTTACTCACCCTTCACAAGAAATGAGTACCAGCCCCATCGGAGCTGGGAAAACCCCACTTCAACTGAAGTGGTTGGCGTAAGGCCGGCCCCCTTACCTGTAAAAATAAATAGGTTCAACTCGCCACATGCGACCCCTTCGGGGATAACGCGGCAAGGAGTTACACTATATGTGTAGCTTAGTTGTGTTTTTTTTTTGTTGTTGTGTTATTTATTATTACCGCAATTTCATATCGACGGTTAAAAGGAAGTTTTGGTCAAAAATAAGTTATGAATGCTATTTTCATTGATTTAAATTGTATATTATTTATATCGATGGCTATTTTACTTAAAATTTGCCGCGCTTTCTAATGCACCAACTCCCAAAGCTCTACGGTGATTTTTTTTTTGTTTATGCCCAAGAAAACAACTGCGTTTGCGAAGTATGGTTTTGGTGTAATCGACAAGATTTTGGCCTTTTTTGTCCTAAAGGCGCTTGCTACTTAAAAAAAAAACGTAAAACCACATTAATAGGAATGCCAATAAATGCCTATTATTTTTTCATTTTAGAGCTGTTTTGATTTTAACGATATGATAAAAAAAAATAAAGAAGTTATGTAATTTTTCTGCAATCTCAAACTTAAAACTGCTCTCCTGAACAATTTAGGTTATGTCGCCTTTTCACCGTCCATATGCAAGAAAAATGTGAAAAATTGTATCGTCATTCAATACTTGCGGTTTATCTTTCAGCCAGGCGTATGATATGTGTATTGTGTTCGCTGAAACTGCTGAAAGCCACTGAAGCCTCTGCTGGATCTGTGCTACCCCAATGCACTCTCTATATATATGTATGTACGTACAAAAGCGGATCATATAACAAAACTGCATGTAGAATAAGGTAGATTGTACTAAACCGGGGCATTTAAAAAAAATAAGGCTAATCTTGCAAAAAAGTTCATCCTAGCTCTACGCACAATAACAGTGTCTCCGAGGGTGCTGGTTAAGACACTAAAGAGGTGTTGTTAATTAAGTTCGTAAATAACTTTTCGGCTCATATCCGAATTTATGAGTGATTTTTTTTCAAGTCAATAAAAATCATACAAAAATTCATCCTTGCTCAACGCATCACAAGGGTGTCTTCCTTAGGACGTTGGTTGCGACTTTATATTCAGTGATCTGTGGTTCCCGCCTACCGAAAATACGGTGACAGCTGGTTTTGATACTACAATAGAAATAAACCATATCTCGTTATATTCCGTGATCTGTGGTTGCGACATATTCCGTGATCTGTGGTTGCGACACTGCAACGAAACGTTGAGAATAAAGTTCTTTATTAACTGTCCGTTTACGGTTTTTAAATATTTTTTTATTTGTAAACAAGCCACATTTCATAAAAAAAACTCATCCTTGCTCGCAGCACAACAAAGGTGTCTTCTGAGGGCATTGGTCACGACACCAACAAATTATCGTGAAAAAACTTTTCCAATAACGGTTCGTCTGTATCCGAAGTTATAAATATTTTAATCAGTTTTTTTGACTATGGATTTTTTTACTCATTTTTAATAATTTGTTCTTTTAATTTTTTTTGTAATCGAGTGTAGGCATTTCACGAAATGCCCAGAAATTTAATGAAGTGCCCAGGCATATCCAAATCGGCCTAACTTCACGATCGGCTTACATCAAACTATACGTCTAAACTGCATTTAATCAAAAATGTACAGGAACCAAAACGCTCAATAGGTACACTGTTCTAGATTCCATGCATTTCTTTTGGTTTAGGATATGATTGGTTTAAACGTGAAATTTTATACTTGGGGTATAGAAGAGAATATCTCACGTAATAAATCAGCTGGGAGACTTGAATTTATGGTGTTATTATACTGCAACGCTGGTTATGCTCTTATTCCGCAGTTCTCCGAGTACAAAACATTACGTGAATCGAAAATGTATGCAACATACAACAGCACTCTCAGTGAATGATTTAGTTTTCATACATTCTTTTGATTAACTCAATCGAAGGGCAGTTTACGTAATTCTTTGTACTCGGAGTGCAGAACGGACAGGCGTGTGGGGTTAAAAAAAACTCACCGAAATCTTGCACCGCAGAAAGAACTGCGAAAAATGGAAACAGCAAAGTGATGGTTTCATCGCGAGACTGAAGAAAAATGAGAATAAAGGATGGTGAAAGACGAGGAACGAAATAAGGAAAAAGTGCAGTAAGTATGGAGACATTGTATTTGGAGAGAGAGCAACTACCTACCGCCGCTGACTAGCAGGCGGTAGAAGCTCTGTAATATTTTTTGTGTTTATGGCGATTAAAATAGTTTTTTTCTGTGTTTAATATTGAATAAAGAACCGGCAGTGTATGTTTGTGGAACAGTAATAAGTTAATACGTGTTTGCGCACACCAGTTAGTGGTAATTACAAGTTAATCGAATCATCCCACAAATTTTGACAGCTGCAGACATCGCGGCACAGGTACCTACTTGCAAGTGCGTACGTGACGCGGTACATGACCCAAGGCGATGCGCCAGTGGTACGTCCAGTACTGAGGTACTCACTACATGTTCTGAAAAATATTATTGCAAGAACTTTGCCGATATGTACTAAAAGTGTCAAATCATGGCCACACATGGTGCTGAGGAGGCGCGTGAGGCGCAGGAAGCGAGGGGGGCGACGGCTGAGCTACTCAGTCGCATCGGTGACAACTCCTGTTTCTCCAGCATCATGTAAGGATCCCGCTTCCACATCCAGACCTTCAGTGGCACCTCCATCGTCGTGCTCCCTGCTGACCAGTGGGAGGCATCAACAGAACGTGGAGAAGAAGATGAATCTTGGATGCTGGAATGCTAGATCTATTGCCAATAAGGTTGATGATATTTATGAAATTTGTGAAAGCCATGACCTTGGCATCCTTGCGCTGACGGAGACGTGGCATGAGAGCTACCACTCAACTGCCATGAAGAAACTGCGCGCTCTGGGGTTCGCGACACTTGAGGAAGCACGGGCAAGGCCGCGTCATGGAAAAGGGACAGAAAATATTTCCTGGACCAACCATGGCGGAGTTGCGTTGCTAGTGCGCCCAGGATGTCGTGTGGAGAGGATTAATATGTCCTCTTTCACGACATTTGAGTGCCTTGTGTGTCGGGTCTCCTCCAGAGCAGCGCTCACTATAGCTATAGTGTATCGGCCTGGCTCTAAGCCTGTAACTGCGGAGTTTTTTCGCGAATTTCGGGAGCTATTTGAAATTTTGGTAACTCGTAATGAGATGTTTCTGTTGGTTGGGGATGTCAACGTTAGGCTTGAGCGCAGAGATGACACCAATTGTGTTACTCTCACTGCCTTGCTTGCGGACTATGGCTGCAGACAGTGGGTAGATGCTCCCACTCATGATGCGGGTGGCCTACTGGATGTAGTCATCACCAGAGAGGAGGATGCTCCTTCAAAAACAGAGGTGAGAGATGTGGGTTTATCGGACCACAGGTTGGTGATTACTGAATTAGATCTCGGACGACCGGTTCCAGTGTACAGGAAGATTATCTCCAGGTGCTGGAACGGACTTAATATGGACTCCTTTAAAAGTGACTTATTACTTTCACCGATCTGTTGTCCGGAAACCTACATCTCAATGCACCCAGACGGGTTAGTTGAGCTGTACAATGTCACCCTGAAAAATCTAATAAATTTTCATGCTCCCATTTCAACTAAATGTGTTAGGGAGCGGAATAGTGCTATCTGGTTTGATAATGAATGTAGTGCTCTGAAACGAAAAATGCGGCAAGCGGAGCGTAATTTCAGAAGCGGTAAACCAGGTAGCACTAGAGAAATGTGGATGGGTGCACAGGGTCTGTACAGGTCAACTATTCTCCAGAAAAGGTCTCAATATTTTTGTACAATGATAGCTAGGGAAAAATGTCCACAGCGTTTATGGAGACTTCTGGAGAACGTGTCTGGCAGTGCTCGGGCTGGTACGGGTTCAATGTCGACTGCTGATGAGTTCGCTGCATACTTTCAGGATAAAATACCACGTAGAGACTCTCCTCTGGAGATTGGTCCAGGTTCTCCTGAATCTATGTGCAACTCGCAACTTGAAATGCTTGAGCTGACCTCTATTGAGGAGGTAACGCGAGTCGTAGTGGGATCACCAAATAAGCAGTGTGATCTTGATCCTGTGCCAGCGTGGGTGCTGAAAGAGTGCATCTTACAAGTGGCTCCATTTATTGTAAGGCTTATTAATGGATGCCTTGTGGAATCCACTGTTCCCTCTTTTTTGAAGGAAGCGCAGATAACGCCGATACTAAAAAAACCAAATCTCGATCCTAATGATCCCTCCAATTTCAGGCCGGTGTCGAATTTGCCGTTTTTGTCCAAGGTACGCAAAAAACGCAACGCAACTAAGCTACACATATAGTGTAACTTCTTGCCGCGTTATCCCCGAAGGGGTCGCATGTGGCGAGTTGAACCTTTTTATTTTTACAGGTAAGGGGGCCGGCCTTACGCCAACCGCTTCAGTTGAAGTGGGAATTTCCCAGCTCCCGAGGGGGCTGGTACTCATTTCTTGTGAAGGCTGAGTAAACCTCGCCGGTATTTATATTATGGGGTTTGAAATACACACCGAAATAGGAAATCATTTCTGACACCCTCCTCGGTGGGATTCGAACCCGAGCTCACGGGGTAGAATGCAAGCACTCTACCAACTGAGCTATCAACCGGAAGGTGCTGGAGCGTATTGTCTCTAACCGGCTGGTATCTTATCTGAGTGATAACAACCTGATGCCGAAAAGGCAATCAGCCTATAGGAAATATCATTCAACTGAAACTGGTTTGTTGACCGTAGTCTCAGATCTGATATCGGCAGTGGATTGCGGGAATCTTGCGCTCCTAGCTCTTCTGGACATGAGTGCGGCTTTTGACACCGTATGTCATGATATCTTGATAAAGAGGTTGGAGGATGCGTACGGCTTGAGAGATAAGGCTCTGGCGTGGTTCACCTCCTATTTGGCGGATCGCAAGCAGGTAGTGCGTACTTGTGACTGTGTCTCACCTTCCTATTCGCTGATCTCCGGAGTGCCGCAGGGGTCTGTGTTGGGACCGATCCTATTTATTTTATACACGGCCGACATTGAGAGCATAGTCGAGAAATGGAGCCTTACTACACATGCATATGCAGATGACTGGCAGATTTACTCTCAGTGTCGACCACACATGGCGGGAGCTCTCAGTAACAGAATGGCAGCTTGCATTGCGGAGATCGGTGAATGGATGACAAGCAATGGCCTAATCCTTAACATGGGTAAGACGGAAATTATGTGGGCGGCTACGTCCAGGCGTGATCATCTCCTGACAACTCGCGTACCACTCTCCATTGGGGGACAGCTGATTCAGCCGTCAGATTCAGTGAGACTTCTAGGAGTCACACTGGATCGGAACCTCACAATGGGAGAGCAGTTGAATAACACGGTATCCTCCTCGTTTTTTGAACTTCGCCAGATTAAGGCAATCAGGAGATGTTTACCATCAGGGGCGGTCAGGACCCTGGTTAACGCTTTTGTGATGTCTCGGGTTGACTATTGCTCAACGCTGTATATAGGTCAGCCGAAAAAACAGTTCAGCCGACTACAATCTGTGCTGAACTCTGCAGCAAGACTCATTTTCGGGATGTCCAAATTTAATCATATTACTCCATTGTTGAAAGAACTGCATTGGCTTCGTTTTCCGGAGAGGGTGGTCTACCGTGTTTGTTTGATGGTTTACAAAGCTGTCAATGGTACGGCTCCTTCATACCTGTCTGACATGTTCTCACCTATTGAGATAGATTTGAGACGCCAAACTCTCAGATCTGCAGGGTGTGGGGTGGTTGACTTAGTCCAGCCGTCACGTCAGACACGCACTAATTTTGGGGACCGTGCTTTCCGGTTTGCGGGCCCAATGGAGTGGAACAGACTACCACCAAATGTGAGGAAGCCAGAAACTGTTGGTGTCTTTAAAGGAGCACTAAAGACGCATCTTTACAAAAAATCTTATCCGTGATTTGAGAGGGCCCTTGAGGTGTGACACACACAAAAACGGCGCTCTTCAATTATGTGTACCTTATAAATAAATTATCCTTGTATATATATATATTGTATTATGGAGAAGACATCGAAGACGATACTGGTACGAAGACGATTCTGGTATGAAGACGATCAAGGTATGAAGACGATACTGGTACGAAGACGATTCTGGTATGAAGACGATACTGGTACGAAGACGATACTGGTACGAAGACGATACTAGTATGAAGACGATACTGGTACGAAGACGATCAAGGTATGAAGACGATACTGGTACGAAGACGATACTGGTATGAAGACGATACTGGTATGAAGATGATTCTGGTATGAAGAGGATTATGGTATGAAGACGATTATGTGCGAAGACGATACTGGTACGAAGACGATCAAGGTATGAAGACGATACTGGTACAAAGACGATAAAGGTATGAAGATGATACTGGTACGAAGACGATCAAGGTATGAAGACGATACTGGTACGAAGACGATACTGGTACAAAGAACTAAGAAGGTACAGGTTCAGAATTATCGTTTAAGATTCATGTTGAAACCCAGTTGGTGTAAGGCTGGATGGACGTATGTTTACTGCCTACTGGTCTTTGGTAAAGGTAGATTAATATTTCAGTCCAGCGAAGAGCATATTTGATTTTTTTTTTAAACTAGCTACCGATACCTTCCAATCACGAGAATGAAGTGTTAACCACTAGACTACGGACCGGTCAGATATTTTGTTATCATCATTGTGTATGTATATTGTAAATATATACATATATAATGTTCTTTTGTTCAAAATTCTTTGTAACAGATGCTGTATCCTTCATCTGAAAGAAATCTTCAGACAAAAAAAAAGCGTTTACAATTATTTTTCTTAGTTTTGTTTGCGCTCCTTTGTTTCTCTTATTTCATCTCCTCTAATTCCTTCGCTTTTGATCCTCGTAAAACATTTACTCCATAATTCTTTCCTCATTTTTTAAGAACTCTTTTTTAAGCGCTCGCACAAAAAAATAAAAAAGCACTCGAAACACAAATAAATCACCTGATTTCATTAAATATTTCTGACCGCTTTGTGTTTTTGATAAATATGTTTTTTTTTTTAATTACATAAACCGTTCTTTTTTCTTTTGGGCGTAATGGTTAATTTAAAAATAAAACAGAAACGAATTATTCATCTTTTTTAATGTACTGACGGTGAAATATGCGATGAAATTTTGTTTAAATTTAGGAAAGCATGAAATATACGAGATTACAGAATTGCCTTAAACACTTATAAACAAAATAAGCTTCAAGCTGATTTTTTATTTTTTCCGCGCTGTTTTTGTCTCAATCACACCTAAAAAGCCTTCTGCAAGGCTGGCTGTCGCTAGTGAGCGCCAATTACTCAAGTAAGACCCCATTGCCGTAATGCCAGATGAACCTTTGTGACTATTTGTTGGTCTTCGAGAAGGTGAAAACAAATCCCTGAAACAATATTGAGTGGTATATAATATTATTACAAACTATGAGTTTGTGTGTACATGCATGTAATTTGCTAGTATGTGTGTGTTTGCCTCTAGCATAAAATACTATGAGTTTGTGTGAACATGTTCCTAAGCACGCTAGTGTGTCGAACAATCTCGAAGTGTTTCGAAAAATCCATTATAGAAGTAGGTGGAATAATCTAGAACATGCAAGAATCATCTCTTTTGTACCTATATAAACAAGCCACAATGGTGCGGAGAG
The DNA here is from genome assembly GCA_951799405.1 of Agapetus fuscipes. Classification (NCBI taxonomy): domain Eukaryota; kingdom Metazoa; phylum Arthropoda; class Insecta; order Trichoptera; family Glossosomatidae; genus Agapetus; species Agapetus fuscipes. The sequence goes on along the minus strand of OX637345.1, from coordinate 5,286,131 downwards.
TAGAGACGCTTGAATCATTATGACGTAAAGTCGATAAGCTAGAGATAGACAATTTATCAGTACATTGTAAACCGACATTGTGTACAATAAATCTTGAAAAATAAAGAACGGATACGCGAGTCTGAATAACATTTTCAGTATATCTTGTTGTTTCTTTTTTTTGCTTCGGTAACTATTATTTGTGACATGTTAGTGGGGCAGTGACCGGGTATCGCATAAAAAATCGCAGCAACATCCCTACGGTCCGCCCACATAAAGCATGGCACCACATAAAAAACTATTCGCATTAGGCTGACGATGTGGTGGACGCGGTATGAGAGCTCCCTTTACGCGGCCCTGCCCGAAACATGGTAGGTCATGTTTACAAAACACCAAATATACAAATAGGGATGGGCGCTGCACAAAAAACTGATTCCAGGAAAACAATATTTACGTTTTTTTTTATGATTTTATTAAGAGGAATGCAGTTTACTTCAGACTTCAACGGTTAAAAAAAGCAATATGCTACACATACAGCGTAACTCCTTGCCTGCGTTATCTCCTTATATGCATGTGGCGATTCGGGACCTATTTATTTTTACGGGTAAGGAGGCTGGCTTCACGCCAGCTAATTCAGTTGAAATGGGAGTTTCCCAGCTCCCTGCCGTGGACACGTGGAGGAGACAGACTCGTGTAAGCCCGCGCTTACAAATGCCGCATGGGTACTTACAAATCAAAATTACAAATTTGCCAAATTATCCTGAAACAGGGGGACATTAGCTAAATGAACCATTTTTTACAGTATAAGTCGTCAGGCACATACCAATCTGTAAGTCAAGGAATCTAAAAACTGTTTTTGTTATTTTTTTTTGTTATAACTGTTATAAGGTTAATGCATTTGTCTTAAGGCAAGAAACTCATGAAAAAAACGATAAATGGATGCAGAATTCCTAAAAAAAAATATTCATATTTCCCTGATATAACGTATGTCAATTAGAATCATAACAACAATAAAAACTTCCGTTCTTTTTACCCAGCATAAAGTCAATCAAGCCTAGGGAATTCCCAGTTCTACAAAAAAAAAATCGGGAAACAAATATTTTACATCCGTTTCCTTTGAGCGCTCGCACACATAGAAGAGTCGTAAAATCTCTTTATCTTTACCGCCACAATATCATTCCCTGGTGATACAAGTTAATTTGAGCGCATGATGTGAGGCCTGGACGAGGCTTTGTGGACGCGGGAGACCCGAGGACAATCAATAATTTATGTAACCTCGTACCCACGAGTAGTTTATGGTTCATTATTACTTTAATCCTGAAAGATTCTTTTTGTTGTTCTTTTTTGTCTGCTCTGGAAGAAAGTCTCCTGTAGATAACTACTCACTCACAAAAAAAAAGTTAAATAATTCATAATTATGTTACCAACAACCCTCAACAACCCTCTGCGCCCTTGATCTATAAATAATCTATAATCTAAGTTGCAAGGATATATTCATTCAAAGCTCTCAGATGTATGTCCACAAACAAACACGTGTAGTTCGCGCTTACAAATGCTGATTGTGTACTTACAAAAAAAATCCAAACCTCAAATGAACATAAGCCCTGCAACTCTTGCCGACATTCCCTGAAACAGGGGTGACATTGGCAAAGTGAACCATTTTTTACAGTATGGGTGGTCAGCCTCATACCAACCTATAAGTCAAGGAATACGAGTAATAAATAACATTTAAGTATAAAAAAAAAAAAAAAAAAAAAAAAAAAAAAAAAAAACCTTAAAAATAAATCTATACAAAAAAAGTCAAAAATTTATTATGCAAAAAAAGTAGCAAACTAATAAACTAACATTACAAATCAGCATTGTTGATCGTTGCTCAAAAAAGCACCAACTACTCGAGCAAGATTCAATTACTGTAAATCTGGATAGAACTTTGCTCACAGGTTTTTTGTATTTGCATGTAAAATTTTAAGCCCCATTTAAAGAGAACTAGGGGCGTTGCCCCTGGCTGCTACGCAGCCCAACCCCTTAACATTTGGTGAATGTGTATATTGCGCATAGTTTCCTCGCGTTAAAATTCGGAAAACTTGTAAAATAAAAACATACAGCCTTTGTTAAAGAAAATTGACCACCCATAGTATAAAAAATGGTTCACTTTGCAGATTTCAGCTGTGTTTCAGGGAAGATTGGCAAGAGTTGCAGGGCTTATATTAATTTGAGATTGGGTTTTTATGTTGTAAGTCAACATGCATTATGTGTAAGCGCGAACTTATAAATGTCTGCTTGTGGGAATGCATTTAATATGAATCTCGATTGGTATGTATCTTTGCAACTTAGATTATAGAACTTAACAAAATAATTTCCTTGACTTACAGGTTAGTTAGTATGTGGCTGACCACCCATACTGTAAGAATGGTTTACCATGAAAATTTTATCTCTGTTTGAGGAAAAGTCGGCAAGAGTTGCAGGGCTTATGTTCATTTGAGATTAGTTTTTTATTTTGTAAGTCCACATGGGGCATTTGTAAGCGCAAACTTATACCTGTCTGCTTGTGGGAATGCATTTAATATGAATCTCAAATGGTATGTATCTTTACAACTTAGATTATAGAACTTAACAAAATAATTTCCTTGACTTATAGGTTAGTATGTGGCTGACCACCCATACTGTAAGAATGGTTTACCATGAAAATTTTATCTCTGTTTGAGGAAAAGTAAGGTAAGAGTTTGTTTCAGGGAAGGTTGGCAAGAGTTGCAGGGCTTATGTTCATTTGGAATGGGCTGTTATGTTGTAAGTACACATGCAGCATATGTAAGCGGGAACTTATACATATCTGCTTGTGGGAATGCATTTAATATAAATCTTAAATTATATATATCTTTGCAGCTTAGATTAGATTAGATTAGAACTTATACATGTCTGCTCGTAAGAATGCATGTAATATGAATCTCAAATGTTATATATGTTTGCAACTTAGATTACAGATTGAAATCCATTTTTATTTGGCTTTTTTTTTATTTTTAATTTGCATGAAATAAAAGAAAATGTAAAAAAAACTTTTACGTTTTGCCGCTAGATGTCAATATTGTTCCATACATTTTTAGTATGAACAAACAGATTAATTCCTAAAAGTTTTCATACATTTGTAAACACACACGCGTAAGCTCGCCGCATTGCAGCATATATACAAAAATTAATTTGCTATAGAGCATGAATGTGTTTCATCTGCTGTGATGGCATTGATTTTGAAAATCGAAACTCGACGACGAATGACGACGACGAAGGGTAATATAATAAAGGATATTATTTGAAAATCAAATGCAAATTTGTTTTGTTCCATAGGTAATAAAATCTACGACAAACTACATACGATAGCTCAGTTCGTAGAGTGCTCACATTCCATACCGAGAACTCAGGTTCGAATCCCACCAAGAGTGTCAGAGAGGTGTTTGTTTCAAAAACCAAAAGAATAAAACGGCAAGGTTTACTCAGTCTTCACAAGAAATGTGTACCAACCCCTTCGAGAGCTGGAAATAAGGCCGGCTCCCTTACCTGTAAAAATAAACGGATTTTACTCGCCACATGCAAAACAAGACAGTGAGACAAGAAAATTTGTTTGGATGCTTAGTTGCGGTTTTTTATGCAAGATAAACCATCTAGCAGACGTACTTTTTGAAGATCATCCAAAATATGTAAAGATAGCCGTGAGACAACATCACAGGAGAGAGGAAACTTGGAACCAAAAGAACAAAATGTCATAAAAGATATGAAGAAGAAGACGATCTATCCCAAGGTACACATTTCCGCACCAACAAACTAATTCTAAAATCATTTACTTTCGAATTAGACATTCAACTTTGACAAGTGAAGCAAAAGAAACCTGTTTGTATTTACAGGGGAGGAGGAGGGTGTATCCTGGAGACGCCAGGAGAGTTTAATGGAAGAAACTGGTGATCGAAGGGTTGCGGGAGAAGGGTGCATTGTAAACAAGGGGTAAGGGGGATAGCTGACAGGCATTAGCGTTTTGGTTCTGCCAATATGTTACTTACCAAGATTCGAAGTTATATTTACAATTTTTTTTAAATCCATAAAATTGGGTTATCTACGCAAGATTTTCCTATTTTTTTAAAGCACACTCATCTTGACCTTTATCTTGAAACTTACTTGAAAATACATGAAAGAGTGTTGTTTCTATTGCTGTCTTATTCTGTTCATGCAGGTTTTTTACGAGTATGCTAGATTCTACTGACGGAAATAATTTTTGGGTGTATTTTTTTTACGGGAACTCAAACTTATACCGGTCTAGTGATAATCGCATCGGACTCGTAAATGGAAGGCAAGGATGATGATGATGATGAGTTGATTATTTTTTTATAGCGCCGTTTCGTGATGTAGTCACTCCAAGGGCGCTGGTGCAAACGATGCCAGAAATTTGCTTGTCTTCAGTGCATTTCGGCACTTTCCATGGTCCTCTAGCTCTCGCACATAATGTGGCAGGTGGTTCCAGGCCAGAGGGCCAGCAACTGCAAATGCACGCTCTCCAAACATTGTGTTAACTCTTCTTATAGGTTCTTCAATCCTTGATTTGGCTCCAGTCTCAGCCGAGCGCAGTGTTAGGCTTTTTTGCCGAGGGTGACTGGTTTGATTAAATCAGCGAGATATTTGGGTGTTTTTTCAAATAAAGCTTTGTGGACCATCGTGCACACTTTGAACGCAATGGGTACGAATCCCGGTGAAGTACAAAAATATACTTTTTTTTTTCAAATATACTCATCGCTAGGTTATAAAATTCAAACCTTTGCCAAAGACCGGTCACCAAAGGTCCATCCAGCCTTACAGCAAATCGGTCTTGCTTGTGAATCGGTGATTTCTATAGCGACGATCAAACTCGTAGAGGGCTCATGAGGTGTGATTCATACAAAAATAACTCTAATCAAATAAATATTTGTATTTTTTAGTATTTTCAGTACAATTTATCATAACTTTTCACAAATAGTCAGCAACAATTCGTCCACCCCCCCATAGTATCTACGCGTTCTACGAACTGTAGATTTCCGCATGGCAGCGCTCAAGGAGTGGCGCGTTCTGCTGGTGGATTTTATTGATATAATACCTAACTCCGGGATGAGAGCACACTTATTATATCAGGACCCTTTGAGAGCGCTTTGAGGTCCGATATGCGTCTCTACCTGTATCCAATGACTTTTTCAGGATAATTGCTTATGCACTGAAGTAAATTATTTTAATTTCATATTTTATGTAACCACTATTATAAGAATTGTTGAGTTGAAAAGTATTGTTTCGATTTACTTGGGTTCTATTTGATAAAACTTCGTTTTATTCTACTATTGTTTTTATTTGAATTTGTTACAAAAACAAACCAAAATAAGTGAGTTGACCGGTTTCGGCCTCTAGGCCATCTTCAGAGTAAGAAAGTAGTTATTTTGATTTTTTTTGTAACAAATTTAAAAAAAACAATAGTAGAATAAAACAAAGTTTATTTTCATTTTTTTTTAATTAAAATGGAGTTCTACAAAGTTTCCGCTGAAACATTTAAAAAAAAAAAAAATAATAATAATAAAACTTCGAATATTTTATTTTACACACCAACATATTTAAATTTTAACAATTAAAAATAAAAAAATAATTTGTATGTGGTTACGGGTCGAGTGAAATTGAATAACGTACGGCCGGTTTCTTGATTTTTTATTTTTAATAATTCAAATGGAACGTTACAAAGTGAACGCCTCATCAATTAATGATACCAACATATTATTTAAGAAACACAAATAATTAAAAGCATTTAATTAATATATAAAATAAACAATCACTAAATCTATATCTATAAAGAAGGATGTGTGTATGTATGTATGTATGTATGTATGTATGTATGTATGTATGTATGTATGTATGTATGTATGTATGTATGTCCCCTATAGACTCATAAACCGCTCATCCGATTTTGACGAAATTTTCAGGAAACATGTAACATATTCTTAGAACGAATCCTGTGAAGTTTGATGGTGATCAAATAAACAGTGGTTCTCAATTCTCGATATTTCAGCAACGAGGTCGGTAAATTTTGAAACCACCCAATAGAAGAAGACCATTATATTCAACTACAATACATAATCTTAGTTGCAAATATACATTTACATTAAAGATTCATATAAAATGCATGCTCACAAGTAGACACATGTAAGTTCACGCTTACAAATGCTGCATGTGTACCCACTCATAATTTAAAATCCAAATCTAAAATGAACAACCCAGTAACTTTTACTTTACGCCAACTTGAAATGGATGTTATTCAGCTCCTGAGTGGCTTGACACTCATTTCTTATGAAGGCTGAGTAAGCCTTGCCGGTATTTTATTTTGGGTTTAAAATAAACACTGACACGGGAAATAATTTCTGACAACTTCGGTGGGATTCTAACTCGAGATCTCGGCATGGAATGCAATCTATCTATCTATATCTATAAAGAAGGATGTGTGTATGTATGTATGTATGTATGTATGTATGTATGTATGTATGTATGTTCCCTATACTCATAAACCGCTCATCCGATTTTGACGAAATTTTCAGGAAACATGTAACATATTTTTAGAATGAATCCTGTGAAGTTTGATGGTGATCAAATAAACAATGGTTCTCAATTCTCAATATTTCAGCAACGAGGTCGGTAAATTTTGAAACCACCCAATAGAAGAAGACCATTATATTCAACTACAATACATAATCTTAGTTGCAAATATACATATACATTAAAGATTCATATAAAATGCATGCTCACAAGTAGACACATGTAAGTCCACGCTTACAAATGCTGCATGTGTACCTACTCATAATTTAAAATCCAAATCTAAAATGAACAACCCAGTAACTTTTACTTTACGCCAACTTGAAATGGATGTTATTCAGCTCCTGAGTGGCTTGACACTCATTTCTTATGAAGGCTGAGTAAGCCTTGCCGGTATTTTATTTTGGGTTAGAAATAAACACTGAAACGAGAAATAATTTCTGACAACTTCAGTGGGATTCTAACTCGAGATCTCGGCATGGAATGCAGTTACTCTACCAACTAAGCTATAGACCGGACTTTTTACAAATATGGTGGATCGATATCGGTTTGGTTAGGGGTAAGCAACCTGCGGCTCACCAGCCACATGCGGCTCTTTGGGTGTGAAGTTACGGCTCTTTAGCTTCTAAAATCTAAATCTAAATCTAAGCTGCAAAGATATGTATCAATTGAGATTCATATCAAATGCATTCCCACAAGCAGACATGCATAATTTCGCGCTTACACATGCCGCATGTGGACCTACAATATAAAAAACCCAATCTCAAATGAACATAAGCCCTGCAACTCTTGCCGACCTTCCCTGAAGCAGGGGTGACATTGGCAAAGTGAACCATTTTTTACAGTATGGGTGGTCAGCCGCATACCAACCTATCAGTCAAGGAGAAGTATATCTAGCTTCATACGCAAATATAAAAAAAACACAGAATTATACTTCTGATCGAAAAAAACTAAATCGTTCTGAATCGATTAACGATCTCTCCGCAACTTGTACTCGCTTTTCACCCCCCACCCTCCCCCCGCCCCATCGACGCTATTTATTGTTGGCAAAAAAACATTTGTGGCTCTTTACAAATCCAAATCCAAAATAAGATATGTATCATTTGAGATTCACATCAAATGCATTCCCATAAGCAGACACGCATAATTTCGCGCTCACACATACCGCATGTGGAACTACAATATAAAAACCCAATCTTAAATGAACATAAGCCCTGCAACTCTTGCCGACCTTCCCTGAAACAGGGGCGACATTGGCAAAGTGAACCATTTTTTACAGTATGGGTGGTCAGCCTCATACCAACCTATAAGTCAAGGACAAACTTTGAAATTTGAAAATTGTAATTTTTGGCTCTTCCGACTCAAAAGGTTGCCGACCCCTGGCCTAGACAAAAGTTCCAAATTAAAAAATGTTATTCAAGTATTCCAAGTTGAATTTTAGAAATGTTAGAAAGCTTTTATATCCCGCACTTATAAAAAATACGATAAAAGAAAGTTCGTAGGTCACAACTAGAAGACCATATTGAAATATATTATTATTATTAAAACCTTTTATTGAAACATACTTTTAATTAAAATATACATAATATAGTTGTTTTTTCAAAAAACGCATTTCTGTAAAATTATATACTCACCACAAATTTAAAGATCGTTTTTTTCTCGGCGGTTAAACGTCTTTCTTCTATGTGACAATGGTCTAAAGCAACCAAGATAAACAAAATGTTTGCCTTTTACCTAACCCGGCCGTGCGACTTACAATTTTGTTGTCAATAGAAAATGTTCCGTGTGCACTACCTAAAACTTTCACTTATTGAAATAATGGATAGAGCACATTTTAAATGTGGGGAAAAAATGTGAATTCACTTGGCCGGGATAAAGACAGGACAGGGTGTCAAAAATTCAACATAAATTACACTTTTATGGAGATAGTTGAAAAAACACTTAAGTGCATCATATTGTGTGAAGCATTTTCCGCATACTGATTGATGATTTTTTTATCTTAAATATAAATGGAGCACCGCAATCGATTTTCCCTATGCTTGGCTCTGGCTGCTTAACAGTTGTACCTAGACCTTTTTTTTAGAAAACGTGAAGATTAACCTAGAGATAAATTGTGTGAAGCTTGATTCCGATTAGCACACTTTTTTTTTTGATCCTGTTGTTTCCTCTTTTATCTGTAGAAAAAAATTGATACCACATGCCCAAATGGCGTAGTGAAACACGCCGGGTACTGCTAGTAAGATTATAAAATTAAAAATGTAACGAGTATCTATAAATAATGAGTACAAAAATCTAAATTAAAGAAAAGAAACATGAGAATAAACCACAGAAAGAAACCTTATGAGTTTATTTTTAATGGTGAGTCCGGTCAATAGCTAAATTGCTAGAGTGCTTGCATTCCATGCCGAGAGCTTGGGTTCGAATCCCACCAAGAGTGTCAAGAATGATTTCCCGTTTAGGGGTTTATTTCAAACCCGAAATAAAATACCGGCAAGGCTTACACAGCCTTCACAAGAAATGAGTACAAGCACCCTCGGGAGCTGGAAACTTCCCACTTCATCGGAAGTGTATGGCCAGCCTCCTCACTTGTTAAAATAAAAACCCTTCGAGGATAACACGGCAAGGAGTTACACTATATTTACAGCTTTGTTGCGAGTTGCGTAGCGGGTCAAATAAACTCATCAAATGGATTTGAATTAGAGACATCAATTCAATTGTACGATTAGATACTACTCGAGCGAGTGCGGTCGTTCTAATGGATTGTTCGGCAACAGGGTCTTGCTACGGTTGAGCGCTCTACAGTCCCTGAATTAACCGCCAAAACAGGACAACAATAACCCGAGTGCACGAATTTGCTAAAATTATCATTTCAATTAAAGTGGAAACGCTATGGCATGTAAAGCCGCAAGTGCTAGCAGAATTGCCATTGGCTCAGTAAAGCATTTAATGCAGACTATGAAATATATATACATGGCAATGTGTACTTACAATGAAAATTGAATCCATTTTAATTTTAAGCAATAAAAAGACTAAGCTTTGTCTTTTTTCAGTATTTTTTTATTCGGCTGTGTTGTTTATAACTCAGTTATAAGCATGCTTGCACTCATACCAAAGGGCTATGGTTTCAAGGGTCTACGATGTAATTTCCCGTTTTGGAGCTTATTTTTAACTCAAAATCACTACGTAACGCAACTAAGCTGCACATGTAGTGTGACTTGTAGCTGTTGATCGTTCTTCGTTGTTTTCAAATGGGTCGTAATTAATAATGAAAAATAAAAATACTTGCAAGGATTTCTACTTTTACTAACTTATATTAATTGTATACTCAAAGATTTATTACTTTAATAAAAAAAGTGTATTTAAAAAGAAATGTTAATTGAAAAAAAATGCCTCAGCCTTCACAAAAAACTGAAACCTACCTCTTTGAGAGCAGTGAAGTAGTTGGCGAAAGGCCGAACCTTTTACCTTTGAAAATAAATGGGTTTCACTCACCAGATGCGAACTATGCGCAAAAGCAACTAAGTTAAACGAATAGAGTTACTCCTTGCTCCATTGTCCCATGCGGGGTCGCATATGGCGTGTAAAACCTATTTTGTTTCACAGGTAAGGGGGCCAGCTTTCGGCAACCACTACATTTGAAGTGGGGTTTCCCAATTCATGACTAGTTCTCATTTTTGTAAAGAGCTTGTTGGCATTTTTATTTTGGGTTTGGAATAGCAAAACATTTGAAGACAACGAAAAACAGAAAATAGCAACAAATTACACTTCATGTGCAGCTTAGTTGGCCTTCTTATAACATATTTTGCCTCTAAAAAATGTTTTCCCTTGCTTAATTAGTTGTTAGAGACGTAATCCAATAGACTGCAATCTTTTATAGCTTACAAAATATGAATATTTTAACAGCGTTATTTTTTGATGAATTAAATCCCAATTTCACACTTTGAAAAACTCGTCGAAAGTAAGGGAAGAATTTTCTTTTCCGTCTCCTTGGGGAGTGTGAAAATACCGCCCATCCCTCCCAAAACATTTGAAGACAACGAAAAACAGAAAATAGCAACAAATTACACTTCATGTGCTTAGTTGGCCTTCTTATAACATATTTTGCCTCTAAAAAATGTTTTCCCTTGCTTAATTAGTTGTTAGAGACGTAATCCAATAGACTGCAATCTTTTATAGCTTACAAAATATGAATATTTTAACAGCGTTATTTTTTGATGAATTAAATCCCAATTTCACACTTTGAAAAACTCGTCGAAAGTAAGGGAAGAATTTTCTTTTCCGTCTCCTTGGGGAGTGTGAAAATACCGCCCATCCCTCGGGGGCGGGGTTTAAGAATTTTAAAAAACTTTCCGCCTCCGTAAAACTGGTTTTAAAAGAAGCTCAAACTCTCATTAGGTCTTTGGAAAAGTCCAAAACCAGCTTAAATGACAGAGCTCCCAGTGGACGATTGTAAAGTATCAATAGACCAGTAAGAAATTTTACGTTTTAACTAAACCGTAATGTTTCACTAAAAATGTATGGAAGTGTAAACTTTTACTAGAGTTGCTGTTTGAGATTCTATATTAATGCGGGTCGTTGATTTGTCTTGCGGTCCCATCCGGAAGAAAACGTGTAGCTTGGTGGACACGAAATTAAATTTGCAATAAGAATACGCCGAGAAACGATGCTCCTGAATTATATGATCTTAGAAGTGTCCACCTGAATGGTATTTTTTTTTTTAAGAAAAAATATAGAAGATACGAGAAAATTATACATCATAACATTATTTTCCATGAAAATATCTATCAAAATAGTTTTATTTCATGGCGATACCACTTATGTAGGTACGATCTTCGAAACTAATTCCTTTGAATTTCATTTTTTCTTTGCACTGTTCAAAAAAGTTACATTGCTATATAAATTCTCAAAAAATTGCAGAACGATGTGCAATATTAATCCTTATTAGTAAACATAATAATTATTATTTGACGATTGGTTCAGGATTTTCAAATGATCCAAGATTGAACAGTAACAAATATGTGTACGAAAATTACTCCCTTTTTTTGTTTTCTTCCGGATAGGACCGTAGCCCCATACATTTTCCAGCTAAGACTCTGGACTCTAAAGTTTTAAGTAAAACGCTATGGTTGAGTCATAGAAAAAAGTTTATACTTGGAGTATTGAGAGAGCTTGTTCAAATGATCGTTACAGGATTTAATTGAGCACTAAAACTCGTATTAAATTTATACTTTGTACAACAATTTCAAATATAACTTGCATTACAATAACTTGAATTCAATGACCGGTCGTTGTACGAGTATATTGGTTAACGCTTCATTCTCCTGAGAGGACTGGCTACCGTGTGTATTGTTATGTCTAAATATCTAAATTTAAATCTAAGCTGCAAATATATATATAATTTAAGATTCATATTAAACGCATTCCCACAAACAGACATGTATGACGTCGCACTTACACATGCCTTATGTGGACCTACAATATAAAAACCCAATCTCAAATTAACATAAGCCCTGCAACTCTTGCAGACCTTCTCTGAAACAGGGCTGACATTGGCAAAGAGAACCATTTTTTACAGTATGGGTAGTCAGCCTCATACGAACCTATAAGTCAAGGAATGTTACTATTAAACTTAAGAACATAAATAAATTAAAAAAGGTATTGCTGTGATGTCACTGCGTACAGCTTTTGATGATTTCATGGAAAGGTGGCAGGAGTTACCAAGTTTATGTTCAAATGAGGTTTGGTTTATTATGTATGTACACATGCAGTATGCGTAAGCGTGAACATGCATGTGCTTGTTTGTGAGATAAATGGCAATATATCCTTACAACTTAGATTATAGACGGATATTGCAGTTTTTACTTTTATTTGTATCCTAACTACCACATAAACAAACAAGCAGAAACCACGTAAATAGTTTCAGTTAAAAAAAACATATCAAGTTTCCCTATTAAAATTTCCACATGTTCAACGTCGCATTCGCTTGTAATAATATCACACAAGTACTTGAATATTTTTGCGAGCCTTTTGCAGAAATCTAGAAAAGTTTTCTCGGCTCCGTTTGAATGGCGGAGTTGAATACATATTTTGAATAAATATCGGTTTATATATTTCGCAAAAATTTATGCTCACAGCCCCAAGAGCCGTGTTAAAAAGTGTGGACAAGAAGGAAAAATCTTTAAAATTTCACCAAGATCATCTTTATCATTTCACCTTCACGCTGAAGAAGCCCATCGTAGACACAGACCACGGCAACAGATCCCGGAAAACAAGTCTCCTCCAAGAAAAGTTCTAACTGTGAAATGTATCTATAATCTAAGTTTCAAAGATATACTGACATTTATTACATTATGTCGGTGTTATGGCCGCGGGGATCGAGTCGGGTTATTTGGAACCGGATAACGTTGGTTCGAATCCCGCGACGATAATTTCGACCCTGGTTCAACAGATGCCGTTGCATGCACACAAGCTTCTGCTTTCGCATGAAGACAACTGGCCAGGCAAAATAGGTTGGTGGATTGCATTAATCTATAAATCTATAATCTAAGTTGCAAGGATATATTCATTTAAAGCTCTCAGATGTATGCCCACAAACCAACAAGTGTAGTTCGCGCTTACAAATGCTGAATGTGTACTTACAAATAAAATCCAAACCTCAAATGAACATAAGCCCCACAACTTTTGCCGACCTTCCCTGAAACAGGGGTGACATTGGCAAAGTTAACCGCATTCTATAATCTATAATCTATAATCTAAGTTGCAAGGATATATTCATTCAAAGCTCTCAGATGTATGCCCACAAACAAACACGTGTAGTTCGCGCTTACAAATGCTGATTGTGCACTTACAAACAAAATCCAAACCTCAAATGAACATAAGCCCTGCAACTCTTGCCGACATTCCCTGAAACAGGGGTGACATTGGCAAAGTGAACCATTTTTTACAGTATGGGTGGTCAGCCTCATACCAACCTATAAGTCAAGGAATACGAGTAATAAATAACATTTAAGTATAAGAAAACAACAAAACCTTAAAAATAAATCTATACAAAAAAATGTCTTATGCAAAAAATGTAGCAAGCCAATAAACCAACATTAAAAATCAGCATTGCAGATTAGCCGCCACTTCTTCCTGTCCTTGCATACTTCTTTCATTTCATCCAGAGTCATAACTTTTTTCATACAAGCTCTCCTTTTATTATGACTCTGGATATCCCATTCACTCGCTATTTCGAAAATTTGGTCCATCCATACCTTTCTCGGTCTTCCTCTTCCAAGACATCCATCAATTCTTGCAGCATATACTTTCTTCGTCATTCTTTCCTCATTCATTCTCTCCAAATGTCCAAACCATCTAAGTATACTTCTTTTAATCTTTACTTTCACACTTTCTCTTACACCGCATTCCTCTCTAACAAAATCATTCCTCACCCTAGCACTCCGTCTTTTTCCAATCATACTTCTTAAGTAATCCATTTCTACCGTATAGACTTTACTAATCTCACTTTCACTCACCGTCCAGGCTTCACTTCCATACATCAGAGTGGGCACTAGTATACCACCGTGCACCGCCAGTCGAACATTTTTTTAAAGATTCTGGTTTTTGGCGATGCTAGCGGTAGCACCCAGTACGCACCTGCCTTTCATTATTCTTCTTTCAAATTCACCGGTCATTCTTCCATCTTTTTCAAACTTACTTCCCAGGTATACAAACTCATTTACGACATCAACATTCATTCCATTAATTTTAAATTCATAATTCATATTTTCATCATCTCTTTCAAAAATCAATACTTTCGTCTTACTTGCATTCAACTTCAAATGGTTACCTAACCACAATTCCTTTCCACAAATCTATTTTTATTTAAAAAAAAAAAATTAAGGCTGATATTTAATGCATGCACATCAGCAGCCATCATAAGCCTAGCAACCCTGAAACTGGGAGTGGCATTGACAAAAGTGAACCAAGTTTTTACAGCATGAGGATCAGCCTCATACCATAAGCCTCGTAGCATAAGGCATTCCTTCAACATTAAATGACGGCAAGTAATGTTAGATGAGGACAAGTTTATGAGTAAACCTTACCGCTACTTTATTTTGAGTATGAAATAAACATCCAAACGAGAAAACATTTTTTTCACCCTTGATAGAGATTGAACCTTATTACTTAGGTACTTTTAATATTGTCGCAATCGTTTAACAAACTGAAATATCGATTTGTCAACCTGCGTACATATTTTTTGTGAATACCAGGTTACTCTAGTAAAAGTGCACCCTCACAGCTATCAACACAATAGGAGGAACTCGATTGCTATATTGTTAAATCTAAATAAATAACACAAAAAAATGTCTATATAAGACTTATTTAAGAGCTTTACACTCCGTGTCACAGGGTGTTGCGCCGCGACATCAGTACGACTTTTTTCAGTACATGAAATAAATCATTGACTCGCCTTCGGGTGTAGTCGTTATGCACATATGACCTGAAGCATTCCAACAGGGTGGGACTGTCAATTAAGACGTTGATGACAAAAAAATAATAAACACGACTAATTTTATTCATTACTGTCACTCTTTTGCTAAGACCATAAAGTTTAACGGGGCTATTCTTAGACATTTTAGTCGTCGGTTGAGCCCACGCTTTGACAAACTAATGGTGCCTGCGCTGGAAGTTTCATCAGCAGGGTCATTCTTACCTACCGAATTTTGTAATATTTGTATGAAAACCAGTCAGCTGTTTACTTGCGGCCATCTTGGATTGACAAGTCTACATACAAATGCATCATTAGTTTGTCAAAGCGTGGGCTCAACCGACGACTAAAATGTCTAAGAATAGCCCCGTAAGAAACTAAAACAGATTTAGAGTATAAAATTCTCTTAAGACTAGTTTCGTTTGCAGACACTTTCAAATCTCTCGGTAGAGACGTTCAATTTTATTTGTGAATGCGCACAGAAAAGTGTCCTTATGGAATTTTAGTAATAATATTATCTGGCAGACCTCCGTACGCACATAATGAGCTCTAGTACAAAACACTCCTCGATCACGTAAATCGAACATGTATGAAAGATAAAACAGCGCTTCTAGTGAGTGAGTTAGTTTTCTTGTCCGCATGTTTGTACTCGGGGTAGAGATTTCCAAAGACGTACTTAAGCATCTCTTCAATAGGATTTCTACCCACATAATATAAAAAATTTGTCCGTAGAAAAGCGTAGGTGTATGTGTAAATTTTCAATATTTTTGGAACGTTGCATGAAAAATTCCCTAGATGCAAACACTCTACCAACTGAGCCATCGACCGGACTGAATTTAAAAAAATGTGAAAGCTTAGAAATAAATCTACGGTTTTTTTTATAATTTCAATGAACCTTTCAAATAAAACATTGCATGAATAACAAAGTTTCAACATCATTCATTCAATATTCAACATCAATATCATCATTTTGAAACATCACGGTTCCAAAAAGATCTTCATCATTTCAATTACACGCTGAAGAAGCCCATCATACATATGGGCAAAACGTCCGAAAACTCCAGCTCCTACAGACCACGGCAACAGATCCCGGAAAACAAATCTCCAGCATCATCAGTCGGCCGTGTAAACCTAAAACTCCTATTCAATGGATTGTTACGAATGTATAAGTTTATGTCTGTGCATGTTTACTTATGTTTTGTGTCCATGTATTTTTACTTACATATGATTAAGTATGTAAGTATTGGATAATAATTGTACTTCTCGTACTTGCTCAAAGCGTCCACTCGAGAAGCTTCTCGTATACTTCGGTACATGCGAGAATAAGCTTTAGTCATCAATAAATACGGACTGCGTTGCTTTGCAGCCGTGAGTATACCATTAATACCCGAGCCGCGAAGCCACCAGTATAAAATTAAAAGTGTTAACCATATGTAAGCAAATTCTAAAATAAATTCAAACTTGTATTAAAGTGGACCCAAGGTAAATTGTAACAGTTTTAATATTTAAAATTCTGACACATTCCACGTGTGTACTAAACCTCAATTGAACATAAACCTTGCAATTCCTGACGCCTTTTCACGTCATTTCCATTTTCTACATTCTAATTAATTTAAGTACGTAAGTGTGCAGCACACTTTAATAGAAAGTAAAACATGAAACATTGCCTGCCGAGTTTTGTTTTAAATAGTTCAAACTTGAGTTTGTCTTGTGCCGTTGCTTATGAAATTACGGTAAAAGATTATGAAAGGGGGGAAAAGTTTCACCTTGCAAAGACTTCAAGCTGGAAAGGGAAGAGAATGAGGGTTGGGGGATGAAGCAGAAAGAAAACTCTAGAATATAATATATTTGTTGTGATAAAAATGGTCAAAGATGGATATAAAATTGTCACGAATATGCAATAGTGTGTCTTTTTTTTTAAGAGATCCTGTGCGGGAGACAACCTAGATTTCAGAGGCTCAAGGGGTCTACGACACTTGTTGTAGTGATGCAGAGGTGTTGTATACGAGCTTGGTCGTCGCTATAAAGCACCAATTCTCAAGCAAGACTTAGTTGCAGTAAGGCTGGATGAACCTTCAGTAACCGATCTTTGGTAAAGGTTTTATGAATGTTTCAACCCAGCGAAGAGCATATTTGAAAATATAAATGGTATATTTCTGGTGACCGGTGTGTGGTAGTGACTGCGATGAAGTCTATGAAGTCTCTATATGTTAGGTACGTATATAATTGTATTTGAATTGGTGGAGATTGCTCGAGTGTTCTAGTCTCGCATGTGCAAGTTCTCAATGATTCGAGAATAATTATTTTTCCTGCTATAGCAGGAAAAATAATTATTCTCGAGTTATTAATTAATTTAATTATTAATTAATTCTTTATAAAAAGGATCAAAGCTTTCTGTTGCGTTAAAGAAGTCAAGCGACCGTTGCATTGTGTAGGCATAAAGTTGACTCTGTATATGAACCGAATCTGAAATAAATTGTGCAAAATAAATAAGCGCATTTTTTATTAAATTAAACCCGGTAAAATCACAACAATTTATATTTTTTTAAGGAATCCTGTGAGGGAGACCTAAATTTAAGATAATCTATCGGTATATGGCATTTGTTGTAGTGACGCTGAGGTGTCGGTGATGTGGCGATTGATGGTCTGATCCTTTGTAGCGTAGTGTTGTGGTGTGTGTTGCGTTGCCTTTATTTTGAGACATTGAAACTAAGCGGCGATTGATCTTGGTTTCGAAAGGACAGGATTAAGTTTGGGGGGGAATTTGAAGTGGGTGTATGTGAGCTACAAAGATATATAGTACACGAGTAAGTGTACTTTATCCTAAAACAACGGTGACATTGGCTAAGTGAACCAATTTTTAAAGTATGCATGGTCAGTATCTTGGGTATAACACTTTACGCAAATATCCCCTCGATTGCGTAAATCGAGAAAATGTATAATTTACAACAGCACTCCTAAAGAGTGATTTATTTTGTATACATTTTCTTGATTTACGCAATCGAGGTGAGTTCGCCCAACGTTTTTTACTACAGGCAAATCTGCATACCAACCTTATTAGTCAAGGAGCACTTTTTTGTCAAGAAAACTCATCCTTGAAAATTTCTTACAAGTTTTATCATTATTCCACTTATAAAGCTATTTTATTTTACAGCATTAATTTGTTAAGAATTCCTTTATACTACGAAGAAATGGTAGTCCAAGTAAGAGATTGAGACTATACCAATTAGTCTATTGAATAATTATATTTTCTCAACCGACTGGCATCTACTGGGACTTTAAATTTCTTCACCGCATTAAAATTGTTTGCAATTAAATCTTAAAGTTTTCATGTCGATTCGAGGGAAGTTGCAGGTAGGCCTGTAAATCAGTTACGGTATAAATGAAGCCTTTGTTTCTTGGTTCGGACAATTCTTAATAACTTTCGAAATAGGAAATACAGGTACGGCAGCCTCTGCAGGGTTGCTTCCATTTATTCTTATACTTGCATATCGATAAGTGAATAAGTGTCATACGAGTATTAAGCTACCAGGGATTTCTCAGATAAATGCATATTTTTTCGTGTTTTTTACGAGAGAAAAAACTAAGAAAATCTTGTAGTTAAAAAAAAATCATGAGCACTACACTAAAATAAGTTCACTTACATACTATGAGAAGTTATTCTCAATAAAATCTTTTATTCTCGATTTCTGCAATCAGTGAATCAGCACTTATTCTGTTTTACCTTTCAGGTGGCGATATGTCCAAGGGGTCAAACAGGAAAACATCGCTGGTTCGATACCTGTCGGTCTCTTAAACGATAGCTTTGACCCTAGTTCAACAGATGTATATGGGTAATTATTATTACTGTAAGGTGATATATTGTTTTCTTCTAGAAAAAAATATAGTGTCGTGCTTTATAGACTTGTAAAATCCAATTTATTTTCTGTGTTCCTTAACTTGTATGTTGGTAATAATCACCTCATACGATCCCTTTGGGGATAACACAGAAAAAAGATTACACTATATGTGTAGTTTAGTTGCTTTTTTTTAGAAATCAACGATACTACTCGTATTAACAATATTTAAAACGAATTTTGAGTAAAAAATACATATTTCAATTAATTTACATTGTCAATACAAAGCAGAAAGCCAGTCACTATTTCAAAACAATTTATACTATGTCAAAAAAATACTGTTTTTCACAGGAAATAGACTTTGTAAAATTTTGTATTTGACGTTGACACCTAAAGCTTTTAAAAAAATGTGTGCAAAAAAAGCTTTTAAAATACTAATGTTAATTTGTATTTACACAAAAACCCTTTTAATCCTTCAAACTCATCGTCAATTATAAATATATATGGTCCATCATTTGACAATAGTATGTTTACGAAATATTTGTGTAAATCATTGAAAATCCATAATCTAAGTTGCAAAGATCTATAATACATACCCACAAGGAAGCAGAATGAAAATTCACGCCTACACGTGTACATACAATATAAGAAAAACCTCATATAAACAAAGGCGTTGAAACTTTTACCGCTTTTCCCTGAAACAAGATAGGATATAGTGTAACTTCTAGCCGCGTTCTCCGAAAGAGTTGCATGTGGTGAATAGGACCTATTTATTTTTACAAAAAAAAGGACGGCTTTACGCCAACTTTCTTGTGAAAGCTGAGTAAGCCTTGCTGTTATTTTATTTTCGTTTTGAAATAATCACTAAAATGGAAAATCATTTCCGGCACCCTGAGCTCTCGGCATGGAATGCAAGCACTCTACCAACTGAGCTATCGACCGGAAAATCATTGGGAATATATACTTTATTTAGAGTTAGCCAGCAATTAAATATTTTCCAATCTATAGCATGCAAGTCTAACTACACGCTGAATTCTTTCATCAACCGTAGCTGTAACATATATAATAGGTATTTTTCTGAATTTGATCTTTTTAATGATAAAGTTTCATTGCTTAAAACCTTTGATTATACCTACCCGTTAACTAAACTTTGAATTAGTATTTTTTTCACATGTAGATTGTGTGTAGATATGTTTTTTACATGTGTATCATCTCTACTCTTATTTTCTTTATAATCTATAATTGGAAAATTTACTGGTCTTCTCAACTGTCAATCTAACCTTGTAATTTTTCTGTAACTGTTTTTTTCCATAATAAAAAAATGAAAAAAAAAAAAAAAAAAATTATAAATATAATCTATGTTACAAATATATATTACATTTAAGATTCATATTAAATGCAATCCCACAAGCACACACGTATAAATTTGCTGGCACATGCTGCATGTGAACGTATAATATAAAACCCAATCTCAAATGAACAAAAGCCCTTAAACTCTTGTCGACTTTCGCTGAAACTGGGGTGACATTGGCAAAGTGAACCATTTTCTACAGCATGGGTGGTCAGCCACATACCAACCTATAAGTCAAGGAACACACATAGCAAGTTACATTTTTCAAACATTTTTTAAATCGAGGAAATGTCTGATGAAGTGTGCAAGGCTCAGGCCGCGAAGCCTGGAGGCGATGCCATCTTTGGGAAAATATTGCGCAAAGAAATACCCTGCGGGCTGCGAGTTTATATATGAAGACGATCAATGCGTCGCCTTCCATGACTTGAACGCGCAGGCTCCCGTTCATTTCCTGGTCATCCCTAACCAATTCCTCAACTCTCCAAGGCCGAGAAATGCGATAAAGAACTTCTAGGTCATCTGATGTTTGTTGCCCAGGAGTTGGCGGCCAAGCAGGGATTTGAGCAGGGCTTCAGGCTGGTGGTCAACGATGGACCCAACGGGGCACAGAGTGTCTTCCATCTTCATCTCCATGTCATCGGAGGACGGCAAATGCAATGGCCACCTGGATAATCAACTCAACATCATCACAACTCTTGTACCGCTTTTGTTATATCAATAAACATACAAATGATAATAGGTATACACAATACACATCAATACGAAATTCTAATTTAACAAACTCCAGTCCTAGCCGCCAACGTTAAAGATCAACCGCCATTTCCCTCTGTCCTTACGCACTTTTTTCATGATTGGAAATAACAATGAACACAATGAAAAAATATGGAATAAGGAATCATAATCGTTAACACACTTAGTAAATACAAATCACGTAAGCCCGAGAACAACTACTTGTTAGAAATTAAGGGCATTCTAAAACGTTTCACATATTAATATTCGTCAGGCAGTTCAAGCTTAAAACTTGTGCCAAAATTTGCCTCCGACCGCGTGATGCAAGTGCAAGAAAAAAGTGTGCCAAAAAAATCCACAAACTCTAAATCGACAAATAGTGGTGTGAAACTGCATAAATCATCCCAGACTTAAAAGTTCGTCACTTTATTTTCTCCTTTAGGGTTTGCAGCCCTGAGTGCACAAGTTTTTTGCTTCGCTAACAAGCTGAAGCAATCTTCAGACCAGGAAAGTAAACATTCGATAGAAATTAAAGGTAACTTTAAAAGAAACGTAACTGAGCTGTCCGTATAGTTAACTAAGTTACTTATTAACGTAGTGTCTATCAAACAGTTGCATTGGCAAGTGGAACTTGTTGATATTGATAGGTAACGTTCCCAGATTTGCGTTAACTACAGGATTTTTCCGATCCCCAGGGATGAGGTATTTTTAATTTGATTTAAATTGTATACCTGTAGCCTGCTGGCATTGAGATCAATGCTTTTTTAGACAAAGATATTAGACGAACCGTTATGGAAAAACTCACACAATTATGGACGTTTCGTTAGTGTTCCTTTTTTGCTTTGGTTTGATCTAAACTGATTTATAATAACACACTTTATTTGATTCTGTTTTGAATCGATGTCAGTAGATGACACTATGTTACCCATACATAAACTATTCATAATTTTTTTGTTACATATTTGTGAAGAGGAATGCCAATTTACCAACCTTTTTTACCTAGCCAGAAACGATATCATTTTTCAATTTTTTAATGAACTATACATAAATAACAGCCTAATCCTAATGACATCTGTTGACCCAAGGTCAAAGGTATGGTTACCACTTTCCACTTACCACTTACCACTTACCACTTACCACTTACCACTTACCACTTACCACTTACCACTTACCACTTACCACTTACCACTTACCACTTACCACTTACCACTTACCACTTACCACTTACCACTTACCACTTACCACTTACCACTTACCACTTACCACTTACCACTTACCACTTACCACTTACCACTTACCACTTACCACTTACCACTTACCACTTACCACTTACCACTTACCACTTACCACTTACCACTTACCACTTACCACTTACCACTTACCACTTACCACTTACCACTTACCACTTACCACTTACCACTTACCACTTACCACTTACCACTTACCACTTATCACTTACCACTAACCACTTACCACTTACCACTTACCACTTACCACTTACCACTTACCACTTACCACTTACCACTTACCACTTAACCACTAACCGCTTTCTGTCTGCAGCAGCTCTAACAAGTTGGGGCAAAATTAAACCTTGCGGCGGAGCGCGGCACTAATTACATGATGCCTGCAAGTCTAGCGGACAAAAAATACATAATCACGGCAGGCAAACGTTAGCACACTGAAACTGCATACTTACTTACCAATTAATATATTGCTGTAATGTTGTGATAATAATTGCTCACAATGCACATGAATATGTGTAACATGCAACGCAACTCGCAACTAAGTTACACATATAGTGCACCTTTCTTTTTCGCGTTATCTTCGAAGGGCTGCGCATGTGGCGAGTGCAACCTATTTATTTTTACAGGTTAGGGGACCGGCCTCACGCCAACCGAAGTGGGAGAAGTGGGAGAGGGAGGGTTGGTACTCATTTCTAGTGAAGGTTTAGTAAGCCTTGCCAGTATTTTATTTTGAGTTTTGAAATAAACACCGAAACGGGAAATTGTATCTGACACCCTCGGTGGGACTCGAACCCGAGCTTTCGGCATGGAATGCAAGAACTCTAACAACTGAGCTATCGACCGGACTGAAAATGCGTAATATGCAATTAATAAAAGTGGAATAAAGATGCCTACATCAGTCTTTAGAAAGGTCTGTTGTCTAGTGGTTAACGCTTCGGACTTGTGATTGGAAGGCAGTGGGTTTGAATCCTGGTGGAGCACGAAAAAAATATTTAATTGTTCAAATTTGTTCTTCGCTGAGTTGCAAAGACATATTAACATTTGAAATTTATATTAAATGCATGTCCACAAACAAACACGAGTAAGTTCGCGCTTTCGAATGCCGCACGTTTACTCACAAAATAAAATTAAAACCTCAAATTAATAAAAACCCTGCAACGTTTGCTGACTTTCCCTGCAACAGGGAAGAAACACTGGCGAGGGTGGTCAGCTTCATACCAACCTACAAATCAAGGACTATTCATAATGTTTATGGTTCAAAGAAAAACACAAATGAATAGGTATTGTACCACCAACTTACTTCAAAATAACAAAAAATGTAATTAAAAATTTACTAACTCCCACAAAGGCGTGTCCGATCTCGTTAAATGTTTTGGCGAACATTTTTTCTTCGAGCAAATGAAGCGCAAATTTTTCAATTACTTATAAATGTTTATAATTACAATCTTGACAAAAAAAAAAACAGCGTTGCGAATTTTCCTCATTATATTTTTCTTACTTTTCATCCCTTGAATAATTATTATTTGGAATGTAAAGCGAACCATTATTTTATTCCTGGAAACGTCTTTTGTTTCTCATGTTTCAAGGGTGGAAATATTTTTGCACCCTTGATTTGTTTCGATATTTGAAAGTTGTTTTTTTTTCATTAACAGGAAATGTTTTCCTTTTCAAGTGTCACAGTGGACAAGTCAGTCAATTTAATTTATTTGAGTAACTTAAGCTTTACGATCATCGATTTAGGGAGATAGGTGTGATCTATACCATTTATAATCTTAGCTGCAAAGATAAATTGATATTGAAAATTTATATTAAAGTGCACGCCACAAACAGACACGTGTATATATATATGTAATTGGTTGATTTTTTTTTCAAAGCGCCGTTCACACTAAAATTTAGTCACAAGGGCCCTTTATTCCGGGTATGACCTTTGACACAGGTGCGTCTTCAGCTTCCTCCTGAAGCTTGCCCTGTCCTGCTCTTTCCTCACCTCAACCGGCAACTCGTCCCAAACCATTGGGCCCGAAACCGAGAAGGCACGATCACCAGAGTTGGTTGAGGTTGCCCTGAGGGGCAAACTCAGCCTTGCGGAGCCTACATTAGCTGGCCTTAGAGTCCTGGAGCTAGTGGCTTGCTGCATCTGACACAGTTCTCTGAGGTATTCTGGTGCTTGTCCATCTAGGATGTCTTTTATCATAGCACACAGTCTATACTACACTCTTTCTGAGAACTTGAGCCAGTGCAGCTTCCGCATAATTGGCGTGATATGGGAGTACTTCGATGTTTCAAAAATCATCAAAGTCAAAAATCATCAAATCAAAGTTCATCACAGATTGTTCACCTGTTCATCTGTTCGAGCTTATATTATATACCATACCTTGGACCGGTCCGTAGTCCAGTGGCAACACTTTGGACTCGTAAATGGAAGGTTGTGGATTCGGATCCCAGCGGAGCACAAAAAATATACCATTTATATTTCGAATGTGCTCTCCGCTGAGTTGAAAAATTCAAAAACCTTTACCAAGACCGGTCACTGAAAGGTCCATCCAACCTTATAACAACTGGGTCTTGCTTGAGAGTTGGCGCTTTCTACAGCGACGGCCAAGCTCGCAGAGGCCTCTTGAGGTGTGATACACACAAAAACAGCGCTCACCAAATAAATCATCCTAATATTATTATTATATGTGCACTTACAAAATAACGATACAAACTTCAAATGAGATAAACCATGAAACTTTTGCTGACATCACAGGAGAGAGGCAATGCGAAACAGACAGACTTCAGAACTTCCATTTCTATAGCTCATTCCTTGAAAGCACAATCCCTCCATTTATTTCATCGCTCATCTTGTTCATCTTCTTTTTTGTGCAGGATTTAAAAGCACTACATCATTTCCATTATCAAGACAGAGCCGGCGAAACAAACCAAAACTTTTCGCAAAAAAAGCGCTGTAACTCTAAGTGAATCCATCAGTACGCCAAGCAACAAAAAATGTGTTTAAACTCCACCGTAGTATTAACTACAACCAAAAATATACAGAGAGTACAACACCGCCTCTAGTGTGCGTTTTAAATTTGCTTAGATGTTCGAGAAACTGCGAGGTGGAGTTTTAACTTGAAGTTTTATACTCGGGTGAGAGAGCGTTGCAATTTTTCATCGCGGATGGTAAAATGTTGGCAAACCACGATGGTATACCGTCCCCTTAGTGCTTGTTTGTCTTATGTCCATCAACGATAATTATTTCACATGAGCAATGTTTGTATTTGTGCTGAACCAATGAAAGCTGGAAATTAATTTTAAAATATTTAAAACAACTCTCACATTATCGTGTTTTACTTTTTTTTTCTTAGCTGAGATTGTGTAGAATGTGATTTTTAGGACAATTGCATTGAGAGTTCATCTTTGAATCAAATGGTAGATAAGCCAAACAAGCACTGGGGGGATGAAATGCAAAAAGTTAAGTTGCACAGATAAAAGTTGGCGGGAACGCAGAGTGGCTAGACGGGGAGGTTTGCATTTTTATTTAAAAAAGTGAATTAATTCAAGAGCAAGGAGATGACTTCATTACTTTAATTATTGCTTCCCACTTTTTTCAAATGTTTAAAATCTGTTAAAAAATCAATTAACAGAAATCTGGACAATTGACGTTCATAGTACGGATGATGCATCCTACTGAAAGTCCAAATAGGAGGAAAAAGGTTTAAAAACTGAGATATGGCCTAGGCACGCTGGTATAGTGTCGAACAATCTGGTGGGTGTGTATAGCTCTAGCAAAATGCATTATGAAAGTATGTGGCATATTCTCGAATACGCGAGAACCAACGGTATGAGCCGTATAAATAGGGCGGCGACATGTTTGCGTAAAGTCGACTCAGTTAACAAACACCAAAACGTAAATTATTTCAGAGACCTTCGGTGGGGATTGAACCCTTACTCTCGTCATAGAATGCAAGCATTCTACCAACTGAGCTATGGACCTGACTTTTTACGAACTTGTTCGTCGCTACAAAGCGCCAATTCTCAAGCAAGACTTAGTTGCTGTAAGGCTGGATGGACCTTTGGTTACAGTACTCGAGTATGAATTATTTATTCAACCCAGCAAAGAGCATATTTTCAAATGTAAATGGTATTTTTTTGTGCTTCGCCAGGATACGAACCTACGACCTTTCATTTACGACTCCAAAGCGTTACCACTAGACTACAGATTGTTCTAAGTAACAGTAATCCTTGGATCATGCAGGTTTTTTTTTTTCAAAATAATGCCACTGGTGTTCTGATATATCTATTGTATTATGAAAAGAAAATCTCTCATTCCTTCAATATTTACTCAATTTTCCTTTGAAGGGTTCTCCAGTATTTTTCGTGGAATCTGACCTCTCGCTAAGCCCGGGCTTTTCGTGGAATCTTCCACGCGTCACAGAGACTGGTGTTTATGGACGGATACGAATAAACGAGGGAATATCCGGGCAGATCCGGATACCGGCTGATGGAGACCGGATATTATTGAAGGAGAGAAAGCAGAGACCGAATAAGTCTTGTGTATTGGGTCTTATTTCATACAGTATGTTATAATATGAATAAGTCCTTGTTACGTAACTTTTTATCTATAATCTACGTCGCACAGATAATAAAATGACATTTAAGACTCATATATTATGTATAATTAATTCTCAAAAGTAGACACGTGTAAGTTCACGCTTATACCTACATGCTGTTATTAAAAAATATTTCAAAAAAAGTTATGCAGAATAAAAAAAAAATAAAAGCCTTAACCTTAGCCGCCAACATTGCAGATCAACCGCCATTTTTTTTTTCATTTCCAGAGTCATTATGCCAATGTCACCCCTGTTTCAGGGAAGGACGGCAAGAGTTGCAGGGCTTATGTTCATTTGAGATTGGGTTTTTATATTGTAGGTCCACATGCGGCATGTGTTAGCGCGAAATTAGACATGTCTGCTTGTGGGAATGCATTTAATACAAATCTTAAATGATATATATCTATGCAGCTTAGATTAGATTAGATTATCTTTATTATACAAGCTCTTTCTTTCAACAGGTGAGGTTTGTTTTATTTGTAAGTACACATGCATCAGGTGTAAGCGCGATCTGCTTGCGGCGTGCATTAAATGCAAGTCTTAAATGTATATAAGTTGTGCAACTTAGATTACAAACCATAATTTTAATTTTTATCATAAAACAAATAAGACTTGGAACAATATAGCTAGAAACATTTCAATTTCAAAACTATTCAACTCGTCTATCTATATTCTATATGAGTTACAAAGATTTGTTGACATTTGAGGCATATACTCAATGCAAGCCCCAGGCAGATGCGTGTTTCGCGTTTACACATGCTGCATGTGCACCTACAATAAAAGAATCATACCTCATATGAACATAACCTTGCAAGTCCTGCCACTCTTTCCTGGCACCGGTGTAGCTTTGGCAAAAGTAAAAGAAGTGTTTACAGCATGGGGGGCAGCCTCATAACGCAACTAAGCTACATATATAGAGTAACTTCTTTCCGCGTTATCCCCGAAGGGGTCGCATGTGGCGAGTTAAACTTATTTATTTTTACAGGTAAGGGGGCCGACCTTACGCCAACCACTTCAGTTGAAGTGGGGGTTTCCCAGCTCCCGAGGGGGCTGGTACTTATTTCTTGTGAAGGCTGAGTAAACCTTGCCGGTATTTGAAATAAACACCGAAACGGGAAATCATTTCTGATACCCTCGGTGGGGTTCGAACCCGAGCTCACGGCATGGAATGCAAGTAGTCTACCAACTGAGCTATCGACCGGACTAGCCTCATACCAACCGTAATGTGAAAAATGCGGATCTGGACCTAATAAATACTGATATGTTTCCGTCGTTTGCCTGCATGGAATGCTCGTCCCTGTGTTACAGCTAACAACAGCCTTTACGTCATTCACTGAATTCGTAGAATCAGTTTCCGAGCACTGCTTTCTAATCACGAACTACGCATGATACGTGACAACAAAGTACGTGGAAGATTCGAGAACAAGAAATGAGCAAATTTCCAGCGGGAGGATAGTCATAACCTTTACCCCATGTTCAAAAGAATTTATCAGCAAAATATAGGCGTTTACAATGTTCTTTTCACAAAAAGCGGATCAATTTGTTCTCTTGTTAGCTTTTTTGGTGAGACAACGCATCGCTATCATCAAATTCATGCTGGTAGAAACAATTCATACTATAATCTATAATCTATAATCTAAGTTGCAAGGATATATTCATTCAAAGCTCTCAGATGTATGCCTACAAACAAACACATGTAGTTCGCGCTTACAAATGCTGATTGTGTACTTACAATTAAAATCCAAACCTCAAATGAACATATGCCCTGCAACTCTTGCCGACATTCCCTGAAACAGGGGTGAAATTGGCAAAGTGAACCATTTTTTACAGTATGGGTGGTCAGCCTCATACCAACCTATAAGTCAAGGAATACGAGTAATAAATAACATTTAAGTATAAGAAAACAACAAAACCTTAAAAATTAATCTATACAAAAAAAGTAAAAAATGTCTTATGCAAAAAGTGTAGCAAGCCAATAAACCAACATTAAAAATCAGTTTTTTGTAAATAAATTATTGAATTCCTCAAAAAATTTTAAACTATAATTAAAAATCAGCATTGCAGATTAGCCGCCACTTCTTCCTGTCCTTGCATACTTCTTTCATTTCATCCAGAGTCATAACTTTTTTCATACAAGCTTACAATACAATGTTTTTATTTATGATAACGGACGTTAGACATTCTATAGAATGAAAATAAAACGGATTTTACTGACCGCGCAAAAGAGAAGAACGATTTTCTCTACGTTTCGTCGTAGTCATATCTGACGTCCTCAGGAGACGTGTGTCTTCTACAAAGAAGAACCACGAACTGTTGAATTATTGTTGTTTGATCGAGGCCGAAAGTTGTAGGTATATGGAGGCCAGTACTTACCTCTATGATCCACCCTTTCATTAATCGGACGATTTCACAGGAAGACATAATATCGTCCTTCTGTACAAGTGGAGCTATTGCGACATCTATGGATGCATCACCGAAGGTTAATAAAAGTACCTACAACTTTCGGCCTCGATCAAACAACAATAATTCAACAGTTCGTGGCTCTTCTTTGTAGAAGACACGTCACGTCTCCTGAGGACGTCCGATATGAGTCCGACGAAACGTAAAGAAAATCGTTCTTATTTTTTGCACGGTCAGTAAAATCCGTTTTTTTCCATTCTATAAAATACATACAATGTCTAAAATTGGTACCGAGAAAAGCGGTAATAGTACGCTCCCCCAATTATTGTTTACCGTATAGACCAATTCTGTCAAACGTGACTTTTTAATGCAGTTGTCTTAAGAATCAAATTCTACATAATCTGATCTAAGAAAAAACGTAAAACTCGATAATGTGAGAGTTGTTTTAAATATTTTTAAAATCAACTTCCTGTTTTCATAAGACACATTGCATTGGTACAGTACACATGCAAACATTGCTCATGGAAAATTAGATGATTGGTCTATACGGTAAACAAGAACTAAAGCCGGTCGATAGCTCAGTTGGTAGAGTGCTTGCATTCTACCCCGTGAGCTCGGGTTCGAATTCCACCGAGGAGGGTGTCAGAAATGATTTCCAATTTCGGTGTGTATTTCAAACCCCATAATATAAATACCGGCGAGGTTTACTCAGCCTTTACAAGAAATGAGTACCAGCCCCCTCGGGAGCTGGGAAATTCCCACTTCAACTGAAGTGGTTGGCGTAAGGCCGGCCCCCTTACTTGTAAAAATAAATAGGTTCAACTCGCCACATGCGACCCCTTCGGGGATAACGCGGCAAGAAGTTACACTATATGTGTAGCTTAGTTGCGTAGTTGCGTTGCGAAAGCAATTAGAGGGCTCTTGAGGTGTGATACACAGAAAAACAGCGCTCACCAAATAAATCATCGTAATATTATTATTATTATTAAGGCAGCGAGTAGTAGTGGTATTTTTTATTATTATTTTTTATTTAAGTATTAAAAAATATTATGCACACTTAAATCATCTAAGTAATTAATTATTTTATTGTTAATAAACATTAACTATTATCAAGTTTTATTAAACCTTTGAGAGTATATAATCAGGAAGTGATGACTGAAAAAACAAATTCTCTTTGTTCTCCTTGAAAATCAAGATGATGCGGTTTATTATTTTATTTGGTTTGGCTTTCTGCGTTCCAACTGAAGGTGAGATTTATTTTTAACTTCACGCACCAAGTCCAGTGGTAGCACATCTGACTCGTAAACGGAAGGTTTTGGGATCGAATCCCGGCGGAGCACAAAAAATATACCATTTATATTTTCAAATTTCTCTTCGCTGGGTTGAAAAATTCATAAACCTTTACCAATGACTGGTCATCAAAAAGTCCATCCACCCTTACAGCAACTGAGTCTTGCGTGAGAATTTGCGCTTTGTAGCGAGGACCAAGCTCGTAAAAAGTCCGGTCGATAGCTCAGTTGGTAGAATGCTTGCATTCCATGCCGAGAGCAACGGTTCGATCCCCACCGGAGGTGTCAGACGTGATTTTTCGTTTCAGTGCCTTCACGAAAAAAGAGAATCAGCCCCTTCGGCAGCTATGTAACCCCCACTTCAACTGAAAGTGGTTGGTGTGAGACCGGGCCCCCTTACCAGTAAGAATAAATCGCCACATGCGACCCCTTAGAGAATAACGAAGGCAAGAAGTTACACCATTTATATGAGTAGCTTGGTTGCACATAGCTGACCTGCAGATTTCATCTTTACTCATCCTGCGTATATTTCAATAAATCTTGTTGTTGGAAAATGGTAACAAAGAGAAGGAAAGTCAAGTGAAACTCATTGTAACTATGAAAGTGAGATGGAATATCTCAAAGACTTGGAAACAATTTGGCATGCATATTTTTCATACAGAGAGGTTATATCAATAATATGTAATCTAACCTGCAAATAAATATATTAACATTTAAAATTCTACCATAAGCAGACACGTATAAGCTCGCGCTTACACATGCTGCATGTCGACATACAACATAAAAACCCAATCTCAAATGAGCTCTGCAACCCTTGCCGATCTGACACAGGGGTGAAATTGGCAAAGTGAACCATTTTTTACAGTATGGGTGGTCAGCTTCAAACCAATCTATAAATCAAGGAATATCATTGAAAGAAAATTATATTGGGCTCATTTAAAGCCATTTTAGCACATCGGATTTCAAAATGAAAGATGCTGTAGCCATTTCAAATTTGTAAAGATTCATATCGACGGTTAAAAGGTAACAGGGCATGAGTGACAAAAACTACATTGTTCAGGAGAGCAGCTTAAAGTTTGAGATTGCAGAAAAATGGACGTAGCTTTTTTTTTTTTTTTTTTATCATATCGTTGAAATCAAAATAGCTCTACACACAGAAAAATCATCGTAGAGCTATGGGAGTGAGCGCATTAGAAAGAGCGGAAAATTTTAAGTAGGATAGCATTCATAACTCATTTTTGACAAAAATGTAGCTTTTTTTATATATTTCCTTTTAACCGTCGATACGGATAATGAAATCGTGTAATCAGTGTTTTAATAAATATTCTTATTATTTTTGAGTTCTAATAGTCTCCAAATTAAACCCTGGTCTTCTTTTAGGATATTTATTTTTACACTTATACATTTAATTTTGCAATTAACATTTATTTATTTCACAGATGGTTTGTGTTCACTTATGCTGTTGTAATCCACACAGGTACAATGTCGTAAGAAAACTCTCCCTTGCAAGCTGTTCGCGGCTTATATACCCCAGAGATAGAAGTTTCTAAAGGTGAATTTCGCCAGAAGCTTCTCAAAGCACATTTTTTTTTTTTTTTTTTTTAATTAAAAATAAGATTTGTGAAGAGGAATGCAATTCACCAACCTATTCTGCCTGGCCAGAAACAGGTATTAATATCATCATTTAATAATTCATTATTGTTTATTATTAATGAATTATTAAATAATAATTACCCAATAACATCTGTTGAACCAGGGTCAAAGTTAAAGTCAAGTGACCCAAGCGGGGATCGAACCAACGTTGTTCCATTCGAAACACGCTAGAAAGATCAGCCCTCTTGGCCCCCGCGGCTATAACCCCATTTTGACAATCTATTGAGTTTTCTATCTACTCAACAATCATTAATCTTATCCACAAATATTATACAGAATTCCTATCAGCTTTAACTAATACCTATCAGTGGCGAAGGGTGCCATACAACTCAATTCCCATCGGTTTTCCATTTAAAATGAGGCAAAAATGATAATAAAGTAGACTGCATGGTTTCAATAGGGAAAAAATACGTATTGTTTCTTTGGTTTTAAATGTATTTTTTTACTTTGTGCCTATATTTTTTAACTACTTTGTTGCCTCATTTTAAAAGGGAAGCCGATGGGAATCGAGTTGTATGGCACCCTTTGCCACTGATACCTATACCTATTTAAATATTTATTTTGCATATACTATTAACATAACAATATTTTAGGTCACACTATTCCTCAAGCGAGAATCGTGGGAGGCTCTCACATAGAGATTAGTGAGGCGCCTCATGCGGTCTTTATTTGGTTTTATGATGAAAAAACTAAGGTCACACAGTACTGCGGTGGATCTATTATAGCAGAAGCTGTTGTCGTCACTGCTGGACACTGCGTTATCAAGTAAGATAATCTAATCTAATCTAAGTTGCAAAGATATGTTACATTGGAGATTCACATAACATGCATTCTCACAACCAGCCATGTACAAGTTCGCGCTAGCACATGCCTCATGTGAGCCTACAACATAAAAACCAATCTCAAATGGACATACACCCTGTAACTCTTGCCGTCCTTCCCTGTAACAGGGGTGACACTGGCAAAGTGAACCATTTTTACAGCATGGGTGGTCAGCCGTATACCAACCTATAAGTTAAGAAACATAAATATCAAAACAATTACGAATCCCAAATTTCAATTTAAAATTTAATTAAAAACCCAAGCCTGTACAAATCTCAAATTTCATTCCCAACGGTCTATCGTCTCTACCAATCAAATAATAGAAAAAAAAGTTTGTTACTGAATCAAGTCCGGTCGATAGCTCAGTTTAGTGTGCTTCATTCCATACCGTAAGTTCGGGTTCGAATCCCACCGAGGGTGTCAGAAATGATTTCCCGTTTCGGTGTTTATTTCGAACCCCAAAATAAAATACCGGCAAGGCTTACTCAGCCTTCACAAGAAATTAGTACCAGCCCTCTCGGGAGCTGGGAAACCCCCACTTCAACTGAAGTGGTTGGCGTAAGGCCGGCTTCCTTACCTGTAAAAACAAAAAGGTTCAACTCGCCACATGCGGCCACCACGTCCTCTTCGGGGATAACTTGGCAAGAAGGTTGCAACACTATATGTGTAGCTTAGTTGCTGTATTTAAATTCACAATATCCCAGGGTCTTTTGCACGTAGGTTCTACGTGTCCCACTGAAGTCACCTTTTTTTTTTAAATAAAAACACGTAGATTTTTGGCAGTAACTTTGTGATAGTCCATTTTAACAGATTTTTATAAAATTTCTTAAAGTTTACAGTGAGTTTATTAAACAAAGTAAAGTTTATTAAACACGACCGGTTTCGGGACCGCAGAACATCCCATCTTCAGGTGCAAAATATAATAAAATATAACGGCATAACGGTCCCGAAACCGATCGTGGTAAATAAAACTAACTGTGAACTTTAACAAAGAAATGTCATTTGAATGCGTATATTTCTTGTTTGAAGTGCAATCCTTATCGTTGATAACATTAACAAGGCTCTTCACTTTGTACTTTTTGATCAATCTTCTATTGTGTTCTTACATTTTATTCATTTTAGGCATTTAGACCCGAAGATACACTCCGTCCGTGCGGGTTCCAAATTCCAAAAGAGTGGGGGGCAAAACACCAAAATATCAAAGATTGTCTTGCATGAAAATTTCACTCAAGCTAGCCCCTTGACAGCCGACTTTGACATAGCTCTGCTGTTCCTCAAGACTCCCTTCGAGTTCAACAAGGATGTAGCTCCGGTCTCCATACCTGACCAGGACATGCAAGTGCCAGATGGGGCAATGGTGTTTGTCGCTGGATGGGGATTAACAGGGGTAATCTAATAGAAGTTTTTTAATAGATTTGTGAAAAGGGATGCAATTTACTGACCTTTTTTCTTGGCCAGTTGCGCAAACCCATTCTCATACCCGTTCCGTTTGTACACTTCCATCCGGGGAAGCGTATCACAGAACGCTCATGCAATGCTATAATTTTTTTCAGCGGCGGAAGGCCTTTCCAATGGTCGTGACCCGACCCACCAGTGATTCTAGATCTACCTGTTCGTCCCCTAGAGAAAAAAGGCAAAATCTGGAGTTACTGACTCGATGCAACTGCAAAGGGATGCGCTCCTTGATATTTCAGTTTTCTTCATGCGTAAGCAGAAGCTTGTGTGCATGAAATGGGATCTGTTAAACCAGGGAGGAAGATATGGTTAAGTGACCCGGGCGGGGATCTAACCAGCGTTATTCAATTCCAAATACGCTGGAAAGATCAGCCACTCGGGCTCTTCGGCCATAACACCGAGTCGCAAAGACATATTAACATTTCAAGTTCATATTAAATGCATGCCCACAAACAGACATGTGTTAGTTCTCGCTTAAAAATGCTACATGTGTACTTGCAATTTAAAAAACAAACCTCAAATGAACATAAGACTAGCAACTTCTGCTGTCCTTCCCTGCAACAGATGTGACATTGGTAAAGTGAACCATTTTTACAGCATGGGTGGTCAGCCTCCTACAGTCATACCAAACTATAAGTCGAGTGATGTGTCAATCATATTTTGTTTTCATTCCAGTATTCTTCGGGAGGGGATCCGATTCGTGCCGATTCTTTGAATCGAATAAATATACCAATAGTGGACCAATTGACTTGCAGTCGAATCTATCCGGGCATAAATAAAAACCACATCTGTGCCGGTGACTTGAAGTCCAAAACAACATGCAAAGGTGACTCTGGCAGTGGCCTGATATGGAACAATGTTCTCATTGGTATAGTCTCAGTAGGAAAGCATGGCTGCTCACCTAAAATGGCCGCGGTGTACACAAGAGTAGCAACATTCAGCTCATGGATCTACGAACACATTCAACACCAGAATCTTCACGATAAAGAAACCCATAGCAAGCATGGACAAAACGTCCGGAAGCTCCAGGTCCATTAGGCCACGGCAACAGACCCCAAAAAGCAAATATCCAGCACACCTACAACTCCTAAGCAACATCTTATATTTTAAAATTAAGGTTTCAGATTAGCATAAAATGTAAATTGTGAAAACTGTGTGCAGGTCTACCAAAAGGTTTTGAATTTATATATGCTTAAAATGTTACGCAATTATTTTAGACTTTTACCGTGATGTCTGGTGTTCATATTTTTATTTCGATTCAAATTAATGTAAACGAATATTAGCCTGTAAATAAAATTATTTTAAAATGAAAATGCGTATCTATGCTATTTCTCATTTATTTGGTGAGCACTGTTTTTGTGTGAAACACACCTGAGGAGCCCTCTGCAAAGTCGTTGTTATAAAAAGCGAAAATTCTCAAGCAAGACCAATGTACTGTAAGGCTGAGTGGGGCCTTTGGTGACTTGTCTTTTTTTTTAAGGTAAATGATTTTTTTAACCCGGAGTAGAGTAAATTATTTGGAAATATAAATATTTATTTTGGGCTTTGCGTGAAATCGAACTCACGACCTTCGAATTACGAGCCCGCATTAGCAAACCACTAGACTTACAGATCGGCTGGAATGTTGGTAAAAAGGTAAGAGCATTGTACAGGGACCGAAATTTTATAAAAATATTGTTACGTTTTCTGCTGGATTATATTTTTTTAATTAAAATGACAGAATTTATTTTTAAATAAAAAAAAATCACAATTTATTTTTCACAATTTACAGCCATTTGTTATATGTGTTACTCAGCGAAGTGCTTTCTTTCGACTCTTGTTCGTGCCATTTTGATCTCTTTTATAATAAACCAGAGGGGTATTTCTCGCAATTTGTTAATTATTTCCCCACTAGAACATTTACGCACACACAATCACTAAAATGTCATTCCAAGGCACGAATACTTCTAGATGTTTCTGTATTACGTGCTTCAGTGTGTGTTATCATTTTGATGCATGTGTGTATAAGCGCACGTATTTCAAGTTCGCAAGAATATGAAGTTGAAATACATATTAGCACAAGTGAGAGGTCGCTCTTATAGTCAAACTAGCCGCGTCGAGAAACTGGACAGGCGAGAGAGGAAGAGAATCTTGGATTCAGCCCAGGGCCGCCCATAGCTCTCGAGCTTATGATGATCTATAAACATGATGCAAAGATGTATTAACATTGAAAAATCAAATTAAAGGCATGCCCACAAACAGGCACATGTTCGTTTGCGCTTACAAATGCTGAATGTGAAATTACTAGGGATGGGCTGAATGTGGTTTTAATCGAATAGAACTTCGGCCGAACAGTCGGTTGAAATAAAAAAAAATACACATTATAGTTTCTAGCTGCTGTTATTTGTTAGAAAAATTCTAAATTTATTTAATTTTTGTTTCAATCTGATATCTATACGAAGGAGTAGAGGAAGATTGAATTTTTATCAAATTTTAAGTTAATGTTCACTTGTTCGTATGAAAATAAATGACCATGAGTGAGTATATAAAGGCTTAATTTTTGTTTTACGATTAAAAAAGATACTATGACATCCAATTATAACTGTCAAAATGGTGCAAGTAGTTATTTTGTTTTACTTTTTCTTACACTGAATGTTCGGCATTTGAACCGAATTTCGGCCGAATTCCGAAGTTCGGTTCAAGCTGCCGAAATTTGTTTAAACCTAATGTAAAACAAAGTTCGGCCCATTCCTAAAAAATTACAAATAAAATCCAAGTTCTGAGTGACAATCTGGACTGACATGGGCAGCTTTCGGGAATCTGAGCTACACCCTCAATTATACGAAAATGCCTGTTAACGTGAAACGCAAGGTGTTAACCCTAATTCCATAAATGCCGTTTGATAATTACAAATTAATCAAACACTGAGTCATGCGTGCGCTTCCAATATCCACCTGTGGCTTGGAAACAAAATGGCTCACTCAGTATGGCACCAACAGACTGAGGACGTGCCATTGAAAGGAGGATGGTGGGAATCAACCTCAGAGACAGGATTCCAACCAGGAGATCCGTAAACACACTGGTGTCACTGACGTCATACAGCAAGTGACTGGTCACGTCGCAAGGCAAGACCATGACAGGTGGCCGAAAAGAATAGAGTAAAGCTGAGGAGGAAGAAGTAGAAGATTATAAAATTATGAAAGAAAGAAGCTATATCCTCTTCTTCTGTTTCAATCCTAGGATTGGTTTGCAGCAACAACTAAGCTACACATATAGTGCAACTTCTTGCCGCGTTATCCCCGAAGGGGTCGCATGTGGCGAGTTGAACCTATTTATTTTTACAGGTAAGGGGGCTGGCCTTACGCCAACCACTTCAGTTGAAGTGGTGTTTTCATAGCTCCCGAGAGAGCTGGTACTCATTTCTTGTGAAGGCTGAGTAAACCTTGCCGGTATTATTATTTTGGGGTTTGAAATAAACACCGAAACGGGAAATCATTTCTGACACCCTCGCGCTCGGTGGGATTCGAACCCGAGCTCACGGCATGGAATGCAAGCACTCTACCAACTGAGCTATCGACCGGTCAACATTACATATAAGCAGTCATTTTTTCTGTCCTTATATACTTCTTTCATTTCATCCAGAGGCATAATAATTTTTTTTATGATGTAAATATTGAATAATATGGGTGTCAGAACACTACCTTGTAGCAGACCAGTTTCTTCGATTCTCGGATGTAATCGGAATACAATTTAGTAAAAACATGGCTTAAAATGTTTAGTAAAACCAACAATAAGGTCACCAAAGGTCCATCTAGCCAGCCAGCAACTGGGTCTTGCTTGAGAATAATTGTTGGTTTGACCAAGCTCGTAAATAGTCTGGTCGATAGCTCAGTTGGTAGAATGTTTGCACGCCCATCGAAGGTGTCAGAAATTATTTTCCGTTCCGGTGGCTATTTTTCAAACCCAAAATTTATTTTGGGGTTGAATTTATATTTATACCGGAAAGGTGTAGGTAGTAGGTACTCAATTTCACAAGAAATGAGAAGTAGCCTACCCGAGAGCTGGAAACCCCCCATTTCAACTGAAAGTGGTTGGTGTGGGCCGGCTCCGTTACATTTAAAAATGAACAGTTTTAGAGATACAAGAATTTACGATATATGTGTAGCTTCGTTGTGTGACGATCAAAACATTTGTAATCCTCGAATGATATCAGTCCTAACCTGTCTTTCCGTCCAGTTCAAGCGTCCATTCCACATAAAAAAGAACAAGGGAAACACCAAGCCCTGCTGTAAATAACAAGAAGACAAGTAATTGTCATAAAATAAGACTTAGCTGCTAATTTTGTACACTATGACGTTTTGAAGTCAGTCATCAAATGTCAATAAAAGTAGTTCATATAACCACGGAGGAAGTATTAAATGGAGGGGTCGTACATGTGATTTAGCACCAATCAACATGATGCACCGTCTTTGACACCAAACATTGTTTATAATGCTGTCTCGCTCACGACATGTGAAATGCTTTTCTCATTTTCTATGTACGCAACGTGTCTCTACTCCGTCTTTAATCTGTTTACATATCACCTAGGAAACACATGAAATCACTATGGTAACGGATTTGTTACTAGTGTTGTTGCAAGTATGAAGATATCTGATAAATTCCGAATTCAAAAATGTTCCCACCTTATTGTGTACGGGATGATTTCCACAAGTATCTATTACCGCGAGCATAGAAGTTACATACTTGAAGCAGCAAGTACCTTTATATTTTAACATCACTAGTTCTCGAAATGGCTGTCACTTTCGAGAACAAAATATTTCGACAAACGAAAAATAAATTTTATCAACGTAATCACATATGATAGAATAGAATAGTGATTAAGGTGAAATATTATTACATGTTCTACAACACATTTACTCAATTCTGTTGGCACGTTTATAAAATACCCCGTTTGACATTTATATTGATTTTTTCCCAATTAGGTAACACACCTGTTGACAGTTGGAAGGTTACCGATAGACTGAATT
The DNA here is from genome assembly GCA_951799405.1 of Agapetus fuscipes. Classification (NCBI taxonomy): domain Eukaryota; kingdom Metazoa; phylum Arthropoda; class Insecta; order Trichoptera; family Glossosomatidae; genus Agapetus; species Agapetus fuscipes. The sequence continues at coordinate 5,246,726 of OX637345.1, read as the reverse complement.
TGGATTTTTGTGTGATGAGTGGGGTAGCGTATTTCTAATTCTCAAAGGATTGATTTCTTAACCCATCCAGTTCTATATATCCATGCATATAACACACCAATTTGAAATTGCTACGAAGAAAAGGTTCGAATTTATGACAATAATTAAAGAATAATCGTGCACACTTAAAATTTAACTAATTATTTTTTTAATTGATACTAAACATTCACAGTGAATAAATTTAACATCTTGTTATATTAATTATTTATTATCCCATTAGGAGTATAAAATTAAGCATTTTTTTCTGAACAAAACTAAAGTCTCCTTGGTTCTTTATGAATCAGCAACTCAAGATGTTTTGGTTTATTATTTCACTTGCTTGTGCATTTTGCGTTTCTACTGAAGGTAAGATTGCTTTTACGCATTTCAGAATTTAGTGTTAGGTACACCGATCGATAGATCGGTTGGTAGAGTCTAGTGTGCTTGCATTTTATGACGAGAACTCGTTTTCAAATCCCACCGAGGTGGTCAGAAATGATATCCCGTTTCGGTTTTTATTCCACACGAAAAATAAATTAAGTTATACACAGCCTTCAAAAGAAATGAGTTCCCAGTCCCTCGAGAGCTGAGAAATCCTCACTTCAACTGAAATGGTTGATGTAAGACCGAACGCGTTACCTGTAATTGTAAATAGGTTCTACTCGTCACATGTGAGCGGGTAAAACGTGGCAATAAGTAACACTAGTTTCAGAGGTAGACCAACTTAGTATTTCTACACATTGTTAGAGCAAGTTGAAAGGGTAGATTTGTATTTGGGTCGCAAGCTGTTAAATTCCTTCATCCTTTCGCCTTTTATTAGCCTGGTCCCTCCTTATCACCTGCCAATAAAACAACAATAGCCCAGTTCATCTGTGACAGTGACAGCGGGCACACGTAAATTGTCCCCAACACTGTTAATCATTGACACGCGTGATTGACAAGAGACCCAGGAAAAAATTCGAAGCAGAACATACCGGAGTGCGGTGAGTCCTGTCCAATAATTCTCGACTCCTCTTCATGTACTTGGATGGTCTGCGATTCCAACAGATTAACAGTTTAAGCAGCTCACTCAAACACACACTCTTTCTTCATTATTTGACCAAACTTGGCTCCACCACACATAATTTCAAAATATTGGGTTCACAGGTGTTTACTGTATATTTTAGGTTATTAAGAAATCGTTCTTGTGTTCACTCGGGTTTGACCATGTTATATTTGCGGCTTTTTCATAAGCCGACAATTCACTTTCACGAGTTAACACCACTGAGCGTCCGCAAAGACAACAAAGACCGCTACAGCGCTTTAATCACTTGCCTTGAGGATGCTTTCTGCTCGTGTGAGCGAAACGTTGGCAGATGAAAGAGCTGCAAATAGGGCATGGTCCAACTCGAAAGAAAACAATAACCATTTTTTAATTAACTCCTGCCATTAAAAGTGAAAGTTTTAAACTTTATATTTTTTAGTGTTGATCTATTAACACAGTGAAAGTCCATTTTTAATTATTTAAAAATTCAAATGGGTAAAACATAGTTTTAATTCAATTATTTATTCATTTTTTGTGCTCGAACATTTTCACCTAATGAGGCATCTTCAGGAGCAGAATGGTTACAAATATTTTTATAAAAATAATTTTTAAAACATTTTTTTTAAACTTTATTTTAGGTTATGTTGTCGCTGAAGCAAGGATTGTCGGAGGTGCTCCTATTGAGATCAGTGAGGCTCCGTATGCGGTCTCTATATGGATGTACTATTTCGAAAACACAATTAAGTCACAACATTCATGCGGTGGATCTCTAATATCTGAGTCTATAGTCGTCTCTGCTGGGCACTGCGTTCCGTAAGTGTTTTTTAGTTGTACATTCCGATGCACTAATACAAGATAAGATAATGCACCACTTGTATTAGTCAAATCTGCGAAACAATTCAAGGAATGTAAATTTTTTCTTGGTTTAAATCAAAATAAATTTATTTTATAATTATTCGACTCACCGACATCAATTTGACGTATAGCCAAAAACATTGATTTTTGAGGTAGTATGAATAGGATTTTATTTTTATTTTAGTTTTGTATTTAGTTTGTAAGTGCACATGCAAGCATTTATAAGCGCGAACATACACATGTCTGCTAGTGGGCATGTATTCATGTGCTGTGTCGTGGAGCAGTGACATCTGTTTTACCATGTAGTAAAACTGTGGGGTGTTTCACCAACTATCTGCGTGTATGTGTTTGTCAACGCTGAAGAAGCCCATCGTAAACATGGGCGAAACGTCTGGTAGCTCCAGCTCTCACAGATCACGGCAACAGAATCGTCCCCTCAGTGCGTGTTTGTCTTATGTTCATCACAGGTAATTTCACATGAAAAATGTTTGTATATGTACTGGACCTGTGTGTCTGATGAAAATTAGAAATTTATTGGCTCATTACCTATCCTATCCCTATCCCCTCCTATCTTCTATCCTAAAAATAAATAGGTCCCGAATCGCCACATGCGACCTCTTCGGGAATAACGCAGGCAAGAAGTTGCACAACATGTGTAGCTTGGTTGCGTTGCGCTTGCGCATTTAAAAAAGTATTAAAAACAACCCCATATTATCGTTTTTACGTTCTTTTCTTAACACAGATTGTGTAGAATGTGATTGTAAGCATGGATCGATGATTGTAAAGATAATTTGATTGAAAGGTCGTATTTGAATCAAATGGTGGATAATCCAAACGGGTTCCCGAAAAGCAAATCTCCAGTTTTCATCATTTTTTCATTGCAGGTCTCAAGACCTTAGTCGTTACTTCATCCGAGCTGGTTCTAAACTGAACAATATTGGAGGTCAATATGCCGAAGTGTCAAAGATCATCTTGCATGAAAATTACACCAATGATGGTCTCTTAGATGCTTACAATGACATATCTCTGCTGTTCCTCAAGACTCCCTTCGAGTTCAACAAGGATGTAGCTCCGATCTCCATACCTGACCAGGACTTGCAAGTGCCAGATGGGGCAATGGTGTCTGTCGCTGGATGGGGATTTACAGGGGTAAATAAAAATTATAATAATATTAGAATGATTTATTTGATGAGCGCTGTTTTTTTGTGGATCATGCCTCATGAGCCCTTCTTGCGAGCGTGTTGGATGTCGCTAAAGAAAGCGCCAATTCTCAAGCGAACTCAGTCGATGTATTGCTGGATAGACATTTCGCTGCCTTAGTTCTTGTTTATCGTATACGCCATTGAGAAAATTTTACATGAGCAATGTTTGCATGTGTACTGGACCAATGTGTCTTATGAAAACAATAAATTTATTTAAAAAATATTTAAAACAACTCTCACATTATCGAGTTTTACGGTTTTTCTTAGCTCAGATTGTGTAGAATTTGATTCTTAAGACAACTGCATGAAAAAGTCATATTTGACAAGATTGGCGTATACGATAAACAAGAACTGGGGGAGCGATTTGGTGACTGATCTTTGGTAAAGGTACCTATATGGTTATGTAAATTCTTTCTAAATAATTCTTCAAAAAACAAAGTTATATTTTTTTAAACACTGTTTTGTTTCCCTCATTTTTTTTTTTACATATTTACTAACGTTTTCGGTCTATAATACTGTTTTTTTTTAAATCCTGATGTAAAAATACGTGATGATGGTCCATATAAATACCGAAAACGTTAGTAAATATGTAAAAATAAATAAACGAGTGAAATAAAACAGTGTTTCATAAAATATTACTTTGTTTTTGAAGTATTATATATGGAAAGAATTTACTATGAATTTTCAGTTTTAATACACAAACCATAAAAAATATAATTATGGAAATTGTCCCCTTAGTGCTTGTTTGCCTTATGTCCGTCAGAGGTAAGTTCACATGACCAAAGTTTGTATTTGTGCTGGACCAATGTGTCTTATGAAAATTTAAGCAACTCTCACATTATCGTGGTTTACGTTTATTTCTTAGCTCAGATTGCTTAGAATGTGATTCTTGAGACAATTTCATTGAAAGGTCATCTTTAAATCAAATGCAAAGATAGGAAAAAATGGAGGCAAATGTGCAGAAGCTCTGGCCACGCCTAGCGAAATGTCGACGGAGTGACATTTACAGTTACATAGTACACCTTAGCTCTTATATAGGAAGAAGAAAAAGACAACTTTAACATAATTTTTCAATTTTTTAATGTTTTTCATTAGGTATATTGTCCGGTCGATAGCTCAGTTGGTAGAGTGCTTGCATTCCATGCCGTGAGCTCGGGTTCGAATCCCACCGAAGGTGTCAGAAATGATTTCCCGTTTCGGTGTTTATTTCAAACCCTAAATTAAAATACCGGCAAGGTTTACTCAGCCCTCACAAGAATGAGTACCAGCCCCCTCGGGAGCTGGGAAACCCCTACTTCAACTGAAGTTGTTGGCGTAAGGCCGGCCTCCTTACCTGTAAAAATAAATAGGTTCCACTCGCCACATGCGAAACCCTTCGGGGATAACGCGGCAAGAAGTTACACCACATATGTAGCTTAGTTGCGTTTGCGTAAGTTGCAAAGATATGTTAACATTTAAGATTAATATTAAATGCATGCCCTTTTTTTTGCTTTATCAAATCCCTTAATAACTACCCAAGTAATATATGTTTTTAATTCCTTTCAGTTTACAGAGGATCATGAACCAATGGTTACAAACGTCTTACGTTATATCCAGATACCAATCGTGAACCAAAAAGCTTGCGGCAAGATGTATATAGGTTTACGTGAAAACCAAATCTGTGCCGGTGACATGGAGTCGAAAACAGCATGCAACGGTGACTCTGGAAGTGGACTAGTGTGGAACAATCTCCTCACTGGAATAGTGTCGCTTGGAAGAAATGAGTGTTCTGGTGCATATCCTGCAGTGTACACAAGAGTGTCGGCATTCAGCCCGTGGATCCACAAACATATCCAACACCTAATCTAATAAATCAAATAAGATAACAATAAATCTAATAACTTTAACATGACTAAGCCGGAGCATATCGACGGTTAAAAGGAAGTAATAAGCGACGTTTTGGTCAAAATTGAGTTATGAATGCTTTCCTATTTATATTTTCCACTCTTTCTAATGCGCGAGCTCCTATAGCTCCACGATGATTTTTTGGTTATTTATGCCCAAGAAAACAACTGCGTTTTCGAAGTGTGGTTTTGATGTTACCGACAAGAGTTTGGCCTTTTTTGTCCTAAAGGCGTTTGTGACATAAAAAAATCGTACAACATCGTAAAACCACATTAATAGGAATGCCAATGAATGCCATTTTTCTGCAATCTCAAACTTTAATCTGCTCTCATGAACAATTTAGTTATTGTCGCTATTGCTTTTTAACCGTCGGTATTATCCAACACCAACATATCGCCACCTAAAGGGTAAATCTGAATAAGCACAGATTCCTTGTTTCGAGATATCGCAGAAAGAAGATTTTAATGTCTATTTCTTCTCCTAGTTCGTACACCAATCATCAGAATGAACTTTTTTTTTTGTCTCCGCGCAGTCAGCATGTTGTAAGATTGTCTGGGCAGCGATGTTCAGTTTTACCTCTCGGACAAAGTTTGACGATCTTCAATTTATGAAAAAAAACCTCCGAAATTATTGGACTTTCACATTTTTTTAAACATTTCATCTCAAAAATAATACAATAAGAAGTACCTACATTTATTAAAAAAACTTAATTTTGCTCAATATATCAGTTTTCAGTTTTACCTTTAAGGTGACAATATCTTATATATAAAATCGAACGGATGTATGTATGTTTGTCGTATATTGACTACTAAACTATTAAACAAATAACAATCAATTTCACATGAGTTATTGTGAGCATGCTCATTTAGGTTTCTGTATAAAAAAAACTAGAGCACTAAAGGAAATGAGACCAGAAATATGCATAAACAGTTTTCACCTTTTTCAACAGTCAACAGACGAGCCATTACAAGGGGTGGCAGGGTACAGCTGGTGTTAGTATATATATTGTGACATTGGAGCTGAAAAATAAAATACAAACTGTTGAAATTATGTTCCCATGCTGTGTAAAAGTGGTTTAAAAAAATTATAACTATAAAGTGTCACCAAAATAAAAAATAAAAACACTTTTTTTCACATTTTTTATCGTTTTTTCTGTGTTTTATACTGTTTTTTTTCTTTTGATTTACAGAATTAAACATTATTTAGACTCTCAAGAAGTAAATTTTTGATAATGTGAAAAGTTATTGAGAAAATATGAAAAAACTGAAGCCACTCAATCAATCGAATTTCTTGAAAACAGTATTTTCTCAAATGTCGGTAGACCTTACCGGAATAAAACATGGTGGCGTATCAACAGCTGATCCATTTTATATGGAACAAGGATCAGGTGCTCAGGCACCGCCATGTTTTATTCCGTCCTATCTACAAATAGGTACGTTTAGATCTACCGACGGCTGTCAGGACTTCATCCCCTGGTCGACATCGACAACCTCTATAAACACAGACGGACGCTACTTGTCTGAGTTTGTTTATTTTAGAGCTCCGTCAAATATCTAGTCTCCCAAAAGTGTTCCGGTACCAAAAAAGTTTGAGAACCGCTGCCGTAAAGAATACTCAAATAAAAAAAATAAGTAGGTACCTACACCACTGAGTGTGCTTCAATTTATTTTTAAATAAAATTGAGTGGCAAAATTAAAAAAAAAAAAACAAATTAAATATTGTGGGAAAAAATGCAATATGGCCTACATACAAGTAGGCATTATATAGTTTTTTTTAATTAATTTACTATCCATGTTTTCCCCGGAGATCGGGGATTTTTCCAATTGCGTTTGGCAGCACCAACACACGCGCCGTAAATTTCCCCACAGACATGGAGCTTTTGGCCGTGTCACGACAAATCGGTCACAGACAACCCGTCCACAGACGTCCATGGACAAATTGGTCACATGACATTTTGTCCACACGACTTTTCAGTCAACGGCATTTCGGTCTCAGACAACTCGGCTACAGATAATTCGTCCACAGACCCATCGGTCACGGATAGAGATTGCAATCCGGATTCTTCGAAATTCGAAAATAACTGAAAAATCCGGATTTTCTGGAGTTTTTTAAATCCGGTTTTTAAAACTCAAATCCGGTTTCTTCGGATTTTAGCCAAAATTGAGTTCAATGCATAATATTTTATATTTATCCACAAATTTTCATTCTAAGTAGTTCGATTACCTACTCTAATAAGCAAATTCGAACAATATTTGAATTGGTAGGATTAGCTATAGGCTGTAGGTACTTTGTATGAGCGAATTTGGCGCGAAATCCGTGATTGGCTCTGTTTATGCCCATATAAGGCAATAAACCGAGCAACGCGAGACGTGCGCGTGCCGCGGGCGCGACGGACGCCCCGCGCCCCGCTCACTCACCGAGACACTTGACGCTTTCATGTTTTTAAGATCTCATTTTCTAAATAAGACTGATTAATATGTACTAAATTAATGTCATAAACTATAAATTAATGTCACTAAATTAATGTTATCTTGTGTGAAAATTTCTAACCGACCATTGTTTGACAACGGCAAATTTAATTTGAGGATGAATAATACGTTTTGTTGCATTTGATTTTATGTTATGTTCAGTTTATGACTATGTTAGTTAACTAATTTACCTATATAAGGGAAAGATGACTGATACCCAAAGTTTTGTTGATTATTTTAGTTGATTTTATTTGTCGTGTCTGAATAAATGCAGATTTTAAATTCTGTTTTATTTCAATTTATCAAATCACCTTAAAACTTAGAAAAATCCGGATTATCCGGTTTATCCGGATTTTAATCAAAGGAAAATTCGGATTTCAAAAAAATCCGGATTTTGCATTCTCTAGTCACGGACAATTTAGTTATACGACTGTTCGTCCACGTGACTTTTCGGTCACATACAATATATAGTCCATAGACATTTCCATCAAAGAAAACTACAATTTCTTGTTTTGGGGTTTTTTTTCGAAAAAATATTTACATTTTTTTTTTTTTTTCAAAGAAAACTGGACTATCTCAATGCCTGAACTAATAAAAACCTCAGTCTCAGGCATGAGAAGAGACAAAAAAAGAAATATATTTAAATAACAACTATCAACTGACAATTACTATTAGGTACCTACTTCTTACAATCACAACAATATCTATTACGAAAACTACAGTAACTAAAATTTAAACTACAGTAATTACAAATGTATTTTGGAGAGCAATATTTCCGTGATGAAGCTGTCTGTGGACCATATATTGTATGTGACCAAAATGTCGTTGACCGAAAAGTTGTGTGGATGAACTGCCATGTGACCGAATTGTCTGTGCACAAATTATATCTGGCCGAGTTGCCTATGTCTGAAATGTCGTGTCGAACAACTGTCGAATGTCCAATTTGTCCATGGCTGAGCTGTCTGTGATCGATTTGTCGTGACACGGTTTTTTTCTCGTCTCTCTCCCTCTGTCGTATTATCCTTTCCCGCCCAATTTGCCATTCAAATGGGAGCCATTAATTCAATAATCTGTCCCGGCATATGTGCCGACCACGCTGACGTCACGAGCAATTATAGGAGGGAGCCGCAAAACGATCTGCCGTCATTGTGAGAGCCATCAAAACTTTATTATAACCCAGCCGAGGGATGCTGCTTCAAGTCACAAGTGGTAAGTGACAAGTGATGAGTGGTAAGCGAAAAGTGGGTAGGAGTAAGTAGCAAATAGTAAGTGGTAAGTGGGTATAGTAGTAATTAGCAAGTAGTAACTAAATCTAAATCTAAATCTAAGCTGCAAAGATATGTATCATTTGAGATTCATATTAAATGCATTCCCACAAGCAGACATGCATAATTTCGCGCTTACACATGCCGCATGTGGACCTATAGTATAAAAAACCCAATCTCAAATTAACATAAGCCCTGCAACTCTTGCCGACCTTCCCTGAAGCAGGGTTGAGATTGGCAAAGTGAACCATTTCAACTGATAAGTGGAAAGTGGGTAGGTAATACTAAGAAGCAAGTGGTATGTAAGTGGTCACTGATAAGTGGAAAGTGGGTAATAGTAAGTAGCAAGTGGTAAGTGGTAACTGATAAGTGGAAAGTGGGTAATACTAAGAAGCAAGTGGTATGTAAGTGGTCACTGATAAGTGGAAAGTGGGTAATAGTAAGTAGCAAGTGGTAAGTGGTAACTGATAAGTGGAAAGTGGGTAATACTAAGAAGCAAGTGGTATGTAAGTGGTCACTGATAAGTGGAAAGTGGGTAATAGTAAGTAGCAAGTGGTAACTGATAAGTGGGTTATAGTAAGTAGCGTGTGGTAAGTGGTAACTGATAAGTGGAAAGTGGGTTATACTAAGAAACAAGTGGTAAGTCATAACTGATTTTTAGAGAGTAAAGTGGGTAGGTAATAGTAAGTAGCAAGTAATAAGTGATAAGTGGAAAATGGAAAGTGGGTAATAATAGTAAGTAGCAGTGGTAAGTGGTAAGTGATAAATGGAAAGTGGGTTATAGTAAGTAGTAAGTGGTAACTGATAAGTGGAAAGTGGGTAATATTAAGTATAGCAAGTGGTAAGTAGCAAGTGGTAAGTGAGTAGTAGTACCTTAGTGAGGAAGGCAAGCATCCAACACAGGCAAACACAACTACACAATTACATATTCATAACAATACTGTATTCTTTGGAGGTTTGGTGAAGTTTCTGATTCCGCAACAAGTACTGCATCATCTGCATAACATACAATTTTGATCTTTTTGTCTCCCATTTTATAGTCCAAGTTCATTTCAACTACACTTTTCTATTAGTTTGTCGATAATCAAATTAAAAAGAAAAGGACTTAGGCTATCTTCTTCTTCCTCTTCGATGGCCCTACAGCTCATATCAAGCCTTGGCCTCCATGAGCCTTCGCCCCCAACTCCTCCTGTCTACCGCTGCGGCTTTCCAGTCTGTCACCTGCAGTAGTTGGTTTGTGTCCTTCTTCCCCTCATCCTCCCATCTCAGCCTAGGTCTGCCAACTCTTCTTTTCCCACCCGGAGGTCCCTCAAGGATTATTTTTGGTACCCGTGAAGATGGCATTTTCTGCACATGTCCAGCCTATCTTAGCCTGTTTCATTTAGCATGTACGGAGAGTCTGGGAGGACTTAGGCTCCCTGGACAAACTCCCTGTCTTATTCCGGTTAGGGTAGAGATAGTGGTTGTTAGTCCGCCTTGTGCATTTATTTTAGTGTAGCTGTCTGTATTTAATATCTGTATGGTTTGTATTATATTGGAAGGGATGTTCTTATCAATAAGTATCTTAATTACTCGTACATCGCCCAGCCTGATTCTATTGTTACAAATATGCAGTTGTGTGTTATGGATTGTCTGTGTTAGTGTCTGTATAAATCTCTCTAGAAATAAATAGATATTAGGTACTTTATAAGAATTTGTATTTGTTAGGGATTGGTTAAATTGAATGTTCTAGCAACATCTAGTATGTAAGGATTCTCCATATTTTGAGAATGATCTTTATTTTTAATATACAATAAGGACCAAAATGCTCTGGAGCTTCAGTAACCATTCTACCACTGTACTGTGCAAGTGTTAAATGACACTGTGTCCAAACTGAATGTGAAATAAATTGTGTACAATATATAAATAAATCACTACAGTTTTAATAAAAAAACCCACTCAAAAACATTACACTATCAAAAGCTTTCGTAAGGTCGATGAAGCAGTAGAAGGCAGTCTTTTATATTAAATAGATTTTTGGTAATCCATAATGTAAAATCACCCTGTTGCTCTTCCCTGTTTTCTAGGTTAGGTTAGGCTGCTCTCCCCTGTATGTTAGGTATCCTTCTAGTTTTACTCTATGGTACTTGTTGTGAGTTTTAATACTGAACTCAAAAGTCCGTTTTGGTCGCCCTTTTTGGAAAACAAATTGTGATGCTTGTGTGCCATTAGTACTAGTACTACCCTTTAGTCTTGTATGTGTAAGTATAGCGTCCACCCAGTGCTTGTATAGCTTACCTATTTACAATTTGATTCAAAGATGACCTTTCAATGATTTTGTCTTTAGAATCACATTCTCTATAATCTGAGCTAAGAAAAAAATGTGATGCACGATAGTGTGAGAGTTGTTTCAATTATTTTTAAAATCAATTTCCAGTTTTCATGAGACACATTGGTCCAGTACACATAAAAACATTGATTAAATGAGATTAACACTATGCATGAGATTAACACTATGAATTTTCCCGACAGATGGCGGCATAGAGCGGGAGTTTTTTTTAATTTTCGCGCCAACATTAGACTTTTCCTAAAAAATTTATATCTTACGATCTATTTGATATTTTTCAATTAAATTTTTAGTTTTTTACTTTAAAGATACGTCTCCGTTTATTTATTTAACACAATATCTACTTATATTTTTGTTTTTTTGTGTACAAAAACATTCTACTTTCTTGGGAATCATAGAAAAAAAACTATTTCACAATCGAAATAATTTTATTGATACAGAATATCAATATTATTTCGAAATTTTTAACACATATTATAACAAAAACTATAACCTAATAGTGCTTCAACGTATGGTAGCGTTCGAAACACTTTTTTTGTGCAGGGGTACATCACAAAACTTGCACATGTACTGTAAGAGCAAAAAAATATTTCAATATTCTGTCTGTTTATTTTTACAGTTATTAATTTTTGTCCCGTCTCAAATTCATTGTATCGGCAGGTAGACAGATCGGGGACCGCTGAGGGTAGGTATCGCACAGCCCCCCACCCGTTTGATGCCACGTTTTTACAAGTTTCCCGCGCCCTACCGCTAGGCGCGACGAAACGAGTTTACACGTCACCCGCACGTTACTATAAAAACGTGTATGACGAGTTAACTAGTTTCCCGCAAGAGATGTGTTAATAAAATTAATAAATAAAAATAAGCGTATACAGTTGATTTGTCGGATGTTGAAGGATTCCTGGATGGATTGAGTCACAAATGCCGAGGTTCTTTCCCGTACACCAGAGCCGAACTCTTGATGTCGATCAAAAGGTAAACAGTCTTTTATTTTGGCCACATAATGAGATATGAAAAGTATTTTACACTCCTGCATCTCATCATATACAGAGAATTGAGGCAAGACGAGCTCCAGGTCGAAGAAGAACATCTTGGTAAAGAACCTTAGACAATGGTTTGACAGAAGCACAGGATCCCTCTTTCCTGCTGCAGTATCGAAGGGGCAAATCACTATTTTGATCGCTAAGTTTCACTGAAGAGGCACAGGAAGAAGAAGGTCTGTTCCGCTGAGAAGTGATTGTAAATAATTTTTCCATTCCTGAGATGTGATTTTTATAATAATCTAATAATCTAGGTTGCAAAGATATTTTAGATTTCAGATTCATTTAAATGCATTCCCTCAAACAGAAACATTTAAGTTTGCGATTAAACATGCCGCATGTGGACTTACAATATAAAAACCTAATCTCAAATTAACATAAACCCTGTAACTCTTGCCAGTCTTCCCTGAAATAGGGGTGACATTGGCAAAATGGACCATTTTTTTACAGTACGGGTGGTCAGCCTCATACCAACCTATAAGTCAAGGAATATTGATAAGTTGTATTCCTTTACCGTTTTCTCTTATATATATAAGTATATATTTTTTTTATTAAAAAAATAGATTTGTGGAAAGGAATGCAATCCACCAACCTATTTTGCCTGGCCAGTTGTCTTCATGCGAAAGCAGAAGCTTGTGTGCATGCAACGGCATCTATTGAACCAGGGTCGAAGTTATCGTCGCGGGATTCGAACCAGCGTTATCCGGTCCCAAATAACCTGTCTTGATCCCCGCGGCCATAACACCAACTTATCTTACATAACTTAACATTTTCCAGATTCTTCCCTTTGCTCCATATACTCATAGATAATGCTCCATATTTTTAGTGAATTTTAACCAGAACTGACAGAACTGAACAAGGCTGGAAGTCTCATCACTACCGTAATTCTCACCTTCCGAATATCGGTAATATTTGTATGAAGACCTATCAATCCAAGATGGCCGCAAGTGAACAGCTGATTAGTCTTCATACAAATAATCCCGATATTCGGTAGGTAAGAATTACCGTGGTGATGAGACTTCCAGCCCAGGGTAGTTAGCAGGGCAAAATGTAAACACATTCTTTCCATTGATACTTGCGCTGCCCACTAATCCAAGTTTTTGGGCAAATTTAAAATGGCCCCTTCAAGAGCAATTATTGATTCATATTAAATGCACATTCACAAACAAATATTATGTGTAACTTAACGCTTATGTGTAATAAATAAATAAGACCTTAAATTAATATACACCTTTCAACTCTGATTTTCCTAAAACATGGGTGGCATTGGCAAAAGTGAACCAGTGAAACAAACCTATGAGTTCTATAATCTATAATTTAAGCTGCAAAGATATGTTAATTATGCAAAAATATATTATTTTATTGCTCATATTAAATGCATGCCCACAGACAGACACATGTAGGTTCGCGCCTACGCACTCTGCATGTGTGCATACAAATAAACAAAACCTCACATGAACATAAACCTTGCAACTCATGCCGCCGTTCCCTGAACGGGGTGGCATTGGCAAAAGTGAACCGATTTTTACAGCACGGGTGGTCAGCCTCATAACAACCTATCAGTCAAGGAGTTAATGAATAATATCTATGATTTACAATCTAAGGTGAAGATTTAATAATGTACGCATCGTAATGAAAATCAAAACTATCTACCATCTTATAAATTTTTCACTATTGATCAGTTCACTGTTAAGTTTACTGCCCTGTGTAGCTCGATCAATTTAAAAGAAATAAGTGGAGCATCAGAGCCGTTTGAGCGTGGGGGTCAGCCTCATACCAATCTATTATTCCAAGAACTATACAAGAGCTGCGCCGAGAGAAATTACACAAATCATACATTCAAGACTTATAGGTTGGTATGAGAATGTCCACCCATACTGTAAAAAATGGTTCACTCTGCCAATGTCACCCCTGTTAGAGGGAAGGTCAGCAAGAGTTACAGATCTTTAAGTTGTAAGTCCACATACGGCATGTGCAAGTGCAAATTTATCTGTGTCTGCTTATGGGAATGCTTTTAATAAGAATATAAAATTAATATATCTTTGCAGCTATATTTTATAGATGGCAAAAATAATAGGTTACCATCTTACAGCTTTTAAAATACTAAAAAACGTAATTGTTTTCTGATGTGATTTTTTTTCATAAAGTAAATATATTTACAGAATTTCTACAATTCATTTGTCTTTGTGTATAAAATATATGCAGATACAAGCAAACACTTCAGTCCACTTTCTGCACAGTGTCGGCATACTGGAACTCGGGGCTGTTCTCATACTCGCACATGTCCAACGCAATCTCACAGCTCTCCTTCACCACTCTCTTGCTGTCCATCAGGTATCTGAAAGTTAGAGAAAACAAGCATTAGAGAGTCATTCAATATATTTACAATAATAATAACTACACAGTTAAAAACACCTATTCGCGCTGCTGAAAGTTACTTCGTCACAGCTCAAACGTGCATTGGAAAATATTTTGGTAAATCAAAAGCAATTGCATATGTCTCACACGCCTACCATGGCAGATCCTTCGAATCAAAGTTCTATTGTTTGTATTAAGTTTGTAATGATGTAATGTTTTTATATGACATAAAGTTTCAACACAAAATGCATTTTTATATAGACAGCATTTTACATTTTACATAGAAGGCAGTAGGGCAAGCGACATTTTGGTCAAAAATGAGTTATGAATACTATCCTACTTGAAATTTTCCGCTCTTTCTAATGCGCTAACTCCCATAGCTCCACAATGATTTTTGTGTTGTTTATGCCCAAGCAAACAACTGCGTTTTTGAAGTATGGTTTTGGTGTAACAGACAAGATTTTGGCCTTTTTTGACTTAAAGACGCTTGTGACATAAAAAAAATTGTACAACATCGTAAAACCACATTAATAGGAATGCCAATAAATGCCTTTATTTTTTTTATTCTAGAGCTGTTTTGATTTTTAACGATATGATGAAAAAAGTTATGCCATTTTTCTGCAACCTCAAACTTTAAACTGCTCTCCTGAACAATTTAGTTTATGTCGCTTATGCCCTACTGCCTTTCAACCGTCGATATAATTCTGGCCCTCCTCTGAAATTTCTTAAGTTTTCTGGCCTCTCATGAATTTGTTGATACCATCTTGACAAAACTTAAATTTAAAAAAAAAAACCTCATTTGCTGCATTTGGCCACATTAATAAGGTAGTTAACAGCCACAAAGTCAAGAAATTGTTGTCTATGGTCAATTCTACAACTGGAAAATGCCATATAGACGTTCCACCTGCAATACAATATCAACAATCATGACGCCCTGTGATACTCGTATATGATTTTGGATTATAAGTTCTTAAAACATTTCACATGAAGGTAATGAAAACAGATTTTACAAACTGTGCTGCAGATAGGTTCATAAAATCCATTTGGACTTTTTTTGTAGTTGATTCGTCCGTATATATTTTTGAAATATTTTTGATTTGCGCAGTCATGTTTCAAGACACAATTGGAAGCAACAGAAGCACGCAGAAGATACTATTACCAGCAAAACGACGAGGAGCAGCACAGACAAGCTGTTCACTTAAATGATGATGAATGGAACGAGCAAGCATGATACACTATCACCAGTAAAATAAATAGGAGCAGAACGAGTAGGATAAATACTTCAGCACCTGCAGGACAAGGGAAGTAGCACAAGCTGGCCTGAGAGTCTACCATAAAACTGCCCACTATATTTTTGTTGTTTGTCAGTACTCATGGATCTTTTTAAAATCAGATCAGGGGTAAAGTGTGCTGGCGAAGCCGGACATTAAACTAGAATGCCATAATCGTGCATAGCACGAATAGGCAGGCTAGTATTGTTTTGTATATTTTACGTAACATCACATTGAAGGGGAGTTCTATATCGGTTCCTACTCTTCTCAGTACTTCCACATTTGTGACCCTATTAGTCTGAATCCACAGCATTTGTCTATGAAACTTCTTGGGTACCAGAATATGGATCCGCGCTCCAAGTACCGATCGAGACTTTTTAAAATTTTCTTTAGTTTTTTCACAGCAATATGAAAATCGCTCAACATATTCATATAAATTGAAACTATCAACCAATAGAATCATAGCATTAATTTCCATTATTGAATATATTTTAGAAATATTTTAAGTTTTCCTTGTGAACTGAAATGTTTATAAATCCGGGACTTAGATGTTCTACAAAATGATGCACTAAAAAACCGTATTTGACTCTCTTTTAAGTTAAAAAATATCAGATAGGAGATATGCTGTGTATCTTTGTATTTATTTGATCAAAAACATGAGTTGCGCAGCTGCACAACGGTTGAAAATCTTTGGCGCACTAGAGGTCAAATGCCTGGGAACAATTTGTTATATTCACTTTTAGGATGCATATCTCAGAACTGTAGAGAAGCACAGACGGACTTTATGAGTCTCTGTTGAACATTCAAGCTAAGATCACCTATACAGTCAAATATACCAACTTGAGAGGGGAAAGTTCAAGATGTCCGTAATGCCACACTACATGGAGCAACTCCCGAATACCTGCAAGAGCTCATTGAAACAATGTGTTGACAAGAGAGGGTGAACACTGAGGTCAGCGCAAACCACTGACAGCACCCTGGAGCTTCCAAGAAGAAGCCCGACTACCGTATTTGGCGATCTGGCTTTCTGTGTTGCTGCACCCATGGCCTGGAACTCTCTGCCAGCAGGACTGCGGACGGCGGACAAAGAGGCAGATTTCAGAAGGGCCTTAAAGACACATCTCTTTCCACAATCAGCAGCGCCTTTGGGATGACGGATGGCCATGAAGCGGTGCAGGAAAAATACCTGATAATAATAATATAAGTCAAGGATAAAATCTTTGATAGAATAAATAAAAAAACATACTTTTGTAGGACATCCATGCATTCTGCGGTGGCTATGGCTCCCAAGGCTTCGGCACATTCATGCCTGACCATCTCATTCTCCGTAGAATCTTGCAGATTGGCCACCAGATACGGTACGCTGGTCTCATGCTGCATCTGGCCAAGGACAAAGGCTATTTCATGGCGGAACAGGGCGCTGGATGCCTTGAGACCTGGAAAAACAGTTGTGGGAATTTAATGTTATGAAATATAAGAGAACGCGGATTATAAAGCGCACAGGAAATAGTAAATTTATGGCTATGGTGTGCAATTACTAACTGATACTTGATATTGTTCTTCTAAAACAAGATCGTTTTATTTGTAAGTAGGAAGATAAAAGAATAGAAATCGAATGCCTCTAAAATCAATGAAATCCTTTATTAGATTTAGAAAGCAGGAAGTGGAGATGGTTCTGGAGGGACCAGGTAGACCGCTTGAGTGAAAGTAGGTTAATCCGAATCGTTGCACACAAAATCCCATACAGCAAGCATCGACTAGGCTGACCACAGAAAAGATGGAAGAAGGCCTGCAATAAACAGATCTTACTTCTAATATTAGTAGAATCGGAAGACTAAGGCTCGGTATTTTGAACCATAGTCAATTAAAACTTTAAATTTATTGCAGATTCGAGTAAAAAAAAAAAAAAAACTGGAAAGCTGGAAAATGACACAAAAAATGTTCCGTCTGGGCAATTTTGATATATCCTTACATCAAAAACCAACAGCCTCTGTCAGTGAAGGCGACACCATCTTGAAAATAGTTACTACTGTTACTGTGAGTTATGTAGTTACTAAATATTGACTGTCGAAATACGGTGAGTTAAATACTAACTGAAATTGCATTTTAGCTAACTTTAGTAAATCTAGGCCTTGAAAATTTTTAAATAATATAATTTGTTAACCTTCTCCTAGCGCAGCCACAGATTCATTAGAACACAAATTCCTAAGGCTGAACATGGCTCTGTACCGCTCATACAACGACTTCTCTTCATCCAGGAGTATTCTCTTCAGTGAAGGAACATCCATGATTTCACAAGGAGGCGCCGGATCAACCGAGGCATATGGATTCTTCGAGAGACTCTCTTCGGTAGACTTGGCAAGCCACTGCAATCTCCCGAGGGCAATCTGACAGGTCTCTGCTACTTCGACAACCTCATCTTTGGAGTACTGTTCAAGGACTTCTTTCACTTCTTCCACTCCGATGGCACCCAGAGCTTCAGCTGAAATAAGAAAGATAACATTGTAAGAAAATAAAGTGACAAAGTGTAGAAGAGTTTCTGTAGGATTTGGGACTCAATAATATTTATTCATTTTCGTCATTAAATTATAGATTCAACTTGGATTACATTGCTGTTGCTCTTGCAACGTCTTAACCTATGTAATGCCAGCTTAAAACAGATAAAAATCATCAGTCAGGGGCACAACAAAATTATCCCTTCATTTTCAAATTATGCTCTTTATTTGGTTGCAAATTTCATGTGCCTTTACAAAGTCCAGTCACCAGAGGTCCATCTATTCTTACAACTGGGACGCTAAGGGCTCGTAAGGTGTGATTCACACACAAATAGCACTCACCAAATAAATCATTCTTACATACTATTTTTTGTGTGGCGTATCAATTTAGTACACAACATGATAATAAAGCTCTATTTCTTGGCTTTTATGGGATTTTAAACTTTTACTGTGGTGGAATTATGTAAAAAGTCGGTCCATTGTCCATATTCATATTTTTGGAATTTCAATAACTTGTTTTCATTGCTTATACAACTTAGTATGCATAACAAAAAAATGCAGAACTATTTAAGTACCTTGACATATGCCATGACCTTTGAGCTACTAATAATAAACAATAGAAGTGGAAATAAAAAGTCAAACATTTTTTTTATATAAATCTATAATTTGTCAATATTTAAAATTATCCATGGACGGATACCGCCCAACATATTCAACAATACACCTTCACCACCCATACAAACCCACTACACTACAACTACCAACATTTTATTGTTTCAAACATAATTTTAATTAAAAATGGTAACTATGGTAGGTTTTATTTATTTTAAAGTAAACTAAACTTTTCAGTACTACAAATATAAAAGCTTTATACAGTTTAAAAAATTCACTTTCATGGCCGGTGTTAATAATAAATAAATCACTTTTGTGTTCTTTCGGGTTTGACCATGTTCCACTTGCAGCTCCCACATCTGCCTAAAGAACAAAAAAAAAAAAGAACACAAAAGTGATTTATTTATTATAAAAGCTTTATGTTTTAACTCTATTATAATGTTGAGAGCAATGCTAAGGAAACACAAATATATTTCACACTACATCAATTAAGCCTGTTCTGAATTACGCCTCTGAAACCTGAAGCGCTATTCTGCTCAATTCCTTACGACCTTAATTCGACGAGATAGTGATTTGTGTCCAAAAATAAGGTGTGCTGTGATTTTTTATCTATGGAGTTCTTTCCCAAGCGCTAGCAAGCTCCAACTTGGATTGATATCGTAAGTGTAAGGACTTTAGCAAAATAGCGCTTCTGGGTAGTGACAAAACAAAACTGAGACCTCGATCTGAACATTTTAACGGAGGATTCACAGAAATATTTCTGTGCCTCCTGTGAAAAGTGATACAACTCAAAAATCATCATTTTACAGGAGAGCAAAAACAAGATTTAAAAAATTCTAATTCATGAACTAAGTGGGCTAGGTTACACATAAGTACCTTATTTTGTAGATAAAAACATTCACTTTCACTGTGCATTCTAATTTTTATGGTTACTATTATAGTTTACAAATAATTTATTAAACTCTGTCAGTTGTACCTTTTTTTTGCCTGTACTTGTATCATTTATTACGTGATAAATGATACAAGTCGAGTTATATTATATTGCACCTATAAGTTGTCTTTGAGTAAAGTGATACACAAAAAGCTTAATATTTTTTAAATTTAATAACTCATAAGATAATGGTCCAGGCAGAATGTTGCTCAAACTAATTATAAAAATACTACCCCAAAGACACAATTGTTGTACTTAAAATAGTAGTATTTTCATAATTTACCTGAATCGTATAACTTGGCTAAAATTCCAGTCAAAAATTGGTGTAAAGTGATATAAGTCGAGATGTATCAATATTCACGATAGATTTGTAAAAAACAATGTGTGGATCAATTACTAAAAGGGATACAACTTGACTTATATCACTTTTCACGTTTTTTTGCCTAAATCCTGCCAGTTATATTTCCTAAACTATAGCAGATAGAAGAATGTGAGTAAGACCAAAAAATCACTATTTTTTTTCTGATTATTTCTACGTAAAAATCTCAAAAAGGGTATAACTCGAGTTGTATCACTTTTCACAGGAGGCACAGATTTATAGTCTGATAAGTGATAATGGTTGGCGTCATCGATCCAAATAGATATCTACAGAGAACTCAATGTGATCAGTTCCATCGAAGTAGGATGCCTGCAGTGGGTCGGTTAAATCATTAGAATGGGCGACGCAAACCCCATTAACACTCTCAGTACTGCAAGGTGGAAGGACGCCAGAGAGACAAAAAAACACTAGATGAATGGTGTCAATATAGATGCAGTCAAGTCAGAGATACAAAGCTGGAGAGCAAAGGCGATGGACAGACGAGAGTGGAGGAGTATCTTTGATTCAGCCAAGGCCCACCCAGAATTGTCAAGCTCATGATGATAGAGTTGACCAAAAACATGTACAGTAACTTAAGCAGCATCTTCAGTGAATTTTTAAATTGAAAACATTTTTGGTGCAACTGTGTACTGGAGTTTACCGTAAAGTTTTATTCTTGGGGTACAAATGTTATTAGAAATTAAAGCTTTTGTGTATGGTTGACTTGCCATTTGCATCTGTGATATTCAACTAAAAAGCGATTAAGATTAGATGAAGATTAAAATACCCAACCAACTAAAAATGCTTCTAATGGAATGTTTCTTCCATAAAAATATATAGTTTAATAATTAGCACCAAGTACAATCATCATTTAAAACGAAAATATCTGATTTCACCAACAATTCTTACATTAAAAAGAGCTTTAGACATGAATTCAAAGAATTACAGACATTTTGTATTGAATTATAATCAAACAAACCGTGGTGTACGTCAGATATCTCAAAGGTTCATCAAATTTATATCCAGCATTATCAGAAGATGTATCTTTTAAACACCATAGAAACATTGGCATAGAATATACAAATCTCCTGATGACATTAAATACACCTCTGACTAAACATTGAGAAATCCGATCTCTTCTACACTATGGATCACAAAATCTGTTTTTAATTCAATTGAAAAGGGTTTTGAACATGCGTAAACACATCAATTTCTAGTCCAAAAATTCCCTTTCTGCAATATAGAAATGCATATTTTTGTGTATAATAATAGTTTAATTACCATTTCAATTCTACAAGAGGTTGGTGAAATCAATCCTTTGTATTTTAGTATAGCAATATTGTGACAGAATTTTTAATACTGGTTTGTAAAGAAAATGTTTTGAGTTCTAAATCTAAATCTAAGTTGCAAAGATATGTATCATTTGAGATTCATATTAAATGCATTCCCACAAGCAGACACGCATAATTTCGCCCTCACACATGCCGCATGTGGACCTACAATATAAAAACCCAATCTCAAATGAACATAAGCCCTGCAACTCTTGCCGACCTTCCCTGAAACACGGGTGACATTGGCAAAGTGAACCATTTTTTACAGTATGGGTGGTCAGCCTCACACCAACTTATAAGTCGAGGAATACAAGCAATTAATTACATCCAGTTGTACAAACAAACACTAAAAAATCTACTAAACATCTATAAAAATGAAAATTGATTCTTGGTCTTAGCCGCCTACATTACAGATCAGCCGCCATTTTTTCGGTCCTTACATACTTCTTTCGTTTCATCCAGTTCAAAGGTAAAAAAATATATTTGACTGAGAATATGAACAAAAAGATATTTAGCACAATTTGAATATCTACATTCTCCAAAGGTACTAAATGATTATCAAATAACTGGCCACAAGAGCATTGCTTTACTCTTAAAATACCACCGTACTTGTGTGATTATTTCACAACATAAAATGAGCAATTCTTGAATAATAATTAAACAAGCACAAATGAATTGCAAAATTTCAATATTTACGTAAGAATAATATTTAATAGAGAATCAAGGCTAAAAATACAAATGTAAGATGGCACTTCAATTGATTGAGGCTTATAGAAACAGAGAGGCAACCTAGGATGTTTTTCATAAATGTGATACCAGTATTAATTTTACTCATCGTTTCCACACGTTAATCTCTTTTTTTTTTAATTCCTAGATTGCGGCCTTTGGTTTTATTAGACTCAAATTGTCTTTAAGCTTTCAATATACTCATCTGACAAATAAGTTGTACAGAATCAATTACGGCTTTAGATAAATACATTAAAATGAAGAGAAAATCCTCTCCCGTGTTTTCCATACATGTAACTCATTTTTTTTAATATTCTGGATTGCTTTTTTTGATACTATGGACTCAAATACTAAAAAAAAATATTTAAAAAATTAAAAATTAAATTAGGCTGATTTATTTGGTGAGCGCTGTTTTTGTGTGTATCACACCTCAAGAGCCCTCTGCGAGCTTGGTCGTCGCTGTAGAAAGCGCCAATTCTCAAGCAAGACCCAGTTGTTGTAAGGCTGGATGGACCTTTTGATGACCGGTCTTTGGTAAAGGTTTATGAATTTTTCAACCCAGCGAAGAGCAAATTTGAAAATATAAATGGTATATTTTTTGTGCTCCGCCGGGATTCGAACCCACGACCTTCCAGTTTTTTTACTTGTGATATTATTTTAACAGCAAAATACGATGACATTATATTTTGTACATCTTTCAGAAATTTCCAAACTAAAATGAAGAATTTTTCAGGTTAGCTTAATGAATTAATTATACAAGAGTCAGGAAAAAAATGTAATGAATATATCGATGTTGTCACTAAGACTTGTGTAATTTGATCTTCCAGAGATATTATTTAAATTTTGAATTTCTTTTTGACTTCATTATTAAATTTACAAATTTAACACAAATTATATTCTCAGGTATTTATAAAAATAGTTAAATATTATTACAATTATAGGTCGAGACACATTATAAGAAACATAACAATTACACTTTTTTGGATATTAGACGAACCATTATGGGAGAACTTACATTATTCTCGACTTTTTGCTAACGTTGTAGCTAACATCTTCAAGAAATTGCTGAATGAAGAAGTTGGCTGCATTGCCAGCGGAACGTTGAGAAAATTTAAACGCTTCAATTAACAGTTCGCCTAATATCCAAAGAGTGTATTTGATTTTAAATCTTTTTTAAATTTACTTACAATATGTCAAATGACCGCAACTCCAATTTTAATTTTACCTCATCAATATACACATTTTACACTTAAAAATATTTTATTGTGATGTAAAAAAGCATTGACATCAAGTATAAAACTTCAAATTTAAATTCAACCATAGCATTTTACCAAAAATATATAGAAATGAAAATGTTCACAAGAGGCACCGTTTTAGTTTCTATACAGATTTATGAAAAGGTTAATAGTTGAGTTTAAGCATACAGCTTTATACTTAAAGTACCCGCTGTACATTGCTTTAACGAGTTTACAAAAAAAAGGATAAAAATTAATTAGCCCACATGTAGAAGTACGTAGACTGCCAGTGTGACATGTATTGTAGAATTGGATTACAGATGTAGCCTGCTAATGGAACCTTGTTAGCTGTCCCAGTCAAGAACTTAACGAGCGCCTCCCTCGTATGCTTCTCAAACATCGGCGACCTCAGCAAGTAATACAAAAGAGATAGCTTCCTCCTGCTTATCTCAATGCGCTGATCGTAGCTTAACGAGTTCATCTGCTTGTCATACATATACAAGCTTGTTAGATCCACTCCCAAAGGCAGCAACCACTGCTTCCAGTTTTCGCTTCCAAAGCAAGCGACTGCTCCAAGATGCAGCATCGGTTTTAGGGTATACAACGTCTCAGCGATCCTCAAATTATCAACGCTAACGATCGAAGGTGCTGTTTCACTTTTAAGCGGCACCCAATTCCGTAACGATACGGGCGGGGATTCTTCAACTTTCCGGATAACCCTCCCGCTATGTTTTAAAACGAAACCTTCTTTTGGTTTTTCCTCGTTATCGTTAAGTTTGTTTCGTTGCACGCTAGGCATCGGAGGGTGCTGCACGGCCAGCTCCTTATAGTGGAAAACCAAAATCAAATTGGAAACGCATTTAAACATTTGTATGACTGCGGCAATACTCCACTTCCCCTGATTTCCCCATTTGTTCCTGACTGACATTTCCATGAACACTTCACACACGTGCAAGACAGTAAGCCAGAACTTCAACTTCTCCTTCGCACTGCTTTGGTGTGAACGCCGCATCGATTTCAACAAAATGGTATCATTGTACAATACAAACAAATTAGACAGAGAATAAACAAGTTCCGATATAACTGATGATTTGTTAATTTTTCCCGCTATGTAGTAGGACGTCCATTTTGTTAATGTTTCGACATCCGTGACCACATTCGGATGCGCTATCACCCATTCCTTGTACGCAGCGAAAATTTCACGAACAGATTTGTATGAAGACATTTTGAAATTATATGCGTCTTCTCCTTCACATGAATTTCCTTTTATAATTAATATTAAATTAAATACGTCATTTGTTAGGTTAACTGCGTAAACTTGAGTTATTTTTTAGATAAAATAATAAAGTTACACCCAAACTGACGTCGAAATTTTTGACAGATCTCTCAAACGAGGAACTTTGAATGTCATAAACAACACACAAAAAAAATATGTGACCATAGACATGAATAGTGTTGTGAATGATTTGACACTTGTGAGAAAGGTACAAAATAATATTTTGTAAAAACGCATAATATGCGTTATTAAAACGAAATTAATCGTCATTGATCAAAATTGCACGCCAAGTTAACTTTTTTTACAGTAGATTATGATAGATAGTAAAAGATTCGTGAATCTATTCGTAAGCAGTGAACTATTTTGAACTAGTACATTTTCGGTCGTAGTTCACAAACGCTTTCGCGCTTTCAACAAAATGGAAAAAGAAGAAATTTTGAAGGTTGACAAAAAAATTAATTTGAAATGTAATTAACGTACGCGGAAAACAAGAACATGAAAAATTATCAGTTGCAGTCAAAAGCTGGGCATCAATTTGTATCATTCTAACATTTGACATTCTCAAAACATTAAACAGGTTAGAGACAAATCGTGATTAAATCATTTTTAACCCTCAAACCTACCGGCTTCATGTCGGACCATCGCCTCTTGTTTTTTATCTTCTAGAACTCGCTTCAATACGGGAATAGCTTCGACATCCTGCATTTGTCCTAGACAATAAGCCAGCTCGTGCTTCAACAAGGCAGATTCGTCATCGAAACATTTGTTGATGCAGTCAATGGCTACGGGTCCGCCGATGTTTTTCAGCGTGAACAACGCACGAAACCTTTCTTTCAGAGGTCTGCTGTTGTCGTTCAACACTTTTCCGACATTTTTCACTTTATTTTCGTCTATATTCACCATTTTCAAGTAATACTGTTAGAGAAATAATCAACTTATTTACGAAACGTCAAATTCACGTTGCTGGGATACCCGACCTAAAAAATATTACCCTATTTTAGACTACGTCTTCTTTTAGATAGTGATTTCGTGAAAAAATTAAAAGCGCCAGTTCCAAATTAGAAAAGTAATGAAATAAAGTAACAATAAAATACAAACAAGAATAGACTTCAGCACGCTTGCATTTTAAAAACGTGGTAATAATTTTTCCATACATGAAAAAGGTATATATGCAAACCTGTTTTTCAGCTTTTACACGATCCGGTCGATAGCTCCGTTGGTAGAGTGCTTGCACTCCATGCCGTGAGCTCGGGTTCGAATCCCGCCGAGGGTGTCAGAAATGATTTCCCCTTTCGGTGTTTATTTCAAACCCCAAAATAAAATACGGGCAAGGTTTACTCAGCCTTCACAAGAAATGAGAACCAGCCCTCTTGGGAGCTGGGAAACCCCCACTTCAACTGAAGTGGTTGGCGTAAGGCCGGCCCCCTTACCTGTAAAAATAAATAGGTTCAACTCGCCACATGCGACCCCTTCGAAGATATCGCGGCAAGTAGTTCCACTATATGTGTAGCTTAGTTGCGTTTTTTTTTAAAAACATATACATTGAATACTTTTTCGGAGTATTGGTAATCAAAGCATGGATCTTGAACGTGTTAGGTAATTTTACTTTTAGGATATTAGACAAACCGTTGTAGGAGAACTTACACAATTCTCAACGTTTCGTTGGCAAATGTGAACAAACCAAAAGGGAACGTCTCCAGGAGGCACACTTTCTGCACGACGACTGAGGATGATCCAATCAGAGAATGAAATAAGTTTCCTTATAACGATTTTTCTAATATCCAAAAATACCTGTCACCCCTGTGTCACCCCTGTCTCAGGGAAGGACAGCAAAAGTTGCAGGGCTTATGTTCATTTGAGATGGGTTCTTATAATGTAGGTCCACATGCGGCATGTGTTAGCGCGAAATTATACATGTCTGCTTGTGGGAATGCATTTGATGTAAATCTTAAATGGTATATATCCTTGCAGCTTAGATTAGATTAGATTAGACCTCCTGAAGTATCTCCTGAGATGTCTCCCGAAGACGTTAGTTACGTTGCTAACAAAAAGTTGAGAATAATATAAGTTCTCCTATAATGGTTTGTCTAGTATCCGAATAAAAAAATTAACTGTACGCAAAAAAAAAAAAAAAAACTGTACGTATAGTCATTATAATTATAAGTAATATCCAAAAGTTTAATTACCTAGCTGTGAAGTAATTATAATTGTATAAAGTATCCTTCTAGTTTGGTTTTCCTCTTAACAATGTGATCTTTAATTCTCTTCAGAAAGCTTAGGAGATGTGTACTGTGGGTATCATATTGTCTACTCGCATTATGCAGAACGGCCCGTATATACAAGTTTTGGCCATATATATAGTAACATTTTAATGACTTGGCATTCTGGCAGTAGAGTTTGCGACCAAAAGCGCTATTTTGCTAAATTCCTTACAATCTTAAGGCGACGAGATAACAATTTGTGTCCAAAAATAAGGTGTACTGTGATTTTTTTCAACTATGGAGTTATTTCGCAAGCGCAAGCAACCTCCAACTTTGATTTATATCTTAAGTGTAAGTAATTTAGCAGAAAAGCACTTCTGGAGAACTTAAGCAATGTGAAATCTATGATGCTGATGCTGTTTCTTACCTGGAAGTTTCTAGTTCTTGGGCAAATAGATTCATTGCTTTCTTTGTGTTAGTTTGTTGAGGCAGACCAACAACTGTGGACATTAGCTCTGTGAATCGCATATCTCCTTGTATTTACTTATCTAAGATGCAATGTACAATTTATATTGTCTATTGACCTATAATCCTGGTCAGTGCACCCTCTTCATTTATTCTATTGTTATCTAATAATAATTAATAATGATGTACCTAATTCAGACATTAAGACTTATTTAAGCGCACAGACACACTTATTATATTAAACAATAAGATCTGCACATTTGAAAAAGGCAAAAAAGTTGTGACTTCACAAGGTGAGAGTGCTAGGACTAAGGCTGACTAATATTTTTAATTGGTTGCTAAATTGGGTCTCTGCTGGGAATTGAACACACAACCTTCCAATTATGAGCTCATAGTATTAACCACAAGACTGCGTCTGACTGTGCAACTGGACCAAGTCGACTATAACATCCCCGCAGATCTGAGTGAAAAAAGATGATTACTATTTTTCAAATAATAATAGATTACTGTGATTATTTTGTGTATGGCTGGCAATGTTAAAGAATTTTTAGTCCATTAGACCGTATCACAAGCGGAGATCCAAGCCCTACATCCACTTCCCTGCTCCTGGCGCGGCTTCATGGAGGTCTTTCAGGCCAGGAGGGTGTCTTCTGAGGGGGCACTCCTCCACTATGTGCCGGACGTCTGGTTCTCCGCCCCACAGTCACAACCTGGAGATGGGGCTTATATTGATAATGTTATTAATCAATGAAATAAAAATATGTAAAGATTTTTAGCAAATCACAAAGGTAAGTAAAAAAAAAAGACGTCGACATTTTTAACATTAAATACCTATCATATATATTATTGTCTATTGACATTCTATGCCCAAAAAAAAATGCACCCAGTAAATACCTATCTATATTATGCTTCCTTCAGACGATCATTTTTGTATGAATATCATTTGATTCCATGCTTTCGTAAATTATGGAACTTTGAAGTAAAAAAAATACTGACAAATGCCAAACTTAATCTGGTGGTACTTGTAACACATGCTTTCAAAATAATTAACTTTTTTCAGATAAGGGTGGCAAAAGTTGCATAGTTTATGCTCGTTTATGAATTACATTTTGGCAAAAAAGAAGCGAATACTGAGTGAGGTACCTATGACTTTCTCAGATTGGTTAAATTGATTTAAATTAGGATTTAGAGATTGTATGGAAATGACGGAAACATAAAAAATATATATCAATGAGTTGGAAGAGTTATTCATGGATAGAAAGAAGTGGAGGCAATTCTGCAGAGGCTTTGGCCGCCTCTGAATTCAACTATAACTCTTAAAAAAATTACAGTTGAATTGTGAAATTTCAAAGACATCGCAACCAAAAAATTCAATTCTAACGGTATTATTTACTCACAGCAGACCCACAGCTCAACCGCCACCTGACGTATATTTTCCATATAAAAAAACGATTATCCATGGATCAGCTACAGATGAAACGTGTTATGAATATCCCTGTAAGTGTTTGCGTGGTTATTTTATGTGGATATATTTATTTTCTTTTCAAAAAAAAAAATCCTGCGGTGCAGAATTTAATTCTATATTCTTTAGGAGCTAGGTAGGTGTAATACCTATCTAAATTAATGCAAAAATGACACTGATAAATGAACGTGAATACAAGACATCAATTTGAATTATAATTTACCTATTAAAATTCAAGACTACACCGTCGTATGAATACAAAGTATTGTTGCAATTTTATCCTTGTTAGCTCGCAAATGAACTTCATCCCAAATCAGCGCATTTGCGTCGCAACTTTTGCCAAGACTTGACCTTCGAGAACAACGAGAACTTCTTATTTTTAAGTTTTTGAAAAGTATTATTATAAAGAAAGAAAGAGTCATCATGGAGCTTGTTGGAAGGTAGGATTTTTAATATTTTTTATTAATCGTCCATTTGTCACATTTGCAAGGTTTTTTTTCGAATTGATTTTAATAATTTGTCTTCGTTGTTTCGTGTCCGGTCGATAGCTCAGTTGGTAGAGTGCTTGCATTCCATGCCGAGAGCTCGGGTTCGAATCCCACCGAGGGTGTCTGAAATGATTTCCCGCTTCGTTGTTTATTTCAAAACTCACAATAAAATACTGGCAAGGTTTACTCAGCCTTCACGAGAAATGACTACCTACATAACATTTGAAAAATAATTAAAAATATTTTTGAGCTCCACTGGGAATCGACATGTAGTACGTGCAGAGGACTCCAGGATTATCAGAACTGTCTTGGATGGTGCCTCCTCAGATGTTAGACCACTCGGACGTCCCAGGATGCGGTGGGCAGACAACGTTGAAGCCGACGCCGAAGCTCTGGGAGTGAGGGGACCATGGAGGGAAGCAGCACAAATCAGAGAGTCCTGGAGGAGTATAGTGCGGGAGGCCCTGAGTCGAAGAAAGTAAAGAAAAGCTGGGAATCGAACCCACGACCTTTCGATTACGAGGCCGAAACCTACCGTCCGTTACCTTGCAGGCATCAATTAAAAATCTTTTCAAGAAAACCAATAAATCCATATTGTATCGTGCCAAGGCGTGTTTTCAAAATTCAAGGAACAAATATTTTTTCACGACGTCAAAAATAGAATCCATAAATTACAGAGGTTCGTTTATTATTTAAAAGCTTCCTGTTTTGCAAAATCACATTAAAACCCGTATGATTAATATTCCTGAACTCCCTGAAGTCGGTGTGAAGCTGACCACCCATACTGTAAAAAATAGTTCACTTTGTCAGCTTCAAGAAAGAGTTATACGGAAATGGCTCAGCCGCCAACAAACGTGAATTTTCCATACAGAAAAACGATGATCTATGGATCAACTACAAATCGAACTTGTTGTGAATAGCCCTGATGCTAATTTAATTCCTTGACTTATAGGCTGGTATGACACTTCACGCTACCCACATTGACCACCCATACTGTAAAAAATGGTTCACATTGCCAGTGTCATCCCTGTTAAACGAAAGGACTTCAAGAGTTGCATTGTTTATGTTGATTTGTTTTCTTGACATCTAGGTTTGTATGAGGCTGGCCACCCATACTGTAAAAAATGGTTACTATAGCTACATTATCGATTGATTAAATAGATCCTTGCTGTCCCTGATGGTAAAAAATAACAAACACAGATTTGACCGGTCTGTAGTCAAGTGGTTAACGCTACGGACTCATAAATGGAAGGTTATGGAATCGAATCCCGGCGAAGCACCAAAAAAATACCATTTACATTTTGAAACATGCTCTTTGCTGGGTTAAGAATTAATTTAAGTACCTTAACTTATTCCGTTATCTATGACCTTAACCTTATGACCAGTCCGTAGTCCAGGTGGTAACACTTCGGACTCGTAACTGGAAGGTCGTGGGTTCGAATCCCGGCGGAGCACAAAAAATATACCATTTATATTTTTTTTATTTTAGTCGGGGTTATAGCCGCGTGGGCCAAGAGGGCTGATCTTTCTAGCGTGTTTCGAATGGAACAACGTTGGTTCGATCCCCGCTTGGGTCACTTGACTTTAACTTTGACCCTGGTTCAACAGATGTAATTGGGTAATTATTATTTAATAATTCATTAATAATTAACAATAATGAATTATTAAATGATGATATTAATACCTGTTTCTGGCCAGGTAGAATAGGTTGGTGAATTGCATTCCTCTTCACAAATCTATTTTTTTTTAAAATAAATTAAATTAAAATAAATTAAAAATAAATTAAATTAAATTAAATTAATATTTTCAAATTTGCTCTTCACTGGGATGAAAAATTCATAAACCTTTACCAAAGACCGGTCATCAATAGGTCCATCCAGCCTTGCAACAACTGGGTCTTGCTTGAGAATTGGCGCTTTCTAAAGCGACGACCAAGCTCGCAGAGGGCTCTTGAGGTGTGATACACACAAAAACAGCGCTCACCAAATAAATCAGCCTAATTTAATTTTTTTTTTAATTAACCAAAGACCGGTCACCATAGTAGGTCCATCCTGCCTTACAGCAACTTTCTATAGCGACGACAACAAGGCTTGCAGAGGGCTCTAGAGATGTGATTCACACCGAAACAACTCACCAAATAAATCAGCTTAATATTTATTTTACTCATGATTTTACTCATCTGAAATCAATACGCAAAAATAATTATTTTTGGACTGTTTACGTTTTTTAGCAATCGTAAATATTGTTCTTCCAGCAAATTAAATATTACTTCTGATCAAAGGAGAACAGCCACAAATGTAAACAAAATATTCATTTAAATCATAATATTTTTTTGCGAACTTGTTAATGATCTTAAACATTGCGAATCTATCAGTGTTATTCACAAAACATTTGAACCAAGGCTGATCTGCGGATAATCGATTTTTTGTATGGAAAATTCACTGTTGGCTGCGGATGAGCCATGGTTTTGCTGTTTGAGAATAATACCGTGAGAATCTATCAGTGTTATGTGCAAAGCATGGATGATCCACGTTTTTTCTTTGTAGAGAATTCACTTTAAGCGGAGGATGAGCCATGAATTTGCTGTGTGTAAATAACACCGTTTTCTATTTTAAGATTTACTTATTTGTACTTTTGTGTTTTTTATAAGATGGTCTTCCTTGACTTATAGGCTGGGATGAGGCTGACCACCTATATTGTAAACAATGGTTCACTTTCGTCCGACGTTTCGGATCGGTATCACGATCCCTCATCAGGGCGGTCCTCATGTGTGTAAGGTTGGCCTTCACCTAGAAAATAGTACCTAAGTCAACGGATTACCCAAAAACCTACCAATATGCGTATAATATCCGTGAAAACCTAAAATTAAAAGTAATTAATTTACTATCATTTGAAATGTTACTACGATAAATCACTTTGTCGCTAAAAATGTTTTCGATAAGAAGTTGCCTCCAATTGACCGCTCAGATTGCGTTATCACTCCAGCATAATTGGCAACGATTGGACTACAAAAGTACGAGTAGGTAGATTGGCACCATCAATGATTGGCACTCACAAAAGTAGACGAGTGTGTAACTACCACGTCGCCGGCCACTTCATTTGCCACCTAATGGGGCGTCCACACGCTTGCCAACCATTCACAAGTCAAGCGCACAGTGTGTCGTCTAGAACATGCTAGCTGGACAAAAATTTGTCTAATGGACTAATTTTGTCCAGCTAGCATGTTCTAGACGACACACTGTGCGCTTGCCTTGTAGCCAAGCGCACAGTGTGTCGTCTAGAACATGCTAGCTGGACAAAATGAGTCCATTAGACAAAATTTTGTCCAGCTAGCATGTTCTAGACGACACACTGTGCGCTTGACTTGTGAATGGTTGGCAAGCGTGTGGACGCCCCATAACAAGTACATAAAGGCATTTCAATGTGGAAAATATTATGGCATCTAGAAGTAGTAGAGTCATGTAGATCAAGCACCTACAGGAAAAACTGACTTACTAACAAAGTGTTCAGGATAAATTTAAGACGGACCTACAAATAATAAATAAATAAAATTATCAATACAAATCTATAATATTTATTGAAAAAATATAACACAGTTGTAATTCACTCATTTTTTTTTTGGCTCGAATATTTTCGCCTCAAAAAGGCATCCTCAGGAGCAGTGCCTAAGGATGCCTTAACTTTGTGAACCACGAAACCCTAACAAATATATAAATCTATAACAATCTATAATCTTAGTTGCAAAGATATATTACATTAGAGATTCATATTAAATGCATCCCCACAAGCAGACACGTATGAGATCGTGCTTACACATGCCGCATGTGGACCTACAGTATAAAAACCCAAATCTCAAATGAACGTACATCCTGCAACTTTTGCCGACCTTCCCGGAAACAGGGGTGATCCAAGTGACCTTACATCTCTGTTCCCAGACCTAACATAACATTATAACAGTATTAAATCTTTAAACATCTCATTTTGGTAACAAATGCACTTGGTCGCTTTTTCCTATGCAGCGTCGATATACTAACGAAGTAACAATTCCTGACCATCTTATTCGTTGTACTTAATAATCAACAAGCTTTGAGGCGATTGTAATAAATCACAAATGGTTTTATTTTTATTCTTTCAAAAACACATTTTTACATTTTTAAAGAAATAGCACCAATTTTACCAGTGCCATTTTTTCACGTTAGTCTGTTAACTATAATTTAAGTTGCGTGAGAATACATTGACATTTAAGATTCCAGACATAAGCAAACACATGTCAATTTGCACATAAACATGTTTGTTTACAGTTTGGGTAGCCAGGTCAGCCTTATTAAATAATATTAATCTGGAAACTTCTTTAATGTTTTTAAAAAAAACAAGCACAACTAACTAAAAAAAAAACACTTAAATTCTTCGCGTTATCTGTATTTCTTCTTTTCCGAATTCTATCCCGTTTTACGAACGTAAAATGTATATTATGTTCTTGTTCAACTGTTCAGCTCGACGGCTCTGATACAAGTCTCCCGCTACAGACAGCTTTGGCCTTTAATATAGCACGACATAAGGATGGTTCTCAAAACATTGGGAACTGGAACATTCGTGATTTTTCCAGAATATTCTATTCAGAAGATTCGAGCGAATGCTCACACCATTGAACAAATACAAGGATAATAATCATTTAAGCACCTACATCTAGAGACATAGACACATTAACTGTAACACAAGTAAAAACACACAGATACACCTTCCTAAGAATATTTAAAAAAAAACTTTACAAAATTTCACTAAAAACTCGATTTTTTGCTCATTCCGTGTTCCTTTAATCTACAAATTAAGCCTTTAACCTTTATTATACATTATCCTTCACTATTCAATAGATTCGAATCCACATCTCAAATACTTAAAGTCATCTCAGATCGCCTCCACAGATTTATATTTATAGGTAGGTACATATTTTGTTATCAATTAATCGATAAGAATGATCGTACATCTTTATATTCATTATGCACCCAAATTATGTGCACTCGTTTTTTTTTTAATCTTTCATAAATGAAAAGATAAGATAAGTTATTTTTACATTTGCATACGTGCATCTTGTGACTTCCGAGATCTAGACACTGACAAAGCATGACCAAAGCTCTCTCAACATCTTTGAAAGAAAATTTCTCCAACGTTACAATAAGGACGGGTAAATATGGCAAAGAACACACAACTCTGAAGTGTACGCCCTATACCAAGACGTTGATGTGGTCTGATCAATGAAAGTCAGCTGCATAATTTTTCTCTTTTGTGCGCCGTTTAGTGGCTCCAGCCACCCCAAGGGCGCTCATCCTTCACTTGCTTCTTGGAAAACCCTTTTTGAAACGTTCTTCATCGGTCTCCGTCCTCAGTTTCAAAGGTAGCTGGTTCCAGCACAACGGTCCCACTGAATCAAACGCCCTATCCCCAAAGCCCGTTCTGCTCCGTCGAGGTGGCATTTTCAGCCTGTTGATAGTATCATCTCTCGCTGAGCGAAGGGTTCACCGCTTACCAACAATCTGCTCAACCTCACACAGTTCAGTCAAATAAGACGGGGCCGCTCCTCTGAGAGAGTTGAATACCATAAGGCACACTTTATACTCCACTCTCTCCGGGACACGCAGCCAGTGAAGACGCTGCAATAGGGGAGTGACATGATCGGTTTTATGTCCTCCAAAATTGATTTATGCTGCGGCATTGAAAACAGCCTGTAACCTAGACAATTGTACATTCGGGAGGCCAAGCATCAGGCTGTTGCATAAGTCCAATCTTGAGACCACCAACGCATTCACCAGAGTTCTTGCTGCATCAACAGGTAGGTAGCTGCGAATTGGCTGGATCACACCTAGCAATTGGACCATAGGAGCCTGGAAAAGATGGTTGTGATGACGGACTCAAACAATGTTATTCACAACACTTTTGATCCAAAGCTGTTGGATCATCCTTTTTTGTACGGAAATTCCACGTTAGCTGGCGTTTGAGCCATGGATTTGCTGTGTGTGAACAACACCGTTATAGTCTTAAATGTTTTGTCAAAAGCAGTTTAAGATTATTATTTATGACATTGAATCATCTTCATCATTTACTAAAAGCAGTGCCTTGTCGTGTCAGCCATCTGCCTCTGTTGGTTGCCTTCTTCTTGAGCTGCGAATAGGACGAGACATTCATGAACCGCTTCAAATCCTGAAAGAATGAAGATTTTGGACGACCTCTTGTACGTTTTTCTAAGATTTTCCTTCAAAGATGTTGCTAAGAAAGGTGATGTCTAATCTAGTGTCCTATCAGTTTCATTTTCCTCTTCAAAATGTGACTTCTTTTTTTTACCTTCTGTAACAACTTTTTGTTGGACTTCCTTTCAATGATGTCTTGGTCATCTTCCTTCAGAACATCTCGAATGCCTGTCGGTGGTCTCTTTCGTATTTCTGGATGGTCTAGGTTTCGCAGCGATACAACAAAATGCTCCAAACAAAAGCTTTCTTAAATCCCTGTATTGTTTCCATCTTATAGCTTATATTAATTAAAAACTCAACAGCATTGTAAATTTACAACATTCGCCCAGTGTTTACATTTTGCGGCGCGTCCATCGTGTTGAATTCATAATGTTATCATTGCCTTGCCCGCACAATGCCAACAATGTCAAAATGGTACATGTCTAAATGATTATATGTGAGCTATTCTTTCATGACAGAGCGGGACAATCTTGAAAAATAAACTTTGATGATTTTTTTTCAACGTGCTCCCCTCCACCCGCCTCCATATTTACTGCAAATTCTTACCGCGTTGTCTGTAAAGGAGCACGGTATATCATCACCTTGTTGTGCTTGTTTGTCTTATTTCCAACAGAGGTAATTTCACATGAACAATATTTGTATGTGTACTGGACCAATGTGTCTTATAATAGCTGGAAATTGATTTTGAAAATGTTACCAAAAAACTCTCACATTATCGAGTTTTACTAATTTTTCTTATCTCAGATTGTGTAGAATGTAGTTCTTTTAAAATTATTCAATTTGAAGATCGTCTTTGAATCAAATGGTAGATAGGCCAAAAGAGCACTGGGGTTACGAAATGGCGTGCGGCATTTATTTGTTTTCACAAGTATGGAGGCTGGAATTACGCCAACCACTTCTCTTGAAGTGTAGGGTTCCCTGCTCCCGAGGAGGTAGGTTCTCATTTCTTGTGAAGGCTGAGTAAATTAACCTATTTTTACCTGTCCAGAAACAGGGACCTATCCACATTATCAGGAAATAAATCGTAATTTATAATGAATTTGTAATGTATAATGATTAACCAATGACATCTAGTAACGATTTTTGTGTTAGTGTTTTTTTTGTTGATAAATTTTAATATTTTTGTAATGCATTAAAGAGCCGCAACTTCACACCCAAAGATCCGCATGTGGCTCGCAAGCCGCAGGTTGCCGACCCCTGGTCTAGTTAACATAAGAACCAAAGATGTTTTATTTCAAACATACTTACGCTTGAACCACCGCCTCAGCCGCTCGGCCATACGAAAAAAAACACTTAAAAGTTGCGCTGTTTTAGTTTCCATCAATTCGAGAATGAAGTCCGAACTTTTCGTTACAGATATTTGAAATTGTATTTGTTCCCGGTGTGCAAGCGGCTCACTTATATGTAACTAGAATCCTTCACAATCAATAACAAATAATTAGTTTGCCTTTGTCTTAGCAAACCCTGTTACAAGGTACAAGTTTTTTTTTACGTTTTGAAATGTGCAAATATTTTATTTTTTGACCAGAGCAGGACATTTTTGCGGGCATTTTGGACAGGCGCGGCCTGAAAGTGCAACTGTCCCGCCCAGAGTGAAACAGTTTGGTCACATCACACATTGCGCATGCGTGAACATACAAGTGCCGCTGTTTACCAGGATGTGTACTCATCGTTTACAGAAAAGGTCCAAGGCTGAGCATTAATGTGGAATTAATCAAAATAGGGTTCAGTGCTGGACGATGCTCCCTGCCAATGGCGATCGTCCAATCTGTAAACAAAGATTGTGTTTCATGTGCTATTCAAAGTCTCAAGTAGCCTAGTCTTAGACTAGGTAATAATTAGTCCTGGACTAACTGGATGCATTAACTTACCTTAGCGACTTTATACTGAATGTAAAGAGGCCTTCCATAACAAATGGGTTGGTTTGAAGCTGACTACCGATAGGTACTTTAAAAATTGGTTCACTTTGACAATGTCGACCCCTGTTTCAGGGAAGTCGGCAAAAGTTGCAGGCTTTATGTTCATTTGAGGTGTGGATTTTAATTGCATGTACTGATGTACACATCCAGCATTTGTAATCGCAAACATAAACGTAGCTGTGTGTGGGCATGCATTTAATATTAATTTTAAATATTAACATATCTTTGCAACTAACGCAAACGCAACTAAGCTACACATATAGTGTAACTTCTTGCCTGCGTTATCCCCGAAGGGGTCGCATGTGGCTATTCGGGGCCTATTTATTTTTACGGGTAAGGGGGCCGGCCTCACACCAACCACTTTCAGTTGAAGTGGGGGTTTCCCAGCTCCCGGGGGGGCTGGTTTTCATTTCTTGTGATGCTTGAGTAAACCTTGAGATTGAACCCTTGCTCTCGGCATGGAATGCAAGCATTCTACCAATTGAGCTATCGACCTTTTTACGAGCTTGGTCGTCGTCGCTACAAAACGCCAATTCTCAAGCAGGACCCAGTTGCTGTAAGGCTGGATGGACCTTTGGTTATTTTGTTATTTGGTTACTTAGATAATACATTATTATTATAGCTTACACAGTTCACTTTGAATACAACCATAAGTATGCAAGTACTTACTTATAATGGTCTACAAGTGCTGTGTCCAATTCATTGACTTTAATTAGCAGAAATAATTATAAACACTTGAAAAATAAAATTGTAAGTAAGCACTCAAATAATACAAAAAATATGCCAAGCAATAAATCATTTTTTTGTTTACAACTAACAAAAACATGGCGGTTAATTCAGTTAGAGTACTCACTTTTGTGTACATTTATTTTGACATTTAAAAATGAGTCACGAGAGTATGAGTAAATTTTAACTGAAATAATGGTCTTTTAACATTTTACAAATTAAAAATAAGTAGGTAATTGAATAATTCGTCTATAAGGTGAAACTTTATTTGAAGAACTTAAGTACTTTTTTCGCGTCGTTTCATTGCTTTTATAACAATCATAACCAATGTCCTCAGGAGAAAGTCTTGTTGTGGGATGAGTAATGATGAACTAAGAATAGAGTAAATTCACCAATAAACGGTCGCTCATAGTACTATCTCGCTTAAAACGGCTCTTGTACTAGTATACGTATGCCTTCAAAGCAAAGCGATCTTTATTTATAGGAGAAAAATGGTTACTATGGCATACCGCCACATCATGCTAGAATTTTCTTAATTAGAAGCTTCGAGCGGACACCAGTACAACCATCCAAATGGCAAATACCTATATCTAGAGAAACACTCGCACAAGTAAGGGGCCGTCCATAAATTACGTCATCGATTTTGGTCGATTTTCGACCCCCCCCCCCCCTTACAATCATCCTATAGTCATTATCTTATGACCCCCCCCCCTCTTGCTGTAATAATGGATGAGCTTCATATTTAATAATGTTATATTACTTTCATAATATTTTATAAATTTTGTAGAAATTTGTATTTACAAGAACGACGTTACTTTTGGTACTCGTACATCATTTGCCATCATCCGCAGACCAGACTCTCCCCCCCCCCCCTTAATGCGAATGACGTAGTATATGGACAGCCCCGTGAAAACACGCTGACACACAATCATAAGAATTAAGAAAACATACGCAGACATAATATCATACTTTAAAAATGTAACATTTTTTAATATCTAGAAATCGAACTCGTTACCTTCTGATTGATTCACAAAAGCAATAACCTGTGGGCTAATTTATTTTGCAGACTACCCCGTGCTGTGAACGGTTACTATTGCTAGCCCGACTTGCTGATAGAGCTATTTTTGGAATTCAATGATTCTTTGTATTGAAATGCATTGCACTTTTATCATCATCAAGTAATAATGATTTACAATAGATAATTAATACAAATTACAATTTATGACGTAGTCGGTTTCGTTCTGAACACGTGCTATCATTTTTTTTTTCAAATTTATCACTCTGATAAAAATGATTAAAATCTATAAATTGATAATGTACTTTGCACTCGTATCCCATGGCCAATCTATTTTTATTTTATCAAAATTATTGTAGGTACTTGCATATTTATTAATATAAGACTCTTGACTTATTCTTTAGTAAGACGCTGATTACGTGATTACCCATACAAAAAAAAATGGTTAGCTTTGCCAGTGCCAATCCTGTTTCAGGAAAAGGCAACAAGAGCTGCAGGGTTTATAACCATTTTAGTTCAGTACCATAAGTACGAGTTTTTTCACTTTACTCGAAGTATTGAGTATTCGAGAAAAATGTATGTGAACTTGTAAAGCACCTCTGGTAAAACAAGTTTCGAAACCTTTTTTTGCCAGGGGTGCTTTACAAGTTCACATACATTTTTCTCAAATGCACAATACTTCAAGTATAGTGAAACAACTCGTACTCAGGGTCCTGTACAAGCAAATCTCTTCGCTGAGTTGAAAAAATTGTGTACTTGTAAGTTTTACGAAACAACGGTCACAGGGGTTCATCTAATATTGCGCCAACTGGGTCTTACTTACAAAATTAAATCGTAGAGGGCGCTTGAAATGTGATTCACACAAACACAATATTCACAGAAAAAGCACCCTGAAATTGATTTTCTTTAAATGGGCATGGAGAAAAAAATATTTTTCATGTGTCCGATTATTAAAATGTCAGTTTCGAAAAAATGCTAGATTTCCGTGTTTGGTGATATGCGATTCATACATGACTATATGAGTATCAGAATATGTGTATCAGTTTGTTTCCACAATGAGATAAAAAAAATAGTTCCCTTTGCCAATGTCACGCCTGTTTCAGGGAACTTCGGAAAAAGTTGTAGGGTTTATGATAATTTTAGGCTTGAATTTTAATTTGAAAGTACACATGCAGCATTTGTAAGCGCGAACTTATACGTGTATGTTTGTGGGCATGCATTTAATATGAATTTGATATTCTAATACATCTTCGCAACGTAGATTATAGATTATATTAGGTATAGATAAATACATGAATACACAGAAAATGCGATTCTCTGTGTTTCCATACATTTATCTTAATTACGGTATTAAAAAAAGCTAAATTACTGATGTTGGCTCTATGCGAATGGAATTATAAGGATTTATTTTTCAAGTTCTGTCACGGTTCAAATCATACATCTTCTAATTAGTAGTCCAATGCGATAATTATTAGACTATCTGCTAGTCAAGAACAATCCATTCTGTTTACATATTTATTGTTGACAATTAAAAAGTAAATATGGCCAACCTTGAAATCTGTTTTTTGCCTTAGCAATGAAAAAATGTTAATT
The DNA here is from genome assembly GCA_951799405.1 of Agapetus fuscipes. NCBI lineage: Eukaryota > Metazoa > Arthropoda > Insecta > Trichoptera > Glossosomatidae > Agapetus > Agapetus fuscipes. Next base: position 5,205,940 of record OX637345.1, on the reverse strand, counting down.
AGAATTAATATTAGCCACAAAATACATATCATTTGTTTACACTACCATAAAAATCACTATTTTAATTATTCATATTATTTTATGTTGGTAGGTATGTATATATCTTAGTTTATGGTTTTTGTAAATATTATTTTGTCTGTGGTCTACGTGTCAAAATGCCAGTCGCGAATTCAAAAACAATTCGAATATTTGCAGAATTCTAAATTTAAATATTTGTTTACCTACTCAAATACGATTCATTCCCACTGATTCCAACTTAAAAGAATTTAGAATACCTAAATATCTATCTATTTATAATCTAAGCTGCAAGGATATGTTAACATATAAGGCTCAAATGAAATGCATGCCTACAGACAGGCACATGTAGGTTGGCGCCTACACATTCTGCATGTGTGCATACAAATAAAGAAAACCTCACATGGACATAAACCTTGCAACTCCTGCCGCCGTTCCCTGAACCGGGGATAAATGATTTTTGAAAATAGAACTTTCGAAGTTATGCTTTCGCGCCAATTTACACGTCAAAAAATGCATTTGTGAAGTTTTAAAAATCAAAAATTGTAATGTAAGTAAATAAATAAACTAAATTAGGAACGGATTTTTTACAGAAGATACTCTACAAATCCTTCAAGATTTTCTAGCTTATTTTTTCTTTAGCTCTTTTTTTTTTAACAACCTTAACAAAAGGTTAACAACCTACGGCCTGCAATATTTTAAAGACAATATAGTTCACTTTGCCAACGTCACCCCTATTTCAGGGACGGTCCGCCAAACTTTCAGGGCCTTATATTCATTTGAGATTTAGATTTTAATTTGAAGGTAGGTACTATGTACCTACACATGCGGCACTTTTAAACGCAAACTTACATGTCTGCTTGTAGCCATTGCATTATGATTAGATTATAGATCAACAATGTAAACATAAAACACAGAGGTTTTCTTCAAGAGTTGATTTTTTTTCTCAAACGCTTTCCTTGAGCGCGAAAGCACTCCAGGAAACAAATCAACTCTGGAAGAAAAACTTTTTGTTTTATTTTTACATCATTAATTTAAAATTCATCTTCACAATTTCAATACAAAACCCCTGATACAATTGTACAAGATATTCATGTATGGGTGGTCAGCCTAATATTAGTCAAGGAAATCAACGGAAAACTCATTTTGAAGTCTTGCGGAGTGTTTTTTCAGAATAGGTATACACTGTTTTTATTCTCAGAACTTCTGTGCGTTTAGAATGTTTTGCTCATCATTATGCGGTTTATTTAAGCTGCGAACAAAGCTAAAAGCAGGCTAAACACAACGAGGAAAGTTTGTTTTACCACAAAACACAATTCCGCGATGTAGGCCAGTCGTCAGTGATGAAAAAAAGCGATAGGTCTCCTATGATACGATTCTTGACATATTAAAAAGAAATCACAATTTCTTGCAATTCCAAGGTAACCTTCGCTTTTCAGGTTTTAAAGATTTTAATACACACTATACTCTTTAATCTATGTTGCAAATATGTACCTATACTAGCATTTCAAATTCCTATTAAATGCATGCTTACAAAGAGACATATTGTAGTTTGTGCTTGTAAATTCTGCATGCGTAGAAACAAATTCAAATTCAAATGAACATAAGTCCTGCAACTTTGGCCGACGTACATAGGTAATTTGATCCAATTTTAACACAACTTCCAAACATGGCTATTTTCTTTTAATACTGTTACGTTTTACCTGGGTTCTTTTAATTAAAACACAAGTTTAACACAAGTTAGCCATACAGTTTATTTACACAGACTTTCTTACAATAGATTTATTTTTAACAGACTTATTCTAACAGATTTATTTTAACACACTTATTTATTTCGTACAGATTACATTTATTTTACACCATATTGGTCGCCCTAGTAACTAGATACTCCTCTGTGTGAGTGCTTCGAAGACTGACTCGCTTCAGCCCATTGTCGCCCTTCTTATAGCGGAACCTAGGGGCCATTCCAGCCTGCCCTAGAAACTTCCACTACCACAGTTGTATAGACGATTCTGGACATATTTATTTCATGAAGAGTCCATTTCCTACCTACATACACACCTTACAATTACAATCGTCTGGGCCAGAACATTCTCTCAAAACACACGTATACCAATAAGCATCTACCAGTGCATTTCGTTACATTATCCCCCCCTTAGGCTGTTCCGCCCCGGAACAGTCTTTTCTTTAAGAAGGTAAATTTGCATCCAGTGGTCAGGAAAAATGACGTTCCACGGAATTTTCTCCTTAGGGTTTTGCCCGTCATTGCTGGCTGGTGTGGGGGGGGGTGCTTTCCTCTTGGCGGCCGGCATGGGCGCCTTTCCTTGGCTGGGGGCACCGCTTTGCGTCCCCGGGCGGCCACCGCTCCTAGGCCCCGCTTGCTCGCCGGCGTCAAAGGATCAGAATCCTTGGTCGTCGGAGCCGCTCTCCTGCTCGGAAGCGAAGCTCTCACTCTCGCTCTCGTCCTCTGACTCGCTGAGTGGCTTCCTGCCGCGCCATGCTTGGGTCGTCCCTTCTGCTTGCTCTGCTTGGCTGAGCCCCTGCGGGCGGGGGCGCGGCGCCTGCGGGAGGGAGCGCCCCCCTTCCTCACTGACGGGTCAAAGTCAGAGTCCGCCTCCTGTCCGGAGCCACTCGGGTTGTACGAGCCATCTAAATCCCCTAAATCATCCCTGCTGACTTTGGGTCCCCGCACTTTGGTTTCCGGATCTGTTTCATACTCCTCGTTAGAGTAACCTCTCTTGACAATAGCAGCAGCGGACCTTCTGGGCCTGCCTCCCGTGGCCTCGCCGCGGTCAGTCACCGGCCTCTCCTTCATCAGCCCCCTGGCTTGCGAGGAGGCCTGCTTTGGCAGCAGCAGGAAGCCCACCACCCTGCTGGCCAGCTCCGTGGGCGCGCCCCTCTTGTCCAAGCCCAGCTTCTCGCACAGCATCCGCAGCTGCTTGGGCTCCAGCTTCTGCACCTCCTCCAGCTTGGCCTTGTGCTCAAGCGTGTCCTTCTCAAACTCGTAGCCCTTGAACTTCTTTTTGTTGCGCTTGATGAGGTTCGTGCGGCACAATTGATTGTACAGGAACTTGAGGTCCTCCATCTTGAACCTGGAGATGGCCACCTCCACGTCGGGGATGTGGTCGATGGGGATGCCCCGGCCCGCGGGCACGGGCACCGGCGGCTCCACGGCCTTCTTCTTCTTGGCAGCCTCCTCCACGGCCTCCTCCGCCTTCTTCTTGGGCGCGGGCTTCTTCTTCACACTGTTGGCCTTCTTGGCCTTGCCCTTCTTGTCCTTGGCGTCCTCATCCTCCTCCTTGGCGTCCGTCTCCTCCTTCGCATCCTTGTCAGCCTTCACCTCGGCCGAGTCACTCTTGCCGTTTTCAGCCGACTTGACATCATCTTTGTCATCTTTGCTGTCAGCTGCGTCCTCAGCCTTGAGCTGGCCGTTGTTTTTGGCCTTCAGGTCTCCCTTCCCCAACTTCTGAGATGACTCATCCTCAGTTGACATATCGGCCTTTTTGTCATCCTGATTATCACTTAATTTTACACTATCAGTGTCCACCGACATTTTTAAGGCTAGGTTTTTAGCCATCTCCTCCTTCCAACCAGCTAGGTCTTCCCTCAAGCTCTTGAAGTTGGCAGCCATCTTTGTTTTAAACTCTTCCACGGCTCGCTCGCGGTCCCCTCCAGACGCCATGACAAAATATGCCGGGTCTTCGCCTGACTGTTCCAAGGCCTCCATGAGGCGTGCCTGTAAGGCCGCCTTCCCTCCTGAGGTCTCCAGGTCCCTCTCCAGAAGCTCATTCTTAAGCTCATAGACTTTGAGGTCCTTGATGTTCACCTTAGCCATTTTTTATTTTAACAAAAATTTAAATTTACTTCAAAATAATTTACTTCAAAACAAATTATTTTAGAAAAAAAAAAATATTTTTAAATTTCAAATAATGATATTAGATAATGATTATTTACTTTGTCGTCAGATCGGCTAATAATAACACTAACACAATATTATTAACACGTTATCTATGCACACTTCAATCAAATTTTTAGCGGGTAACCACACGATCGTTTTTAATTCAAGTTTAACCAGTTTTATTTAAAACTTTTTTTTTTATTCATCAGTTTTTATTATGTTGTCCACATATATTTTTCAAAAGTCTCAAGCACAGTTTTTACTTGGTACTTGGTTTTAAACCCCACACCTGACACCATTGTTACGTTTTACCTGGGTTCTTTTAATTAAAACACAAGTTTAACACAAGTTAGCCATACAGTTTATTTACACAGACTTTCTTACAATAGATTTATTTTTAACAGACTTATTCTAACAGATTTATTTTAACACACTTATTTATTTCGTACAGATTACATTTATTTTACACCATATTGGTCGCCCTAGTAACTAGATACTCCTCTGTGTGAGTGCTTCGAAGACTGACTCGCTTCAGCCCATTGTCGCCCTTCTTATAGCGGAACCTAGGGGCCATTCCAGCCTGCCCTAGAAACTTCCACTACCACAGTTGTATAGACGATTCTGGACATATTTATTTCATGAAGAGTCCATTTCCTACCTACATACACACCTTACAATTACAATCGTCTGGGCCAGAACATTCTCTCAAAACACACGTATACCAATAAGCATCTACCAGTGCATTTCGTTACAATACTTATTCCAAAATTGTAATTTTTCTTTGAAGCAATCTAGTGGATAAAATATTCTGAAAAAATTTAGGGAAAAGAAAGAAACAGCGAGCCGAAATGTATTATTTAAAAGTTATAGACCAAAAACTTAAAAAAGTGTAGAAACAAGAGGCTTTTTGATCAGCTCTGTGGCTAACGCAAATCTTTCGAAGTTGCAAACCTGGTTGCAAAACTATTAATGTAATATACTTTTTTATATATAAGATATTTCCTTTAAAAATAACAAAAAAAATCAGTGCAACGTTTTACGACGTCAATTAATGTTTCTGGTGACCGGCCTAATGTTTCCGCTAATAATAACAGAGCTGCGGTTATTTGTGAAATCGAAAAGTAAACTGACCTTTGCCGAGGTTCTTAACCTATATCTGGAATGACACAAGCGCCCAACAGAGCTTCTTCTCAGAAATCAATTGACGGAAACGATAAATCTTTCATTTAGAGGTATAGCAAGAATGGAACCCTAGCTCTCTAGATTTGAAAGAAAACGATCCTTCAACTCAGCTTTACCCCAAACTTTTTTCAATGAAACAAAAACAAAAAACTTGATTTCAATAATGTATATTATTGCCAAACAATGTGTGAACGAGTATGTTTACCAAAAACTTTTTAGAACTTCGTCTGAAGTCATCAAGACTTATGACATTTCAAAGCTGAGGTAAAAAATACGTCAAAATATTCTAGACATGTTTGTTGACAAATGTGAGCATTTGCATAAGACCCTGTCTATCGTCGATTCCTTAGCATTTCGTAATACTCTTCTGATATTCGTAAGCCATTCCAATATTTGTGTTTTTTTTCTACTTTACAGTAAACATTTGAATAAAAAAAACCCTCCTCTTCATTTTCTTCAAGACTTATTTGCCCACGTTTGGGGTGTCCTTATATCTTTTTCGTCTTAATCTTTCCTTAATTGATAATGATAAGACTGTGTAGTAAAAAAAATTGTACTTCATAACGCGTCCAACATTGATCATCTTTCTTTTATTGATGACAGCAAGACTATTGAATATCCTCCATTTCGATACAAAGAAAACATATTTTTTTAAACTGTTACAAAATATACTTCCATTCTTCTTTTAACTTTGTAAGCACTTAATCAATATTTTGTTTTCGTTTTGTTTTTTTTTTCATTTAAAGAAAATTAGCCCATTCCTCCTCGCCCATCCCTACTACACTTCCACTTTAACAAATAACAAATCGCTCCCCTCGTGAATTTATTCAAAACAACCAAACCCGGAAATGAGGTAGGGAGGGAAAGTATCCAAAAGTTTATTCGAATTTTGCTTTAACTGAAATTCTAATGCCGAATATATATTTTTTTCTTATATTATTTGAAGTGCTTTCTTCAAGCATTTAAAACTTTCGTTTGAAAACATTTATTTGTTAAGTAATATAAAATATAAATTGACAAACCTTCCTGTGGATCATTTTTTTACACTTTAAACGATTTCACTCCTTCATCCCATCATAAAGGGAAGAATTTAGGAAAGACCAGGAAAGACTCCAGGTCAAAAGAGAACATCTTGGTTGAAGAACCTGAGAAAGCTGTTTGGAAGAAGCGTAAGATCCCTCTTTCGTGACAAAGTATCGAAGGTGCAAATTGCTCCGTGGATCACGTATCTTCATTGAAGGGGCACAAGAAGAAAAATGATTTGTGAAAAATAAACGAAATATATAAAAAAAAAAAAAAGTGTTTAAATCTAAATCTAAATCTAAGCTGCAAAGATATGTATCATTTGAGATTCATATTAAATGCATTCCCACAAGCAGACATGCATAATTTCGCGCTTACACATGCTGCATGTGGACCTACAATATAAAAACCCCAATCTCAAATGAACATAAGCCCTGCAACTCTTGCCGACCTTCCCTGAAGCAGAGGTGACATTGGCAAAGTGAACCATTTTTTACAGTATGGGTGGTCAGCCGCATACCAACCTATCAGTCAAGGAGTACAAGCAATTAATACAATCAAATATATAAAACAAATAAATTCTAAGCAATTAAACAGTAAAAAATTAAAAAAAAAAAACTACAACACATATTTTTTAAATTTAAAAGCCTTAGCTTTAACCGCCAGCATTACAGATCAACCAAATTTAAAGATACTAATAAATTCAGAATTTCCAAAAGTTCAAATTTCTATCGAAAACCCTTTTTGAGATGCTTTACAATTTTTTTTCAAAATATTTGTCTTATAGTATAAATATTGAACAAGAGTGAAGAAATAAAAGGAAAAACTAAAATATTATATCTTTACTAAATTTTATAGAACCAAAACAAGTCTACTACATAAAACACTATTTTATTTTCACTCAATTTATTTATTTTATTTTATTGTAATTAGATACACAAACGTTTTTGATCTCTCATAAACCATACAAAATATCATAGATAAGTATATTCGAATTTTCGAATAGTTCAAACATCCATATGAAACATTTCCGGACAGAAAAGGAATGCTACAAATTTGCGGAAAGCATTCCCGAGCAGTGAAAAGTTTGCAAGGCTCGGGAACGTTAAAAATTTGAGCAATTAAGTCGGGCCTTGGGAAAGTTGCAAAGCCATTTTCGACATTGCGGAAACGCTGAAACACGGACCAAGTTCTCGCATCGATTTTCCGAGCGCGCTAATGAATTTATTATCCGGGCCACAACATCCGGAACAAATCAGCCTCTGCCCTAAATTGAAAAGCCGAACTGACGGCTTTACCTACTCGCTTCAACCCTACTTCACCTAATTGCTACTTTTCGAATTCGAATTGTGGTTTTGTGATCTAAAATTGATTACTTTTTCCTATTGAAAGTAATTACCAGAAGGATAGGACTGACATGGGCATCTTTCGAAAATCTGGGCTACATCCTTAATGACACGAAAAGCTTACCTATGGCTTGGAAACAAAAGGGCTAACTCAGTATGGCGCCAATAGACTGAGGACGTGCCAAAGAGCCATTGAAAGGAGGATGCTGGGAATCAGTCTCAGAGACAGGGTTTCATGCAGGAGATCTGTAGACGCACTGGTGTCACTGATGTCATACAGCGAGTGGCCTGCTTTAAAAAGGCGCTGGGCTAGGCACGTCGCAAGGCAGGACCATGACAGGTGGCGAAAAGGATCGACTAGTGGCGACCCAGGATGTCCAAACGGGGAGTGGAGAGACACCAACTGAGGTGGATGGACGACATCAAGAGAACTGCAGGCAGAGGATGGAAGAAATTGCGCTTAATTTTGATTTTTGTCTGATTGGAGTTGGGTGCAAGACCCTTAGATTACATATCGTTACGTTTTCTGCTGGATTCTCTTTTTAATTAAAATGCCATAATTTATTTTTACAGAATTTATTTTTCACAATTTATTTACACCTCTTGACAATCCCTGTTTATAGGTATTTCTCATCTAATTGCTCTCTTGCGACTGTACTGTCCGTACCATTTTGATCTCTTATATAAGGAACCAGAGAGGTCTTTCTCGCATTCACTAGATCATTCTTTCACTAGAACGTCATTCCAATGCACTAATACAATTATGGACTACTCCTAAATAGATCTGTAGTACGTGTAAAGGTGTGCGCAGTCACTTTGATTTCATAGTCCGTCATACGATGTATGCGTGTATAACCACGTACGTATTTCAAGTTCACGACAATATTTTTATAGGTTCGGAATACCGTAAAACTCTTCTCTAAATATTGCCTTCACTTACACAAGTATACCGGGTAAAATCATCCACGTAGTCCCATTGAAAATCCGCTATGAAAATAATGTTACAACGAACAAGTGGTGGGGAGAGCTTTAGAAAGCTCTGTGGGAGCTTTTGAGTGGAGAGAGAGTAACAATGAGGAGCTTTTAGCTGCCGGCACTTCACATGTGCGGGACAACTCCGTCACTACAGCTGCTACAGGCTGGAGCTTTTCCCTCTATTCAGAAAACACGGTAAACTTTCATAGTACGCTGCCTGAATAGTCACTCAATAGTGCAGCGATACTGTTACGAATGTATGAGTTTATGCCTGTGTATGTTTATTGATGATTGTGTGGCTGAGTGTTTATACTTACTAGACGTAAGTTGGGTGGTTGTACCTACTCGTATTTGCTCGAAGCTTCTGCTCGAGACTATTCTGGCATGGTCTAGTGTAGCTACGAGTAGGTACATAGCATGCAAGAATATGTTTCACTTCTATAATTTATTTATTTTTAAAATTTACAAACGTTTTAAAAAAAAAAGTTTTTTTTTTTAATTTTATTACTTGACGATGATTGTTAATCGAAAACGTTTATAATTTTTTTTTTTAATATATTATAGAAGTGAAAAAAAAGCAGTGTTTGATTTGAATCTTAAAAGTTAACAATTTATTAATCAATATGAATTTTCACAGTGTTAATAGTAATACACAAACAATACAAAATATACTTCTTTCATTTCATTCAGAGTCTTAATCTTTTTCATGCACTCTCTCCTCTTGTTATGACTTTGAATATCCCATTCATTCGCTATTTCAGAAATTAAGAGCTTAGCGTAAATGATAATAAAGATGGCATCGAAAAATCTTTGAATCTTTGGTCATGGCTTTTGATACGACCTACAGTAGACCAAACTGACCGCCATCATTTGACTGACTGTCCCCCACGTGGCTTGGCTGATGAAATTCTATCACCTATTGCCATGCATACATATTATGATGGTATGCGTCACTCACAGCCGTCTCCCAGGTGAATGAGTTCTACAGTAGAATGCATTCAGTATAATAATATACGATTATGCAGGTATAAAACAGAGAGTATTACTACACGTGCATTCTAGGAATGTCGATCGTAAAGCAATAAAGATCTTCAAGTGATATTCAATCAGTGCTATTCACAATGAATTAGATCCTCAGCTGATTCGTGATCATCGCTTTTTTTGTATTATTATGAATTACGGGTTCAATTTAATAAAAAATTCCGTTGGTGTATTTCACACAATTTATTTTTAGATTCCGTTCACATCTGGTTCGATTACAGAGTGGCTTATTAACTGTTCAGTTCAACGGCGCTGATACAAGTCTGCGCTACAGACGGCTCTAGCACTTTATACAGTTTGACATAAGGACAGTTCTCAAAATATCGGGAACCGGAACATTCGCGACTTTGTCGGAGCTGGCGAGCAATCACTAGTACATACAATAATCCAAACACCTACACTGTACTTCTCGCTTAACAGCTCGGGTACTAATGTCCTCCAAAGCACTGCAATCCGTATTTATTGGTGACTAAAGGCTCCTCTAGCATACACCAGACCATGCCAGAATAGTGTCGAGCAGATGCTTTTAGCAAATATGAATAGGTAAATCATACAAATACATAGGACTAGATACACTCACACAAGTTAAAAAAAAAACAAACAGACAGAAACACTATCACAAGTGAAAACACACAATCAAACATTCGTAACAGTATGGAAAATTCATTTTAGTTGGTGGTTTAGCCATGGATTTGCTGCGTGTGAATAACACCGATTGTATTCAGATAATCTAAGCTGCAGAGCGTTCCACGACATATCGTCCACAAACAGCTAGGTTCACTGAATGCAATCAGTAAAAAGCCGGAAAATATTTTTTTAAGAATAAGTGTTAGTTTGCATGAAATAAACAAAATATACATCGCAACAAATCGGTCACAGACAACCCGTCTACCGACAGCTCGGCTTTTAAGTCAATATTTTTTAAGCTGTCAGTAAAATGCCGGAAAATAAATCTTTAAATTATAAGTGCGAGAAATAAACATAATGTCCATCGTAAAAAGGCATAAAATATGACATCCGTTTGTTAGCAAGGCCGTTTTTGATGACCACTATAAAGCTCAACAATTCTACCACAGAAGAACAATAGACACACAAGGATTTTACAAGTCCTGCATAATTTTCACACATAAATAAATCTTAAAAATTATCTACAAAGTTGGAAAAATTTACATGTTTCTAAAATAAATAAATAAAGATAGATAAAGGCTGGATAGACCTTTGGTGACCGGTCATTGTTAAAGGAATTTGAATTTTTCAACCCAGCCAAGAATTTATTAAAAAATACAAATATGTTTTTGTGCTCTGCCGGGAATCGAACCCGCGGTCTTCAATGTACGAGTCATTTAACATTATTTTAACTTTACATTTTCATCACTCTGACCTTAAACATTCCCTTTGTTCACTATTTTAACCAATCGTTGATTACCCATTATTTCTAAAACCATCTTTTTTCCTTGACTTATAGGTTGGTATGAGGCTGACCACCCATACTGTAAAAAATGGTTCACTTTGCCAATGTCACCCCTGTTTCAGGGAAGGTCGGCAAAAGTTGTGGGGCTTATGTTCATTTGAGGTGGGGAGGCAAGTTGTAAATTTTGCCCCTCAGGGGGTATGTATATAAATACAAAAAGAACAAATAGAGAAACTGTAACGTATTCTCCAATGCGAGATATGAAATACCTAGATCTAGTGCCTATGGTATTTCTCTCGCAAACAAAAGCCAACCTTCAGTAGGTGGCTTTCAATTTTGGACGACTTCCCGTACCAAAGAAGCGAAAATCAAAAGGACCACACTCACCTCAAATTGTGCTCTGGTCCAAGATGATGCTCGTTTCTCAGGATCCTATGGAGATGAGCCTTGTTCACGAACTGCCACACTTGCAAGTTATAGGTAAAACAAACACACTCACTCACAGAATTTTTTAACGGTAAATTTCCAATCGCTCGCGAGACATATCAAAAAAACGTGTCTAATTGCGAACACGACAGAAGCGGAAGTCCTCAAATCTTGAGATTTCACGTTGGATGTCAAAAAAGTTCATACCGACATCTTGCGATTTTTATCCGCACTTTTTTCAGATTGTGAAAGTCCAACATGAAATTCGCTTCTTAGACTATTAATTAAAATTAAAATAGATGACGCTATTCATGCGTCACCATACACCCCCCTTTGCAAAGACTTAAAGTTAAAAGCTTTGCAACACAAACCAGATATTCAAAGAAACCATGTCGATTTTTACAAACAATATTCGAGAAATGATACATAGGTATAATTACAATCAATGTTTGAAAATCTTAAACTAGAGAAACTTAATATAATTAATATAATAAGTATGCCTACAAGTAAGCAGGTTAGACACAAAAATACTTAAGCCAATATAATAAGCTAGATTTAACATGTTCTAACAGATAAGCTTAGTAGTAAAGCATAAGATTAATTCTAAACATGGTAAATATGTACAATGGTAGAGATCTACTAACTCAGTAGACGAAATTAAATAGTAATCTATTGTGTCGGCAATGGGTAGAGTTTGACGACCGGACGTTTGTAAAAACCTTGCTCAGTTTTTACTGTGGCTACTCGAATCACGCCATCATCCCCAGGGAAAACCTTGGTGATGATTCCCAGAGGCCAGGACAAAGGAGGAGCGTCCTCATGCGTAGCATGGGACATGCATTCAATAAAATGCAACAGTGATTTAAATTTATTTATAAAGCGAAGAATGTAAACTGTAATTCGAATTAATTTATTCCACGAAGAAGTTCGTTGTGCTAAGTCATATAAAATCATAGAGTCGGCATGTACTACAATGGCTGTCAGTACAGTTGCCTGTTCAGGAATTTCTAACGCATCGGACGAGGAGAATCTTTTAATCGGCCATTCATCCGAAGGGCGTTGAAGCCACAGTGGACCATTCCACCATAAACTATGAGAAATTAATTGAGATGGTAACATACCACGTGAAACACAGTCACTTGGGTTCTCATCCCCTGAGATGTGATAAAAGTTCTGAGGGGGTAAATTCTCCTGACACTGAGCGACTCTATTTCCTACAAAAATTGACCAACGATGTGGAGAAGAGCAAATCCAAGCCAACGCAATCGTTGAATCAGAAAAAGCATATACATCAGTTATATGAATCCGATCACGATACATCTCGATCACAAGTTTTAACATCTTTGACAATAAAACAGCAGCGCACAACTCTAAACGTGCTAATGTCGTAATCTTGGTGGGAGATATATATATATATAAGGATAATTTATTTAAATGTACACATAACTAAAGAGCGCCGTTTTTGTGTGTGTCACACCTCAAGGGCCCTCTCAAATCACGGATAAGATTTCTTGTAAAGATGTGTCTTTAGTGCTCCTTTAAAGACACCAACAGTCTTTGCCTTCCTCACATTAGGTGGCAGTCTGTTCCACTCCATTGGTCCCGCAAACCGGAAAGCACGGTCCCCAAAATTAGTGCGTGTCTGACGGTGTGGCTGAACCAAGTCCACCACGCCATCCCCTGCAGATCTGAGCGTTTGGCGCCTCAAATCCCTCTCAACGGGTGTAAACATGTCAGCCAAATATGAAGGAGCTGTACCATTTACAGCCTTATACACCATCAGACAAACACGGTAGACCACCCTCTCCGGAAAACGAAGCCAATGCAGTTTCCCTAACAATGGAGTAATGCGAGTAAATTTAGACATCCCGAATATGAGTCTTGCCGCTGAATTCAGCACAGACTGAAGACGGTTGAACTGCTTTTTCGGCTGACCTATGTACAGCGTTGAGCAATAGTCAACTCGTGACATCACAAAGGCATTCACCAGGGTCTTGACTGCTCCCGACGGTAAACATCTCCTGATCGCCTTTATCTGGCGAAGTTCAAAAAATGAGGAAGATACAGTCGAGTTCAATTGCTCTCCCATTGTGAGGTTCCGATCCAGTGTGACTCCTAGAAGTCTGACTGAGTCGGAGGGCTGAATCAGCCCTCCGATACCTTAGATTTTGAGCACAACAACCTGACAGAAATATTTCCATCCATGTCAGTTGTATGTACATATATAACACAACCGTAACCATTCAGACTAGCATCACAAAAACCTACTAATAATACTTTGGTTGAGCTAGTCACACCGATGTGCCTAGGAATTTTTAAAGTAGCGAGCAACGGAAGTTCTTGTGTTATACTCGAAAAACGTCGAATTATAGCATCAGGCGGAGAGTCCTCCCAACCGATGTTGGCACGCCATAGCTCTTTGATGAGAAGCTTTGCAGCCAGTATAACTGGTGCGACTAAGCCCAAAACATCAAACAAACGAGCTACAACTGACAAAATAGATCGCTTCGTGCATTTTTGCTGAGAGTCATTCGAAGTAAAGAAGAAATTATCCTTAACTGGATCCCAAGACAACCCTAATACTTTTAGAGTTACGCCTTTATCATCATCAAATTTTATGGAACCTCTATGTGAGTTAGGAAGACTATCTAATAGATAAGATGAATTGCTTGACCATTTTACCAGATCCATGCCACCATACTTGAACAAAGCTACGAGATCTTTTGCCAGAGAAACAGCCGAAGCCTCATCTGCCACAGACTGAACCAGGTCATCCATATAAAACCTAGCTCCAGCTACTTTGGCGGCTTCCGGAAAATGTTCAGCCATGTCCGATGCCAACTGACGCACAGATCGCATGGCCAAGAAAGGACTACACTTTAATCCAAATGGAACCCTATTAAATTGAAAGGTTCGAACTTTCTCCTTTTCAGAAAAACGAAATAATATTCTCAAATATCTGCGGTGGTCAACAAATACACCAACCTGCAAATACATCTGCTGTACATCTGCTGTCATCGCGACAGGAAACAGCCTAAAATCTAATAAAAGGAGAAACAAATCAGCCTGTAAATTTGGCCCAGAATGTAGTACATCATTGCGTGACAACCCAGTATGCGTTTTCGCACTAGCATCTAAAACAATGCGAGGCATAGGTTTGTCTTGACGCACTACAGCGTGGTGAGGAATATAATATCCATGTTCACCAATATCTGACTCTGCCACTTCAGAGAGATATCCCTTTTGAATGTAGTCATTTATTACCGAATTATAATTCTCCTGGAGACTCGGTAACTGCTTAAACTTTCTTTCTTATAACAAGAAACGCCGAAATGCAGTATTTCGTGAGTTGCCCAAATTTTCAGGATCAGCACAAAAGGGTAGAGCAACAGAGTAACGACCTACCTCGTCTTTAGTCACAGAAGATACAAAGGAGTTTTCGCACGCCGTCTCATCTGGACTTAAGAACTTTTTCACTGGGATTTCTTCCAACTCCCAGAACTTGTGTAATAATAAATCCGCATCTTTTACAGCCAATGCAGAAAAAGATTCGTGACAACTGTCTGCAGCTGAAACACTCTTTGGACAATCTCCCATCAATACATAGCCAAAGGACGTCAATAATGCAGGTGGCGCTTTCGACTTTGACTCTATCATTTTTCCCAAATAAATGAAAGGGAATAGTTGTGCTCCCAACACAATGTCAACAACTCCAGGGACATTCCAGGATAAATCGGCCATTGAAATGTCCTTTAAATAAGTCATATCACTGTTATCAATGTACCTAGAAGGTAACTGATCCGTGATCTGATCCACCACTAACGCGTTAATCTTGTAAGTATTTTGAGGATTGTACCTCGATTGTATTTCAAAATTGACACATCCATGTATCGGTCGTGCAGAAAGACCGATTCCTCTAATTACTGAATTATTTAGAGGAACAATATGTAAATTCATATTTCTACAACATTCTAATGTTATCAAATGGTTTTGAGAACCATTATCAACAAGACATCTAACTATCATCTTATTTTTCTTGCAATTTGACCATGCAAAAACCTGTGCCGTAGCCAACAGCACCGTGCTCGCATTCACCCGAGCATTTGCACTTAAAGAAACCGAGGGCACACCCGACCCTTGCATATCATCACCTGAATGCGACAGCTGATGTCCCTGCTCAGCATTCTTGACTACTCGTCTGGCCTTATTCTCATTGTCGTCAAAATGCAGAAGGGTGTGATGTCCCTTATTACAAATTTGACAAGTTCCTGTCTCAGTACAATGAGACCAGTGGGTAACACTCAAACAACGAACGCAACCCCGTTTTGATTTAATAAATTCATACCTTTCCTTAGGAGAATAGTTCTTAAATTTCACACATTTATATAATTTATTATGGTCGTTTCGTTTACACAAAACGCAAGAGAGAGTGTCCCCAGTAGACACTCTACCACTTGCGAGGAACGCACGACCACTCACAGATTTTGTCGTATTATTCCTCACGCGTGTATTCGAATGGCAAGCTTCGGAAACCGACTTCGATTCATTTACGTGCGATCTTTCTAAAATTTTGACCTGTTGTTGAACAAAACTGATAAGATTCTGACAAGAAGGTATTTCGATGTCTTTCAGCGAAAGCTCGAAGGCCATAACTGTAGACGAATTCAATTTACGCAAAGCGCAATTAAATAAAAGAAAATCTCCCACATCTGTTATACCTAATTGCTTTAATGCTGCAATGGAAGCGGCATACTTCTCAATAAAGCCATCAAGACAGGCAGCCGTGTGATCGGCCTTCTTTAAATCAAGGATATTATTTATGTAATATGTTCCTAGCGCACGTTTATCCTGATATTTTTTAACAAGACTGTCCCAGACCACGTTATAGGTTTCCGCTGACGGTACAATTCCCGAAAATATGTTCGCTGCCTTTCCCGTCAAGTTGCCTGTTAAATATTGCACTCTTTGGGCGTCTGACAACCCTGTATTTAGATGGACGTTTGCCTTAAAGGATTCAAAAAATCGTGACCAATTTTTTGGATTCCCATCAAACAAAGGAATTTGTATGGGTGGTAATTTTACCTCATATCTAGGCCCACTTTGAGTCGATACATGTGGTGTTTCGGTTTTTAAAATTCTTTCCCTAACATCCATTATTTTACTATAAAGTTCTTCAAAGGCTATAAGTGATTGATAATTTACCTTTGCCTCTGGGTCTATCTCTAAAGAAAGTGCATTTATTTGATCTATCAAATCTTCGTACTTTTTAACCCAGCTTCCTGCTTCCTTGGAAGCCGATAAAAAATTACTATTCTCTCTGGATGCAAAATTAGAAACATTTTTTCCTAGTTTATATAAATTATTTATTCTTTCAAAATAAACCTTTTGTTTCTCTTTCAATATAACCAAAGTTCTTGTTAAAGCATCCGCCATGTTTACTATTTAAAATAAACAATAAAAAATGAAGAAACGGTAACAAAATCGAAAAAACCTACTTTCAGTTCTGAAAGAAGAAATCGATTTGCCTCAAAGTTGAATTTATTTTATGTCAGTATGTATCACAATATTTACTTTCTCCAGACAGTTTATTTACTAATGGGAAAAAAAAAACAATAACAAACTTGTAATGACGTTTATATAAAAATATAAACAAAGGTAGGTAGGTACCTGTAGACAACGCTCAGCTGCATGAATACCTAATCTTAATGGATAGGTATCATCAGCTATAAATACCGCAACCAACAAATATATGTACCTACTGTGTATTCAACACTTATTAAAAAAATAACTACCTACATACAGCAAAAATATATGACACTCGTTAATTTTTGTACAGAATATAAATCATGCTAGAATATAGATTCTAATACAAAGGCATATAATATTATGTTCTTAACAATTAACTATCGACACAGTATCCTTGAATATCCGTTTCATGTCAACCATTCTGGTTTCGATAAGGTTCGAAGGACCAATGGGGAGGCAAGTTGTAAATTTTGCCCCTCAGGGGGTATGTATATAAATACAAAAAGAACAAATAGAGAAACTGTAACGTATTCTCCAATGCGAGATATGAAATACCTAGATCTAGTGCCTATGGTATTTCTCTCGCAAACAAAAGCCAACCTTCAGTAGGTGGCTTTCAATTTTGGACGACTTCCCGTACCAAAGAAGCGAAAATCAAAAGGACCACACTCACCTCAAATTGTGCTCTGGTCCAAGATGATGCTCGTTTCTCAGGATCCTATGGAGATGAGCCTTGTTCACGAACTGCCACACTTGCAAGTTATAGGTAAAACAAACACACTCACTCACAGAATTTTTTAACGGTAAATTTCCAATCGCTCGCGAGACATATCAAAAAAACGTGTCTAATTGCGAACACGACAGAAGCGGAAGTCCTCAAATCTTGAGATTTCACGTTGGATGTCAAAAAAGTTCATACCGACATCTTGCGATTTTTATCCGCACTTTTTTCAGATTGTGAAAGTCCAACATGAAATTCGCTTCTTAGACTATTAATTAAAATTAAAATAGATGACGCTATTCATGCGTCACCATGAGGTTTGGATTTTATTTGTAAGTACACATTCAGCATTTGTAAGCGCGAACTACACTTGTTGGTTTGTGGGCATACATCTGAGAGCTTTAAATGAATATATCTTTGCAACTTAGATTATAGATTATAGATCTCATTGTACTCCCTTGTAATTTCATTCTTATATTCTCGTTTATGAGTCAAACAAATTTTAAGTTTGTTAATCTGTGGTACAGAAAATGCATTAGGTCGAGATAAAAGAACAAAGACCGATCTTCTTCCCAATTGCTTGCGAGCTACGAGGTACGGATTAAAGATAATAATTATTATATGGATTGCCTTCGCACTTGGTCTAGTTCTTTGTGCGGACGTGCCTTGGGTCAAGTTTACATGGGGTGCATACAATACTTTCAAATTTTACGTTTGAACTCAAAATTGTGGGGCTACTACAACGATCGGTAGAGGCGCTGTTTTAATTACATATTAATTCATTTAGAAATGGAGCCGAAACTATTTTAACGTAAATAGACGCTATACCCGTATCAATTTACTTTTGACCGGTCCGTAGTCTTGTGGTTAACAATTCGGACTCGTGATTGGAAGGTAGTGTGTTCGGATCCCGGCGGAGCATGAAAAAATATTTAATTTTTCAAATATGCTATTCGCTGGGTTGAAAAATTAATCTGCCTTTACCAAAAAACGGTCAAACAAGGTTCATTCAGCCTTACATCAACTGGGTCTTGCTGTAGAGTTGGAGCTTTCTATAGCGACGACCAAGCTCGCAGAGGGCTGTTGAGGTGTGATCCACACAAACAGCGTTAATAATAATAATAAGCACAGAATTTATATAGCGCCTTTTATGACAATGTGTCACTACAAAGGCGCTTGTCCATATGATTGGACGAAGAGGTGAGTCTTGAGACTTCTTTTAAATTTCGTCTCCAAATCCAGTTCCCTCAGTGTGTCAGGAAAAGCATTCCAGGTCATTGGGGCGGCTGCCTTGAATGCCCTGTCTCCAAAAACAGTGTGGGGTCTTCTTGCTGGGACGTCCAGGCAGCTGCTTCTTGATGCAGCTGACCTCAGTGTTTGTCCACGCAAGGTTATAGTTGTTGGAGACACCAGCTCCATCAGGTAACCCGGAGCACTCCCACGTAGTGCTTTAAAAGTTCATTGTACCCCCTTCAGCGTTCACCTAATGAAACATACTAATATTATTTTTATTATCAATACAAATCGTCCTTCCTTAGAAAGAGACCAAAGACGCCCCCGTGTGTGATTTTACTGTTAACAGGCAAAAGTTAGAGACCCTAGAAAAACAGCTTAGAGTCCATAGATATCATAAGTCACTGGTTCTTTGACTTCAGGAAAAAATACCAGCAGAACACGGAAGATCACTCGCGAGAGCGCGGGCCACTTGCCCTACCGCGAGTATGCGCGTTCACACACATGCCCTTCTCACTTCCCTTCTCGGCTTCTTCCTTGCCTTGCGCTAGGAGCTGTATGTAAACGGTGTATAATAGATTCGACTCCACTTGCAATATAAATGAAATGGATTGGGTTAACGCTATGATTGAGTTAACACGTGAAGCTTGGAATGATAAGATCATTATGAGGTGATTGACCTCCTCACGCACCTGTCATCTGTCGTCAGCTGAGAGATTCGGCTCCATCACAAGAAACGTCTCGAGTCATTTCTAACTTTATGTCGCCGAAATGAGGCCAACCGGAACATTAAAACAATTTCATTTTAAAAGGTTCGATTGCATCAGAAGTTTTTGTTGTTGTTTTTTTCCTTACACGATTTCCTGTACGATTTCCTGTACGTTCCTTGACTTATAGGTTGTTATGCGGCTGACCACCCATAATGTAAAAATTGGTTCACTTTGCCAATGTCACCTCTGTTTCAGGGAAGGACGGCAAGAGTTGCAAGGCTTATGTTCATTTGAGATTGGGTTTTTATATTGTAGGTCCACATGCGGCATGTGCTAGCGCGAAATTATACATATCTGCTTGTGGGAATGCATTTAATATAAAACTTAAATGATATATATCTTTGCAGCTTAGATTAGATTAGATTAGATTAGATTAAAATCCACGTATAATCTGAAATCTAAGGTCTAATCTAATCTAATCTAATCTAAGCTGCAAAGATATATATCATTTAGGTTTTATATTAAATGCATTCCCACAAGCAGATATGTATAATTTCGCGCTAACACATGCCGCATGTGGACCTACAATATAAAAACCCAATCTCAAATGAACATAAGCCTTGCAACTCTTGCCGTCCTTCCCTGAAACAGAGGTGACATTGGCAAAGTGAACCAATTTTTACATTATGGGTGGTCAGCCGCATAACAACCTATAAGTCAAGGAACCTAAGGTGCTACGATATATTAAGATATAAGATTCATATCCAATGCATGTCCAAAAGCACGCATACAAGTTTGCGCTTTCGCATGTTTCAAGTGTATGTACAAAATAAAAACTAAAATCTCAAACGTTTATGTCTAAAATCATTGTCTAAAATGCTATTTGTTGTATAAATGTTGTATATCAGTACAGACAACACGAACTAAAGATAACACGAGTGTTCAAGCCTGGAGGAAGAAAGTCAAATTGCCGTTAAATTTGCTATTATTTCGATGTAACATAGTGATTGTTGTGAAGTTCATGATCAAAACTATATTCATAATTGTGCGCGAGTCCAATGTGTACTGTTTGAGTGTTTTTTTTCTCAATTAAAAATATTTAAATCAAAGTCATTAAGGATCATATTCGAAAATCACAGCCCGCACCTCAGTGATAGCAACCAATCGCGTCAACTTGTTTTAACCAATAAGCATCTACTAGCCGCTGACAGAAACAGGGTTGTCACAAAATTATATAATTAACAAATTTCTTCTTGACTAGTCGAATTCAGTCAACCAAGTATGTTGAGTGCCAACCAAATTATAGACATGGTCAAGCAAGCGGCTGACGAACTTACTGAACTAGTGATGGAATCTAACAATAAATTCAACAGAGAGCATATCGCTAAAATAGTGCCGATCTCGAATAAATTCATGGCGATTGTCAGCAAGGCATCGAATATTATTGTGAGCTTGGATACGCAGTTGCAGCAAAGAGATACCGAAATCAAACGATTGAATGACCAAATCAACAATGCAAATGTAAGTGCAAGTACTAATGATAAAACTGATATTTATAATGCATTGTCTGAAATTGAAGAACGTAGAAAACGTTCGAAGAATGTGATACTGCTAGGAGTCCCAGAAGTGGATCCTGATATCCCACTAAAAGATCAGCAGTCGGCTGACAACATTCAAGTCTTCAGCCTCATAAACAAAATTATCGGCATCTCTGATGACAGCTCCATTTCATCTCACGGGATAGATAAAATATCAAGATTCGGCCTCAGACATCATACCAAAGTCAGACCAATAAAAATCGTTTTCAAGGAACGCGACGACGCTTATCACGTTCTGAGAAACCAGAGAAATAAGCCTCCTCACATAAAAGTGAAAAATGACTTGACCGAACTTCAGAGACAAACCCAAAAAACCCTTTGGGAAGAAGTCGATAAGAGGAAGGTGAAGGGTGAAGTAAACCTGACGGTTAAATTCATCAATGGAACGCCGAAAATAGTCAACATTACAAAAAACTGAATTCCCTCAACATCATCACAGATCAACATCACAGATCAAGAGCATCACTGATTCGACAACAATTAACATTATACTACCAAAATGTACGTGGACTACGTAGTAAGATTGGAGATCTGTATGTTCAAGCCTCCATAGGTACCGTTGACATTTATGCTCTCACTGAGACTTGGTTAAATAATGATATTTTCTCTTCTGAGCTTGGATTTATAAATCACTCTGTCTATCGCTGTGATAGATCTCCATTGACTAGCTCCAAGTCTCGTGGAGGTGGGGTTCTGGTTGCTATCTCAAAAAATATTAAATCTAAATTAATTCCTTGTTTTTCTAAATCAATCGAACTATTGTTTGTGATGGCTTACACTAAGCCAGTGTCAACCATCATAGGATGTCTTTATTTGCCTCCAAACTCAAGTATTGATTTATATAATACCTTTGTCAACGAAATGGAACTAATCAAATCTAAATTTCCCTCTTCTAAGTACTTACTCATGGGTGACTTTAACCTCCCAAACATAAATTGGAATCTATGCGATTCGCCTTCGCCACAGCCCCACTTGTTGAACTTTTCTGAAGCTGATGATATAATAATTGATTTTTGTAATTATCTTAACTTTTCTCAAGTGAACTATATATTGAACGACCACCAGCGTACTCTGGACCTGGTTTTCAGTAACATTTCCCAAATTGAGGTTGGTAAATCTGTCGAAGTTCTTGTTCCGGTTGATGGATATCATCCCCCTCTTTCCATTACAGTCCCCTATCGCTCTGATCCTAACCTTCAATTCATAAACACCAAACCCAATCTGCATAATGCTGACTTTGATAAATTAAACACACTTTTGGATCAGATGGATTGGTCTTTCCTAAAACATGTTAATTTAAACGACACTTCCAACAGATCTTGCAATATTAACAACATTACATCTCTGTTTTATTCTAAACTTAATGATGCCGTTACTCAATCTATTCCAAATTACCATTCTAATCCTCGTTTTTCTACCTATCCAGTTTGGTTTAGTGCTGAACTGATTAATGCTATTCGTCGTAAAAAACTCGCTCATATTAAATATATAACCTCACACTCCTCACAAAATTACAATGATTTTAAAACTTTGCGTAGTTACTGCAAAACCCTTTCTGGCAAGTGCTATAAAAGCTATATAATTGCAGTTGAGACCTCTGTCCAATCGGATATAAAAAAGTTCTGGTCGTTTACTAACTCTCTCCGTAAGGGTGACTCTGGTATACCCTCTAATGTCTACATGGATCACAATACTGCTGACAATGCTCAGGGCATAGCTGATCTATTTGCTACATTCTTTAAAAGTGTCTTTACGGATGATTCCACTAACAATTTGTGCAACTTCTCTTCCAACATTGATCTCCATGTATCCAATTTATCGTTTGAAACTTCTGATGTAACTGTTCACATTCAACTCATGAAAGGCACAACAAATCCTGGCCCTGATAATATCCCCTCTATATTACTCAAACACTGTGTTAATACTCTATCAGAACCACTTTGTAGTCTATTTAACTTATCCCTCTCTTCTGGTATCTTCCCTGACTTATGGAAAGCAAGCTATCTAACTCCTGTTTTCAAGAAAGGTGACAAACATAATGTTTTAAACTATAGACCAATAAGCATCATATCTGCGATACCAAAACTTTTTGAAAAACTCATCCTTAGTAAATTATCTTTTATTATAACCAAATCCGTCTCCCCCTTCCAACATGGGTTCCTACCAAATAGGTCCACTCTATCTAATCTGTTGGTCTACGTAAATTATATATCTGATGCCATATCTAGGCGCAAACAAGTTGACGTCATCTATACAGATTTCAGTAAAGCATTTGACTCTGTCTCTCACAAATTACTCCTCTTTAAACTTGAGAAAATGGGAATTGGTGGCCACTTTCTCTCCTGGTTGACGTGCTATCTTTCTAATAGACAATTATCGGTAAAGATTAATAACTGCAAATCCTTTACATTCTGCCAAAAGAGTGGTGTTCCGCAAGGCTCCCATTTGGGTCCCTATTTGTTTCTCTTATTTTTAGACGATATTGCTAATATTTTCCTCGACTGTCATGTTCTTCTTTTTGCGGATGATGTCAAATTTTTTAGAGTGATAGAATCAAATGATGATAGTCTTAAACTTCAATCATCATTAGATAAACTAGTCGACTGGTGTCACTTCAATAACCTAAACCTTAACATTTCTAAATGCCAAATAATGAGATTTTATAAAATTAAAAATCCCTGTTTGCATGATTATTTCATAGGTCAACAAAAGTTAAATAGTGTTTTGGTTATTTCTGACTTAGGTGTTTTATTTGATCACAAATTATCGTTTATAAATCATATAAACTATGTTGCTGGTAAGGGAATGAAAATGTTAGGTTTTGTAGCAAGAACAACCAAGGACTTCAATAATATTCTTAGTATTAAAACGCTTTACATGTCACTAGTTAGAAGCTCCATGGAATATTGTTCCCCCGTATGGTCACCCTATTATGCCTGTCATATAAAAGCCATTGAGCGCATTCAACTCAAATTTGTAAAAATTATTAATTTCAAATTAAGAATTCCCGTCTCTGAATTTAATGCACAATATCTACTTAGTATTTTGAATCTTAATAGTCTCACTGATAGGCGTTTAATCAATGACCTCATTGTGCTTTTTAAAATTAAACACTCCTTAATTGATTCACCAATCCTACTTTCCGAACTTAATTTCTCCATCCCTTCTTTTATTACCCGCAACTTAGTTCCTTATCGCACTGTATCCACACATACATCTACACACTTCTACAGCCCACTAATACGTATTCAACGTTTGGGTAATATATACAATGAAATAGATTCTGACACTCATACAAATCCTAAAACATACAAATATAATTTAATTAAGTACTTCAACTCCCATGGTACATAATAAGCACATAATAATTATTGTAGAGTTGCATCTCTTATAATATTGTACTGTACTATTGTTTACTCTAGTTTTATCAAATTTCTAGTTTATTTTTGTTACTTTAATATAAGACCTTGCTTTTTTTTTTTTGTTTTTTTTTTTTTGTTTTATCTTTGTTTTTATTTTTTTTATTTTCTACTTATTTTGTTAACTTTTTTGCAATGTATTTCAATTTTTGTTTACCCTCATCTGTGCGTTCTTTTATTTTACCTAAGTTTTAATATTATTACTTGATCATGCTCTTTATTGCTCTATATGCTATATGCTCATTGCTCTTATGTTTTTCTTCTTTCTTTTCTCTCTTATGTTTTTCTCTTCATCTTCTTACTTTTTGTATAAATATCTTCTACTTTTATTCTGTAGTAATCTTATTGTAAGCTTTATTTTGTAGGAATCTGTTTTATTTTGATACTGTTATGTCTGTAATGTATTTTTATTTATATTTTTGTATACATGTAAAAGGCACAATGTGCCGTTAAAGAATGAATAAAGAATAAAGAATAAATTCCTTGACTTATAGGTTGGTATGCGCCATGCGGCTGACCACCCATGCTGTAGAAAATGTTTCACTTTGCCAATGTCACCCCTGTTTCAGGGAAGGTCGGCAAGAGTTGCAGGGTGTATGTCCAATTGAGACTTGGTTTCTATATTGTAGGCTTTACATGCGGCATGCGCAAGCGCGAACTTGTACGTATCTGCTTGTGAGAATGCATGTAATGTGAATCCCCAATGTTGCATATCTTTGCAGCTTAGATTAGATTAGATTAGAACAAAAACTCTTTCCAACCTTCCCTGAAACAGAGGTGAGTAATGAGGACCTATTGAAAAAAATAATATAATTTAAAAAAAAAAAATTGGTGTGAACTGAGTGTTTTTGTTTCTGAAAATTCTCAAATTACAAAAAAAAATTACAAGTAATCACACTACATTCTACTTTTTGAATCTATTTCAAGATCGCCGAAATATCTACAATCTAGATGACTTCAAATATTTTTTTTTACTTTTTTAATTTTTCTTACTTGATTTATCTTGCTCTTAAAATACAAAAAATCTTTTGTTATTTTCTATTCTTTGTGTGTTAATACTGAATAGATATTTTTATTATTTATTGTACCAGTTTGTCCCCTTTTACTCCCCTCACGTCATATGCACAAACAATACTTACATAAGTGTGTATGATATGCATAGGATACGAGATGATGTAATATGAGTGGGTATTGCGTGAAATCTCCTAAGCTGGAACACAAGGCAGATGTGTAAACGGGATCTAAGACCCTAATTCTTAACCTTAAATACTTCGAAAATTATATGGATACGAACCTAGCGTTAGAGAGACGAATAAACGTTAGATAAAACCTTTCCTTTCTTTTCCATGGTTTTTATTATTATTTTGATTGTATGAAAAAGGTTATGACTCTGTATGGAATAAAAGAAGTATGCAAGGATCGAAAAAAATAGCGGCAAATTTTTCATTGAGGCTGAACACCCGTGTTGTAATTTATTTTACTTTAATAATGTTTCAGGGAAGTCCAGCAAGAGTTGCAGGGCTTATGTTCATTTGAGATTGGGTTTTTATAATGTAGGGCCACATGCGGCATGTTTTAGCGCGAAATTATACATGTCTGCTTGTGGGAATGCATTTAATATAAATCTTAAATGATATATATCCTTGCAGCTTAGATTAGATTAGACTGACAAAAAATATTTTGTCCCTTCTACATATCCTGGTTTCTTTTCCATGCATAGAACCTTAAACTGACAAGAAATATTTTGTCCCTTCTATCTTTGTTTCTTTTCCATGCATAGAACCTTAAACTGACAAGAAATATTTTGTCCCTTCTATCTTTGTTTCTTTTCCATGCATAGAACCTTAAACTGACAATAAATATTTTGTCCCTTCTATCTTTGTTTCTTTTCCATGCATAGAACCTTAAACTGACAAGAAATATTTTGTCCCTTCTAACTTTGTTTCTTTTCCATGCATAGAACCTTAAACTGAAAAAAAATATTTTGTCCCTTTTATCTTTGTTTCTTTTCCATGCATAGAACCTTAAACTGACAATAAATATTTTGTCCCTTCTATCTTTGTTTCTTTTCCATGCATAGAACCTTAAACTGACAAGAAATATTTTGTCCCTTCTATCTTTGTTTCTTTTCCATGCATAGAACCTTAAACTGACAAGAAATATTTTTTCCCTTCTATGTTTGTTTCTTTTCCATGCATACAACCTTAAATTGACAAGAAATATTTTGTCCCTTCTATCTTTGTTTCTTTTCCATGCATAGAACCTTAAACTGACAATAAATATTTTGATTCTCTCCCTTCATAATCACTATAACCTCTTCGCTACTGCAAAAGTAGGTATCAAAATGCACCCAGTTATGAGTGTGTGCATAGACGCACTGTGACTCACTCACACCTTTACCTAATCTATGCATGTATAAATATATTCACTTATACCAGAGGTTCCCAAAGTGGGTGCCGCGGAGAGAGATCAGGGGTGCCGCGAGGCGCCCCTGAAGTCTACTAAAAATCAAAATTTTACATTTTTTTTTTTTTTTTTTTTATTTGTGAAGAGGATTGCAATTCACCAACCTATTTTGCCTGGCCAGATGTCTTCATGCGAAAGCAGAAGCTTGTGTGCATACATGAATACAAACATCGATCGATATTATATGACTAGGGTGCCGTGAGAAAACTCAAAATTTCAAAGGGTGCCGTGACTTGAAAAAGTTGGGAACCTCTGACTTATACTATAGTCACAATTGAGATTACACTATTTCTGACGTAACATACGTCATTCTTGTGGAATAGAAGAAAGTGAATTCCAGTTTATTTTATCAGTTAGTATCTATGTTTAACTTTCTGGAACTTCTTTGTTAACTTTTGTAGAGATAATAACATCTGCACATTTAACTTATATCCAAAAAGTTGTGACGTCACCGTATGGTTTTATTTTCAAATTTGAGTGTTTATATTGTTCCTCAACTTATTAGGTAGTTGGTTTATAGCTTACCACCCGTTCTGTGAAAATGGTTCACTTTGCCAATTTCATTCCTGTTTCAGGGAAAGTTGGCACATATTGCAGGGCTTATGTTCATTTGAGGCTTAGATTTTTATTTGTAAGTAGACATGCAGCATTTGTAAGCGCGACTTTACAGGGGTGTTTTTGTGGGGATGCATCAAATCTGTATTTTAAATATTACCTAAGTGTCTTTGAAACTTAGATTATAGTTCATTTTATCAATTAGTATCTATATTTAATTTTCTGGAGCTTCTTTGCTTTCGATAACTTTTGCTGAGATTATGAGGTCCGCACATTTGACACGGACAAAAACAGTTGTGACGTCATATTGGCATGCTCATATTTTGAGATTCAAGTTTTTATTTTTTCTAAGTACACATGTAGCATAGCTACGCCATTGCAAATTTACACGTGTCTACTTGTGGGCTTGCATTGAATATGAACTTTATATTTTTACATTTGAGATTGTAGACCACATTCGAATGTAATCTATAATTGCATTGAAAACTTAAGATGGTAGGTTCGATTCCCTAGCGTAGCAAAAAAAACGCAAATAAGCTGCACATGTACCTAATATAATGCAACCGTTGAGCGTCTTTCCTTTCTACCCCCCGTTTTGACAGACGACACACAAGAAAAATGTTACACTTTATGGCCTTTTTAAAGAAGTGACATTAATGGAAAAAATCACACGTGTTTATTGATTTTTTATCTAAATTTTAAAGTTAAAATATTTTATAAAACTTAAAAAATGACGCTACAAAAAATATTTAAAAAAACACGTTTTTGTTCACATTTTTTTCTTATAATTTTGTTGTTTAATATTTTGGACATATTTTTTTTCTTCATAATTATAGAATGATACAATGTCTAGAGAGTGTTTGAAAAATATTTTAGGTAATGTAAACAGTTTTCGGGATAACATGAAAAAACTGAAACTTGATAATTAATTTAATGTGCGCGGCAGTACTTCAGCGTGAATTATCGCCGAACGCACAGTAAGAAGGGAAAGACGCAACCGTTGAAGGAAAACTTATATTATTCTCGACGTTTCGTTGACACTGTAGCCGACAAGGCGTAGTAGGCACCCTTGTTGTGTGACCATCAAATACGAACATCCAAATTCGTCTTTGATCGTCATATAACCAACGTATCTCCTGAAGACGTTGGCTACCACCTTAACTAGACTTCGAGAATAATGTTAGTTCTCCTACTTCAACGGTTCGTCAAATAATATACAAAAAGTTGAAATTAAAATGAAATTGTATTTTTTTTATTTTGTAGCAAGAAACATGTTTGAAAAAAAAACGAAGCGTTGTATTTTTTGTAGTTTGTATAAATAATTAAAGCGCACCTAGGCATTTAATTTTGTATAATAACTTGAAATCACAGACAGGTATTATGTCATTAAAAAGTCATTACCCAAAATTGTACAAAAAAATGATTAATCATTTACCTAGCAAGCATTTTATATCACATGTGAGTGAATTATTTTTTAACTACATGAAGAAAAAAATACTTGTGTAGGTTTTTTTTCATCTACCTACAGTTCAATTCTATTTTTTTACATTTTCTTTTTGACTTTTCAGTCTCCTACAAAATTGATTTACAAATTTGTATCCAAAATCCACTGTTTCAGACCGAAAATTATTGTGGATTCAATCTATTACATTTTTTTTTTAATTACATTACTAATTAATTTTGTTTAGCACTTTTTTCCATGGTAAATTTCACGTTTTCCATAAATAATTACCTAGTACTACAAGTATCAACTTATGTAAGTTGTTTCTAATAACCGAAAGTTATGACAATGTTGTACTCTGCACTTAATCTTAGAGTTTTAAACACTATTAGTACAAGCTTCGGATTTGAAAACTTAAGGTGGTGGGTTCGATTCCCCATCGTAACAAAAACGCAACTAATCTGCACCTAATGCAACTCTTGTAAGAGAACGTCTTGTTATGAATATTTAGTTATGTGTTGTGTTTGTCTGTGTGAGTTAACAAATAAAGTCAGTGAGGTGTCTCTAGAAATAAATAAATGTTAAGTACTTATAAGGATAATTAATTGTTCGAGATTGCTTGAGAGGTTGAATGCACTGGCAAAATCTAGCAAGTTGCAATTGTCCATGTTTTGAGAATGATCTTTATTGACACTAAAAAATAAGGACCAAAACTCTCTGTAGCGTCAGAAATCAACCGACCATTGTATTAAACAAGTGTTAAGTAACTCTGTATCCGAACCGAATATGAAATAAATTGTGTAAAAATAAATCACCGCAATTTTAATTAAATTGAATCCGTGAAAAACATAACAGTATTCTCGACGTTTCGTTGGCGTCTTAGTATCGGGTTAACATCAGGTTAAATCTCCATTTTCAAGGGGAAAATTAAGCACTATCATTCATTTACGGTAAGCCTTTGTCAACGACGATACCATGTTGACTATATATTCCGTGATCTGTGATGTTGACAGCACCGGCTCTCATCAGATCGCCGAAGTTAAGCAACATTGAGTGCGGATGCTACCTGGATGGGTGACCGCTCAGGTACACCGCGTGTTGTTGGCATTTCTTGGACCGGTCCGTAGTCCAGTGGCAACACTTCTGACTCGTAAATGGAAGGTTGTGGATTCGAATCCCGGCGGAGCACAAAAAATATACCATTTATATTTCAAAATGTGCTCTTCGCTGGGTTGAAAAATTTATAATTAAACCTTTACCAAAGACCGGTCCCTGAAAGGTCCATCCAATCTTACAACAACTGGTTCTTGTTTGAGAATTGGCGCTTTCTACAGCGACAACCAAGCTCGCAGATGGCTCTTGAGGTGTGTTACACACAGAAACAGCGCTCACCAAAAAAATCATCCTAATATTATTATAAGCCTGTATTTCTTCATTTTGTTTCTTGTTGTTTCTGTTCATCCATCGGAAATTTTTTAAATGGCATGCGTAAAAACAAAAACAAAAATCATCCAATTATATAAAAAAAAAAAATTATTTGTTTATGCTCTTAAAGAGCATAAACAAATAAAATAAAGTGAATTAAAACAATGTTTTACCATTTATATTTTTAAATATTTATAAAAATGGACTTTCACTGTGTTAACAGATCAACACTAAAAAACATCCAATTATATATTTAGGATCTTCCACTGCGTAGTCTTTTCGCTCCCTATTAGAACAGTTCTTTTACCTTCATAACTTAGAACTGTCCGTTACTTATTAAGGGAGTTTCACGTCCTAATTCAGAGGGTCGCCCTGCTAGTTTAGAGGTTACATCAGTAATTTGTTTAAGCGTCAGCTGGGAGTGAGGCAAATGGCAATACATTATGCCTACACTCCATGACCGACCTTTCCTTCGACCCTCCCTAACACAAATCATCCCCTTCTACGGGGAGAGAATTCTCCACGTATCGTGTCACCAGATTTAGAGTCCCACTGAGAAAAATGTATTTGAAATTTCGTGGAAACATAATTTAAACAAAATAGGATTCCACATATATGTACCTGTCATTTTTATTGTAAAACCTCTTCGATTAATGACAGTTTATCAAAATGTCACACATACGGAACATTTGGGGTGGAAGATTTAAGTGAAAACACCATATTTGTTCTTGTCGCACATTAGATTTGGGGATAGGGTAAAAATTATGATAGTGATAAATCTGGCAACCAAAATACGACATTTTTAACTCATTATTTCAAAAATGTAAAACCTATTCTTTGCAAACCTTTTATGCAGCTTTTAATTTTTTTTTATATTATACATTTTACTTGATTGGGGAGATTGTGAAAGAATGTGATATACAAAGTAAATGTAAAAGAAGAAAATGTATGAAAAAGTGATAGATATGAATGGATTGAAAAACTTTTGTAAGGATAGGAAGAAATAGAGGTACCTCTGCAGAGGCTCTGGTCACCCGTTACTTTATTATTTAACATTTTCTACTTGTTTTTTTCTTGGTTAGTTTCTGTTCTATACGCATCATAGTATTTTTAACATGAAAAAACTAAGGAAGATGTAAAAAGGTGAGAAATCTCATTCAAAGCTCGATGGGTACGTTGATTGTCTGCGTGTCTCAAGATCATAGTTCGACGTACCGACCTCGCTCACAACGCCTGAGCAAAAGGGGAAAGAGGCTGATATTTATTATTTATCGAGTGGACCTATGGATACACTACCGCCTGCTAAAAAGAGATAGACGGCAACTAACTAAAACTGTCTACTTACATACAACTGTTTTAATGCAATAATGAGTTCATCCTCAGTCGTCGTGCAGAGAGGATGTCTCATGAAGACGTTGGCTACGTCACCAACGAAACTTCGAGAATAATGTAAGTTCTCTTAAAACGGCTCGTCTAATATCCGAATATTTTTTTAACTGTGTATTTATTATAATTGTAAACATGTCAAACGACCGTAAAGCCCTTACAACCTGACAATGTTTTTATGAACTTTGGTAACAACTTATTTCGAAGTATAAAAAATAGACGAGAGAAAGTTCATCGTTGATTTTCCGGATATGCGTTTAATTTTTCAAGAATATCTTCCCTAAGTAAGTAGGTATGTGTCTACTAACCCAAATCTTTCACGGAGTTTTTTTTTTTTTTTATCAAAAACGCACGTATTTCTGAACGAAAATACTCACACTCTGTGACCGTGATCCACATTCACCACACCTAGAAGAAAAGATCGTTAGAATTCCTTAACATCGCGTAAATGGAAAAATGTATAGAAGTTACGACAGCACTCCTGTTGGGTGTTTTAGTTACTGTACATTATTTATATTTACGCAATCGCTGGGAATTTACGCATTGTTTTATTATTTATTTATTTTTCTTACGAGAAATCACAGAAAAAAACGTGGAATTTAAAGTTTCTAAATAACAAATAATCCGCGCAAATGAGCTGGAAAAAATTGTGACGGCAAACGGCTGGGATCTATCTATAAAGTAAGAAAAACAGACACGGGAAAGTTCTTTATACATGTTTACTTGAGCATAAGCCCTGCAGCTCTTTTTTTTTTTTTTTTTAAGAAGATCCTGTGCGGGAGACTCCCTAGATTCTGAAGACTCTAGGGGTCTATGACACTTGTTGTAGTGCCGCAGAGGTGTACGAGCTTGGTCGTCGCTACAAAGCGCCAATACTCAAGCAAGACCCAGTTGCTGTAAGGCTGGATGGACCCTTGGTGACCGGTCATTGGTAAAGGCTTATGAATTCTTCAACCCAGCGAAGAGCACATTCGAAATATTAATGGTATTTTTGTGTGCTCCGCCGGGATCCGAATCCACAACCTTCCATTTACGAGTCCGAAGTGTTGCCACAACGGACTACGGACCGGTCCGAGGTCCGTCTTGTCAGCTTTCCCCACAACATGATGACTTTGATAAAAGTGAACCATTTTTAAACAGTTTGAGTGATCAGCCTTTTTCAACCTATAAGTTATGGAAAAATTCTATTGTGATCGGGATATTTGGTTATTGATTGCTAAGGTCCTTAGCAAGATTGCAAAATACTAAAATCTGCAGAGTGAGAAAAAGAGAAGAGCGTGCATGAAGAGAATGATGAATGTCCAGGAGATGAAAGAATTTGGCAAGGACGTAAAAAAATAGAGACGCAACTGAGGAGGTTCTGGCTACCTCTAACGTAATGGCTGCTGGATACAATAAAAAGAACAATAAGGTCTCTGAAGCGCCATACTACTAAATTCCTTACACTTTGGATATCAATCCAAGTCGGAGCTTGCTAGCGCTTGCGAGAGAACTACATAGATAAAAAAAAAATCACAGTAGATACACCTTATTTTTGGACACGAATCGCTATCTCGTCGCCTTGAGGTCGTAAGAAATTTAGCAGAAGAGCACTTCTGGTATATTATATTTCTGTTTTCCTTTGTTTGTACATTTTTGACTTTAATTTGCTATCACAGATCAAATTTAATGAACCATAACTATCGTCAAATAAGTACTATGTATTGGACAATTATTATACTCTAGGAAATTACATTTCTAGGACACCGATAAAATTGATTTCAAGTCACTTAGATACTTGTTTGTTTGTAGTAAAAAAATTGAAAATGTCCTATAGATAGCTCAGTTGGTAGAGCGCTTGCATTCCATGCCGAGCCCTCGAGTTTAAATCCCACCGAGGGTGTCAAAAATGATTACCGTTTCGGTGTTTATTTCAAACCCAAAAAAAATACTGGTAAGTTTACATAAAAAGTAAACATATCTTTATAACATTTTCCTTGACTTATAGGTTGGTATGAGGCTGACCAAACATACTGTAAAAAATGGTTCACTTTGCCAATGTCACCCCTGTGTCAGAGAAGGTCCGCAAAAGTTGTGGGGCTTATGTTCATTTGAGGTTTGGATTTTATTTGTAGACGTACACATTCAGCATTTGTAAGCGCGAACTACACGTGTTGGTTTGTGAGCATACGAGAGCTTTAAATGAATATCCTTGCAACTTAGATTATAGATTATAGATATACATAGGAGCTTCTAGAACACAATCGGTGTAAGCATCTAGAATTACTTTCATTAAATAATAATCATTGCAATATTTTCTCGAATATTCTCATAATTACTAAACTCGAATGCGTTTCAAAAATACCTAAGTATTTGGAAATTTTAAATACCTGCTGTGACGTCATAAATGCATTATTAGCGAAACAAAATCACCCTACTCATTATAAAGTAATTCTACCATTCTTAATGACCCGAAAAACTAGAAATATTCAGAAATACGTAACCATATCATATTTGTGACTCAAAACTTCAAACTCGCCTATGTCCTTTAAAGACTTACATAATTTTGACTTTTATTTTAACAGAAGTGTATTTAAATAAAATGACAAATGTACTTTTGAATTATACAATTCTGGGGCGATTATTATTACCCATCTATAATTTTGGTTGCAAATATACGTATCATACATTTAAGATTCATATTAGTACATGCGTTTCCATAAGCTCACGCTTACACATGACGCACGTGGACTTACAACATTAAAACCCAATCTCAAATGAACACAAGGGCCGCAACTCTTGCCGATCTTCCCTGACACAAGGGTGGCATTGGCAGAGTAAACCATTATTTTACAGCATGGTTAGTCTGCCTCATACCAACATATAAGTCAAAGGATCTTTGTATCTTTTTTAGTGTCTATAATTTGTGCTCTTTTCAGTGCCTTTTTACTTTGTGCTCTTTTTAGTGCCTTTTTACTATGCCAACCTGTAAGTCAAGGGATGCCGTAAGCTTGTTTCTACTCCTTTTGTAATATAACTCAATGGAATTTACCTTCTTTTCACATTAATTTTACCTACAAATTACTACTCTGATGACTTGATTGATATTTTTATTGTGAAATATCCGTATTCGATACCTAGCAGGTTGTTTGGATTCAAGTCCAACTATAGGTACAATGTAAATATGTACCTACTTTTCGGACCTATATTACGGACAGAGAAGTGGACTGGACAATACAAAAGCACCTCACTTCAGTGGCGCGAGCCGAAGAGTTCGGACGCCTTTACGTGAAGGCATAGGAAGATCCATTAAAATATACCTTAAAATCATTGTACAGAAAAAAATTGTGTTCGTTTTTGTTTTTTTATTTAAATTTTTAATATATTGGAGAAAAAGTGTTGCCAAAAATTAAATCAACGTAGGCCGATCAACATCATTATTGTGAGTAAAAAAAAAAATATTTTTGCCAGAATTTATCTTAATCTTCTGTTAGAAAGATTTGTTTTAAAAGAAGTCGAATTTTTTAACTGTTACACATTATTTTTGTTTGTTATTTTTTATGATTTGTGTATTAACACTGTGGAAATTAATATTGATTGATTTTTATATTTTTTAGAAACAAAATTCTAATGAAACACTGTTTCTTTTCACAAATAGCAATTTATTTTAATTAATAATTACGGACGTTTTCGATCTAAAAACTTACTTATCTGAAGATGATCAACAAGATCGAAAACGCTCGTAATTATTAATTAAAATAAATTGATATTTGTGAAAAGAAACAATGTTTCATTAGAATTTTGTTTCTAAAAAATATAAACATCAATTAATTTTTAGTTGTTGATTATGTTAATGGTGAATTTTCTCAACACGTTAAATTTTTGTATTGTTAGAAAAAAAAATTTGAGGCGTTAAATGGTGGTTTAAAAGCTAACAAGCTTAAAGAGGCAATTTTTGCAGAGTTACAAATTCTAGTTATTGTTTGTTGTTACATAGAATGGTAGATTTTCTCAACAAGTAAGAAGTTTAATTTTTGTATTGCTACAAATTCGATTGTAAAACATTGAATGGTGAATTTGATTCTAAAAATATGGTGAATTTTCGTATTCTTACACATTCTTGTTATCTTGTTGTAAATATTTTAATTAAAAAATCTCTTAAAAGAAAGTTGTAAACAAATCATACGTCTTGTTTTATTTATACATTTTTTGGAACGTCAAATGGTGGATCGTCAACTTTTTATTTATTTAAAAAATACTTAAAATAATACAAAAAATTAAGAATATGGTTTTATTATATTACGGCAATTATTTGGTGCTGTTTATAATATCATTCATGTTCCACTTTGACAATCAAGGGATAGTTTTTTTTTTTTTGTATTATTGAACTTAACTATAATCCCAACTAAAATTTATAATATTTTGAATGATTATTTAAGCTTACAACTAATGGAACATTTATAGATAACAAAAAACGGGAACATTTTAAACTGCTAAATAATAAATTCAAAATATAAAACCGATACAACTTCACCAAGAAAACCAAAGATTTCGATGGAATTTATCAAAAATCAAATGATTGCAGCTCCAATTTTAAATGGTGTATATTCTACAAAATTTTCTATTTACAAAAAAATCTCAAAGAGCAATGCAATTCACCGAACCATTTTCACTTGTTCAAAATAGTTGATTTATAAATTTATTTGAGTATAAAACCAATTGAATCGATAAACCAAACTTTGGCGCCTATTTTCAAAATCGATATCAATTCAAAGGCATACCTACCTACTACGTTGAGTAACGTTTTTTCTCGATTAAATACTTATCTCTTTTTATCTCTCCGCAAGTTTTCGCACTCTCGTAATACTAAAAATATCGTTTTTACTCAGTGTCGTCGAATAACATAGTTTGGTTAAGACGTGTGTAGTTTTTGTTCTCTTCAAAAATGTTGACTGTAGTTTATTTGCTTGCCAGGTCAGTGCTTTGATTTTATTAATGCATCTATAATTAATCAAATTTTCAAATCAGTATTAAGGGTTACTTAAAAGTTGTATTACATCATTAAAACCACATATAATCCGTACTTTTAAAGTTACGAAATGTACAGATTTATTTAAAACAATTTAATCTAGTTTTCAATGACCTTTGCACTTAAAAATTACCAAATAAAAACCAGGCATAAAATTAATGACGCATACAACTTTAATACGACTTTGATTTATTTCATTAAATTAATTCAGAAATACTATTTTTTATTACAACTTCTAGCATTAAGTCGCCAAGCCCTATCATTTTTTTTTTAATTTTGTTAATTTACGAAACTCTATAAATACTCAAGATGTTCGTAAAAATTGCACCGTCTTCATTTATTGATTTTAATTTTTTATGTAGAGCTTCAAATTGTTAATCTCAGATAATTCCTTTTTATTTATTTTTCCCCGCATATTCTTTACTAAGGATATAAGTTTTTATTCAACGAGTTCCACGAATTAATTAAAATAAACAAAACTATGATTTCACACGCCCGAATTTCTAGGGTAAAAGCTAACAATTTTTTTTTTATTGGCTGTGTGACGTTTGCCCGCCGAGAAAAAACAAATAATCATCTCCAATGCATTCTCTTGTTTCGTGTGTGTGTGTGTGTGTGTGTGTTTTTTTTCAATTTTCTTGTAAATTAAATTAGTTTTTTTTTGTCTACTGATTCCAACCCAGTAACTTCAGATATCAAATCAGAGACTTTAACCACTGGACTACGAGTGGTCTTATCAATTCCTCAATTTACACAGCGATACAAAAACTTATTTTATCTGTTTTTTTTTTTTTTCAAGTACAGTTACTTTTTCAAGAGCCGTTTTTTGCAAATATC
This sequence comes from Agapetus fuscipes, assembly GCA_951799405.1. Lineage (NCBI taxonomy): Eukaryota > Metazoa > Arthropoda > Insecta > Trichoptera > Glossosomatidae > Agapetus > Agapetus fuscipes. The sequence continues at coordinate 5,168,298 of OX637345.1, read as the reverse complement.
AAAAGGAGCGGAATTTGCAAATAGCAGGGAATTTCAAATTTTTTTTACCTAGGCCCTAGAAGTCCTAGGGATATTAGGGCACATAACATTTTGTTATGATTTTCGAGGGTTCAATTCAATTAAAATTGCTGTGATTTATGTTTACACAATTTACTTCAGAACGGTTCACATACAGAGTCACATTACACCTTCGCCATGCAACGATCGATTGGCTTCTCTGGCCACAGAGAGCTTCGGTTCTTATTTATAGCAAAACTAGAATTGGAACATGCGAGACTTTAGTAGAACAGAAAAGCAATCTCGAATGATACAAATATCAAATACTAATTAAATAAGTAATAAGTACCTAACATCTAGAGACTTCACAGACTTTATCACAGACTAACACAGACAATCAAAACACACAATTACATATTCGTAACAATATTATATATGTATGAAATAGGAGCACATGAAGTAGTTAAAAAAAGTGGGATTCATGAATTTGTTGTTTTTTATGTTTGATTTGTGAAAGAGTGAACTTAAACTTTGTATTTTTTTTTAAATTAAATAAGACATTATCTGTAACAGGGAGGATTGATGACACTGGTGGGCCGAATTTGGCCCGCAGGCCGTAGATTGGAGACCACTGACATTATATCAATTGATAATCATTTATCAATAAACTGATCAATTGACAATGATTGGCGTTATATAAATTCGCCATCTGATTTTATGTTTCCTTTCAAGGAACACATATTTTACAGCGATAAAAAATATCAGTACCTACGTACAGAAATAATTCGAGAGATAAAAATAACTAAAACTTGCACATTGTGTAAATTAACAAAATATACAAATGAGTTAAATTAAAAGAATAGTTGATTCAAAAAAGGCACTATAAAAAGGTACAAGGATCCCTTGACTTATATGTTAGTATAAGGCTGGCCACCCATGCTGTAAAATAATGGTTCACTTTGTCAATGTCACCCCTGTTTCAGGGAACGTCGGCAAGAGTTGCAGGGTTTATGTGCATTTAATTTAATTTAATTAATTTTTGGTAATTTATACAGCGCCGTCATGTGACATCACCTCGAGGGCGCTTTACAAATATTAGATTATAAAATAAAATATAATACAATGTAAAATTGAAAACAGAATTAAAAACAATTTTAAAATAACAGAACAATGAAATTAAATAAAAATGTCGCTAGGTCAAATAATGAAATTAAAAAGTAAAAAATTATACAAATTAAATTAAAAGAGTCAAAAAATAGTCAAATATTATAAAAATTCTCGAATAGGTGTGTCTTTAGGCTTCGCTTGAAACCGTCGAGGTCAGAGGCCTGCCTGAGAATCAGAGGCAACTCATTCCAGAGCTTGGGACCTGCATGGCACAGAGCACGATCCCCATAGAAAGTTTTTCGTACTCTGTACGGCAGAACCAGCTCATGGGCCGCACTCTGCGCAGATCGCAGAGCACGATGCCTGTCCCCCAAATCTCTGAAACAGCACATCTCCCTGATATAATCTGGCGCCACACCAGTGACAGCCTTGTACATGAGGGTACACACTTTGTATTGTATTCGGGCCTCAAACGGTAACCAATGTAGATCCCGCAGGAGAGGTGTACAGCTGTCGTATTTTCCAGCACCGAACACAACACGCGCTGACGCCCTCATTACAGACTGCAGCCTGTTCAGCTGCGTATGTGGCAAACCTATCAGAATCGCGTTGCAATAATCAATCCTAGACAGAATCAGTGAAGATATTAAGGTTTTTAAACAGTCATTCGGTAAGTATCGTTTGACTGTCTTGATCTGTCTAAGATGATAAAAGCAAGACCCAACTGTGGTACCGATATGCTGCTCCATTGACAGGCCACTGTCCACGACGGCTCCAAGAATCCTTACGGATGTGCTAGGCCTAACACACACCCCACCAACAGCCAGGTCACCGACAGGTATCAAATGCTGTCTTCTTCTCGAAGCAAACCATATAACCTCTGTTTTGTCAGGATTCAGACACAGCTTCTTAGATGCTAACCAACTAAGCATCTTGTCAAAACAACTTTGAAATTTCCTTTCAAGTTGACACCTGTCAGCAACCTCACAAGGTGCATACATTTGTATGTCATCTGCATAGCAGCTAACATTGAGCCCAAATGACAGAGCAATGTCTTGGATTCCCGCAGTGTACAGTACAAACAGAATAGGTCCAAGGATTGATCCCTGCGGAACTCCGACCTCCAGCAGGCGCTCGGGAGTCTCATCTTCACCAAAACAGACAGTCTGCCTTCTACCAGACAGGTAGGAACTCAACCAACGGTGGGCAGAGTCTCGTACACCAAACCTCTGATGCAGTTCCCCAAGAAGTAGGTTTTTTTTTTTTTTTTTCATTTGAGGCTTAGATTTTAATTTGTAAGTACCGTAAACTGGGGTTACTTTGATCATTTTTTTACTTTGAATGGTCCTAGCGCTTCCAATTTATGAAACAAAATTATTAAAAAAAAACACAATAGTCGGTTTTGTGAGTACTTTGGTCTAAGTTAATTAAAGTTATGATTTTTTAAATATTGTTAGAACTAAAAAATTAAAACCAAGTGATCAAAGTTAAACCGTATGTGGGGTTCCTTTGATCACCCATTTTTTTCAATGGATTATCAAAGTGCACCGCAAAAATAACCACAGAAAAAATTAATATATAAATCATGACGATTACATTTCATTTTATAAGGTTTTTAATGCTTGGTACTACTTTGATAGGGACAATCAAATTCGAAATACATGAATAGCCCCAATCAGAGCATTTAGCCGCAGCCTTGAGCAGAGATTGTTCTTCTAAATTGGTAAAAACAGTTTGAGCGCACGATAGGGGATAGAGAAGACTCATCTCGATTTTCCCCGAAAAAAGAATAAAGGTATTGTGCCTCACAATACCATTTATTGCTTTTTCTGGTAAAATCGAAATGAATCTTCTCTATCCCCTATCGTGAATAGACACCCTGGAGTATTGATAAAGCTTCCCTTATACTTGTTGAATAAAGTTCCATATGGAATTTCGTATTCTCTCGAAGCATCTCGTATAGACATTTTTCTCTCAACTATTTCAGTGAAAGCTGCATTCAAACGATCTTCATGAGAGTTTTTATAATTTCGGGAACCAAGTTTTCTCTTGTAATCTCGCGGCATGTTAGTAACTGAAACAATATAATATAAAATAAAGCAAATAAATGAACACCATCCGAAAAAAGAGAAATGTCGCTGTATTGTTATGTTATGGGGTTACTTTAATCAATGATCAATCTCACCCCGAAGATTGATCAATGACACCCCGTGCAAAAATATCGCCCGTCATAAACATGCTTTTAAAGTTAGAAAGTCACAAATATTTTTTCACAGATTCCAAACACAATTCTCTCAATATAATATGCATTTCAATAGGTTAGTCTGAATAGCAAATTAGTCACAAACAAAGATTTGCCGGGTTTAAAAAGTGTAAACAAATTTCTAACTTACCATTTATTTTTTTAGCTATGAAAATAACTCACGCACACACGTCTTATTTAAATAGAACAGTGGCCGACTATCAGTGCTCCCAACGCTTGAAAAAATAATCCACTGGTGCGTTTAGTTTTTGCAAAAAAAGGATTTGTTTGACAAAGAGAAGTTTCGATCAATGTAACCCCGTCAGTCAAAGTAACCCCAGTTTACGGTACACACGCAGAATTTACACGTGTCTATTTGTGGGCTTGCTTACAATAATAATAACTACACAGTAAAAAAATATTAAACGGATATAAGACGAACCGTTATAAGAGAACTTACATTATTCTCGACTAGTTAGCGACGTAGCTAACGTCTTCAGGAGACACCCTCTCTGTGGGCATGCATTTGATATGAGTTTTGAATGTAAATATATCTTTGCAACTTAGATTATAAATTATTATATTATATGCCTGGATTACAAAATACAATCATTATTTTAGAATGAAAAACCACCAAAAAGTTTCAGCCAATTTCGAGTGATGTGGATACCAACGAACGTCATTTAATTTTTATTAAAAAGATAAAATTTTAATATCAAAATTTATATAAATAATCAATGAACTCTCTCATTTTTTTCATTAATTAAAACATAAAACTGAAGTTTCAAAAACTTCAAATTTAGGACATGTAGCCTCAGACTGAAGCTGATTTCAAACTTTCCAAGTCTCTCTCTTAACGACAGGCACAACGTAAAATATGTTGAATATTTCACAGTCGGAATAATAAATTACTTAAACTTTTATTTACGAATTCATTAAGCAAGACTTGCGCAGATTTTCTTGGCATATTTCGCGTAGAATCATTACCCGTTTCGCATCGGCCGGTCGCGCCATCGATATATAAGAAATAGATGGGCTAAGAAAGCGATCCTTTCAAAATAAGGAATGCGCTAACCCACTCATCATACAAAAATCCAAATTCAGTATTTCTTAAGAAATCCTGTGCGCGAGACTCCCTAGAAATCAGAGACTTTAGGGGTATATGACACTTGTTGTAGTGCCGCAGAGGTGTTTACGAGCTTGGTTATCGCTACAAAGCTCCAATACTCAAGCAAGACCCAGTTGCTGTAAGATTGTATGGACCTTTAGTGACCGGTCTTTGGTAAAGATTTTATGAATTTTTCAACCCGGCGAAAAGCATTATTGGAAATATCAATGGTATGTTTTTTGTGCTTCGCCGAGATTCGAACCCACAACCTTCCATTTACGCGTCCAAAGTGTTGCCACTGGACTACGGACCGGTCAAAGTCTATCAGGAACGGTATTTTCTAAAAGTACCAACAAAAAAAAAATGTTTTATAAAATGTAGAATAATATTTCATTTAAAAAACGATTCTATAATATAAATGATTACGTTCATAAAATTATTTTTTCATTCGTCGAAATATTTTGCCCGCGAAAGTGACAGCCATTTCTAGAACTAGTGATGTTCAAGTACATATGTAGGTTCTTGCTTATATTCAAGTACCTCTATGTAACTTCTGCACTCGTGGTAATAGATACTTACTTGTGAAAACCATCCCGTACACAAGGAGGTCAGATCATTTTTTAGTTCGGGATTTATCAGATACTAGCAGTACCCGGCGTGTTTCACTACGCCATTTGGGCATGTGGTATCAATTTTTTTCTACAGATAAAAGAGGAAACAACAGGATCAAAAAAAAAAGTGTGCTAATCGGAATCAAGCTTCACACAATTTATCTCTAGGTTAATCTTCACGTTTTCTAAAAAAAAAGGTCTAGGTACAACTCTTAAGCAGCAGAGCCAAGCATAGGGAAAATCAATTGCGGTGCTCCATTTATATTTAAGATAAAAAAAATCGGCTATATAACGTCACTCATCTAATCTATTCTAAGTTGCATGGATATAATTGTTACATTTGGAATTCACATTAAGTGCATGCCCACAAGCAGACACGTATAAGTTCACACTTGCACATTCTGCGTGTGAACCTACAACATAAAAACCCAAATCTCAAATGAACATACACCCTGCAACTCTTTACTGACCTTCCCTGAAACAGGGGTGACATTGGCAGAGTGAACCATTTTCTATTTATAGTTGGTCAGATGCATATTGACCTATACAAGAAAAGAATATAAACAATAAATTAAATTTTATAATCATACAATTAAAGAACTAATCTATAAAATTCACTATACTCTTTGAGCAAAGTGAAGAAATAAATGTATTCCAAACAATCAGGAATATTTTTCAATGTAACCGCACTGTGAAACGTATGCAGTTGGGGAAAATGCTTCATACAATATGATGCTATGCAATATGCTATGCAATATGCTATGCTTCATTTAATATGATGCTGAAATTATACATGTCAGCTTGTGGGAATGCATTTAATATAAATCTTAAATGATATATATCTTTGCAGCTTAGATTAGATTAGATTAGATTAGATGCACTTAAGTGTTTTTTCAACTATCTCCATAAAAGTGTTTAATTTATGTTGAATTTTTGACTCCCTGTCCTGTCTTTATCCCGGCCAAGTGAATTCACATTTTTTCCCCACATTTAAAATGTGCTCTATCCATTATTTCAATAAGTGAAAGTTTTAGGTAGTGCACACGGAACATTTTCTATTGACAACAAAATTGTAAGTCGCACGGCCGGGTTAGGTAAAAGGCAAACATTTTGTTTATCTTGGTTGCTTTGGACCATTGTCACATGGAAGAAAGACGTTTAACCGCCGAGAAAAAAACGATCTGTAAATTTGTGGTGAGTATATAATTTTACAGAAATGCGTTTTTTGAAAAAACAACTATATTATGTATATTTTAATTAAAAGTATGTTTCAATAAAAGGTTTTAATAATAATAATATATTTCAATATGGTCTTCTAGTTGTGACCTACGAACTTTCGTTTATCGTATTTTTTATAAGTGCGGGATATAAAAGCTTTCTTACATTTCTAAAATTCAACTTGGAATACTTGAATAACATTTTTTAATTTGGAACTTTTGTCTAGGCCAGGGGTCGGCAACCTTTTGAGTCGGAAGAGCCAAAAATTAAAATTTACAAATTTCAAAGTTTTTCCTTGACTTATAGGTTGGTATGAGGCTGACCACCCATACTGTAAAAAATGGTTCACTTTGCCAATGTCGCCCCTGTTTCAGGGAAGGTCGGCAAGAGTTGCAGGGCTTATGTTCATTTAAGATTGGGTTTTTATATTGTAGTTCCACATGCGGTATGTGTGAGCGCGAAATTATGCGTGTCTGCTTATGGGAATGCATTTGATGTGAATCTCAAATGATACATATCTTATTTTGGATTTGGATTTGTAAAGAGCCACAAATGTTTTTTTGCCAACAATAAATAGCGTCGATGGGGCGGGAGGAGGGTGGGGGGTGAAAAGCGAGTACAAGTAGCGGAGAGATCGTTAATCGATTCAGAACGATTTAGTTTTTTTCGATCAGAAGTATAATTCTGTGTTTTTTTTATATTTGCGTATGAAGCTAAAGAGCCGTAACTTCACACCCAAAGAGCCGCATGTGGCTGGTGAGCCGCAGGTTGCTTACCCCTAACCAAACCGATATCGATCCACCATATTTGTAAAAAGTCCGGTCTATAGCTTAGTTGGTAGAGTAACTGCATTCCATGCCGAGATCTCGAGTTAGAATCCCACTGAAGTTGTCAGAAATTATTTCTCGTTTCAGTGTTTATTTCTAACCCAAAATAAAATACCGGCAAGGCTTACTCAGCCTTCATAAGAAATGAGTGTCAAGCCACTCAGGAGCTGAATAACATCCATTTCAAGTTGGCGTAAAGTAAAAGTTACTGGGTTGTTCATTTTAGATTTGGATTTTAAATTATGAGTAGGTACACATGCAGCATTTGTAAGCGTGAACTTACATGTGTCTACTTGTGAGCATGCATTTTATATGAATCTTTAATGTAAATGTATATTTGCAACTAAGATTATGTATTGTAGTTGAATATAATGGTCTTCTTCTATTGGGTGGTTTCAAAATTTACCGACCTCGTTGCTGAAATATTGAGAATTGAGAACCATTGTTTATTTGATCACCATCAAACTTCACAGGATTCATTCTAAAAATATGTTACATGTTTCCTGAAAATTTCGTCAAAATCGGATGAGCGGTTTATGAGTATAGGGAACATACATACATACATACATACATACATACATACATACATACATACATACATACATACATACATACATACATACATACATACATACATACACACATCCTTCTTTATAGATATAGATAGATAGATTGCATTCCATGCCGAGATCTCGAGTTAGAATCCCACCGAAGTTGTCAGAAATTATTTCCCGTTCAGTGTTTATTTTAAACCCAAAATAAAATACCGGCAAGGCTTACTCAGCCTTCATAAGAAATGAGTGTCAAGCCACTCAGGAGCTGAATAACATCCATTTCAAGTTGGCGTAAAGTAAAAGTTACTGGGTTGTTCATTTTAGATTTGGATTTTAAATTATGAGTGGGTACACATGCAGCATTTGTAAGCGTGAACTTACATGTGTCTACTTGTGAGCATGCATTTTATATGAATCTTTAATTTAAATGTATATTTGCAACTAAGATTATGTATTGTAGTTGAATATAATGGTCTTCTTCTATTGGGTGGTTTCAAAATTTACCGACCTCGTTGCTGAAATATCGAGAATTGAGAACCACTGTTTATTTGATCACCATCAAACTTCACATGATTCGTTCTAAGAATATGTTTCATGTTTCCTGAAAATTTCGTCAAAATCGGATGAGCGGTTTATGAGTCTATAGGGGACATACATACATACATACATACATACATACATACATACATACATACATACATACATACATACATACATACATACACACATCCTTCTTTATAGATATAGATTTTCATACTTTCGACTACACTAGTAACAAATACCGCTGCCATGGTGATTTCATGGGTTTCTATGGTGATATGTATATATAGATTGGAGACGAAATAGAGACATCGCACGTTTAATAATAAAGAGAAATAACTCAAAAATTGAGAAAATTGAGATTTTGTAATAAAACGCAAGAACAATGCGAGAAGAATAGGTAGAATGCGACAGCCGTTCAATTTGGATGAATATGACCGAGATAAAACATCGGTCGCCTTTTTCATCCCATACAAGTTGTACTGGTTGTCTGAACTTCAAACGTGATTTCCCAACATTCTTTTTTTTTAGTTTTTGCTCTTTATACGTGCGACATGTTCACATATAAAATGACAAAAACATTTCATATGTCGTGAGCGAGACAGCACTATCAACCATGTATGGCGTCAAAGACGGTGCATCGTGTCGATTGGAACTAAATCACATTCATAGCCACGCCATTGAATACTACCTCCATTGGTCGCACTCAAAAACATTAAGCGCCCTCGACAGCAGAAGTTTTTATCTCCTCTCGACATTTTCCCCACTTAAAACTTTTGTAACTTTCATCCCTCGTCCACGAGTAGCCCTAATATTTTACTTTACCATAAAGTACAGTAAACTTGCGTGTTATACTTCTATGTAACTTCTGCACTCGTGGTAATAGATACTTACTTGTGAAAACCATCCCGTACACAAGGAGGTCAGATCATTTTTTAGTTCGGGATTTATCAGATATTTTCATACTTTCGACTACACTAGTAACAAATACCGCTGCCATGGTGATTTCATGGGTTTCTATGGTGATATGTATATATAGATTGGAGACGAAATAGAGACATCGCACGTTTAATAATAAAGAGAAATAACTCAAAAATTGAGAAAATTGAGATTTTGTAATAAAACGCAAGAACAATGCGAGAAGAATAGGTAGAATGCGACAGCCGTTCAATTTGGATGAATATGACCGAGATAAAACATCGGTCGCCTTTTTCATCCCATACAAGTTGTACTGGTTGTCTGAACTTCAAACGTGATTTCCCAACATTCTTTTTTTTTAGTTTTTGCTCTTTATACGTGCGACATGTTCACATATAAAATGACAAAAACATTTCATATGTCGTGAGCGAGACAGCACTATCAACCATGTATGGCGTCAAAGACGGTGCATCGTGTCGATTGGAACTAAATCACATTCATAGCCACGCCATTGAATACTACCTCCATTGGTCGCACTCAAAAACATTAAGCGCCCTCGACAGCAGAAGTTTTTATCTCCTCTCGACATTTTCCCCACTTAAAACTTTTGTAACTTTCATCCCTCGTCCACGAGTAGCCCTAATATTTTACTTTACCATAAAGTACAGTAAACTTGCGTGTTATACTTCGCTTTACAGTAAAGAAAACTTTAGTGTTTTACTATGTCGTAAAGTGTATTCTGCCCAGTTTTTCTATGGATTACCGGGTAAAAAATTTAGGAGCGTATCGTCCCCTTAGTGCTTGTTTGTCTTATGTTCATCAGAAGTAATTACACATGAGCAATGTTTGTATGTGTACTGGACCAATGTGTCTTATGAAAACTAGATATTGATTTTAAAAATATTTAAAACATCTCTCGTATTATCGTGTTTTACGTTTTTTTTCTTAGCTCACATTGTGTAGAATGTGATGCATAAGATAATATCATTGAAAGATCATCTTTGAGTAAAATGATAAATAAAATATCAATCGATTAAATTAAATATTTACATTTTTGTATGAAAAACGTAAGCACAAAAACAATACTTTTTTTTTGAAAAAGCAACTAAAAGCCTTGTGGTTCTCCTTGCATATCCAACTCTTAAATATTTTTTTAATGTTAAGTCGCCATTTGATATCAATTCAAATGTAGGTACGATGCTAATTCTCGAATTAATATTTTCGACACGTTTTTTTTCAACTCTGGACTTTAATGGCGTCTACTCAATCCGAATAGTAATGGCGCGGTCCCAGGTGCCAGCACAGAGCCGAATCAAAAAAGTAATAAATAAACAATCCATTAGACTTTTTAAATTTTTATAGTTTGATCAATGTTCAAATTCCTGCTGCTTCACCTTTGTTATTACCTATTTGTCGTAACTCAATATTTGTATTTCTCTATGGTTTTTGTCTTGTCAATTTTGTAATAGTGTCCTCTTGATAATGACGTGAACAAATCGAAAGTACTTGAAGTAAAATAAACTCTCAATTTGTGAAAATAAAACTCTGTGTGTTTTTAAGTTCTTATAATTCCTTATAAACACAGATTGATAACATTTTTGACATTGTACTAAAGTAAATGCAGTAAATTGCACTTATAGTGTGACTTCTTACCTCGCTCACTTGCTGGTCGCTTATGGCTTCTATAACCTATTTATTTTTACAGTTAAGGGAGCTGGCCTTTCACCAACTATTCCACATGAAATGGGGGTTTCTCACCTTCCGAGGGGCTGGTTCTCATTTTTTGTAAAAGCTTAGTAAACCTTGTTAGTATTTTATTGCAGAATAAAGTCTGGAAAAAATCACATTATTTTTAACCTGAGAATGTTGTACTAGCCGTATGTACCTATATTGCGTAGAAGAGAGTAAAAACGGTCAAAGGGCTTTCTGAATGTTAAAAATTTTGTGATACCACGGCCAAATGTTGGAATTTTGCACATAAACTGTTTTTTTTTTTTACTTTTTGCCGTATCTCCTCCAAAAGGGTCGCATTTGGCGAGTGAAACCTGTTTATTTTCACATGTCAAGAGACCAATCTTAAAGTTTGTTTAAAGTTGGGAAAGTCCCGATGAACATCGTGCCTACCTATCAGTGCACTAAATTGATAAGTACCTACTCATATTGCATTAATTGTGGATTTATGTTATCTTCTTCAGGTAAACTAATAAATACATCGATGTTTAAAAACACGTACATCAACAAATGCATACGTTCGCTCTATACGTTCGATTTCACATCATTTTGCATGACAAATCACTTTTATTATATTAGACAAGAAACACTGTAAAAATATTTCTTATCTATTCCACCGATTGCATTATACAGTTCTGGTTTGAGATTGATCACAATATGCACTGCAAAAATTGTACAACATTCTTGCTTGTTTCAGCGATAAACGAAAACCTATAAAACCTTTTAACAGAGCTTATGTCAATTTGAGATTTTGGTTTTAATTTTGTAAGTACACATGCAGCATGTATACCCAAGCGCGAATTTACACGAGTCTGATTGTGGATATGTGTACATTCAACATGAATCTTAAATCTAAGTTTGCAGCTCAGAATATAGATAATACAGTGACCACAAAATCTCTGTTAATGTTACTCCATCCATCTTTATAATATACTTACTAGCTCTTTCAATTACCCAACATCGTTTTTCACATTTAATATTCACTGTTCATTACTTCCTCAGGCTTTGTCTTCCACATTTTTATCAACTTTTTTGAAAACAAATAAAATGATTGGAAAACTTTACTTAAAATAATTGAATAAATCCGGCCCTGCCAAAAATGTTACAGTAGGTACCTACTAGCTATAGACATCTAACTTTTGTCAGGTTGGACTGGGGTGCTTTAGTACCCACCTGATGTATACGGTTTACCGTTTCCATGTTATATAAGTGTATCCATGTATACGGTATAAGCGTATCCATGTAAACAGTTCATGATGTAAACATTTAGTTGATTTGTCGGATGTTGAAAGTTTCCTGGGTGGATCGAGTCATAAACGCCGAGGTTATTTCCCGTATGAATACCTGACAAAACAAATAAAAGGCAAAAAATAGTTTATTTCGGCCACGTAATGGGAAATGAGAAGTATTCACTTCTGCATCTCATCAAATACAGAGAAGAATTGAGAGAAGACGAGCTCCAGGTCGAAGAAGAATATTTTGATAGGAAAACTTAGGACAGCGGCTTGGCAAAAGCACAAGATTTCTCTTTCGTGCCGCAGTTACAAAGGTGCGAATCGCTATCATGATCGCCAATCCATATCCATGTAGGGTATATGTGTATCCATGTATACTATTTAAGTGTATCCATGTATACTGTATAAGTATGTCCATGTATACGGTATTAGTGTACCCATGTATACAGTATAATTGTATCCATATATTATACTGTATAAGTGTATCCATGGAAGGGTAGACACTTACAGTGCCTCGAGAAAAGAATCACTGCCTTAGAAATGTAGGTCTACCGTCCGATGTCTAGCTTTTGTCAGGAAAGACTGGGGTGCTTTAGTACCCACCTGATGTATATGGTATATCGTTTCCATGTTTTATTGTGTGTACTTGAAAGTACAAGACGTGTATCCATGTATACCGTATAAGTGTATACATATAATAAACTGTATAAGTGTATCCATGTATCAGCGGCGAAGGGTGATGATTTTCAGAAGGTAACCCGATTGAGAAACCATACCATAGTTTGTCAGGACAACAGGCCTGTAGGTCCGTGAGGAATCGACAGTCGCGTGTATTCGGCTGTGTTCGTCAGTCTGCGATCGAAGTTCGCGCGGTTTTCACAAACCAGGTTGTTAGTTTATTTTTTACCAATTAAATAAATACTTTGATACGTTACTTTTTGCGGAATTTAAAAAAAGAAGCCAATGGTAATTGTGCTATTAAGACCCTGCGCCACTGCCATGTATACTGTATAAGTGTATCCATGTATACTGTATAAGTGTATCCATGTATACTGTATAAGTGTATCCATGTATACGGTATAAGTGTATCCATGAATACAGTGTGGCAGCTGATATTGGCTACATCTAGCTGGCGCTATTATGGCCCGCTGAATGTTCAATTATTCATTTCCCATCTGGCGGCCGCCTTGCCCGTCTGCCACCAAAACTCAATCCAATTTACAGATTTACTGTTACCGTCCAGCGTTAGCACTTGGCGCGTTGAATGACGGTGGCTTTTATCGAGAAGTAATTTAAGATCTTTCGTATGTGATAAAAAAACAGTTTTAGATAAAATTGAATATTTTAGATGAGAGAATTTGTAAATCCAAACGTACAAAGGAAAAGTTAATCAATTTTCATTCAGATCGTGTTGCGTATTATTCAGTATGCCAAAATAAATGAGGCATTTAGAATGATTGTAAAATTATGAGAATATAAGATTCTGAAAAAGAGGTAAATATATATGTAATTTTATGTATTTCCCTTTTACATTTTTATCATTTTCGGAAAATATCCTACATTAGGTACAGCCTTTCATTCCATTCGACTCGTATAAAAAAAATATATTAAAAATAATATCACAAGTGTCTCAAATCCTTTTTATGTTCTCTTTCACATACGAGTATAATGAGGTCCGCACGTGAATTAGCATAGACAATATTGTGTCGTCACTGGGCCGGGTTGCTAGGGAAAAAATCTTAAAATATTTTATTATGGCAGTCGCATACTAGAAAAGTTACAAATTCAAAACCGTTCCGACCTCATTCTGAGATTTCAGTGTCTTACTTTCACAATAGTATTTCTACCTGAAATGGGTAATCCTTTACATAAGATATCCACAAGTACAGGAAAAATTATTTGAAATACTTTTAAATTTATGAGTACTTAATTCAATCATTTTGACCCGATAAGTTAATTGGTTTCATTTTCATACTTGGATGGTTCTAATTTCATCTAATATTTTTGCCCTTCAAAAGTTTGGATACCAATTATCATAGACGCAAGAGTCCATATATGTTTGTATTATAATAGGCACTAAAGGCTGGTTCGGACAAGGCGAGTAATTTAGCCAAGTAACGAGTAATTTAGTGGCTAAACGTGTGCGAACCCCAACAATTTAGTCCAGTAGTTAAGTCAATGGTTTAGTCAAGCCGATCCATTTCATTCTATTTTTTCGGGCAAGTAGCGGCCCCGCCCACCGTCCGTGGGCGAGTGTTGCCGAGAAGCCACGGAAAAGTCCGAGTCCGAAGAGCCACGGAAAAGCCCGAGTCCGAGTCGAGTTTATTAGCGGCCGCGCCATTGGCCGCTCACTCTTGGCGGGGAAACGGAAATGCAAGAATGGCGGCAATTTAAATTGGCTGCAGTTTGAAAAGATAATGCCCGTTTTCAGCAAGAATATTTAAAGATAAAGTGCTGTTTAAAAATATTTAAGTACTTAAGAACTTCTTATATTTGCGAGCCCAATGTTCCGCTCCCTAAACTTAGCGACCTGTCAGTGAGGTTATGTCATGTTTAAACTGTAAATAAGTGGATATGCACACCGATATCCTTGGTTTTTTAGAAACTCTTGAGAATAAAGAAGTTGCTAGGACTTATCTACGTCCAAAAAGTTTTGAGAAAGGTAATTTTTTTTCGATAAGAATAGTATGACATCAATTTTTGGTGCGGATATCAGCTGTCAAAAATACAATCATGTAGCTCCTTGCTGGATGAAATTGTAGTAATTTTTAAGTTTTCGGACAATAGAGCTGTACAAATATAGTTTTGGTAAAGATGTTGTGGAAATAACTATTATCGTCCATGAATTTATTACGTATTTAAAAACATCGATCTTTTACATTGATCGATGTTTATAGGTACCTACCATAAATTTGTCATATCACAGGCCTTATGATATCCTTCAGATGGATTTTTACTTATTGTTTTGTACAGAAACAATTCAGTGACACACGGGGATAACTGATTAGAGGCATTACAATTTTATGCCACTGTAAGCCATCAGCTGGTATCTGTGACAGACGTGAGAGGCGTATGTAGCAGGATTGAACAAGTTTCTCGCGGTCAGCCTCTGAAAAGTTGAACCATGTTTCTTCTTTAACTTGATAATTGATTGGTGACCGCCGTGTATTTGAAATGCCGATTTTACATGTCGAATATTGATGTTAATTGTCAACAACGAAAAACGCAACAGAGAAATGCATCTGAATGCAGCTGCAGACTGCGAGCCGTATTATAGTGTGTGCATACAAAATATACTTTGTACACATCATTGAAAAGATAAAAATCCAATTAAAAAATAATGTTTGCAGGGTAAATGGTAGATATTATTATAAATATCAAATAGTCATGTGTTGTTTTTATTTAAAATGTGTATATTATTTTAAAAACCATAAAATACATTTCGAATTTACAAAAGTCGAGTTTCGAAGTTGTTTGCTAAACAGGCTCCTAGCTAGGTGGCCGGGCATAAATCAGTTAATATTACCAAACCATAGCCAATTTAAAGGGCTTTATAATAACATGATTTTAATACTCAATTAATATTTTCAAACTGCAGCCAATTTAAATTTGCCGCCATTATAGAAAGGGCTTTCTGCAGCCAACTTCTCACTTGTGTACTGTACTGGACCGTAATGCGAACGCTTTACGGGCGAGTAGCGCCCCGCCCACCACTAAATTACTCGGTACTTGACTAAATCAGTGGCCTCGTGCGAACTAGCCTTAAGACCTTTTTTTACCTTTTTACATAACTAAAAAAACCTTTCCATACAATCTTAAATTCAGGTATCATATTATCATATTACAATACATCGAATGCTGTACGGTTTTAAAATTACGGGTTCCGGAATGTAGGATAATAAGTACCTACAATTTATAAGTTGAATTCAGAATTGATTTTTCAAAATGTAAAGTCGATTAGTAGAACCTTCGTGGCTTAACAAAAAAGGGGTTAGTCTTTACGTAATACATAGAAACAACATATTTTTATCCGAATACCGAACTAAAAAAACCCCTATTTTAATTCTACCCTACCTTCCCCAAAGTAGTATAATATGACTAAAACAAAATATTATATATTCTCAAATAAATTATTTTTTCGCTGATTTTGAATTGGTAGGTACGTCTCATATTTATAGGAATATACTCATACATTATAGCATTAAATCCTACCTAGATTGCAATATTATATTTTTGTGGTTTTGAATAAGTATTTGAAATGTGATTCTTGATAGGTGCTAGATACAATCTTGAGATCATTTTTCTATAGCCATGGCCAAAAGTATATACCCATACAATTTATCCAAGTTTATAGTACCTACCTACATGGTCGTAACTAGCAAGGGATAGGGGGGGGGGGGGGGTGGCAGCTGCCAATGTATCTTTTACAACGCTGGTTCGATTCCCGTAACCATAACTTTGACCCTGGTTCAATAGATGTAATCGGATAATTACTTACAATACATTCATTAAAACAAAATAAATTAATTAGAGGACTTATAGGTTGTTATGAGGCTGACACCCATACTATAAAAAATGGTTCACTTTGACAATGTCGACCCCTGTTTCAGGGAAGGTCGGCAAGAGTTGCAGTGCTTGTGTTCATTTGAAATTTGGGTTTTGTTTTTAGCACATAAGAAAGAGCGGATTTTTTAAAGTAAGATAGCATTCATAACTCATTTATGACCAAAACGTCGCTTACTTCCTTTTAACCGTCGATTTCAGGATAAATATTTTCTCCTTTGAAATTGACTGAAGTGCTAACGATGGCTCCAATCGAACTTAAATTTGAAATGTCAATATCAAGCCCAAATGTTTTTTACCCTATATTTCCTACCCAGTAGGCGCATATGCCTGTATGGGATGCACGCCCCTGGTTCACATCAAATCGAACAATACGTACTCTAGTTACCGCAAGTCTTTGCTTAAATCGTCCTCCATCTGGTACTTAATCCAACTTTAATTCCTTTTGTGAGAGCTTTCGTGATCCGATTAAGGTTTTAATTTAAAAAGTCAATAGGGGAGCTTTCTGGAAAAGTTGCGTAAATTCCTCTCCATCGCGTAATTTTAAAAAATACATGAAAGATGCAACAGCACCCCTGGTGTGTGATTTAGTTTTCATACTTTTTTTTACATTTACGTGATCGAGGGGAGTTGTATACCTACTAGGGGTTCAGAATATTAAAATGACCCAGTTCCCTGATGATTCAATTTTTCAACACTGTTTGCTATTTCTCTCTTTAATTTCTGTACCTTAGAGCATAAACAACGGAAGTCCACTTTTTTGCGTTTTTGAGTTAAGAGGGCATCTGCCAAAAATTCTTTTGAGTTGAGAAGAAGAAGAAGTGCTCGAGTTGATAAAATGTCTCGTAAAAGCATAGCGTAAAAGTAAAACGAAACTACACCATCTTGTGCACGAATATAATCATAGATTCTGCATAAAAATTTTAACTCTTGTGATACAAATAAAAAAAAAACAAATTTGTAAGGAAAGCACTTCTTGTGAACAGTTCTTTTCCTACACATCTGACATATATTGTAAACCGATCGCGTGTTCCCATTCCACGACCTAAAAGGAATCTTTACTCGGACAAGCACACGGAAAAAAATTAATTCATCAAGTAGTTTCAGTTTTTCCATATTTACTCAAAAACTATTGACATTATAAAAAAACGGTTTCGATACTACACTAGACAATGTATAGTTCTATAAATAGAATGAAAAAAAATATTTCCAAAACATAGCACACACGAGAAAGTAGCTACAGAAGTGAAAAAAACGTATTTTTTTAAATATTTTTTTGTGGTCGCAATTTTTAAGTTATATATTTTGTTTAAACTTTATAATTAAGATAAAAAATTAATAAACATGCTTGATTTTTTTCATTACTGTCACTTTTTTGCTAAGACCATAAAGTGTAAGAAACAATAACGGCAGATTTAGGGTATGAGACTTCCGTGTGCTGTCTGAGAAAAGATTCCTTTTAGGTCGTGGAATGGGAACACGCAAACCGATCTCTTTCAAGGAAATATTTTTGTCTCTGTCACACAATTCTGCGCAGGGTTGCTTCTGAATCAGAAAAAAAATAATAAAAAAAGAAGGACGTTTATTTTTCTTATAAATTTTATTATTAATACCAATTAATGAAAGTTTTAAAATTGCAACCGATATTGGAAACCAAAACTTTTAAAATGGTCATCTAAATTGTAAACCAAAACTGTTCAGACTTTATTAGAAGGTCCGAACATTTTTGAAATTGGAACTTTCTTGTACTGCTATCCTTAGCAACCAATAAAAAATATTTGTTTGCCAAGACTCAAACTAAAAGAATACGTTTACTTGCCGAATAAAAAATTCCAAATTCAAAAATGTTCGAACCTCATTAGCGTTGTTGAAACATCGCAAGTTCGAATCCTGTCATGTCTAAACTCCTATCGATGATAGCTTTGACCCTGGTATAACAGACGCTATTAGGTAGCTGTAAGTTTATAATTCATTCTAATCTAATGTTATATAATATGTACATTGCAGATATACACTACATTTGGAATTCATATTATGTGTATGCACACATACAGACGGGTATAAGTTTGCGCTTACACATGCCGCATGTGAATATACAACATAAAAACTCATAATCTCAAATGCCCTTCAACTCTCTTGTCGATTTTATCTGAAATAGGGGTGACAACCTATAAGTTGTGGAAGACAAACATATAATTAACTCAACTCAACTAAGCTATACATATAGTGTAACTTGGTGCCGCGTTATCCCCGGAGGAGTCGTGTGGCGAGTAAAATAATGACTTTTTAATTGATGATGTTCAAACCTGTTTCTAGCCAGGCAAAATAGGTTAGTGAAGTGTATTGCTCTTCACAAATCTGTTTTAAAAACAAGTATTGTCTAACTTCAAAACGATTTATGTATATATTTTTTTTAAATAAAGAAAAAAACCATTCCTTTGAGTGGAGACCCTGCAGAAGTGCCCGCGCGGATTTACACACATACTTACAAAGTCCGAATTGCGTGTTATTAAACATTTACGGTTAAAAGGAAATAGGGGCATAAGTGACGTTTTGGTCAAAAATTAGTTATGAATGCTATCTTACTTAAAAACTTCCACTCTTTTTAATGCTTTCCCTTCCATAGATCTACGATGACCTTTTTTGTTGTTTATGTCCAAGCAAAAAAAACGGGTTTCGAAATATGGTTTTGGTGTTACCGACAAGATTTTGGCCTTTTTGTCCTAAAGGCGCTTTGCACAAAAAAAATCGTAAAACCACATGAATGGGAATGCCAATAAATGCCTTTATTTTTTTTATTTAAGAGCGGTTTTGATTTTTACAATATCATACATAATAAAAAAGTTATGCCCATTTTTCTGCAATCTCAAACTTTAAACTGCTCTCCTGAATAATTTAGTTTTTTTAACTGTTAAGAGTTTGAGTATTCACACAGTGAAAAATGATTTTTACAAGGAATTATAAAATTTTTGAGTAATTATTTCACCTCGAGTACTTTCGACTTGCTTATGTCATTAGAATGTCCTCTTGAAAATGACGCAATCGAGTCGAAAGTACTCGAGGTGAAATAAATACTCAATTTATGAAAATAAAACTTTTTAAATTTTTATAATTCCTCATAATTTAGTTTTTGTCGCTTATCCGTATCACCTTTTTACCTCGATATCTCGTTGTGTGTGTGTGTAGGCGTTCGCAGCCAAGCCAACATTTTTTTTTGTTGTAAATCGGAGCGTCCTTCTGCTTCCGCATCTCAAATGCTACTGACAAAATGTAGGTATAAACAGCCGCTTTATATTGCCGTACGAGATTTGTATCGAACTTTTCAAGCTGTTTTTTTTATATTTTATTTTGTAAAATTTACATGCATTATTACGAAAAAAAAATGCGGACAATTTTGAGTTTGATTAATAAACTTACCATTTATATATATTTTTTGTATACTTTCGTTCTACAAACTCAAGTTATTCATTGAACCCAGATAGCATTATTTCGTAATATTTTATAAGTTTGTGTTCATTTTGACAGAATTCAAATAACTTTTATCAATTTTTGAAACGGACAATTTGTAGTTTATACATTTCTTTATTTTATTTTGACAGTAACAGTTTAAAAAAAAGAAGGAAACATAGTGGACATTTAAAACCCAGAACACCGTTTTGGACGTATTCGCTCTATGGGGTCTTAATGATGCAGAAATTATTATAATTACTTGTTCTATAAGTGGTAAAAATATTGGAGTCCTCGGACTCATATTACTGAGATATCAAATGTAATAAAGATGGGATGCACATAAAAGTGCGAGCATAAACCACGGAAGTTCCACATACGGAAGTTATGATGGTTTTATAAAAGTGCACATTTTCACTAAAACTCGTCTCCTGCACATTTTACTAAATGTGACTACCGTTGTTTATGCTCTAAGCCTAAGGTACAGATTTATTCTTTCGTTTTCATTTTTTCAAGGTATTTTACACGTTAATACCACATGTACCTACACACTTTTTTTTCAATTTTTATTTTATTGTAATTTCTTAGTTTGTTTTTAATTTATATCCTTCAAATTCCATTACTTACTTAGAGGTTTTTGTTTTTGTTTTACTGACCCCTCATGCTGTAGGTAAACCGAGGTTCATTTTTGCAGGAGTTGCAAAATTTATGTTCCCGTGAGGTTTGGTTTATTTTGCAAGTACAAAGTAACACAGCATGTCACATGCTGCATGTGTAAACGCAAATTTGCACATGTCTGCTTGTGGGCGTGCATTAAATATGAGCGTTAAATGCAATATATCTTTGCAACTCAGATTATAGATTATAAAATAGTAACTCAATGACATCTGTTTAACATTAAATTTTATCAAAATTAGTTTTTTTATTGAAAAACATAGCTGAAAAACCTGCAATAATGGTTAATAAAAGCACCAAATCCCTATTTCCAGCCGCAGCATGTAAAGTAAAGATGGCCATGGTGATTGCCAATCTTTGTTAGAAGTGACACATAAAAAAGAAAAATACTTACTAAAAGAAAAATAATAACAACCAATATTTTCACAATTTTTGAGTATAAATTCCTAATCTAAAAGAAAGCAGGTAGGTTTATTCTGGCAGATATTGTTCCTTAATAAGTCTCTAACAGCTTTCTTCTCTCATTTTCCAGGATGGGGGCCTACGTAAGCTACCTGTGGTGGGGGGGGCAGGACCCTGACGCAGAGGACCCCATCTCCGGCCTCAGCAAGAGAGACATCCACCTCATCAGGGCCTCCTGGGCCAAGGTCACGGCCGACTCCGTGGGATCTGGATCTGAACTATTGATACGGTGAGACTGAATACCGTTGAGGTGTTATATGCACCATGAGGAATTACTTGAGAAAACCAGCTCCAGGAGCCTGGAATCTCGGCGCAACGGTTCTCTTATGGTGCTTTGTTACAAGATCATTAATGGCTTAATTGACAGCCCCACCCTGTTAGAGAGTTTTGAGCTTTATGTGCCAGATGGCTACGGCCGGGGAAGACGGCATGAACTTTTTCATGTACCGCTGTCCCGTACCGACGTCATGGCACAACATGCCTTAACTCGGAGTGTTACTCTGATTAACTCCGCTGACATAGACATTTTTTATATTAACTTAGAATCATTCAAAGATCTAGTTAAAGAGTTCCTCCCAGCTTGTTAATGACTGTGTGAGGGTGCACTGTAATAAGGGAAACCTGTTGTGCACAAAAAAATAAATAAAAAAATAAGGCCCAGTATACCTACTCAATGCTAGCATAGGGGTCTAATATCATAAAAATGACCTCCTATAGCTTTAAATCTTAAAAAAAGTATTTTGAAATATACTCTGGCTTATGGCTATTTGAAATATACCTTCAGGGGCAGTGATATTTGTAAACAAAAATAAAATTGATAAAAAGAAATAAAAAAATAATGTAAAAATTGTTACAAATATAATTGCTCAAGCAAAAATATTTAGGTAAGCAATAAATAAATAAATATATATCGACGGTTAAAAGGCAAGCGACATAAACTAAATTGTTCAGGAGAGCAGTTTAAAGTTTGAGATTGCAGAAAAATGACAACCAAAAATCAAAACAGCTCTAAAATTAAAAAATATAGGTAGGCATTTATTGGCATTCCTATTAATGTGGTTTTATGATTTTTTTATGTCACAAATGCCTTTAGGACAAAAAAGGCCAAAATCTTGTAGGTTACACCAAAACCATACTTCGAAAACGCAGTTGTTTGCTTGGGCATAAACAACACAAAGATCATTGTAGAGCTATGGGAGTTAGCGCATTAGAAAGAGCTGAAAATTTTAAGTAGGATAGCATTCATAACTCATTTTGACCAAAATGTCGCTTATGCCTTTTAAACCATATGCACAAAAGTGAACTCAAACTGTAATTTTTTAAATAAATACAATAGACTTTTATTGTGTGAACTAAACTCAAACAAATAGAACCAAAAATAATTTCCTGACAAATATTGAAAAGGCTCAACTAACGCTGAGAAGTGTTATGTATTTGTGCCATATTTTTTATTACTTTTATAAATAGTACCCACCTAAATCTTCTTTTATTGATTTAGAATAGAGGAATCAGACAATTTTGAATCCAAATTGAATGCTTTTTCTTTTGTTCATTTCAGATTTTTTAAGGCATACCCCGACAACATGCAATTTTTCCGCACATTCAAGACCATGGGCCTGGAAGAGCTTAGAGAGAATAAGCAATTCCAGGCCCATTCTCTCAGCATCATCAGCTCGCTAAGCGACATTATCGACAACTTGGAAAAACCTGAACTGGCTGCCGTCATGTGCGCCAAGCTGGGGAGCACTCATGGCCAAAGGAATATCAGTGAAAAGGAATTTGATGTAAGTACAAAGTAAATTATTTCCAATTCTATACATAAAGCCTTTATCCATACTATAATGGACTCACACAACTAAGCTACACACATAGTGTAACTTTTCCCCGCACTGTCCCTGAAGGATTTCGCATGTGGTGAGTAGAACCTATTTATTTTTACAGGTAAAGGGAGCAGCTTTACGCCAACCACGTCAGTTGAAGTGAAGGTTACCCAGCTCCCGAGGGGGCTGGTACTCATTTCTTGTGAAGGCTGAGTGAATCTTGGCGGTATTTTATTTTGGGTTTTGAAATAAACACCGAAACAGGAAATCATTTCCGACATCCTCGGTGGGTTTCGAACTCTAGCTCTAGGCATGGCATTCAAGCATTCTACCAACTGAGCTATAGACCGGACTCAGGACATTCAAAATATCCCTCAGTTAAGTATGTGATGTCAACTATAGTAAATAAAAAATGTTTCCCGATAATCAGGGATTTTTTTAGATTACAGCACTGTAATGGCAATGCTAAATGCAGCACTGTGCACTGTTGTGTCGTTTCAAACTACCTATATAAATATTGTATTGAAATTATGACACTCTGTACCTCTGTGCTCTGTACTGCCTTTAGCCCGGCAAGGTATACCTGTAGTCATCTTAATAAATTAAGTAATTCATCTATTTTCTCTCGTTACAGGAGCTAAAAGACACGCTCGTGAAGCTATTCCTGGACCTGCAGTTTGATGAGGTCACAATGGTGTCTTGGGTGAAGACCGTGACCTTCATGTACGGCCACATCTTCAAGCAGCTGAAGGGAAAATGAACACGGCCAGCGTTCAAACAGTCACTAGGATAAGGCATGACATCGTCATTAAACATTTAAATATATTGTACTTCATTTTTTTACTATGCTTAGAGATTATATTGTAAACTAATGAATATTTGACCAAATTATATTGTATATAATACAAACTTTTTAAAAAAGAATAATATAAGATATTACTATTACATATTGAATCTTTTATTTACCATCTTAAGACCAAATAGGTGAGATTGCAAAAGAATGGAACCTGCAGAGTGAGAATAAGAGAAGAGTATGTATGAGGAAAGTGATGAATTGTTGAAGAGATATGCAAGGACAGAAAGAAGTGTAGACACATCTGCAGAGGTACAGGCCAACCCTAGTGGAGCGGCAGCAGGATACAGTAACAGTGACAGACAATATTACTATAGTAGGGACAGGACCCAAGCTATGAAAAAATTCAAACTATCATAGGACGAAAGCTTGTCAATACATGTATAGAACACAGACTTTTTGCAACAAACACCTGGTTTAAACACCAAGACTTGCATCTCTATACATGGCAAAATAGGGCAGGCAATCGAACAATTATTGATTATATATGCGTAGATGAAAGAATGAGAGGATATGTGAGAGATGCAAGAGTGTACCGTGGAGCTGAACTCAGCACAGACCACTATTTGTTATGCGCAAGAATAATGGTAGGGGATTGTAAGAAAGGAAAGAAAAAAATATTGTTAAGAATGAAAAGAATAAAAGTGGAAAATTTGAACGATGACAATGTGCAAGATGAATATCAAAGTGAGATTGCCAAAAGATTAAATATGGATGAACTACAAAAAATGAAAGATGAAGGATGTGTGGAAAAAGTGTGGCAAATGATGAAGAAAGAACTGACCGAATCTGCTAGGATGACATGCGGAGAAAAAAATGTTGGTAAGAAAAAAGGTGATGCCTGGTGGAATGATGGAGTAAAAGAAGCAGTAGAGCAAAAGAAGGAAGCGTATATGAAATGGTTGAAAGATAAAGGTAATTTAAATTTGGAAATGATGTATAAAAGGGCAAAAATGAATACTAAAAAGCTTGTGTATGAAAGTAAGATGGAATTAGAGAAGAAAAATAATGAAAAGGCACAGCAGGACTTCCACACCAACAAAAAAATGTTCTGGAGTTGGGTTCGGAATAATAACGAAAGTGTGGGAGCAACAACTCCGGGCATAAAGAATGCGCAGGGAGTCTTGCTGTGGGATGAAGATGATGTATGTAATAGATGGAAAGATACTTTGAAGAAATATTAGGACAGGGTGAAAGAAATTTATATGAATGTGACCCTACAAATGAAAGTAATGAGGATATTTTGAAAGAGGAAATAAAAGCAAGCATAAAAGAGCTGAAGAATGGAAAGGCTGCAAGTATGGATGGATTGAATGCTGATATGTTAAAGGCAGGAGGAGAATATGTGGTAGAGTGGATGTTTGAATTATGCAAGATGTGTATGAAAGACAGGGTAGTACCGATGGACTGGAGAAAGGCGGTCATTGTCCCTATTTACAAGGGTAAAGGAGACAAGAAAGACTGCCGTAACTTCAGGCCCATTAGTCTCCTTAGTATACCTGGGAAAGTCTTATGCAAAATTGTCATAAAAAAAGTGAGAATGGCCACCGATCACAGGGTCTCTGATATTCAATCTGGCTTTATGCCAGGACGAGGTTGTGTGGACCAAATCTTTACTCTCAGACAGATTGTTGAAAAACATCTGGCTGTGGGGAGGGTGGTCTACGCAGCATTCGTAGATCTTGAGAGGGCCTTTGACTCGGTGGACAGATGTATGCTGTGGAATGTTCTCAGGAAGTACGGTGTGAATGATAATCTTCTGAATGTGATACGTGCCATCTATGAAAATAGTTCGGCATGTGTAAGAGTGGATGGGAGATATAGTGACTGGTTTGATGTATATAAGGGAGTGAGGCAAGGCTGCGTGATGAGTCCATGGTTGTTTAATATAATCATGGACAGTTGCATAAAAGAAGCTGGAATATCAGAGAGCGGAGTGAAAGTGGGTGAAACAAGAGTTGGAGTACTTCTTTATGCTGATGATGCTATAGTTTTAGCTGACTCGGCGGA
Organism: Agapetus fuscipes; assembly: GCA_951799405.1. Classification (NCBI taxonomy): domain Eukaryota; kingdom Metazoa; phylum Arthropoda; class Insecta; order Trichoptera; family Glossosomatidae; genus Agapetus; species Agapetus fuscipes. Next base: position 5,142,380 of record OX637345.1, on the reverse strand, counting down.
GGAGCTCCAAACGATGTTAACCAAACTAAATGATGCATTTTGTAAGAATAGCTTGAAAGTAAATGCGAATAAGACAAAAGTATTAGTTTTTGACAGGAATGAAGTATGTGAGGAACTTACAATTAATTTGAATGGAATAAAAGTTGCAGTAGTGAATGAGTTTGACTATTTAGGAAGTAAGTTTGAGGCGAATGGTAAGATGACGAAAGAATTAGAGAAGCGTGCCAGCAAAGGAAGATGCGTGATAGGAGCGTTTGGTAGAATAGCGAAGAATAAAAGGATACCAAAGAAAATGAAAATGGCGGTACACAATTGTATTTTGTTGCCGACCCTGATGTATGGAAGCGAGTCATGGACGTTGAATGAAAGAGAAGTAAATAAGGTATGCACCGTAGAAATGGCCCATCTGAGAAGTATGACAGGAAAAACACTGAAAGATAGAGTGAGAAACGAATGGGTTCTAAATGAATGCGGAGTAAAAGAAAGCGTGAAAGTGAAAGTTCAAAGAAGTGTGATGCGATGGTTTGGACATATTGAAAGGATGAATGAAGACCGACTGACAAAAAGAGTGTATAAAGGGAATGTAACAGGTAAGCGTGGAAGGGGAAGACCTAGGAAACAATGGATTGATCAGATAAATGAGATTGCGAATGAATGGAATCTACAGAGTGGAAACAAGAGAAGAGCATGCATGAAAAGAGTGATGAAATTAGATGAGATGAAAGAAGTATGCAAGGACAGAGTCAAGTGGAGGCACTTGTGTGGAGGTACTGGCCACCCCTAGAGGAAAGGCGGCAGGATACAAGACAAAAACAAGAATAGGATACTAGCTATCTTGCCCCTAGTATATCTATTGGGTCTGTTTTAAAATTGGTAGGATTGGATATTGCCTATTGGGAACGCTGGGGAAAATCAGCAGTCAACTATCGACTGTTGATAAATTACTTAAATACAACAACAAAAAGTAAGTGTGTAAGTCTATATTATCCCTTCCCCACATCTTGAAAAGAAGACAATCAATGTAAGTATATTTAAAAAGGAAAATAAAGAAAAAATCCTTATTCCCCAAAAAAATCGTTTTTACCTCATTTGAAGTAATTAACCCCGGTTCCCCGACAGCTGGTGTAGATGAAGAAGGGTTCTACTTTCAAAAATTCAAATTCCTTGCACTATTCTCATAAATATATATATTTTTTTAATAAGTCCTACAATTTTCTGAACACACCCTGTATTTATATCATGTCAGCCTCCTAAGTTCACATTTTGATAAAAGCCATGGAACATGGATCTTGGTAAACGACCTTTCCGTATTTACAATAATTATAACTACACAGTTAATTTTTTATCGGATATTAAACGAACCGTTATAAGAGAATTTACAAATATTCTCAACGTAGCTAATATCTTCAGGAGACACCCTCTCTGCACGATGACTGAGGATGAACTCATCGTCATGCATAGAGGGTGTCTCCTGAAGATGTTAGCTACGTCGCTAACGAAACGTCGAGAATAATGTAAGTTCTCTTATAATAGTTTGCGTAGTATCCGATAAAAAAAAAATTAACTGTGTAGTTAAAATTATTGTAAATATGTCAAACGACCGTAATTCGAACCTAGACCTTTCTCTAGTGGTAACGCTTCAGACTTGTAAATGGAAGGTTGTGGATTCGAATCCCGGCGGAGCACAAAAATATACCATTTATATTTCCAAATATGCTCTTTGCTGGGTTGAAAAATTCATAAACCTTTACCAAAGACCGGTCACTGAAAGGTCCATCCAACCTTACAACTGGGTCTTGCTTGAGAATTGGCGCTTTCTACAGCGACGAACAAGCTCGCAGAGGTCTCTTGAGGTGTGATACAAACAGCGCTCACCAAATAAATCATCCTAATATTATTATTATCTACTGACTACTGGAGACTCTTGAATGCAAGAACAAGAATTAGGTGAAGAATTCTCAGTCACTTTGGTAAAATCACATGTTGAAAGTTTGTCACAGGATTAAGCCATGTGTATTTTACACCCAGATCATTTCATTACCAGACTTTGCCAATGTTAACAATGGCCTTCCTTTTCTCCTAAAGATGCTGTTATCCCGGGCCACAGTTGAATATCATCTGTACCTCTATCCAGATTATGTTCTGACAAGTCCCAACTGGAGGATGGCGGCTGAAGACAGAGGCAGATCGAGGCTCAAATGGCAGAAGCCAAGGCTTGATATAGGCCAGAGGTGCCCATACGGTCGATCGCGGGAGGTTTTAAGGTCGATCGCCGAGGATAGCTAAAATTTCAGTGATCGACCTTAAAACTGATTTGACATTTTGCACTCAATGTAATTTTACTTTTGCTAATTTTTTTATTAATTAATATATATTTATACATTATGAATTATATTTGTTGGGCTAAACAGTTAAAATGTCGATCTCTTATTCATAAATTTTTACAAAGTCAATCTCCTCAAGAAAAAGTATGGGCACCCCTGATATAGGCTGTAGTGCCATTGAAAAAGAGAAAAGGATTGTTAGTCCCAACTGGGAATGCCTGAAGCAATAGTGGATCCACCTTCAACTGAACGAAAAGGACAAACCTCCAAGAAGCAACCAAGAAGCCAGAAGCGCTATTCTGCTAAATTCCGTACGACCTTAAGGCAACGAGATAGCGGTTCTAATCTAATCTAATCTAATCTAAGCTGCAAAGATATATATCATTTAAGATTTATATTAAATGCATTCCCACAAGCAGATATGTATAATTTCGCGCTAACACATGCCGCATGTGGACCTACAATATAAAAACCCAATCTCAAATGAACATAAGCCTTGCAACTCTTGCCGTCCTTCCCTGAAACAGGGGTGACATTGGCAAAGTGAACCAATTTTTTTTTAACAGTATGGGTGGTCAGCCGCATAACAACCTATAAGTCAAGGAACATACATGACAAATTACATTTTTAAAATCAATAAAATAACAATATATACATTGACATAAAAAACTAAATCACAAAACCAATTTTACTTTAACAAACCCCAGCCGCCAACATCACAGATCAACCGCCATTTCTTTCTATCCTTACATACTTCTTTCATTTCCTCCAGAGTCATAACCTTCTTCATACAAGCTCTTCTTTTGTTATGACTCTGGATATTCCATTCATTCGCAATTTCGGATATTTGGTCCATCCATACCTTTCTCGGTCTTCCTCTACCACGACATCCATCAATTCTACCAACATATACTTTCTTCGTCAGTCTTTCCTCATTCATTCTCTCCATATGCCCAAACCATCTTAACAAACTTCTTTTAATCTTCACTTTCACACTTTCTCTTGCACCACATTCTTCTCTTACAAAAACATTCCTCACCCTGTCACTCCGTTTTTTCCCAATCATACTTCTTAGAAAGTCCATTTCAACAGTATGGACTTTACTAATTTCACTTTCATTCACCGTCCAGGCCTCGCTTCCATACATCAAGGTGGGTAAAAGTATGCCACTGCGTACCGCCAATCGAGCATTTTTAGATATGTTTTGATTTTTGGCGATACAAGCTGTGGCACCCAGTACACACCTGCCCTTCATTACTCTTCTTTCAAATTCACCGGTCATTCTTCCATCTTTTTCAAACATACTTCCCAGGTATACAAACTCATTTACGACATCAACATTCATTCCATTAATTTTAAATTTTAAATTCAGAAAAAAGGTTCATGTCCAAAAAAAAGGTGTACTGTGATTTTTTGTCTATGGAGTTCTTTCGCAAGCGCTAACAAGCTCTCCGACTTGGATTGTTATCCAAAGTGTAAAGAATTTAGCAGAATAGCGCTTCAGGTGTAGTTTGGTTAAAATAGAAATAAAAAACAAGTTGATTTTAGGTCATTTAATAATAAAAAATAATTACAGACATTAGTTTATTTGACTTCCTTAACTTGGATACCTGAAACAAACAAACAAAAGGACAATTAGATTATGTAAAGAAACAAAATTCCATAAAAAAAGATCTCAGCCAGCGATCAACATAAAAGATAGATGGGAGATTGGAGCTCTGGTGATCCATCAATAGCTTTTCTGTTAGTAAGGCTAGGTTTTGATTTTATCAGTTCCCAGGCAGCAATCAACGAGAACTATTAAACAAAAATCATTGCTATTTTACGTCTCATTTTTTAAACATGGCGCTGATATCGTATGTAGCTTTTCTTCACTGTACACCTTTTACTTTCCATGGGCACTACTTCAGGAAGAAAATTACATAAACCATCTCAATCTTATACATTGAATTTTATGAATTCACATTGAAAGGCAGAATTTTTAATATTTGTTTATTGTGAACAAATGCACCTGTGAGTAAGCCGAGTGGGAAGAGATAAAAGTTAATTGGATTTCATACAAACCAGTGAGTGTGATCACTCAACCGACAAATTGAAGTAAAATGCATTCACAAAGCGAATATCATTCAAGTTATATTTCAAACATTCCAGGGCTATAAGTCTCATCACCACGGTAATTCTTACCTACTGAATATCAGTAATATTTGTATGAAAACCTGTCAATACAAGATGGCCGCAAGTGAAAAGCTGATTAGTCTTCATACAAATATTACCAATATTTGTAGGTAAGATTTACCATGGTAATGAAATGTTATTTATTATTTGTACTCTTTGACTTATAGGTTGGTATGAGGCTGACCACCCATCCTGTAAAAAATGGTTCACTTTGCCAATGTCACCCCTGTGTCAGGGAAGGTTGGCAAAAGTTGTTGGGCTTATGTTCATTTAAGGTTTGGATTATATTTGTAAGTACACGTTCAGCATTTGTAAGCGGGAACTACACGTGATAGATGAGACTTCCAGCTATGGGGTAATAGTCTCACTTATCGTCGATAGATCTTCCCGTATCTATTTGAAGATAGGATGGAATAAAAAAACATGGCGGAGTATCAACAGCTGATAACATCCTATTTGGAACAACGATCAGCTGTTCAGGCACCGCCATGTTTTATTGTCCTATCTTCAAATAGGTACGTTAAGATTTACCGACAGCTGTTACAATCAATTTTTCAAATGTCAGTGGAGTAGAGTTACATATCGACACCCATTCTGATGAGCTTTGACAGCTGTTTGCCTTTATTTGCCTACGATCATTCGGGATTACTAGATGTGAGCAACATGTTTTCTGTGGGCGCTCAGTGCCGAAGCGAGCTTCCTGAACACAGCTTAAAAATACATTAGGAAAGGATTGGAAGCTAAAATTATGTTGCAAATTTACTAACCTGGAGGAAGTGACTGCCTCAGCTTTTCTGCCTTTTCCTTGTCTTTAATCACCAGGGTGTAGAGGAATCGAGAGCAACGGACTTTGAATTTAACGTTGTCTGGATTCTTCTTTATCTTGACAGATTTGGCATCCTTCCTTCTCGTCTTCAGGAGGAAGTCCTTGATGTCTTTAATTTCACGGGGCTAAAAAAAACACATATAATTAGGAGTCTATAGGAATAAGATGATACAGGCGATTTCATTCATATTTTATTGATAAGCCTTCATTATTACCATTTTGTTTCTCGTGCTGGGTGACAGTTACTAAGAGCTGAAATAGTAAACAAACCAAGATTGAAAATCACGAAATATCGATGGCATTTACAAAGGCATACTTTGTTTTGACAAATTCAATCGGTATTGGAATCTTTCATCCAGTCAAATAGCCGATGAATGTAGATAATAATTTTGATTTTATTAAACTTACATGACAGCAACCCGTGTAAAGTAAAAGAACTGCAATAGGTACCAACGTACAAACACCGTACAAACTATAAAATGATGAAAACAAAGTTATACCCGTTATACCTACCAAACATTGTTTTTACTTATTTTGACATTTTATATCTGAAAATATATTTTCTCATAAAAAAAGAAGTGATAATATTATGATTTCTATTTTTTTTATTAACGTCTTTATCTAAAAAAAAAATTAAAATAATTTTTACGTATTTTTTTAAGTTTTCTTTTCCAGTATTCTAAAGTATGATGTGTGAATAACACAAAAAAATACTTTAAACTGTCAAATGGAATTGACAATTTGACATTTTGTTGTGTTTACAATAATTACAAGATGTATTTTTATTTTTATTAACGTTACTCATATGATAGGAAATTGATTGTTATTTATTTATCCTTTCAAAAAGAGACATCAAAAATGTCTATCAAGAACTATGCATTGGAGAATTTTAAAGAGAAGGTAAGAAATACATTTTTATGCTAGCATCAATGGCTAGCATGCAAAAACATGAACTGCATTCTTTATATTTTATACTTCGATGATTTTTTATTGAAAACATTTTTTTCAGGTCCAAAGTGTCATTAGTCAAATAACTGACTTTACACGGGCTGATCAAACTGAGGCGATAGAATTTATTGAAAAATGTATTAAAAATGCTCTCATGCCAAAAGCGCCACGACGAACAACTAAAAAATCTTCTAAGAGCCAAAAAAAACCTACCAAGAACACCATTTCTACTAAACAAAAGAACAATCCCAAAAAAAAAATTGTAAGGCGGGAAAACAAATTGAAAAATGATTCGAATTTGAAAATGGAATCCGATTGTCAAAGTAAAGAAAAACAAATAAATAACGAACAAAATGGAGATTTTAGCTACGAAAACGTTTTAGATGAAAATACTGAAGACTTTTCTGATTCAGACAGTGTAAAATTAGATCCCGAGTCTTTCAGGGATTGTGATACTTCTCAAGTAGATCCTGCCAATACATCTGAAGAGACTGAAGAGTTTGACAAGCGTTTTCGTTGTCCATTGTGTGCAGAAGTTTTGGGTCGGTATACAGCGCTTGTTGATCATTTATTTAATCACGCCGGAGCTGCCCAGTCGTGTTTAAAGTGCAAGAAAACCTTCAATAATGCCATATCGTTTAAATTCCATGAACACAAGTATTGCCAGCCTAGTCAAAATGATTCGTCGGAACAAAATAACGAAGCAAATCAAAATATTGCTGATGTGATAAGAGACATTCTTATATGTCCATACTGTGGGAATAGGTAAACTACTTTGTTTATTTATTTTTATTTCATATCATCTTTTAATACCTGTACCCTGAAGAATTAAAACACTCACTACAGGTGTTTTGTATTTTTCATACATTTTTATGTTCATGCGATAAGATTGAGTATTAACCCAATTTTTATTAAACTCGGTTTACTAGTTTATTTGAAACATTGATCAACAGGAAAGAAATAGATGGAACATCAGCCGTTTGGTGTACCAAAAAGAGTATGCCCTAGTATCTTATACAAATGAGGTCTTGTATTAATCGATTTCCAGGCAACGATCAAAAATAAATCATTGTTATTTTATATCTCTTTTTGACTTATGATGCTGACATCTCATGTCTCATTTCTTCATTGAATATTTATTATTGTGGTTCATGGCACGTTTGTTACTATGAGAAGAAACAGACATACACCTTCTATGTCTTTTATATTGATCGATGATTGATTATAATTATTTACATACTTTGTTTTTTAGGTTTTCTAAAGTGTTTAACTTGAGAAGGCATTTATGGAGGACCTGCAATGTCAGCACCACAAATTCATCCGTAAATCCAGACGACTTGTTACCGTGTCCATCCTGCGAAAAGTCTTTTGCCAGCGAAAAAGAATTAAATTCCCACAAAGAAGTAAGCATTTTTATTGCAATTGATGATGATGAAACAGTGTCTCAAAACAAAGCAACACAACACAACACTACGCAGCTAACAGCCCTGCTACAAAGGATCAGGGCAACAACCCCACCTCACCGATATCAAAACCTCTGTGGCACTTAAACAAATATCATAGACCTCTAGATTCTCTGAAATCTAGGGTGTCTCCCGCACAGGATTCCATAAAAAAAATGTTGATTTTTTATTGGGGCGGTTTTGTTCCATTGTTGCTCCAAACACATTGGTCTTGAGACGTCTCTTGATGTGACTGCTGTAGGTAATCTCTCAAACTACAGGTGCCAGTCAGTTCCATGCACTGCAAAAGCACACTCACTAAACACTGTTGCAGACTTGCGAAAAGGCTCATTGACCATTGTTGTGGCTCCACTTTCAAGAGAAGTTAATAAGAATTTGTATTATATGTAGAGCTTATGTAGTTGTGTGTATATACTAGTTCAGGCTTATTTTCATGCAAACTTGTTTGGATAAAATAAGCTCATTTTATGGAAATAACTATTAAATAATATGGTCAGCTCAATGGTCAACAGGTAAAATAAAACAAAACAATTTGAAACACTCTGATAATTACATAAACAAAACAATAAAAGCTTCCCGGATAGCTCACCAGGGAATTTTCCCTAAATGTTATCGCTCTAAGGCTCTGTATTTTCAACGTTAGCATGGCAACTTTATCCTGATGAAAAGGACGCACTTATGTGAATCGTGTGGATAGTTCTTTTATCTGTTTAAAGTCACATAAAATACCGGTCCTTAGACACATTTATTCTTTTGTTTGACTTCTGTATGTCTAAATTGTATCCAGAATTTACCTTTTTCAAACAGAACCCTACTTCAACACAAAACATAAATGTATTTCTGACTTCTGTATAATATGCAAGCTTTCATACACAATGATTCTGGCTCACAAGCCTAAAAGGCTCAGGGCATCCCAGGACTCTCTTGTCTTGTGCCGCTCCCTCCATGGTCCTCTTACTCCCAGGACTTTGGCGTTAGCCTCGACATCGTCTGCTCACCGCATCCTGGGACGTCCGAGTGGTCTGACATCTGAGGAGGGACCATCCAACACATTTCTGATTAAGCTTTCATTTTCTGGTTTAAACAGGCTATTATAATAGAACTTCAATATTTTATTTTGCCTACTCCAGTTTCTGAGTAATGGCTATAAGGAGCAAAAATGTTTGGTTCTTTGGGAGTTTGCCTGTACTTGATTATTTTTAATTTGTTTAAGGTACACGCCAGGTTGCATTGCTCCAAATGTGATGCCACATTCACCACTAAAAAGTTGATGAAAATTCATCTGCGGACTGTTCAACACAAGGTTATTTTTTTCATATAAAATTATATTGTACATTCTTGATTATGACCGGTGCGTAGTCTAGTGGCAACGCTGGGCGGTTGTGGGTTTGAATCCTGGCAGAGCACAAAAATGATATAATTTATAGTTTCAAATATGCTCTTCCCTGGGTTGAAAAATTCATGCACCTTTACCAAAGACCGCCAGCCTTACAGGAACTGGATCTTGCTTGAAAATTGGCGCTTTCTATAGCGACTATTCTAGCGGTTCACACAAAAACAGCGCTCACCAAATAAATCATCCTAATAATATTTTTTTTTTATACTTCTATTTATAATCTAAGATACAGAGATGTGTGAGTCGTCTATTTCCAAAATACGATTAGTTCATTGTGATCAGATGAAATGTTGCTACACCGAATATTCTCATCTAATTGAACCCCTATTTGTAAGATACCTATTTCTTTTTATGTTGCTAGATGATTTTAAATATATTTTTGTCGACAGCTAAACTTACACAGATAAGAGTGTTCTTGATATGAAATATTTGTACAGCCAACATTTTTTCATAGTGGATCTATTTCACTTTGGACAACTTATATTATTAACATTGAACATCACACTTCATGTATTAAACATAAACATACACCTCTTGCCACCTTTCCCTGAAGCAGGAGTGAAATTCAATTAAATTGATATATCATAAACAGAAATGACTTTTTAGAAATACTCACTTCATGCTGATTTTTTAAAATGAAATACTGTTGTAGGAAAAACCAAAATATGAATGCGAACACTGCAAGGAGGGCTTCCTGAATCGTGCCAGTTATCGCACACATTTGAAGGATAAAAAGCATCTGGGTGAATATTTGATACTATTTATACTGTAATCACTAGGTACTATAATCTTTAATCTAAGTTGCAAAGATGGTGGGTATAGGTTGGTATGAGACTATAAAGAAAACTGTAAAGAATCGTTCACTTTGCCAATGTCACCACTGTTTCAGGGAAGGTCGGTAAAAGTTTGAAAGTATATGTTCAATAGAGGTTTGGATTTTAATTTGTAAATACACATGCAGCATTTTTAAGCGCAAATTTACATGTGTCTGTTTGTAATATGAATCTGAAATGTTAACATATCTTCGTTAACATAACTTTGGATTATATCTAATCTTATCTAAGTTGCAAAGATATGTAACATTAAGGATTCACATTATATGCATTTTCACAAGCAGACACGTACAAATTCGCGCTTGCACATCCCGCATGTGAACCTACAACATAAAAACCAAATCTCAAATGGACCACACACACTGCAACTCTTGCCGACCTTCCCTCAAACAGGGTGACATTGGCAAAGTGAACCATTTTCTACAGCATGGGTGGTCAGCCTCATACCAACCTATAAATCAACATCGAAATAATATAAGACATCGAAACTAAAACATAATACATAATTCTAATTTTAAAAACCCTAGTCCTAGCTGCCAACATTACAGACCAACCACCATTTCTTTCTATTCTTACATACTCCTTTCATTTCATCCAGAGTCATAACCTTCTTCATACAAGCTCTCCTTTTTTTATGACTCTGGATATTCCTTGACTTATAGGTTGGTATAAGGCTGACCACCCATACTGTAAAAAATGGTTCACTTTGTCAATGTCACCCCTGTGTCAGGGAAGGTAGGCAAAAGTTGTAGGGCTTATGTTCATTTGAGGTTTGCATTTTATTTGTAAGTACACATTCAGCATTTGTAAGCGCGAACTACACGTATTTGTTTTTGGGCATACATTTGAGAGCTTCAAATGAATATATCCTTGCAACTTAGATTATAGATTATTATTATAGATATCCCTGATGTATGAATTATAGATTATAGAAAATGATTTATGATGCATCAAACAGCTGTTTTATTTGATTTCCAGCAGTGTCCAGCTCAGCCTCTGCGGTGTGGTGCCACTGGTGTCGCCAGGGCTTCTGGGACGTCTACACATATAGGCGACACTGCACGCGGTCCAGCCATTTGGCGGCGCTCAATGTCATGGATCGGGAGGACAAGCCATTCACGTGTGAAGTGTGTGGAACGTCGTTTAAATGCAAAGACGGTCTCCAGACGCATATGAAGCGGCTGCATGCTGAAGGTTGTACCCATTGAGTAATAAAATAGAGGAACAGAAACTAACTTACTGTATTGATACATATTATAGCCCACATTTATCTCAGTCCTGTCAAACGTTGCGGTGGTGTGTAGTCATGCAAAACATGCGTTTACGTATCAAATTTTATGTTTTCTTGCTTTTTCCATTTTGTGTTTTGACACCCAATTATAACACATATCATAATGTCTTAAAATAATGCCTTTTTCAGAAGATTGAACTTGTGAAGAAAAACTTTTTATTTTATTTTTACATTATTAATATAAACCCTTTTCTCAAATAAACATAAGTCCAGCAACTCTTGAAACCCTTTTTTGACACAGGAGTGACATTGGCAAAGTGAACCATCTTTATAGTATGGGTAGTCAGCCACAGCCACATACCAACCTTTAAGTCATGAAACTATGATCAGTGCCCCGAGTATAAAACGTTGCATAAAACTCACCTCAATTTGCGTAAATCAAAAATGTATGGAAGAAAGGACGGCACTCCTAGAGGACAATTTAGTTTTTGTACTTTTTTCGATTTACGCAATTGAGGTGGGTTTTATGCAATGCTTTATACTAGGGGCACAGGTGTGATTTACCCAAAAACAATACTCACCAAATAATTCAGCTTGATTTTTTTCCCATTTATCCATCACTTATGTCAACATTGTAAAGTCTTGATGTTTTGTATTTCAGTCATCCTGTCCTGTGATTTGTGCGCCTACACTACGAGGATCAGATCCAACATGACTCGCCACAAAAGCTTCAAACACAAAAAGGAGACCAAGAATTTTGCATGCGACGAGTGTCCGGTGCTGTTCACTTCATCCTATGCTCTAAAAAATCATAAAGTGGCAAAGCATACTCTGGTAAACTCTTTAAATCCATGTCTTCATACCCCTAGGGGTGGCTAAACCCCCATAGAGTTGTGTTCACTTCTTCCTTTCTATACATACATATATCTTTAAATTCATTCACATCTGTCACCTTTGTCTCCACTTCTTTCTAGTTTTGAGTAAATAAATTTCTATCAACTTTATTTGATGAGCTCTGTTTTTCAATTCAAGTTCAACACTTCAAGAGTCCTCTACATGCTTGGTCATCGCTAGTCAAAACCAATTTTGTATGCAAAACTTAGTTTCTGTAAGACTGGATGTACATTTGGTGACCAGTATTTAATAAACGCACACATTTAACACTGGGAGGAGCATGTTTGAAAAGTTCATTATAATTGTATGTGCCCCACCGAAAATTGAACCCACACACTTTCGATTAGGAATGTTAGTGTCTGCCCACTTGACTACGGATCGGTCTACTTTTCTTTATTCCTAACATTTTTTTTTTCATTCATCTGTGCGGGACTCCCTAGATTCTAGAGACTCTAGGGGTCTATGACACTTGTTGTAGTGCCGCAGAGGTGTACGAGCTTGGTCGTCGCTACAAAGCGCCAATACTCAAGCAAGACCCAGTAGCCAGATTGTTTTCATGCGAAAGCGGAAGCTTATGTGCATGCAATGACATCTATTGAACCGGTGTTGAAGTTATTGTCGATAGGACAAGTCCGGGCTCGAACCGGTGTTATTGTCAATAACGCAAATTCAAGTGCCAAAGCCTTATCCTCTCGACCATCCCAGCAACCTTATTCCTTAGTTTTTTTATGAGGCGGTATCTCCAGAGTTTTTTTTTGGATTTATATTTCTACTGATACGGGATCCAAATCTTGACAGTGGACTTAACATATTGGGAGGAATTGGGAGCGCTGTTATGACGAAAGGATCCTTAACCAACCAGAGACAGGTCGTAAGTCCTGTGACTCCTATCTCATCCTGACTGTGCGGCGGGCCTGAGTTTGGGTCTTGAATTTTCTAAAAAGTAAAGACCTGACTCGGTGAGGCTGTGGATTGCTTAGCTATTTCACAAAAAAAAACTCTAACTTAGAACTTACTATGTAGTTGCAGACAGTCATCATGGTTTCTAAACTGTAAGTACATTGTTATTTTTCAGGAGAGGAACTTTGTGTGCGACGTGTGTATGAAAGCTTTCAAAACAAACTCCCACATGAAGAGACACAAGCTGTTGCACAGCAGCGTGAAGTCCAACGCCTGTCCCCACTGCCCCATGCTGTTCCACAGGGCCAACAACCTGAGGCGGCACGTGAAATCCAAGCACGAGGAGCCTACCATCATCATGCCTAAAGTCCCACTGCAAGGTCTTGTACTTTTCTATACGCTAGCATGTTTCTCCTATCTTAACCTTTTTGCTTCTGAATATTCTGGCTATATATATTGTTATGTAAATATTAGAGTAGGTATTAGCTATAACTATGCAATAAGAATTCTCATAAATATGTGTGGGTAGGAATCATTGAATAAAATACTTGAAGCATCTAGAAATAATGATTACTACGTACCTAATTGAATCTGGAACTGTCTAGCAAATATAATTCTAGATAGTACTGTTTTGAAGAGTATAAGAAGGGTGCAAGTTGCTTGCAGAGCCAGTATCCTACGAGCTTTACAACTACATTGAACTAACTTAACCAGTGAACAGAAACCAAGTGTAATGGAATAGTCGAGACTATCTTTGTGAAAATAAATTATTAAAAGTGTAAAATAAACAACTGTATAAGAAGACCAGTATTTTTAATTGAAAGACTTTTGAACACTAAATTCGTAACAATATATATCCCCAGTACGGAATATTCTTTCAAGGACATTTTTAAAGCATTTATTGTTTCCTGCCTTAATTGATTTTCGAAACATGTGAACAAACTATGTGCACAGTCACATGTATTGGTTATTCAAGAACAAAAATCACAAAGGTTTAGCTCATTTCACTTGCAGACTTTTGAATTCTATAACACAGATGTCAGGGATAAGTTCAAAGTTGGATGACGTCTATGATTGACAGCCGCACTGTATGCAAGTTTACACTTGACGCCTGTGCGTGTCACCCGCAGTTGAAGGATTAATGCTGTATGTGTGTGTGTGTACATATAAAATTAAAATCCAAATCTCATATTATCCTTAACCCCCTTTCCCTCCTCCCCTAGAACAGGGCTTACATTAGCAGATTGAATCATTTTTTACAATATGGTCAGCTTCATACTGTCCTATTAGTTAAGCAACAAAAATACTAAACATTTAAGTATATAAAACAAACAACAACAAAAAAATTATAAAATCTATGAATTACAATAAAACAATTAAAATGAACATTTAAGATTTGAAAGCCTTAGCGGCCAAAATTGCAGATCAACAGACGTTTTTTCTATCCTTGCATTCTTCTTTCGTAGCAATAATAATTTCATAAGTATAAGTAAGATTATGGTTCTCACCAGAATATAGATTATATAAGTATCATTAATGTAGTTCTTTTACTGTTTCTATGCTTCCGGACTGCAACTATTGATTAAGTGTAAAAAAATTCTAAATATCAAGCAATGACAAATATGCACAGGATAATAATAATAATAAGTCATTAAAGGCTTTTTCCATATTTTCATTATTCTTACACCTTCTCCTTCCAAGGTATATTTCCACTTTACCTCTTCATTCAAGTCTCCAGACTTTCATGCAAATGACTCTCACAACAAGGAAATGCTCATTTTGATTTCAGTGCCAGCATCCAGTGGTATGGAAGATCAGAAGTTGTTTGATCCAAGTAAATACGTGGAGCCCCTGCCTTTGCCGTCTCTCAGTGATTTGAACAACCAAGTCTACTCTCTGACTGCCAACCACGAAGACATCCTGCAGTATCCGGCTTTCTTCATTGTGGAAACAGAACTAAAGCAAGATGGAATGATGTGAACATCTTTGAAAGGAAAATTCTCCACTGCGCCGATAGCTCAGTTGGTCGAGTGCTTGCATTTAGGGTGTCAGAAATGATTTCCCGTTTTGGTGTTTATTTCCAACCCCAAAATAAAATACCGGCAAGGTTTACTCACCCTTCACAAGAAATGAGTACCAGCCCCCTCGGTAGCTGGGAAACCCCCATTTCAACTGAATTGGTTGGCGTAAGGCCGGTAAAAAGTAATAGGTTCACTCACCGCATGCAAAACGCTTCAGGGATAATACGGCAAGAAGTAACACTATATGTGTAGCTTAGTTGCATTGTTTGTGTGTATGGCCGAATAAAGGATGGAGGCGGTCAACGATAACAATGGCTGGCATGGCCATCTACAGAGAGCCCGATGCGATGTGATACCAAAGACCTGCAGAGAGCTGGTCACATAATTGCAATTGACGACTCCATCATTAAGCACCACAAAACCGATAAAGACCAGGAAGACTGTGATGGATGGACAATTTCAATGCAAATGCAGCCAAGTTGAATGTCGAGCTCATGATAATGATGAAAGGAGGGAAACATATTGCGAAGAAGATACAACTCTGAAGTATAGAAACTGTACCAAGGGGTTGATGTGGTCCGGTAAGCTGGTCAGCACACATTCTCCAAAATTTATTGATGCCCAATTTCTCCCCAAAAAAGCCGTTGACAGTGAAGGATAGAAATGCACTTTAAAAATAATAAAAATTTTGATACTCTGAAAAATATCAATATTTCAATAAATACGAGTATTATAGTAATCAATATATTTTGCCCACCCTTAATAGCCCAAATCAAGGTGGCTGGTCGGAGTGGTGGTAGGTTTCATTACGGGAAGAGAATGGGACTGGAGAAGAGGTGTTGGGCTGCAGTTGATCAAGAAGACCAAGACCCACCTTGAGTGTCTTCACCTCCTCCTTCTTCTGGGTCTTTATAAGATAGCCTGAAACGCTATTCTGCAAAATTCCTCAAACTTTGTTGGAGATTGCTAGGGCTTGTGAAAGAACTCCATGGATAAAAAAAATAACAGTACACCTTATTTTTGGATATCTCGTCCCCTTAGGCTGGTTTTAGTGTCGCGCTGACCGTCAGTGCTCACGGCTCAGCTGCGCTGACCGCCGTGCGCGTTGACAGCTACGCGCCATTCTAAGGCTGGTTTTAGTGTCGCGCTGACCGTTCAAAATATATGAACTTGTAGGTAGCGTTTTAGACTGGCGCGTAGCTGTCAGCGCGCAACGCTTCCTACAAGTTCATATATTTTGGCTGTCAGCGCTGACGGTCAGCGTGTTGTCAGTGCGACACTAAAACCAGCCTAAAACACTTAATACAAGTTCATATATTTTGGCTGTCAGCGCTGACGGTCAGCGTGTTGTCAGTGCGACACTAAAACCAGCCTAAAACACTTAATACAAGTTCATATATCTTTTCTGTCAGTGCTGATGGTCAGCGTGTTGTCAGCGCGACACTAAAACCAGCCTTATGGTCGTAAGGAATTCAGCAGAATAGTGCTTCTGAATAACTTGTTAACTATGAATGAAAGAAGAAAACTGTTTTAAGTAGTATGTGTATTTGAAAAATAAATAAACTGTAAAAAACACACCAACTTCACGGGGACTTCACATACACATTCATTACATTCAATTAAATGCACTTATATTCTTCTCCGCATCAACAACACATTGTTATCAAGTAAAATCACTACAAAACCAATTATTTGTTTCATTTATCTTACCCTGGCTAAATTATTCACGTCTAAATGTACTTATGGTTGAATCTGAGGGCCGCAGACTTCAGACTTCCTATTGGCTGGCATAGTTCATTTGGGCAATGAGAATAAAGGCGAGTACTACAGGAAAAGGTAAAAATGTATTAGTTAAAATGTGAAGAGGAATGCAATCCACCAATCTAGTCCTTGTCATAAATAGGTAATCAATTAATCAATTGTATTTAATTAAGTGAATGGTTGAAAAGGCACTAAGTTTTCATTTTGAACGAGAATGCAGTTGGCTCTACATGCCAAAGGAAATAACTTAAATTCGGCCTTGAGTTCCTAAAAAAACCTTTTTAAACACTGCGAGTTGGATTTCAGAAATTTAAAAAAATACCACACAAGGGTAAATGCCATTTTGTACAAAATGTACGACGGGGATGACTGCTGCATAAAAAAAATTATGCACAAAAATCAGATAAATACTTCCAACTTTTTCATTTAAATTTTTTCCTCTTATTCTCAGCTTGACCACAATGGTACTCAGTGTCATTTTTTAATAAACCATTCTATGTATAACTAAATTGTATCTGGTAACTCAAGGTCAAAGTTATTACAGGATACCAGTTGCAGATTGAACCGGAGCTGCTTTTATTTCAACCATACGACAGGATCGCAACCATTTCTAATTTATTTAACAATAAATGAAGAGTCATGCTTTCAACCCACATTAATGTTCAGTTTATTTTTAAATGCAAGGTGAAATTTTGTACCCTTTCATGAATCAGTAAAAATGTATTTACATGGTCATAATATGTGCTTGTTTGGATACGCCTAAACTCTGACTAAGCTTTCAGCCCATAGAATTCTGTAGTCTGGGGTGGACATCATAAATTAAAATTAAATATTTGCTGTTTTGGTAACTCCAAGTTTTGGGGGATTGAAGGTTTTATAAAATTAATATTGGAACTTTAACAGATCAAAAGATGCAAGTATTTAAATGTACTTTTTTTTACAGTTCACACACCTCATCTGTTTTATTCATAAAATACAATCTAAAATGATATTTTTAAATGAGTAAGGCCCGGTATTTTCAACTTTAGTAATATTTTAGTTAACAAGTTCTTTCAATTTACTATAATATCAAAATATTGGTAGTTTTAAACCCATTTTTGACTTTACTAAAAACCAAATAGTCCCAGAAGGGGCCAGACGAGTACTTTCAAATTTTAAAAATGCTTACCTACACTCATTGAAAAGCATAGAAAGAAGTACTGGACATAAAAATCAAAAGCCTAACTGCCATAAAGCTACAACACAAAACTAAATAATGTTCCATTGGTTGTAACTTTGATGTATGTATACAAACAGCTGCTGTCACTGACTAGACGAGGACATTCTTGAAATGTGTAGGTTACTAGCTGCTATTAACAAAATTTGTTCAGTTAAATGGCTACTAAAATTCTTACTTAACGATCTTTCTAAACACCAGTTTTTGCTTGTACTTGAAATTTTAAACTAAATTTGAATTTTAGGCGACATTACTAATCTTGAAAGTACCCAGCCTTAGGAATATCTACAATACTTGCCCATTGAAGATTTAACAATATTTTTCAAAAATGAAATAATTTTCAAACATTCTAGCCTTACTATTTGGTAGATAAAATGGTCTGTTTTCAATTAATAAATTAAAAAAGTTTTAAAAAAACTGGACGGAGAGAAAAATAGACTTACAAATAAAAATAATAAATAACGCAATTCTTAGCCTTGGTTTAAAAGTTAAAAGAGGAATGTTAAAGATTAAAATATGAGAGAGAGCATAGGATGAATGAAATGGACTCTGCACAAATTCCATAGATAAGATAAAAATGTGAAGGAAGAACCCTCATCATATAGATCGGTGACATATTTACACATTATAATTAACTTTCAAGATTAATTACACTTTTCGGATATAAGATGGGAGAACTTACATTGTAACATGTCATTCGAGGATAAACTACAGAAATCGTTGTGCAGAAAGTGTGCCTCCTGAAGACATTGGCCACATGGCCAACGAAACGTTGAGAATAATGCAAGTTCTCCCACAATTGTTCATCTTGAAAATTAATAAGAACATGTAAATATAATGACTGTAACTCCATAAAATTTAGCTAGATCTGTGACTGACTGAGATTTGTCTGCCGAAAAAATAAATATTTTGAACATTGTGCAGAGTCCATTCAAAGAAAGACTTTTTATTGGAAGTGTTATCTTTTCCGACGCCGATTTTTACGGAAACCTTTTCCAAACCATCCCGCTTGCACCGGATCCGCCTTCTCTTCACTACCCTTATCGTCACTAACACTAATTTGAACACGTTTTTTGAGATCATTATTGCACTTTATTTGTAACGGTTTGTCATCACTGTCAACGTCCTCTTCTTTATCCGACGCCGAGTTTTCTTCTTCGCTGCCATCGTCGCTCTCCGATTCGTCACAACACGCGCACATCACCAGTTTATCGTTGCGCCACTTTTCAAATCTGTCTTCGGAATTGTACGAAGCGTAAAAATTGCAAATGTAAGATTTATAATTTTCAAAGCAAAACTTGCACTGAGGCTCTTTCTTCCGTGTCAAGATTCTTCTCTGAGTAGCTTGCAATCGCGTTTTACATACGATTTTGCTTTGTCGCATAATCCTCAAGTTTCCCTTTGTCTTTGACATTAATTTTTGCGCAAACCTTATGAAGTTCAAAGAGTTGAACAGGTTTTTAAAGTCGTACTGTACATAGAATGGTTTCGGGTTGATTATGCTGTGGATTCCAGAATATGCGTACTGCAATTCATGATGATTGACTGAAAGTGTATTTTGTATGATTGTTCGCGCCATAGACTGGCATTTCTTCTGAAACTCTACAACTGAATTTTCTCCTTCACTAGTTAATCCTATATTTGAGCAACTATTAATATTTGGTTGATTTCTTCTTGTATTTACACGACTGACATTCTTCAAACAATCATTATTTTCACTTTTCAAACTCAAATCTAAAACGCCTTTAGTTTTAGAATCGCAACTCTTTGCCTTTAAAATACGGGAAGACAGAAACGTAGGCTTTGGCACCTTTAAAATAAATGGAATCTTGCTTATTTTCTGTGCTAAATTTGGTATTTTATTGATATACCTCGAAACCGTTCTACATTTTAAACTATAATCTATGGGCTCTAATGCTTTCTCCGATAAACCTTCATTTTTTACTTTTTCTTCAAATTTTGGAACCCCATTTATTTTAGTGCAATCCATTGACTTTCCGCTTGCAGTCAAAGTGTCTGAACTTTCACTGGTCACACTTGGACACTTATCTTTGATTCTCCGGAAATTCCTCAAGGAACTCGACGGTCTACTCGTGTCACTGTTTTCCATTTCCAAAGATATACTATTCTGCTGAACAGAGCTGAATTCACTTGAAGACTTTGACATACTATCTAAGGTAGCAAAAGGAGAATGGCTATTTCCATTCATAAAGACAGGAGGGACTTCAGCCGCAATGTGAATATCCATAACTTTAGACGCATCCCACATCTTCTCTGATGTATTTTGATTATTCATTTCCGTGGATATTTCTTCAATTTTTTGACCCGTATCGAGGAATTTAACTTCTGATTTGACTTCCTTTACAACTTCTACATTTTCAGTCTTCACTTCAGGTGAAACAGAATCTGTTTGCTGAAACTTATCACATTTGAGAGGCGAGAGTTTAGATTTGTTGACTAGGAGAATACTGACTTGATGGATTTCATTCTCATTGGTTTTCATCTCAACGTGGACTCTTTCAAATTCCTCGGCGAGAATCTCCATTGAAATTCCTTCAAGCACGGGCGATAGCTTGTCACATTTATTGACGACATCACCGTTGGAATCTGATTTCAAGTTTACATTAGCATTAATGACTGCGTTGATAGTGAGATTGCTCAACTTCTTTTCTTTGGTGTCATCAAACTTCACATCTTTCCTTTCCTCAACATCGACGGTACAACTAAAATCTGCCGTCTGCATCTTTAAACTAATACTACTTTCATTCCCCTGCCTCACTCTATTCTCACACTCATTCAAATCAACTTGTTCTTTACACTCAATTTTACTTTCACTCATTTCCGTTTTTAAAATGCTTTTATCTAATGAAAAATCGCAAACCGTTTCACACAGAATACTATCAGTCTTATCAATTGTTTCTTCGCATTGTTCAACCTTAACATCTTCTATTTTTAACGCACTTAGCGACAGATCCTCCGGTTCTTCATCCCCAACGTTCATCTTCATCTTTAAGATATTCAAAGGACAATCTTCATCTGGATCTTCAACTTCTTTCTGCTTGCTTTCTTTATCTTCATTTAAACTTTTACTAGGAGGGAGTCTGATCAGCATAGGCTGTGTCGTTGTGTGCAACTCTTTAGGGTTCAGATGACTGGTGTGTGCAAAGATCGGATCAGCGTATCTCTCGTACTTTGGTGTTTCCAACCCTAAAAATTCCATTACGAGTTGCATGACTGTATCGCACTTCCCGTTGATCTTGAGGGCTGCAACGCTGTCTTTGGGAGTCCACTGCAGGTTGACGATGAAGATGGTTGGACGCTGTTTTGGTGGGCGGTCCATTTGCCACAACCACGGATACTTTTTGAGGACCTTGAGGCTGGAACCCAAGCAGAGGATGACGTCTGCTTTGGCAGCATGATGCAAAGCGCCAGGCCAGTTAAGTGGCCATTGGGCTATTCCCTTCTCACCGAAATGGACGATGGAATCCTGGAAAAAAAATTAAACTTTATAGAACTCATTCTTTGGATTTGCTGGGTCAAAATTACCAAGACGAAATTCAATGGTTTTATTAAGGAGTTAAAAAAAATATTGACTGATGGATAAAGACAATTCTATAACATGCAGCATTTAATTTTAAATATTAATAATAAAGTGTATATTCCTCTTCATACATCCCACTTTTCGTAGAACACACATACTTGTAGCTAGTGCATCTTTCAATGCTTTTACCATCTAGCTACTCTGGCTATGTACGGAGGCGTTTGCGTTTCTGCTGATAACCATAGACTTGGTTTTCTTGATGTTAATGTTAATGCCAGCTTCTTTGCTAGCGACATTTATTTGGGTCAGCAATGTTTGCAGATCCGCCTGTGTGTCAGCAAGTAGCACCGTGTCATTGGCATAAAGCAAGTATATGGCTTTAGTTATTCTGACAAAAATGATAATAATAATTGGCCAATTTTTATACAGGCCGTTTAGTGGCCCTGGCCACTCCAAAGGCGCTTTTATGTGTTGAAGCTTGACAAACAAATGTGACTTAAGGTGTATTTGAGACAAAAACAACTTTGGCTATTCAAAAAAATATTTATAGGGTTAGCTTTCCATATATTTAAAAGAATTGAAAATATTTTTTTTTATTTTTTTTTTCCTTCAAATCAGCTGGTAATATGCCAAAAACCATTTTAAAAAGGCTGACTTTCCAGCGCGACTCACTTGTTATTCATAAATATTTCAATGCCAAATATTTCATTTTTCGATAAAGTATTTATTCAGTTAAATTGAGACGATTTTCGAAAATTCATTTTTTACTTATTTACTGAGTAATAAATTTTGCTTGAAAATGTGTTTACGTAATATATTTTTGTACGCGTTTTTAGTTCCTCCTGATCATTTTCCGCAAAAATCACATCGTGGTTAAGTGAAACAAATGTTTTTAATTGTTTTCGTACATATTTCATTTGTCTAACAAAAAGAGGTAACATGTAAAGGCCTCTTGTAATTTTCGATTTTTGTTAATTTTCTATTTTTTACATAGATGGCGTTGGCCTATCCAATTTGATGGTTAGGCCGACAGAGGTGAAAAAACAGTTTTCTTGAAGACCGATCGGGACACATGCATACATACATATTATGTTCACATATTATATACGTATAAAGTATGCAATATGTATATGTGTAAATGAAATATACAGAATACGCGTAAAAATTCCGATATATGTTGACGGTACGACGGAAAAGAGACATGAACACCATGTCGAGTCGATAGAGTCGATAATAATATAATTTTGTATTCATTTTCAGGATTCCACGACATATCGATAAAAGACAATTCGTCCAACGATAACTCGGCCATAGACAAATCGGTCACACGACACTTCGTCCTCACGACTTTTCGGCAAACGAAATTTCGGTCAAAGACAAATCGGTCAACGACAACTCGTCCAACAACAACTCGGCCATAGACAAATCGGTCACACGACAAATCGGTCACACGACACTTCGTCCTCACGACTTTTCGGCAAACGAAATTTCGGTCAAAGACAAATCGGTCAACGACAACTCGTCCAACAACAACTCGGCCATAGACAAATCGGTCACACGACACTTCGTCTACACGACTTTTCGGCCAACGACATTTCGGTCAAAGACAAATCGGTCAACGACAACCCGTCCAAAGACCCGGCCATAGACAAGTCGGTCACACGACACTCCGTCCACACGACTTTTCGGCTAACGACATTTCGGTCAAAGACAAATCGGTCAACGACAACCCGTCCAAAGACAACTCGGCCATAGACAAATCGGTCACACGACACTTCGTCCACACGACTTTTCGGCCAACGACTTTTCGGTCAACGACATTTCGGTCAATGACATTTCGGTCATATACAATATATGGTATTCAACCGGTCCGTAGTGTTGTGATTTACACTTCTGACTCGTAAATGGAAGATTGTGTTTAGAGGGCTTTTGAGGTGTGATACACACAAAAACAACGCTCACCAAATAAATCATTCTTTTTTTTTAATTGTCGAAATAACGAATCGTGAAAATAAATAGTTTGTTAACGAACAGGTTTTCTAAGATATTCTGTGGAGCACATCTATATGTGACCGAAAGTCGTTTGAACGAAATTTCGTGTGAACGAAAAAACCTTTCCCAATGACCGGTCACCAAAGGTCCATCCAGCTTTACTTTATCCAGCAACTGGGTCTTGCTTGACAATTGGCGCTTTGTAGCGACGATGACCAAGCTCGTAAAAATGTCGATAGCTCAATTGGTAGAATGCTTGCATTCCATGCCGAGAGCAAGGGTTCGATCTCAAGGCTTACTCAGCCTTCACAAGAAATGAGAACCAGCCCCCTCGGGAGCTGGGAAACCCCCACTTCAAATGAAGTGGTTGGTGTAAAGCCGGCCACTTTACCTGTAAAAATAAATAGGTCCCGAATCCCGAAGTGACACTAAATACTGTAACTTCTAACTATAAAAAATAACTATGTAACTACTAACTATATAGTGTAACTACACATAATGTGTAGCTTAGTTGCGTTCTGTGCTCCGCCGGGAATTGAACTTACAACCTTCCGATTAAGAGTTGGAAGCGTAGTCAATAGACTAAGGACCGATCTTTTTGCACGCATTTGGAAAAAAAATGTCGAATTCTAAGAAATATTATTATTTATTATACAACAAGTAGGTAGGTACCTTTTGTTGGTATTAACTTTTTCCTCGCTGACGATATTCTGCTGGCCATGTTGTGTTATTATTGTTATTTGAGATGCAGGTGTTTTCTTATGTAGGGCTGTCAAAAATATACTGTCTTCATGCGTGAAATTAATTTAAAAAAAAAATTTCATTACTTTGGTTTAGCTCAAAATCTATAATCTATAAATCGCTATTGCCATTTACGGCTCATATTTAATGCATAACCACAAGCAGGCACATTTAAGTTCGTGTTTACACATGTTGTACAATAAAAGTAAAAAATATAATATCAGGATGATTTATTCGGTGAGCGCTGTTTTTGTGTGAATCACACCCTCCTCCTTCGAGCCCTCTGCGAGCTTGGTCGTTGCTGTAGAAAGCTCCAATTCTCATGCAAGACCCAGTTGGTGTAAAGCCGGATCGACCTATGATGACCGACCTTTGACAAAGACAGATTAATTTTGCAACCCAACGAAGAGCAAATTTTAAAAATGAAATCTTTTTTTGAGCTCCGCCGGAATTCGAACCCACTTCCTTCCGATCCAGATTCAAAGTTTTAACCACTAGACTGCGGGCCGGTCTGCCTTTTTATGTGTCTTTATCTACAAAATAAACCAAATCTCACATGAACATGAACTTAGCAACTCTTATCGCCCTGTTTTGAAATCGGGGTGGCAAGTTTTTTTCTGTATGGTGGTCAGCCTCATACCAAACAACTAGTTAAGGTTAATAATTAAAGGCATTATTTCCTCTAAAATTACTCACCTTTGATATCTCTTTAAATATTAATTTATATTGACAGACTGCATTTGCGTCAACCCTTGTGAGTGATAAAAAATATATGCATGCGTCAGTTTGTGTAGTGGTGTGAGAAAAAACTAACACACTGTTTTTTTTTTTGTACATTGATGGGATAGCTCCAAAACTTAATACATACATTTTGTATTATTTTCAAAACAATTCAAAGATTTCAATTAATGATATTTCAAAATAAAATTGACAGTTAATTGTGACCGGTTTGTAACACTTTGTAACACTTCGAACTCTGAATGGAAGGTTGTGGGTACGATTCCCGGTGGAGCAAAAAAAAAAAAATTATATTTTCAAATTTTCTCGTCGCTGGGTGGAAAATTCATAAACCTTGACCAAAGACCGGTCATCAAAAGGTCTATCCAGCCTCACAGCCACTGGGTCTTGCTTGAGAATTGGCGCTTTCTAGAGCGACGACCAAGCTCGCAGAGGGCTCTTGAGGTGTGATACACATAAAAACAGCGCTCACCAAATAAATCAGCCTATTTTTTATTTTTTTAAATAACCTCGATTTGGAGATCCCTACGTTTGACAGTATGCCAATGTATTATAATGACCGGATAGCAGACAAAGTGAATAATATCAATGTATTGGTAGGGTCTGGCCGTCTTAGTGTGGAATTGTAGAAAAAAATATTATTATTTTAGCTAGCACATCTGCCGGCACACAGTCAAAGTTAAACATTATAAAAAAGTGCTAACCTTATTTAGTTACGACATTTATCAACAGATTACGAATTTTACGATTTTTTACGAATTCCGTGTATCTATAACTCCCTCTTAAGCAACTTCCTGATTGTAATGATGATATTAATGATAATAATGATGATAATTGTCGGTGTTATGGCCGAGGGGGCCAAGTGGGCTGATCTTTCTAGCGTATTTGGCATGGAGGAAGTATTAAATGGAGAGGTCGTACATGTGATTTAGTACCAATCAACATGATGCACCGTCTTTGACACCATACACTGTTTATAATGCTGTCTCGCTCACGACATATGAAATGCTTTTCTCATTTTCTATGTAAGCAACGTGTCTCTACTTCGTCTTCAATATATTTACAAATCACCAAGGAAACACATGAAATCACTATGGTAACGGATTTGTTAGTAGTGTTGTTGCAAGTATGAAGGTATCTGATAAATTCCGAATTCAAAAATGTTCCCACCTCATTGTGTAAGGGATGATTTCCACAAGTATCTATTACCGCGAGCATAGAAGTTACATACTTAAAGAAGCAAGTACCTATATATTTGAACATCACTAGTTCTAGAAATGGCTGTCACTTTCGCGAACAAAATATTTCGACAAACGAAAAATAAATTTTATCAACGTAATCATATAGAATAGTGATTAAAGTGAAATATTATTCCATGTTCCATAACACATTTACTCTCATTTGTTGGCACGTTTAGAAAATACCCAGTTTGGCATTTATACGTATTTTTTTTCCACTTAGGTAACACACCTGTTCACAGTTGGAAGGTTACCGATAGACTGAATTTGAATTTTTGTGTGATGAGTGGGGTAGCGTATTTCTAATTCTCAAAGGATTGATTTCTTAGCCCATCCAGTTCTATATATCCATGGTATTTGGAATAGAAAAAATAGAAAAAATATATAAATGATCAACGTATGCGGCTGACCACCTATGCTGTACAAATGGTTCACTTTGCCAATGTCACCCCTGTCTCAGGGAAGGACGGCAAGAATTGCAGGGTGTATGTCCGTTTGAGATTTGGTTTTTATGTTGTAGGTTCACATGCATCATATGCAAGCGCGAACTTGTACGTGTCTGGTTGTGAAAATGCATGTAATGTGAATCTCCAATATAACATATCTTTGCAACTTAGATTAGATTAGATTAGATTAATATGAATTAAAAGTCTTACAGATAATGCAGATCCACACTTGTGACATATCCTCCCAGTGTTGTGATAAAACCTCGCAGTCTTCTCTGTGGTATCAAACAGTCTCCAGTACTGAACATTTGGTTTGCACTCGCGACACATCTCTACATACATATTCCCATGGACCTGAAATCAACAACACCAATCATCAGTATTCTATGTGACCATTGGCAACTCAGAACATCCTACATTAAAGTTCTTAGAATGATCACACGCAGAAAATTGCAAGATTGCATCCACAATGACCACATATAAAAAAGGTAACTTTAAACTGCAGTTACAGTCGTTTTAACATAACATACTATAAGTAACTTTAAAAAATAATTATAAATTTTTGATATTAGACGTATCATTATAGCAGAACATACCTTATTTGTTTATCCTTACCGTTGTGCAGAACGGGTGCCTCCTGAAGACGTTGGCTACGACACCAGCATAATGCCAAGAATAATGTAACTTCTCCCATAATGGTTTGTCTTAATATCCGAAAAGTGTAATTACTATTTATTTTTTAATTCATTTATAATATGTTAACCCATATGAAGTGCCTGTGAAATATGTAGATGTGAGATGGAATGAATCAAGGGAGCTATTTTCGAAAGATCATGTTTTTAAAATGATTCATGAAAGATTTACACATATTGTAGCTAATCAGAAACCAAACATAGGTCAACACCCAGCTGGGAGACTTCCTAAAAGGTGGAAAGATAGCTGGACGTCTTCATCTCAGGATCCATCAGCTTATATGAAGTTATTTGGTGAATCACAAATCAGACAATCTAAATCAAGTAAAAGAAGAAGAATATAATGTATACCTCTGACAGAGCTCTCCTCGGCAGACCTGATCGCAGATGCAGACCGTCACAATTTTGAGAAACCACAAACTTTAAAAAACGTTTTCTATACAGCTGCCACAATGCCATGTGGGTGAGGGTCGGATCAGCTCGAGTGAGATCATGCTTTCTGAAAAGATAAATACAATACATTAGTGATTTTGCAATAGGGACTTACTTACATAGTTGTGAGTTGAAGTTATATGTGTGGTATTTACCCTATTTTTTTTCCTTGTTGTAGCAACGTCCAGATTCCGTTGGGACCTCTGTAATCTGGAATATCGGCTGCGGTACTTATTCCTGCCCCCGTATAAACCTGAGCAAAAAATATATTCTATAAATTGGTATCTTAAATTAATATATTACCTCACATGGCAACCTCATTCATTTTTATATTTCTTAGGGTTTGGTGGTTCATACAGTGAAAGTCTATTGTATATATTTTAAAAGATTCTCCTCGGGATGCTTTTTTGAGGCAAAAATATTCGTTCATTTTTACTCAAATGACTAGCTCTTTACGATAGGCATGTGATTATTTGCATTTATGTGGACTTAATGAGTGAATATGGTAGATAACTTATAGGGCTTAAATTCATTCATGAGACATGGCTTATAGGTCGGAATGAGGCTATTCACCCACACTTTAAAAATAAGTTCACTTTACAAAGTCACGTCTGTTTCAGTGAAAGTCAGCAAGAGTTGCAGGGTTAATATTCATATTTTTCATCAAATATACATGCAGCATGTGTCAGCAGAAACTTACACACGCTTGCGTGTGGACATGCACTAAATATGAATCCTTAAACTTTAGATTATCCATTACTAAAAACGGGTAACGCTATGGACTCATAATCAGAAGGCTGTGGGAACAATTCTCAGCGGATCAAAAAAACATACTTTTTTTTTAACTAAGATTTTGTTGAACAGTGCCCCCTGCAGTGATTTATCACAAAACGAAGAGCATATTTGAAAATCTAAATGGTATATTTTTTGTGCTCCGCCGGGATTCAAGCCCAAAACCTTCCATTTACGAGTCAGAAATGTTAACCACTAGACTGCGGACCAGAGGTAAATTGCACAAAAACAGCACTTATCAAATAAATCATTCTTTTATAAAAAAAGTAATTAGGACAAAATGTTAAAGTGAAATGTACTCACCACTAGATGTTTGGCATGCTGCAAGGCATAAGCTAACTTTTTACATTTATTCCTAAGGATGAGGCTCTCATCTTCCACTTCTTTGATCCTCTCGATGATCTTCTGTCGCTGCCGTATCCTGAACTTCACTTCCTTGACTTCATCAGACATGCTGGCCAGGACGGCATTCTCCTCCGCACTTCTCAGCGACTCTTTCTTCCTCAAAATATTTGAAACCTACAAAACAATTTGCATGCTGTTATCTAGATTTTCAGCAATTAAGTACAAATTAAAAAAAAAAATTGCAGCAAAGCTACACATATAGTGTAACTTCTTGCCGCGTTATCCCCAAAGGGATCACATGTGGTGAGTGGAACCTATTTATTTTTACAGGTAAGAGGGCCAGCCTTACACCAACCAGTTCAGTTGAAGTGGGGGTTTTCCAGCTCCTGAGAGGGCTGGTACTCATTTCTTGTGAAGGCTGAGTAAGCCTTGTGGGTATTTTATTTTGGGGTTTGAAATAAACACCAAAACGGGAAAACATTTCAAACACCCTCAGTGGGATTCGAACCCGAGCTCATGGCATGGAATGCAAGCACTCTACCAACTGAGCTTTCGACGGGACCAAAGTTCATTTTTATAAAAATTTAATACAAAACTAACAGTGTTAAAATTAACTTTTAAATCTAACTTTTACTTTTAAACTAAAATTCATTTCAGTGGCTCCTTTTTAGGTCAATCAATGTAGAAATGGTTAAAATACATTTAAATTCACAATATCAACTCTGTTTCAGGGAGAGACGGCAAAAAATGCATGGTTTATGTTCATTCGTGATTTGGGCTTTAATTTGTAAATAGGTACAGATGCAGCATGCATAAGCTCAAACTTGCACATGTCTGCTTGTTTGTATTTTTTACTTTAGATGAATCCTTAATTTTTATGTATCTTTGCAGCTCAGATTATTGATAGACTGACACACAGAATGAATGTTATTTTTTGCGGCAGTCAAATATACCAGTTCTAAGTAACTAGGGTCTTCCGCAACTAATAACAAAATATTAGTTAGCCTTTTCCCTAGTAGCATGGCCGTGTGACGTGTCATTTTTTTTGGCCTATGTTAATTGAGAAGACTCTTTTATGAGAATCTATTTATTTCAGAACAGGGAAAAACACCACTTCCAAAAAAGGGGAGGGCGTAAAGCTATCCACTTTAACTGTGAAAATAAATAGGTCTTAAGCTTTCTGATTTGCAAACTTATTTTTAACTTCGATTGGTTATCTACGGCAATTAAGCTTGTATTAACGTAAAACTAAGCATGATTCTACATTTAAATTTGAGTTAGGTTAGGTTAGGTTGGATTCTACCTAAATAAATATTGCACAAAACAGACAAATAATAACATAAGTTCTCATAGGATCTCAATAAAACTTAATAAATATAAATATTATGCACATAATTCAACAAGAAATTATGAAAATAGTGAACTCAAATGCGGAAATAGCGAGAGGCTTCTCGTAATAAACAAAGGGGGTCTACCTAACATTTTCATATTATATATTACCTTTTTTAGCGATGCATTTCTCTCAATTTTCGGACACTGTTTTCTAATTTGATTGCATTTTCTCCTAGTCACGCCGTATCTCATTTTAGTCTTCACCTCCATTCTCTTGTGTGTTTTATTTTGTCGTTTTGTAATTTTAATTTATTGAGAACGGCTGGTTTGGGCGATATGTCACTTTATCTATGGAATCCAAATAGATTTGATTGGATTGTTTTGTAGCCACAGAATATTTACTTATTGTGCCATATATATTTAATTATACCTACCAATATTATTTATTTTAAGCGGTTGGTGTAAATGACCTTCACCAAAAAATGAAATAAAAATGGTCGCCTTCTGTTGAAATGACTGATGGTCCCGCACAACAGACTAAAAAGTTTATATTTAGAGCGAATTCTATAAATAACGGCGACGCCAACGCCGACTACTTAGAAATTCACATTCCCGAGGTAATGTTTGTTTACTGGCGAATTGCGTAACCTTACTTTTTTGAGGTTACCGTCACATGCGTACGGTAAATTTTTGAACTCATTTTTCATCGATAATTTCTATTCTAGGTTTTGAAAGCCAGTTACTCGTTTTACACTTGGCCATCAGCTCCCGTTCTAGCTTGGTTTCTGTGGGATCAGCGAAAGAACATCTCCGGAAAACGCATTTTAGAGATCGGATCCGGCACTGCACTACCAGGTAAATTTAGCTGTTTTGCTTTGCTTGTCGAACGGAGTCCGCGCATTTAAACTTTCCCTCGGCTGGATGGCATCACAGCTGGTCATCCACAGAAATTAAGAAATCGATATTACACATATTCAGGGCTTTATTTCTCACTGTGAGGTTCCTAGATTAATGGATTTGATATGAGGCTGATCCCCCATGTCGTTAAAACTTGTTCCACTTTTACCAATGCCACCATGGTTTCAGAGGAAGGCGGTAGGAGTTGCGAAGTTTATGTTCATGTGAGGTTTGGTTTATTTTGTATGTCCACATGCAGCATGTGTAAGCATGAACTTACATGTACCGCCTTGTGGGCGTACGGTAGATATGAGCCATATACCTTTGCAACTTAGATTATAGGTCCGCACGCGTATTGGCATAGACAGTATTGTGTAGTCACCCGGCCGGGTTGCTAAGGAAAAGGCATGCAAATATTTTGTTTGCTAAATACGGCAGTCCCTACAAGACTGACGTTGGCTTGCTGAGAAAAAAGTTCCAAATTCAAAAGTGCTCCAACTCCATTGTGAAATATAACAACAGTGACATCTAATGACAGATGTGCTGAATGCAGTACATAGTCTTTATCAATCCACCTATATTGACTGTTGTATTGAAATATAACTGAATCTCCTGTCCGTAATGTAATATTATATCTTCTATAGGTGTATCTCTTCTGGTGGTCAGATTTACCTAAAGTACTTAATTGGCATCCATTCAACCAACCACAACTGCATAGAAACCTGGCCAAATGATGTCTCATTTTTTCCCCCAATTTAAATGTGAGTGTCTTAATTTTTATATATTTCCAGAGTTCAATAACGTTTTTTTATTTTTCAGGAATATTAGCTGCGAAGTGTGGAGCACAAGTTACTTTGACGGACAGCTGTACTCTTCCTAAATCTCTCGTTCACATTTCTCAGTGTTGCCAGGCTAACGGATTAGTTCCTGGACGGGACATTGAAATCAGGGGCCTAACTTGGGGATTATTTTTGAGTGACATATTTAAAATTGGACCGTTTGACATAATAATCAGCTCAGACTGTTTCTATGATCCAGCTATATTCGAAGACATCCTCGTAACCGCTGCTTATTTTCTAGAAAACGGCAACACTAAATTTTTGTGCACATATCAAGACAGAAGCTCTGATTGGTCCATTGAAGCGCTGTTAAAAAAGTGGAATTTGAAAGCGAATCTCATCAATTTGAATTCCATAGGAAATTCTTCCGGAATCAACTTCACCGAGTTGATGGGAAGTCATTCCATACATTTATTGGAGATAATTCATAATTAAATTATTTTTGAGCGATGGCAAGCCAGGTTGGTCGCGCCGTTAACAAATTATTCGTCGGCAACATTCCTTGGACCGTTGGTCATCGTGAACTGATTGAATATTTCTCTCAATTTGGTCACGTCAATGTCGCCAGAGTTATCTTTGACCGTTCATCAGGCTTGAGCCGAGGATACGGCTTTGTGGAATTCTCAGCCAAGAACGGATATGAAAACGCTACCAGCAAAAATAACCACACTTTAGAAGGCAACTTTATCTCTCTCCAACCTGCCTCTCCTTATTAAATTTCTCTGCTCGTTTTTTTAGTAAGCCCAGTTTTAAAAATGGCGGAAGCCTTAGATACCTTTTCAGATTTAGATATCTCAGATTCCGATAGCGACTGCGAAACAAACCAGCTGAGTAAAGATTTCAACAAAGCGACTGTTCACATGAAGAATCTAGTCGCCAAGCTTGATTCCGCATCCCTTTTAAAAGCGTATTCCCTTTACAAACAAGCTACCGTCGGTACTTGCAACACTCAGAGACCCAAATGGTACGAGATGCAAGTGAAACAAAAGTGGGACGCTTGGAATTCTTTAGGCAACATGCCGTCCGACGTAGCTAAAGAAAAATACATCGCGCTTATTGCTGAATTTGATCCGACGTGGGATAAAGGAAACCCCGAAGCAAAAAGCCGCAAATCGGGGCAATGGGCTGCCGTATCCAGTTTGTATGAAAAAGAAGACATTTCAACTGAAAATAAGACCATCTTTGATTTCTGCAAAGACGGAGATATATTTGAAGTTAAAAAGATGCTCGAGAACGGGTTGGACTCTTTGAATGCCTTGGATTCAGAAGGTTTGGGACTTATCCATTGGGCCGCAGATCGAGGACATTTAGAGATGCTACGCTTGCTTGTAGACGCAAAGTGTGACATTTCCTTGCAGGATGACTTGGGTCAGACAGCATTGCATTATGCCGCGAGCTGTGGTCACGTCGAATGTATTGGTTTCTTGTTGAATCAAGGAGTTGATAAATCCCTTGTCGATTGTGATGGCATGACACCTGCTGAAGTTGCTCTTGACGACTCTGTGGCTAAATTATTAATATAGAATACAACAGGTTGTATTTGTAATATATCTTTTTTTTATGTAGATTAGCTATAGAAAGCATAATATGTAGTAAAAATATGGTAGAATGTTAATTTTATGAATAAAATACACAATTTATTGGATTTTTTTGACATTTCTTCTCCATTTTTGATGACGCTGCAGCCCATATAGAATCTCGGCCTCCTGCGACATTCACCTCCAGCTCCTGTCCTTGATGACTTTCAACTTGTCACCTGGAGAAATTGCGCTGCATCCCCTCTCACTCTGTCCTCCCACATCAGTCTGGATCATTACACTTTTCTCTTGGTCGAATATCTACTCTCAATTATTTTGTCATTTTAAGTTTTAAAATAACCAAGGATATGTTAAACTCCTGGAGAATGAAAATGAAGTTATCAAGTTTCATGATTAGTAGGCATACAGTACTGGATATCCACATTTTTGTTGAAGTGAAATGAAACTGATGTAAAAAGGGTGGTTGTTCAACCTTGAATTAACTGAAAACGTGGATTGTTTTTGATGGCATCCTCTATAAATTTATTGTAAACTATTTATTCAGTCCTCTTTAGATTTCAAAATGTTTTATGCAATAGGGTTATCGATACAGTGAAAGATAATGCAAAGAAATATAGAATAGTGCCAACCAAACCAAAATTACAGGGGAATGCCATGGCGTACCAAATAAAAATGACAATAGAAAGCAATATTAATTGTTTTTAAAAATATGTTGAAAATGAATTGTGTAAGTAACAAGGAATATCAAAAGTTAAAACACTATTAGAACTATTTAGAAACTTTTTTATATTTTTACTTTGCTAGAGAAGAATGTAGTTTATATGGGACTGTTGCATGATTTGTTATTGCAAAACTAACATAAGATGGGTCCCTTTGAAGAAGCTTATATTATTCTAATCTGTCTAATCTAATCTAAGTTGCAAAGATATGTAACATTATATGCATTCTCACAAGCAGACACATACAAGTTTGTGCTTGCGCATGCCGCATGTGAACCTACAACATAAAAACCCAAATCTCAAATGAACATACACCCTGCAACTCTTTCTGTCCTTCCCTGAAACAGAGGTGACATTGGCAAAGTGAACCATTTTCTACAGCATGGGTGGTCAGCCGCATACCAAATAACATTATTAAGTCAAAGAGTTTTAGGCTTACACGGCCGGCTGATGATGCTGGAGTGATGTTTTCCGGGATCTGTTGCCGTGGTCTGTGGGAGCTGGAACTTCCGGACGTTTCGCCCATTTCTGCGATGGGCTTCTTCAGCGTGAAGTATGATGATGATCTTGATTTCACAGTTCTCATCAAGATCATGCTCCCACAGACCACGGCAACAGATCCCGGAAAACATCACTCCAACATTATTAAGTCCAGTTTACACAAATGGTCCAGGAGGTTGGAGCTTGCAGCAACCACATTGAAACTCAAAAACCAACACTAAGATATGAATAGGTAATTGTAAAAGTATAGTTCCTTGACTTATAGGTTGGTATGCGGCTGACCACCCATGCTGTAAAAATGGTTCACTTTGCCAATGTCACCCCTGTTTCAGGGAAGGACGGCAAGAGTTGCAGGGTGTATGTCCATTTGAGATTTGGTTTTTATGTTGTAGGTTCACATGAGGCATGTGCAAGCGCAAACTTGTACGTGTCTGGTTGTGAGAATGCATGTAATGTGAATCTCCAATGTAACATATCTGTGCAACTTAGATTAGATAGGTGAAAAGTCATTTTAGTTAAAAGGAATACAAGAGATAAAACTGGGCAGGAGTTTTTCCATAATTGAGTACAAATTAGTACCAATTGAGTCGGAAGCATAGACTACGTACCGGCAGTACCTAAAGAACTCCTGCCAACCATCAAAAAGATTAAGCTGGTGGTCCCTGAGCAATCTATGAGAGATGAAGAATAAAGCCTATTCAATTTCATCTAACGAAAGATATGTAAGAAGTCACAGATTACAAAGAACATAATGGTAGAAAAAGCTATACCAATAGATTAACAAAGAAAAATCAAATCCCTGTATAGAACTGCAACATCTATAATCTAAGTTGCGAAGGTATATTACATGCATTCCCACGACCAGACAGGCCAGCCAAGTTTGCGCTTGAACATGCCGCATGTGGAACATAAAACCCAATCTCAAATAAACATCAGCCCTGCAACTCTTGCCGACCTTTTTACTGAAATAGGGATGGCATTGGCAAAGTGAAGCATTTTTTACAGTATTAGTAGTCAGCCTCATACTAACCTTTAAGTCAAGGAACAAGGAAAGAGCATCTAAATTAAGTACCTCATGTTATGTTGATAGCTGTGAGCTTAGATGGAAGTGTTATGCAAAGAAGAAGAAGTTTTCAATTTGAATTAAAAAATAATCTGGTCCACGTATTTTTGTGTTACTGCTATGTATATTTCCCTTACGTAGCGTATTGCAAAAAATATTTGGAAACTTAAACGCACACACAAGTGCTTTATTAATTTTCATGCATTTCAAAGTTAAAAAGTGTGTACGTAAAGTTGTATAGGTACTTAGGGCAAGTACTGGATCCACTGCTGGAAGTTTTATTTTTAAATTAATTATAATATTATTAAACTTCGTGCGTGTTCGGGAAGTTTAGGATAATAATGTGTATATTAGTATTTATCAGCTGCAAACAGAAACAGTACGCGGAGTATAAAACATTGCGTCAACTCCCTCGATCGCGGAAATAGAAAAAAATGTATGAAAACTAAATCACACACATGACGTGCCATCGTATATTTGATACATTTTTTATTTACGCGATCCAGGGGAGTGTATGTACTTAAATGTTGTATACTCGCGTTACAGGCAAACGAAACCCAAACATCGAGGAACGAGGAATGAGGATGCGAGAACAGTTTGTGAGGAAGTTGGGAATAACCTACTCTGTGCTGGAAACTATTCAACCTAAATAAACTGTCATGCAAAATCAAATATTCTGGTAAATTCACTTTCGGAACTCTATAACCTCTTGTAAGTGTTAATTTTACGTATTTATGTGTCAATAAGTACTTAGGTATTTTTTGTGTTTACTTTTTTAATTTGAAAGGATAATAATGTCAGTTTAATATTATGATTCTTCAAGAGTTAAAGCCCTCTATCTAGAATTATTTTTTGAAAATGAAATAATGTTGAGAAAGTGGTTTTCTACTTTTTTTTAAATTATCGAAAAAAATCCAATCCGTCCTTCTTCCTCAGTCCACTCCTGGACGTAGGCCTCCTCCAATCCTCAGCATGTTTAGGTATCTATTGGCTGCTGTGTTCAGCCATCCTCTATCTGCAGTTCTCTTGATGTCCTCCAGCCACCTCAGTTGGGGTCTCCCCACTTGGACATCCTTGGCCACCTCTGGACGATCCTTTTCGGCCACCTGTCATGGTCCTGCATTGCGACGTGACCAGGGCAACAACACTTTAAGCAGGCCACTTGCTGTAAGACATCAGTGACACCAGTACGTCTACGGATCTCCTGGCTTGGAGCCCTGTCCCTGAGACTGATTCCCAGCATCCTCCTTTCAATGGCTCTTTGGCACGTCCTCAGTCTGTTGGCGCTTTACCTACTGAGTGAGCCCTTTTGTTTCCAAGCTATAGGGGGATACTGGAAGTACGCATGATTCAAAAACCCTGCATTTTAGCTTAACAAGTATTTTATTGTCGTTGATTCCTAAGTACTTAAGTACTACTCACATTATTTTTTGATGAATTTACTGTCCAGTGCTGTATCTAAAAATATCAAACTATGTACTTATATTATGCCATACAGAAGAGTATTGTATCAAATTACGGGTTATAATTAAAATTTCCTGCTTACTGCATTATTTTATCATTGTGCCATTATTTTCTTAATTTTATATTTTTTTAGAAATGTGTGTTTTTCATTTTCCTCATTCTAAGAAAAAAATGTAACAAGTAGGTACATAACTACTTGCCCATACAATGGGCTCAGCACAAATTTGAATATGTTATTTGCGGACAAAGTCTATGTTCTAAATCTAAATCTAAGCTGCAAATATATGTATCATTTGAGATTCATATTAAATGCATTCCCACAAGCAGACATGCATAATTTCGCGCTTACACATGCCGCATGTGGACCTACAATATAAAAAACCCAACTCTCAAATGAACATAAGCCCTGCAACTCTTGCCAACCTTCCCTGAAGCAGGGGTGACATTGGCAAAGTGAACCATTTTTTACATATTATGTTACTAGGACTAATTATATTTGTTTGCTTTTTCCTAGCAACCTGGCTGTGTGATGCTGCAATTTCGTTGTCTATGAAATTTGTGCTCTATTCATTTTTTACTTTTCTAAGTCAAAATATTATGTATACAAATTACCTTTAAAGATTTTTTTATGCACCTATAAAAGTTTCTAAAATATTTAACATCTTTCTATTTTTTCCATTGACATTTTTAATTGTTTTTTTGAAAAATAAAATCATCAAAATGTGCTGAAATAATGTAAAAAAACTATTTCTAATATTGTTTCCGTTTTATAGGCTTGTTATCAAACAACTGAATTAAATTCATTTTTTATTTCACATTTTGTAATCTACTCAGATAACAAGCAAAAGGAACATTAAATTTATATTTTTTCATTTAAACAGTCACATCACATTGTGTGTGTGAAACTCTAAAAAATTGTAGTAATCGACCATTCTCATTTTTTGTGCACAATAGGTAAGGTTAATTCTTATAGCAATGCCCCCTCATGCAATCTTTAACATTCAATGAATAACCCCATATGAGATCTTTCATAAAGTATAGTCGGAGCTCTGAAGTCCAGTGATCACTGCTCCAAAGTCACATTCTATAGTCCGGTGTTTTCAAACATAGCTCTCCTATGTTCAACAGGCTTAATAAAGTGACAGATAACAACAAACAGGACTATTCTTAGACATTTTAGTCGTCGGTTGAGCCCACGCTTTGACAAACTAATGGTGCCTGCGGTTTCATCAGCACGGTCATTCTTACCTACAGAATTTTGTAATATTTGTATGAAGACAAATCAGCTGTTCTCTTGCGGCCATCTTGGATTGACAGGTCTTCATACAAATGCATTATTAGTTTGTCAAAGCGTGGGCTCAACCAACGACTGAAATGTCTAAGAATAGCCCAAAAGTGTGCTGCTCTCTTTGCTGTCATCCATGTCGGATCCAAGAATTTATCATCCAAGAATAGGTAACTAAGCTACAAATAGAGTGTAACTTCTTGCTGGTCGATGGCTCAGTTGGTAGAGTGCTTGCATTCCATGCCGTGAGCTTGGGTTTGAATCCCACCGAGGGTGTCAGAAATGATTTCCCGTTTCGGTGTTTATTTTAAACCTCAAAATAAAAAGCCGGCAAGGTTAACTCAGCCTTCACAAAGAACTATATGTGTAGCTTAGTTGCGTCGCGTTGCGTCTTGCCTACGTTATCGCCGACAGGAGTCGCATGTGGTCATTCGGGACCTATTTATTTTTAGGAGTAAGGGGGCCAGAGTCACGCCAACCACTTCAATTGAAGTGGGGGTTTCCCAGCTCCCGAGGGGGCTGGTTCTCATTTCTTGAGAAGGCTGAGTACACCTCGCCGGTATTTGGGTTTGAAATACACACCTAAACGGGAAATCATTTCTGAAATCCTTGGTGGGATTGGAACCCGAGCTCTCGGCATGGAATGCAAGCACTCTACCAACTGAATACCAGCCTCTCGACCCTCGGGAGCTGGGAAACCCCCACTTCAACTGAAGTGGTTGGCGTCAGGCCGGTCCCCTTACCCATAGAAATAAATAGGTTCCACTCGCCACATGCGACCCTTTTGGGGAAAAGTTATACTTTATGAGTAGCATAATAGCGTTAGTAGTGTGGCGTTATGGCACTTTTTTGTTATAGAATTAAATTGTTTCTTACTTTTGGTTTTCAGATCCCTATAGTTTTTTTAAGGATGCAAATCATCATGTTGCGAAAGCAGAGGATTTTTATTATGATAGCCATAAGCATCCTGTTGTACATGTTCCTGAGAACAAAA
This sequence comes from Agapetus fuscipes, assembly GCA_951799405.1. NCBI lineage: Eukaryota > Metazoa > Arthropoda > Insecta > Trichoptera > Glossosomatidae > Agapetus > Agapetus fuscipes. Next base: position 5,102,803 of record OX637345.1, on the reverse strand, counting down.
AAGTATTCTTACAAAATTGAAACCAAGCTGGAAAATGTCAACTCGGAGATCGTTTGGGAGTTCATCGCGGACTTCAGCAACACTAAAAAACATCTGATACCGCACATGTAAGTGATCTCATACAAAAATCCTGATCCAATCAATAGCCCAGTTGGTAGAACGCTTGTGTTCAATACCAGAGGGCTAAAGCTCGATCCCCAGTAACGGAGTCAGAAATGGTTTCCCATTTCCGTGTCTATTTCAAACCCAAAATAATTATACTGGCAAGATTTACTCAGTCTTCACATGCGACTCCTTGGGGCACAACACAGTAAAATGTTGCATGATATCCTAAGCTTAGTTGCTTTGTGGTGCGAGGGGAATACAATAGTCTCTTAAAATGGCAGGAGACTGGCTGTCTTAAAGTTATTTATTAAAAGTCTTACGTTTTATATTTTCTAAATGGCTAGTTCTCTTTTTAAGTTGTCAATTTTCATTATTTTTTTCTGATAAAAGTTACAAACATTCTCGGCAATCATAAAATTGAAAGAATAAGTCTAAATGGACCCCAGAAAAGATGGACAGACTACAAAAATGTATGAAAACATAGATAATTTGATTTTCTGTGTTTCCATAAATTTATTTCATTTTTGAAAAAAAACCTTGATTGTCATCTTGGGTTCTATACAATTCTTTTACAGGCTTTTTTTTAAATTACATTGCAGAACCAACTTCTCGATATTATCAGAAAGCGGCAACTATGATCACTGGAAGTATTCCATCAGCTATGAAGAACCTATGCCCATCTGGCCGTACCTGGAAACCACGGCCGTTGGGCATTACTCCATCAGGAACCAGAATGATGTCTACTTGATATCGTCAGTTCATCACACATGCTTTTTCAATGGATGGATGTGCTGTAAGTAACTACATTAATAATTTATTTTCTTTCTATTGTGATCTGTCTGAAAAACCTACGTCGATGGTTTTACAAAAAACATAGAGAAGAAGCATCTAAAATTTAGATACTTTCTTCCTTGTGTTCCTCACCCGATATCTCGCCTGCTTACTTGCCTGCTAAAACTAGCCTTATTCTTTTTATTCTAGCGTTGTGTCAGGTCCCCCTAACATCAACTATCACTCCCGAGAATGCCTTCCTATCTGGTGGCTTGAAATAGGTCCTCCACTGTCCTTAACCCTGTGCAATCTCGTGTATTTCGTAGCCGCATGAGCTCTCACATCACTCCACTGCTGAAAAGGCTTCACTGACTCTGTATACCTGAGAGGGCAAAGTTCAAGCTGTGCGTAATGACACACAAGGTGCTACATGGAGCAGCTCCCGAATACCTGCAAGAGCTCATTGAGAAAACAATGCATTGACGAGAGAGGGTGGACACTGAGGTTAGCACAAACCATTGGCAGCACCCTGGAGCTTCCAGAGAGAAGCCCGACTACCAACCTGGAACTCTGCCAGCAAGACTAAGGACGATGCACAAAGAGGCAGATATTTTTCCACAATCAGCAGTGCCTTTAGGATGACCGACGGTCAAGAAAAGGCGCAGGAAAATACACAATAATAATAATAATGAGATCTGCTTCCTGCCGACACCTCGTTTGATCCCTCAATGTTTTCTCCAATGATCAAATGTAACAGTAATGTACCTCTGCTCAATTTAAAGTGATTGTTTTTTTCTAGCTGATTCAATATGTGAGTTCAAGATGCTTCAGATCAGCAAGAGGGACACGCTGTACCAAGAGGAAATCATCTACGACTGCCCGCAGATAATCAGCAACTGGTGCTTTGCTGTGGCCGATTACACGAGGAAGGATTTCATCAACAATCTCGTTAATTATTTCAAATATAAACGAGTCTAAATACAGGATTAACATCTAAATTAAATATTTATGTAGACCTCTCTCATGTAAACTTCTGTACATGCGAAAGCTCTGCTTTTAAAAATGAAAATTGTCCAGTCGATAGTTCAGTTGGTAGAATACTTGTGTTCAATGTCAGAGGGCTAGAGCACAGGGCTAGAGTTTGATCCCCACCAAGGCCAAGGGTGCAAAACGATTTCCAACCTCATTGTTTATTTCAAATCCAAAATCAAAATACGAGCATATTTTCTTAAGTCTTTACAAGAAATGCGAACCTTTCCCTCAGTTCAAGTGAAGTGGGTGGCGTAAGACACGCCGTGAAAATAAATAGTCTTCTGAAGTTACATGCGACCCCTTCGAAGACAATGCGATAAGAAGTTGACCCATATGTGTTGCTCAGTTACGTTACGTGCAAAAAATGTTTCAACTCCCTTGATTTTATATAGATAGCAATGGCATCGTCATCAAATTGATTTTGTGAATAAAATCAATTCGATGAAGATTCCAGAGAGGACTTAATTATACTCTTCTATCAAGTTTTTGCAAATACAATTGTTTGCGTGTAAGTGGTCAATGATATACCTAAGTTTAGTTGTGCCTTAATGAAAAATGTTGTTTAAAATCAAAGACGGAAATCTGTTTTTTTTTTAAATGAGATTTGTACCTAGATGTATGGAAAGGTAGAGATTTCCATCTTCATTTCTTTTTATTTATCTTATTTTTAAAAAGGAAAACAAACTGCTGCCTTTGATTCTAAAGGACCCAAATGCGTGTTTATTATTTGTAAAATGTTTAAATCTATTTTTCTATTATAATTTGAATGTATTTATTTTTGTCCACACAAAAAAGAGCTTGCCTATTTTTTATAAACTGATTTTCAAAAGATTAAAATATATTATGTTGAAAATATATGTTGTAAATATTTCATCATATTTTTGTAATATTTATTCAACATTTTAAATATTTCAAATAAAACTTTTTACTTAATTTTATTCCTAGCTTTTATCGAGATGCTTTCTTCCAATTTTGAATTTAAGATATAGAATGCCTGAGATGGTTTAGATATCTAGAAAAAATAACGGACTAATGACTGACAAAAAAAGTGTACAAAGATAATGCCAAAAGTAAGCGTGGAAGGGGAAGACTGAGGAAAGAATTGATTGATCAAATAAGCAGGATTGCAAATAATTGGAATTCGCCAACTGAAAAAAGCAAAGAGCACACACCGGTGTGACCGGTCCGTAGCTCAGTGGTAACACTTCGGACTCTGAGTGGAAAGGTTGTGGCTTCGATTCCCGGCGGAGCACAAAAAATATAACATTTATATTTTCAAATTTGCTCTTTGCTGGGTTGAAAAATTCATAAAACCTTTACCAATGAACGGTCACCAAAGGTCCATCCAGCCTTACAGCAACTGGGTCTTGCTCAAGAATTGGCGCTTTGTAGCGACGACGATCAAGCTCGTAAAAAGGTCGATAGCTCAATTGATAGAATGCTTGCATTCCATGCCGAGAGCAAGGGTTCGATCTCAAAGGTTTACTCAGCCTTCACAAGAAATGAGAACCAGCCCCCCCGAGAACTGGGAAACCCCCACTTCAACTGAAAGTGGTTGGTGTGAGGCCGGCCCCCTTACCTGTAAAAACAAATAGATCCCAAAGCGCCACATGCGACCCCTTCGGGGAAACGCAGGCAAGAAGTTACACTATATGTGTAGCTTAGTTGTGTTGTTATACATAAGAGAGTGATGAATGCAGAAGAGATGAAAGCAGCATACAAGGACAGGACAAAGTGGAGACACATCTGTGGAGGTACTGGCCACACTTAGCAGCGGAATGGCGGCTGGATACAGTTGTAGTTTACAGTAAAAGGCACAATAAATTTCACTTCATTTATTTAAAAAAAAAGCCAAAATCCTCACCAAGTATAAAAATAAATAACTACATCGAATAAAATCATCAACATACCATAAAATCCATACATTTGTTTGTTAAAAAATAAAATAAGTCCATTGCATCGAAAGTCCTTAAATAGTACTTAATATTAAATTATGCTACTGAAAATCTTCATTCAGAAATAATGCATTATCTTATTTCATCAGTATTTATGTTGCTCAAGATATTTTTAATTATAAATTCTGTAAAAAAATGTGTAAAATATATACTCGTATCTTTTGACTTCATGTGTACTTTAATTTGATAATTTCATTTTTTTTTCACTTTTGATTGCATAAATACCATCCACGAAAAACTGGTAGAATCTTATCATACCGGCAAAGTGTACTCAGTCTTCACAAGAAAAGACTGCCTAAACTTTTGGAGCATGGAAAACCCCCACATCAAGCAAATTGGTTGTCATAATATGGCTGCCTTATGTGTGTAAAGAAATAGGTTTCACAGGCCAAAAGAGAATTCTTTGGTAAACCAAAAACACGTAGCTAACGTATATTTGTGTTTATTTTCTGTATAATTTCCAGGGCCAAACTGTCTACCCCGAGTTTACAACATTACGTAAAAACTCACCTTCTAAATTTAAATCTAAGCTGCAAAGATATGTATCATTTGAGATTCATATTAAATGCATTCCCACAAGCAGACACACATAATTTCGCGCTCACACATGCCGCATGTGGACCTACAATATAAAAAACCCAATCTCAAATGAACATAAGCCCTGCAACTCTTGCCGACCTTCCCTGAAACAGGGGTGACATTGGCAAAGTGAACCATTTTTTACAGTATGGGTGGTCAACCTCATACCAACCTAACATTGATTGCGTAAATCCAAAAAATGTATTAAAACTTAATCACTCACTTTAGGGGAGGGGTACTTTCGTATAATCCACACATTTTTAATTCACGCAATGGGGAGTGCATATAAATGTTTTATATTCTGGATAGTTCCCTTGATTTATAGATTGGTATGAGTCTGACCACCCATGCGGTTAAAAATGCTTCACTTTGCCAATGTCACCCCTGTTTCAGGGAAGGTCGGCAAGAGTTGCAGGGCTTATGTTCATTTGAGATTGGGTTGTGTAAGCACGAACTTATACGTGTCTGCTTGTGAGAATGCATGTAATATGAATCTTAAAGGTAATATATCATTGCAACTCAGATTACAGATTACAGATAGTGTTACATGCACATGGCCTGGAGAATATGATTGTGATGACGAACCCGGAGGGACGCCGGACAGTGGGAAGACCACGTTCAAGATGGCTGGATGGAGTGGTGGTGGATTGCCGTGCAGTGGGAATGTGGGACTGGAGGAGGAAGACGTTGGATAGACAGCGCTGGCAGCGGTTGCTGAGGGAGGCCAAGACCCACCCCGGGTTGTCGTGCCGATGATGATGATGATGACGTGCACATGAGAAATGGGAAATATTGGCTTCTTCATCTCATCATCGAGGAATGAATGGATCGAAAACTGGTTCCAGGTTGAAGGAGAACATTCAGTTAAGAACCTGAGACAGTGGCTTCTCAAAATAATAGGATCTTTGTTCATGGCCAATCTTCACTGAAGAAGTACAAGAAGATGAATATTTTTAAATCATCCAGCATCGTATTGGGACCTGTATAATAAGATTCCACCAAAAATTCTTAAAATCATAACTTGCCATATGGAATACTAACTTATGTATTACAAGCACAATACACATTACATAGCTAATTTAATTCATTATTTTTCCTTACAACCATCGTTAAAAAAGTATATCCAAGAAATGCCGTTTACGGGGATTTGAAGTGCGATTATCGTTACCTAAGCTATTTAGAATACTATTTGTTTTAACGAGACCCGCATCGTGTTGACAGTTCTTTTGTTTTAAACTTTCAAATGCATTCACAGATTTTTTCTTTTTGTACGGTTCGTATCTTGGAGATTTGGGTTTTGTATTTAAAGATACAACTTTATCAGCATTGTTTCCAATCTTTTCTTCATAAACTTGTGTCTTGTTATGTATGCCTTCACAAGATTGTTGGCTCTTGTTATATTTGCCTTCAGAAGATTGTTGGTTCTTGTTATACTTGCCTTCGCAGAATTGTCTGTTCTTGTTATCTTTGTCTTGAAACTTTGCTTCACAAACTTGTTGTTTCTTGTTATCTTTGATATCACAAACTTCTTGTTTCTTGTTATCATTGCCTCTAATATTTTCTTCACATTTTCTTTGTTTCTCATTATCATTATCTTGTATTAGTATATCGTCAGTTGCTTCTGTTTCTTTTTTCGGTTTGTTATCACAGTACACATTATTGTTTCTCTCTTTTGAATTAATCTGAGGAGCATCTCCTTTAACTATTGTGTCAGTTTGTTTTTCTTCCATCAAAACTGATAGTGCAATTTGAGTTATAAATTTGTTCATCTTTGTTTTGAAGAGCTGAAAATCAACAAGAAAATAAAATTATAGATACCATCTTCATAATCTATTTTTTTAAGGGATCCTGTGTGGGAGGCTCCCCAATTATTGAAAGTCTTGGGGTCTATTTCACCCTGGAAGGGTGCCGCAGAGGTGTTGCTTGAGTTCTTGGTTCTGTCGTGAGGCGGGTTAAATTTGGAAGGGAACACAGATACTGGTAGATCATTCCATAAACGGGCAGTTTGGCAAAGGAGTAAGCCATGAAAATGACAAGTTCTCATAGTTTTGAGATTTACTGCAAAGGGATGAATGAGAGTCGTACTACGAGTTTCCCTTTCTGAAATGCGAGGGGGAGGGATTAATGAATGTAGCTCCTTAAAACAAGCTCCGTGGTAATATCGGTAAAAAAAGACAGGGCATAACTTTTCTTCTGTGCCGGAGCGGCTGCAGATCGGATGTGAGACAAGGATCATTGATCAACTTCACTGCCCTCTTTTGCACAGAATCAAGTTGGTCACTAAACTTCTTAACATACCAGACCCATGTTGTACAGATAATATAACATTAACATTTCAAAGAAAATACATGTATGTTGGTGCTTACACGTGTTGCATGCGTACTTGCAAAAGTAAACCGGTCTGTAGTCTAGTGGTACTACTTGTAAATCGCCTTTCAGTGCTCATTTTGCTTGCTAGACCAAGTCGCTGTAAGGCTGCAAAAACCTTTGTGACCAGTCTTTTGATGAACGGATTTTTTAACCAATCGATGAGCATATTGAAAAAAAAACTCCGCCAAGAATTGAATTCACAACCTTCCATTTACAAGTCCTGTCTTAATATCCATATCCAGATCTGATATTCTATATCCATTTAAAATAATAATAATTTTTGGATGTTTCATTTGGTGTGCACTGTTATATTATGAATCACACCTCTGCAAGTTTAGTTGTCGCTATAGAAAGTGCCAATTCTCAAGCAAGACCCAGTTGGTGTAAGGCTGGATGGGCCTTTGGTGACCGTTGGTTAAGGTATATGAATTTTTCAATCAGCAAAGAGCATATTTGAAAACATAAATGGTATAAAAAAAATTGTGCTCTCCCATGACCTTCCATTTACGAGTTCGAAGCGCTAACCACTAGACTACGGACCGGTCTCTGATATGCCGTGAAGACAAGTTTTGGTTCTATTTACCTCTGGATTGACTAATGGAAGTTGACTGGCGACACGGGATCTAGTTCTTCTCAAAAGCCAACGGTTGCAAAATATACTCAGATGCTGTCTCCGCTTCCACGCTGCCTCCACACTGGTGGACGATGTGGATGAATAGTTGCCAAACTCTTCCTTGAGGTCCACACTCCCTGAAGACACCCAGTTTGATATTTTGAACAACTTGTCCGTATCCACCTGAAGGCATACATTCAGAAATGGAGTCAGTCATAGATTTAACACTTTTCACTTATTATGTAAATTAAAGAGTCAATAATTGTCCGGACAATAGCTCATTTGGTAGAGTGCTTGCATTTCATGCCGAGAGCTCGGGTTTAAATTCCACTAAGGGTGTCAGAAATGATTTCCCATTTTGGAGTTTATTTCAAACCCAAAATAAAATACCGGCAAGGATTACTCAGCCTTCACAAGAAACGAGTACCAGCCCCCTCAGGAGCTCGGAAACCCCCACTTCCACTGAAGTGGTTGGTGTAAGGCCGGCCCATTTACCGGTAAAAATAAATAGGTCCCACTAGCCAGATGCAACCCCTTCAGGGAGAACGCAGCATTTTCACAGTCACGTCAATACACAAACCCTTAAATTAGTATTATTTAATATTGTTCAAACAAATATTTGACTTCACTCACCAATAAATTATCTTTGGCGAGCCAAACTTTGAATTTACACTTTACGCTGCGTAAATACTTCAGTCACGTCAATACACAAACCCTTAAATTAGTCACGTCAATACACAAACCCTTAAATTAGTATTATTTAATATTGTTCAAACAAATATTTGACTTCACTCACCAATAAATTATCTTTGGCGAGCCAAACTTTGAATTTACACTTTACGCTGCGTAAATACTTAATTGTAGCGTCAACGTCCAAATCATCAACTATTATAATGTCCCAATCAGAAGTTGTCTTCAGAGGAAATAAGTTTATTGATGATATCAAGCAGTTTATGCCAGCATTTGATTTATCTGAAAAAAAAACCCATTACAATATGTATAAAATAAAATACATGCTGTATTTCTGATGAACCTTTTAACCTTAACCCCTCGAGCGCCGGAACGCGGATCCGCGCTCATAGTACTAAACGCAATTTTTTTAATTTTTCTTTTGTTTTTACACAGCAATAAGATCAAAAATCGCATGAAGTACTGCTATTGGGTAGAACTATCTACCAATAAATTCAAAGCATTACTTTTTGTTTGTAGGTATTTAAAATATAATATTTAAGTTGACCTTGAAAACCGACTGTTGAAAAAGCCGAATTTCACAATTTGTTGACATAAGAATTTAAATTTAATATAAATTTAATATAAAAAAATCGATTTGTGAAGAGGAATGCAATTCACCAACCTATTCTACCTGGCCAGAAACAGGTATTAACATCATCATTTAATAATTCATTATTGTTTATTATTAATGAATTATTAAATAATAATTACCCAATAACATCTGTTGAACCAGGGTCAAAGTTAAAGTCAAGTGACCCAAGCGGGGATCGAACCAACATTGTTCCATTCGAAACACGCTAGAAAGATCAGCCCTCTTGGCCCCCGCGGCTATAACCCCGACAAGAACACTAACACACTCAAAATTTTTGTTTTGTGTAAATAAGAAGGATCATTTCCTTCTATTTTTTGCGATGTATTGGGATTTCGTGCCTACGCATACTAATGAGGTATCTATTTTTCGAATCTCGATCTTTTTTCCGTAATCTAAATTATGAAGTAGGATAATAATTATTTCACAAAAGTTTTTTTTTTTTTGGTAGGCACTAAAAAAACTTTATTTCAATGTTTTTTTATATAAAAAAAAACCCACAGGAGATATGTTTTGTATCTTTGAAGATATTTAACCTTCCCTGGCCGAAGCGGGGTATATGAGATACCCCAAAAAAACGTTTTATTTGATTACTCAATAATTAATCGAGCAATTCAATTGAAACTTTTTGAAATCTTCGTAAAGCTACTAAGAAACATTTCTGTATTTTTTGTTTTTAAGTATTCAAAGCATGTAGTCTTCAAATAATTGTTTTTGATAAATATTCGCGTACTCTACTAATCACGTGGTCAGAAACACGTCACATTATGCCCTCGCGGGGGGAGCGCTGGAGCATGTGTGGGGAAGGGAAGGGCGGGCGCGCCATTGTGTGTGTGGTGGGTCCAGAGATAAGCTACTTGTTTCACTTTTTTACGCGGGCTTACCGCGTCACAGCTGTGCGGAAGAGAGTCAACTATATTGTCCGCTGACGACTTTACTCCGTCTTTCTGGGTAAGCGAGTGGAACAGTCCTGTCATTCCTGTGGTTCCCAAAACGTTCTTTAATATTTTACAAATATAAAATAAATATATTTTTGTGAAGAGAAAGGTAAGTTCGTTGTTTTTTTTTCTGAATAGGTATATTGTTTTTCCTTTGTGATATGTGCCAAACATTTGATTTTTTTCTCTCTCTAGAAAATGGCTAGAAAAAATACCTATGAAGAAATAGAAAAATTGCAAGACTTTAGTGATGACGAAGTTATTGACAGTGACTTAGAATTCGAATTGTGTAATTCGGATGATTCTGAAGTCGGAGATATTATTGAATCTGAGTCTGCATACTGTAAAAAAAATGTTTCAATTATGTCAATGCCACCCCTGCTTCAAGGAAAGGCGGCAAAGTTGCAGAGCTTATGTTCATTTAAAAAAAAAAAAATTAAAAATTAAATTAGGCTGATTTATTTGGTGAGCGCTGTTTTTGTGTGTATCACACCTCAAGAGCCCTCTGCGAGCTTGGTCGTCGATGTAGAAAGCGCCAATTCTCAAGCAAGACCCAGTTGTTGTAAGGCTGGATGGACCTTTTGATGACCGGTCTTTGGTAAAGGTTTATGAAGTTTTCAACCCAGCGAAGAGCAAATTTGAAAATATAAATGGTATATTTTCCGCCGGGATTCGAACCCACGACCTTCCAGTTACGAGTCCGAAGTGTTACCACCTGGACTACGGACCGGTCATTTGCGGTATTTCCTACTGTAGACACATTTGAAATTGTATTTGTATGCGCGAAAATCTTACGTATGTTTACTTTTGTGGGTGTATAAGATGTGGATTGTAAATTTTAATATATATTTGCATCTTAGATTTAAATTTAGAGTATTTAAATAAATAACAAACCATTCGTTAATTTGTTGCAGATATAAACTACGCCCAGATAATAAAAGATGCCTTCACTTGATATTTCTCAACACTTGTACATAACTTGAAAAATTGTATTTATGTTTTTTGGATTTTAACTTTATTTATGTTTTTTTTTTTTTAATTTCCTATGTTGCATATTTCACTATAATACAATTGAAAATGAAATAAAATTTATTATAAAAATGTTTATTTTAAATTCTCTTCCACCGTTTAGGAAACACTGGTTGAGTTTGTCATATTTGCGTCATTCCGACGGCGTATGCGGAGCGAAACGCACGTCTGGCGGGCTCTCTGCCTTATGATTATTTTGTATGAAAAGTAGCTGGGGTCCTCCGGTACCCCACTTCGAACCATGTGTAATTTTTAGATACTCAGGGTGATAAAGGTTAATATAAACACCACGAGTTGGGTGTCTGAATTAGGCAGAAAATCGCTGGCGCTACAGGGGTTAAGGGGACGAGATAGCGATTTGTGTCCAAAAATAAGGTGTACTGCAAATTTTTATTTATGGAGTTATTTCGCAAGCTCCGACTTGGATTGATATCCAAAGTCGACGGAATTTCGCAGAATAATGCTTCAGGAGTGGATAGAGACGGACTGAGAAGAAATAAATAAAAAAGATAATAAAATGTGGGAGCTTACTTTCTTGGTAAATGGAAGCAGTTAGTTTGGAGTATTCATGTATATGGAATAACCAGTGATTGAAGTTTTCTTGGCGGCAGAATACCAGCACTTTGATGGAAGATTGTAGAAGGTGAATGGAAGAGAGGCATACAACGGTTTCAACAGTTTTTCCCAATTTGCTATCGTCATTCAAAACGGCACCATTTTTCTGGAAACATTTTTTTTCATTACAATAACAACAGTTATAATACTACTAAATCTAAATCTAAGTTGCAAAGATATGTATCATTTGGGATTCATATTAAATGCATTCCCACAAGCAGACACGCATAATTTTGCGCTCACACATGCCGCATGTGAACCTACAATATAAAAAACCCAATCTCAAATGAACATAAGCCCTGCAACTCTTGCCGACCTTCCCTGAAACGGGTGACATTGGCAAAGTGAACCAATTTTTACAGTATGGGTGGTCAGCCTCATACCAACCTATAAGTCAAAGAATACCTATAAGTCAAGGAATTACTACTAAAACTAAGATTATTTATTTGATGAGGGCTATTTATAACAGTCCTCGACAAGTTTAATTGTCGCTATAGAAAATGCTGATTCTCAAGCAAGACCCAGTTACTTTAAGGCTTAATGGACCCTTGGTGAACAGTCTTACATAAAAAGAAATGAATTTATCAAATTAGGAAACAACATATTTAAAAAATAAATATTTATTTTACACTTTTTAAGGTTTTGTTGTTTTTATACTTAAATGTTATTTATTACTCGTATTCCTTGACTTATAGGTTGGTATGAGGCTGACCACCCACACTGTAAAAAATGGCTCACTTTGCCAATGTCACCCCTGTTTCAGGGAATGTCAGCAAGAGTTGCAGGGCTTATGTTCATTTGAGGTTTGGATTTTATTTGTAAGTAAACAATCAGCATTTGTAAGCGCGAACTACACGTGTTTGTTTGTGGGCATACATCTGAGAGCTTTGAATGAATATATCCTTGCAACTTAGATTATAGATAGATTATAGACTCCATTGGGAAAATAACCCACTAACTTCAATCATTGCTTTAGCATTTATTTTGTAGCATATATCTCTAGAATGAGTCATGAAAGAGTCGAGCATATCGTAGCTAATGAGATGCCAATAGGTCAACGCCCAGCTGGAAGACCTCCTGAAAGGTGGAAAAATAGCTGGACCTCCTCATCTCAGGATCCATGAGCTGGTATGTTTTTTTTGTGAATCAGAGATCAAAAGATTTCAATCAAGTAAAATAATTCTTTACTAAAATGTAGACATTCTAATGAAACTTATTACATTATCTATGGTTTCATTTTAAATTGATGGTATCCGTGGCCTCGATTAAACATAATTTGTATGCATATTCAAAACAGTAAACCACTTAAATGCAAAGCAGACATTCAAATGGTGCAAGTTCACGGCATGATTCAGTTAGAATAATTATTTTAAGTTACATTTTATAATAATAAAATAATAATATTACCTGGGTGATGTATTTGGTGAACTTTGCACCACAAGTTTACAATATTTTGTTTAACTTTAATCACAGCGTTGTACAAAAAAACGTATTAAAATTAAAATGCCTGCTGGAGTCGCTACTTCCATTTCTATGCATTTTTTTTGCAATCGCCATCCGGTCTGATCTATAGCTTAGTTGGCAGCATGCTTGTGTTTTTTGCCAGGGGGTTAGCGTACGATTCTCACCAATAATATTAAGATGATTTATTTAGTGAGCGCTGTTTTCGTGTGAATCACACTTCAAGAGCCCTGTGCGAGTTTGATCGTCGCTGTAGAAAGGGCCAATTCTCAAGCAAGTCTCAGTTGGTGTAAGGCTGGATGGACCTTTAGTGACCGATCTTTGGTAAAGGAATATGAATTTTTCACCCAGCGTAAAGTGTATTTGAAATTATAAATGGTTTTTTTTTTTGTGTTCCGGCGGGATTCAAACCCACAACCTTCCATTTTGGCGTCAGAAGTGTTTACCACTAGACTACGGACCGGTCAAGAGTGTCAAAAATGATTTCCCGTTTCCGTGCTTAAGTACATACTTCAAACACAAAATCAAAATACAGGCAAGGTTTACTCAGCCCACACAAGAAATGAGAACCAGCCACCTCAGGAGTAGGAAATTCCCCACTTCAAGTGGTTGGCGTTAAGCCAGTTCCCTTACGGCTGAAAATAAATAGGTTTCACACCCCTCTGGAGATAATAAGGTAAGAAGTTGCACTGTAATGATGAATATTATAAAGAAGTGGAAAGCATTTTTGAGAATGGCAAGCTTGGAATTGAGCCTACTATCTTCTGATTACTAGTTTGAAGCATTAACCACTAGATTAAGATTGGGACAAATGCAGTGCAATTTACTTACTCTCAAATATTGGTTGTAGAGAAATCTGACACCCTCAATTTGAAATGGCTTCAGACTTCTTATCAAGGGGGTAGAAACTTCAAGATCATTTTCGGACGTGCTAGTTAGGCATTTGAGATGTTTTGAATATGGAACGGAAAACATAATCCCAATACCTAAAACAAACAAAAAACTTACTTGATAAGGTTATATTTTATTCAATAAGGTTTTAGACTTTCACTTTCATGGTCGGAGTTAAAAGACATTTTGTTTTTTTTTCAGGTTATTTTTTTACCAATCGACCAATACTTTGAAAAAGTTAACGACGGCCATACTTTGCCCTTAATTCTTGATTAATGATGTAAAATAATAATAATAATAATTGTAATTGTAATAATAATAGAAACGTGTTCATGAAATATAATGAATTTTGACTAGAATTTCAGTGTGTAGGTATTAGTGAGTGGGAAAAATTAAAATTATAATTAAAAATATTGGCATGTTCAAGTGAATGTAAGGCTGATTTGATATATGTAATTCTGTTTTTATCTCTTATTGTTTGGTGTCATTACGGTTATCATGATTATTTTAATAGGTTTTTATATTTTATATTTTGTGTTTGAAAAAAAATAAAAAAAATATCTTACTATCATTAGTATTTATATTTATATTCTTTTTTTTATTTTAATACTTATATTTAATGTCAACATTGTATGAAAAAATATCTTACTGTCATTAGTATTTATATTTATATTCTTTTTATTTTTAATACTTATTTTTTTCATTCCTTGACTTATAGGTTGGTATGAGGCTGACCACCCATACTGTAAAAAATGGTTCACTTTGCCAATGTCACCCCTGTTTCAGGGAAGGTCGGCAAAAGTTGTGGGGCTTATGTTCATTTGAGGTTTGGATTTTATTTGTAAGTACACATTCAGCATTTGTAAGCGCGAACTACACTTGTTGGTTTGTGGGCATACATCTGAGAGCTTTAAATGAATATATCTTTGCAACTTAGATTATAGATTATAGATATTTAATGTCAACATTGTAATTGGGAAGGTACAACTTCAATTGTATATATTTTTATTATTGTTTTATATATTTTAATGTATTTTCCTGTTTTGTTGAAATTATTTAAAAAAAAAAAAAAAAAAAAAAAAGGTTAGACTATGGTTTATATGAAGCTTTTATACAAAAGAAACCAAGATGAGGACAAAGCATCAAACTTACAGCCAGTTAGCATTGTTTCTAGACTTATAGGTTGGTATGCGGCTTACCACCCATGCTGTAAAAAATTGTTCACTTTGCCAATGTCACCCCTGTTTCAGGGAAGGGCGGCAAGAGTTGCAAGGGTGTATGCCCATATGAGATTTGGGTTTTTATGTTGTAGGTTCACATGCGGCGTGTACAAGCGCAAACTTGTACGTGTCTGCTTGTGAGAATGCATATAATGTGAATCCCAAATGTAACATATCTTTGCAATTTAGATTAGATTAGATTAACATCAACAAAGCGGCGCTTTGATAACTCGCCTTGAAAATACTTTCTGTTCCAGAAAGGGAAACATCGGCACATAAAAAAGCAGCAAATAGACCATGGTCTAATCGAAAGAAAACAAAAACACTTTGTCTTCTATTTTTTTGTTAGTTTTTGCATTTTGTGAGTATCATCATCATCATTATTGTCGCCAAAAACCCAAAGTGGATCTTGGCTTCTTCCACCGTCCCTCTCCATCCCCTCTCGTCGCCAATTCTGTATTCTTCGACTGCCTCCTCTTACCCATCTCAACAGGCGAAATCATGTCAGTCAGATAAGGTGGAGCCAAGCCATTGATGGCTTTATATACCATCACACAAACACGGTAGACCACCCTCTTCGGCAAGCAAAGTCAATGTAGTTTTTTAGCAGCAGAGTGATGTGAGTGAATTTGGACCACCCATATATGAGATTGTTGACTAAGGTCCTGATATAGCAACCAATAACAAAGCATTAGTTTGTATTTTTCGTAGTAACACGGCCGTGCGATGTCTTTTTTTTTTGTGTATGGAATTGGTGACGAGTCTATTTTAAGTTTCTAGTCCATAAAAGATGGGTGCTAGTTGTGAACTAGGTCGTTGGAAATCAAATAAAAGTAAGAGTTGAACGGGCAGTAATGGCAGGCCACCTGTTTATGACGTCTGCTGATTGACACGGTTCAAAATTGATAAGGTCATGATCACAATGTACAGCAACTCCAAATAAAAGAGGTAAACAAAAACTGAGAAGCTCGTCTTGTACACGTCGATATCCTTGAACTCTTCCATGTTTGTTGGATGGTTAGACTACTACATCACACGGAAGCGCAGCGGCGACAAATGATGTCGAAAAACGATGGACGATCGCGTATTATTGTTGGCTGAGAAAGTCGGTCACAGAATTTTTGACAGCTCGTGTCGAATGACGGATGACCAAAACTCGATACAAAAAATGACAGATGTATCAAAATAATGCGGATCATTTTTTTTTATTGTAAAAAATAATAAAGAGATAGTTTACAGATAAAATTATAATAAAAAAAACAATCCAAATTTTTGTTATCTTCTTTGTGGTTTTACGCCTCATATTTTAATTATTTTTTATGAATACCTACATACATATCTACGTTTCTTCTTTTCTCATGAACCGGATCCGTTTTTAATGCATAGACTAAATTAATTGATGGCTGTACAACATGTACTGCCGATAAATGGGAGGTATATAAAAAGGAATAATATTATGAAGATTCTCCTAAAAATCGCCGAAAATAAACAAGCAGCGCATAAAAAATAACAAGACTGATTTCAACTCACTGATATTACATATTATGATTACTTACATCTTCTTTTTTTTTACAGCACCTCCTATCCTTAGCCATCTTGATATTTTGCAGCCAGCAAAATACTTGTTAAAAAACTTAGCATGCACTCTCAAGCTGTGAAAAAGGATTTATCTTTAATCTAAGTTGCAAAGATATACTGAGATTTAAGGCCCCCATTTAATGCATGCCCATTAAAGTTTGCACGATATATCAAAAGTACGGGTATCTTTTTTTACAAAATAGTGAATTTTTGTATTGCTTCATTACGATTCACGTCATTATAATATTTGATTATCAATACCCCTTTTCATACACACACTGTAGGCATATCTGAAACCTAAAGAACTTAAATGTTTTTTGGCGGCAAACACCACAGGTCTATATGATTGGGTCCTTTAGAACCAAGAACAAAATGTTTGCCTTTCCTCTAGCAAAACATTTTTTTGCCAATGGGATTTGCGTCGAGTCCATTCAGCATTCAGTGTAATGATCCTAAGGGGCCATCCATAAATTACGTCATCGATTTTGGCTGATTTTCGACCCCCCCCCCCCCTTACAATCATCCTATAGTCAGTATCTAATGACCTCCCCCCCCCTCTTGCTGTAATAATGGATGAGCTTAAAAATTAATAATGTTATATTACTTACATAATATTTTGTAGAAATTGGTATTTACAAGAACGACATCACTTTTGGTACTCGTACATCATTTGCCATCATCCGCAGACCAGACTACCCCCCCCTTAATGCGAATGACTTAACATATGGACAGCCCCTAAGCGGGTGATTTACAAATAAAGTCCATTTAAAATTATCTCAAAAATCTTTATTACAACTCAACATCTATAACAAAATATTTTTTGTGTGTATAAAAATATATGATTTCACAGAAACTCTTTTTTAAATGCAACATCTCAGCAGAAGCTTGTAAACTTGTAGACGTGTGTTTATTCAGAAGTAAACTTGGGCGGCCTCTTCTCCACAAAAGCTGTCATGCCCTCCTGACGGTCTTTCTGCAAGAAAAAAAAATGGATTAAACAATAAAGTTATATTTTGTAGGGTTTGTGTATTCACACAGTAAAAATTCATTTTTTTAAAATAAAGCTATTTTTTGTTTAACATAGTTTATTATCAGTAGTTTACATCACTCTTGATAATGGCCTGAATATTGAAGGTCGAAAGTACTCGAGATATTAAATATTATTGTGAAAATAAACTACGTTAAACAAAAAATAGCTTTATTTTTCAATAAAGTTATGCTTAATGGATTCCCAATTTTTTTCGGAAAGATGTTGAATTTTTTTTCCAATTTTACTAATAAATTATTAATCAGACTGACAACTTTTTTGTCATTTTGAAACGTGCAGACTTCAATATATCTAAATGAAGCCTACTTCAAATTAATAAGCAGGTTAAAATAATCTATATTGTAAATATAGTACTAGTATGCCAATAAGGTTAAAAGTGTGATTTTCAGTTTGAATTTTTGATATATTTTGCATGAAAATGTCATCTTACATGAGTTCTATAGAAATCTAGGATTATTTTTGAAAATGATATTAATACATTGAAGAAAAGAGAAATTTGTTTTATGTGTTTCAATTTAATTATCTCTAATTATAAATGTTTTTTTTTTTTTTTTTTTCAAGAAAGAATAAAAAGAAAAAAGAAGAAGACAAGCAAAAACATGGACAACGGTCAAAACCCGGAACCAGAAAATCAAGTATCTCTAATTATATTTACTTTCTGTAGGTCAAATGACCGAAAAGGTTTAAGAAATAAAATAAGGCTGAAAATAAAACGGGGTTGAAAAAGCAACCTCAACAGCAACTTTTTAAGGTTTGGCGATTTACACAGTGAAAGTTCATTGTATATTTTACAAATTATTCATTAGTTTTACAAATCATTTATAATTTATTAAAAAAACACAGTTTCAATTCACTTATTCAATCATTTATTATGCTCGAGCGTTTTCCTCTAAAAAGGCATCCTCAGGAGCAATGATAACCTTGGATGTTTTTTTCCAAGCAGTTTCACCCATAGGCTTCGATGGGCAATATCAACGGTTAGCCAGGCACTTTCATCTTCTCAGAGGTTAACTGTTCAGAAACAAACAACCAGACCATGGCTACACAGCCCGAAAAAGTTATAATTATGTTAACTACCAGCCAACCTTGTTATTTTTATATCTGCTTTTTAAAAATAATTGAGTATACATACTGTTGCAAAGGTCCCGTGGAACAGCTTCTTTTCAAAGAGGAGTCCCTCCTGGAGAGTGGTTTCATAGGCTCGGTTGACGGCCTCCTTGCACAGGTTGACTATCAGCGGGGAGTGGGAGCTGATCTTCTCTCCCAGCTTGATGGATTCACTCAGGAGCTGTTCTGGAGGGAACACCTTGCTGACCAAACCTGCAACAGGGTAACAAACTCAAATCAGGAATGTATAATCTTAGTTGCCAGAATATACTATCATTTGAGATTCATATAACATGATGAAGTGTGGTCGATAGCTTAGTTGGTACAATGGGTAAAGTTTAAGCTGGAATTACGGTCGTTTGACATATTTACATATTAGGTACAATCAATTTCAATGCTAAAAACACTTTTCAGACATTAGATGAACCGTTATGGAAGAACTTACATAATTCTCAACGGTCAGTTGGTAAAATGCTTGCGTTCCATGCCTCTCTCATTCTCATCAAGGGTGTATGAAATGATTTTCCATTTTGGTGTCTATTTCCAACCCAAAATGAAATACCGACAAGGTTTATTCAGACTTTACAAGAAATGGGAACCCCTTTAACTGAAATTGTAGATGTAAGGCGGGCCTCCTTACCAGTAAAAATAAATAGGTTCTACACGCCACATGCGACCCTTTTGGGGACAGTGCGGTAAGAAGTTGCAGTATATGTATCACTTAGTTGCTTTTTTTGTGAAATTTATAGTTGATTACTTCTTTCAATGAGCTGTTTCAGCAGTGAGTCAGATGATATGATCTCTTTCTTGGCATACATTATTGCGTTTCAAAGTATGAAATTACAGTTTCAACAATATCATGCTGAAGAAACCCATCGTAGATATGGACAAAACATCTGGAAGCACTAGCTCTGATGGACCATGGCAATAGATTCTGGTAAACAATTCTTCAGTTTCTGAAACTACAATTAATTTGCATAAATAATATATTACCCATGGTTTCGGCTTCTTTGGCTCCAACAAAGTTGCCGGTGAGGCAGATCTCCATGGCCTTGGATTTGCCCACCACTCTGGTGAGTCTCTGGGTGCCGCCAGATCCGGGAATCGTTCCGATGGCGATTTCTGGCTGACCAAACTTGGCCTTTTCTCCGGCGTAGATGATGTCACACATCATGGCCAATTCGCAGCCACCGCCCAGCTAGAATTGTCAGAAAAGAGTGATTAAAGATTTGAATCTCTTGAAGAAGAGAGAAGCCCAATATGACTTTGATGAAACATTGAGAAACCTGTTCCACAGTGCATTGAGCACCAATTATGCTCACATAGGACACTCTATGAGATGACACAACTGTTCCTCGCAGAATAGAAGAATTGAGCAACAGTATTTGGTGAGCGTGCTTTTGCAGTGGCGTCTACAATGTGTGGTTTGAGAGATTACCAGCAACAGTTGCCTTGCAGTGAGAGACCTCTCAAGATTGATTTATCCATAAAATCTTTTGAGGTTGTGTGACAATGTCACGAAACGGCACCGGAACGGAATCCCACCCAGGGTGTCAGAAATGATTTCCCGTTTCAGTGTTTATTTCAAACCCCAAAATAAAATACCGGCAAGGCTTACTCAGCCTTCACAAGAAATGAGTACCAGCCCTCTCGGGAGCTGGGAAACCCCCACTTCAACTGAAGTGGTTGGCGTAAGGCCGGCCCCCTTACCTGTAAAAATAAATAGGTTCAACTCGCCACATGCGACCCCTTCGGGGATAATGCCGCAAAAAGTTACACTGCATGTGTAGTGTAACTTCTT
Source organism: Agapetus fuscipes (assembly GCA_951799405.1). NCBI lineage: Eukaryota > Metazoa > Arthropoda > Insecta > Trichoptera > Glossosomatidae > Agapetus > Agapetus fuscipes. The sequence goes on along the minus strand of OX637345.1, from coordinate 5,082,369 downwards.
GCCTTTTTCAACTGTTGCATTTTTGCATTCATAATCATCATCATCTGTTTTTCTATTATATGCATTCTCATATGCAGACACGTACCAGTTTACACTTGCACATGCCGCATGTGAACCAAAAACATAAAAACCCAAATCTCAAATAAACATACTCCCTGTAACTCTTGCTGTCCTTCCCTGGAACAGGGGTGATATTGGCAAAGTGAAACATTTTCTACAGCATGGGTGATCAGCCGCATACCAACCTATAAGTCGAGGAATTCTCTTACCGCAAATCCATTGACGGCAGCAATCAGTGGCTTGGAGCACTGAGTGACCAGCCCCCAGTCGGACAGGAAGTTGCCCTTAATGCAGTCTGCATACGTGTTGTTCTGCATCTCCTTGATGTCGGCACCGGCTGCGAAAGCCTTTTCACTGCCTGAAATTGCCAGAGAAATTGATTAAACGTTTTTGTATCAAAACCCTACAATCATTCAGGGTTATTAACAACACATTTGATCTATAACTGATCCATGGATCATCATTTTACTGCATGGAAAATTCACATTAGGTAGCGGTTGAGCCATGGATTAGCTGTGTGTGAATAGCACAGTTTGTGTTTTAATATAGTTGAGACTAAAATGTTTTGTCTGCTTCAATTTATCTCTTGACAGGCCCATAATCAAGTAGGTAAAACTTAAATCTCGTGATTGGAAGGTAATGGGTTCGAATCCCGACCGAACACCAAAAAATATTGAATTTTTCAAATTTGCTCTTTGCTGCGTTGAAAAATTAATCTGCCTTTAGCAAAGACCGGTCAACATAGGTTCACCCAGCCTTACACTAACTGGGTCTTGCTTGAGAATTCACGTTTTCTACAGCTACGACCAAGCTCGCAGAGGACTCTTGAGGTGTGATTCACTCAAAAATAGCACTCACCATATAAATCATCACAATATTATATTATGTCATTTCTATAGTAGGTACATAATTTTGTGAAATAACTAGGCAATTCACGGTTTTACCGAGTTAGGTCTTTTCTTTTAAAAAATTCTAGATCCAAGCTCAGGCCCGCCGCACAGAGTCAGGATGAGATGGGAGTCACAGGACTTACGACCTGTCTCTGGTTGGTTAAGGATCCTTTCCTCATGACAACGTTCCCAATTCCTGTATTCAATTCATTGTATTTTTTATTCACGTAAATGTATTTTTTCTACGTAAAAAATAACTAGAATGAAACTTTATCTAAATGAGTGATATAAGACAAGATAATAATATTGTTTCTTACATAAAATATGTTTTTTAGATTAAACTCAAGGCTATATTTAAACATGCCCGCCAGCTACCTACTATTCACAAACAGTTTTTAATGTTTGCTCTTCAAGTTAATGATATTTAAGTATAAGGCGGATCATAATTTTTGTTTCATGAATTGCTTTTAGGTTGACTGAAAACAAAATGATTTAACACATCGCACGCTTAATCATAAAGAGCAATAACTCAAAAAATAAGAATGTTGGGAAATCACGTTTGAAGTTCAGACAACCAGTACAACTTGTATGGGATGAAAAAGGCGACCGATGTTTTATCTCGGTCATATTCGTCCAAATTGAACGGCTGTCGCATTCTACCTATTCTTCTCGCATTGTTCTTGCGTTTTATTACAAAATCTTGATTTTCCCAATTTTTGAGTTATTGCTCTTTATTATTACGTGCGACATATAATATTAATTGAGCATTAGAAACATAAGGACCAATATAAAATGTTATTTTCTGTAAAGGAATGTTAAAGGGTGAGTACAATTTATTAACATACAACTGGTTTCATGAACAAACTTCACATTGACAAGTAAATTTTTTTTTTTTTTTTTTTTTAACAAAGTAATAATTTGTACCTGATGATGTGAAGTTTTTTCATGAAACCGGTCGTACTCACCCTGTAACCAATACAATTTTCATTTGTTTTTTTTAAAATGAAGAGTTAACAAGTGAATTCCTCATCTAAATCTAAATCTAAATCTAAATCTAAGCTGTAAAGATATGTATCATTTGAGATTCATATTAAATGCATTCCCACAAGCAGACATGCATAATTTCGCGCTTACACATGCCGCATGTGGACCTACAATATAAAAAAAAAAACTCAAATGAACATAAGCCCTGCAACTCTTGCCGACCTTCCCTGAAGCAGGGGTGACATTGGCAAAGTGAACCTCACTTTTTTGGCCTCGTCAATTAATCATAATGATAATGTTCCTCAAGAAATCCAAGCAAAAGCTTTTACAGTTATATAAGTTAAAACTATAACAGATTCATCAACATCATCATCATTACAACACCTTTGCGCTGCAGAAGCCCACCGCAGACATGGGCGAAACATCCGGAAGCTCTAGCTCCAACAGACCACAGCAGCAGATTCCAGAAAGTAATCTCCAGTGTCAACATCCGACCGTGTAAGCCTAAATCTTCTATTCAATAATCTTCTGTTCAATAATATTGCTCACCATATAAAATTTATTGCTTACCAGTCAAAATAACAGCACCGATGTTGGGGTCCTTATCAAAGCTAGTAATGGCCTGGCCGACCTCAGCCATGAGACCCTTGCAGAGGGCATTCAGAGCCTTTGGCCGGTTCAGGGTTATGACAGCAACATTCTTCTTTTCCCCCGTGATCTCTGTCTTGATATATTCATAGTTGGGGGCTGTAACATAAAATACATAAAGAAGATTATATCTTAACGTCTGATCGACACTTTTTGGGACAATAAATTTAGTGGTAAATAAATTTTAGGACCATCGATTTTGTGACAAAAATTGAGGGGGAAAAAAGTGCTTGCAAAAATTGCAAAGAAGTGAATTTAAATTTGGAACAATAAATTTGGTGGCAAATGAATTTTGGGACAAAAAAATGGGGGTATATAGTGCTTGCAAAATTGGAAAAGGTGTGAACTTTTACTTTCTAGTCAGTAACAATACACGAATATGTACTAGCACAGTTTTTTTACAATAAATTTACATCTACTCGTACTTTCCCAAAAATGGAAAAATCCCACTTATTTCAGCAGTTTTTTAGTCCCCTTGGGTGCTGGAAAACCTCCACTTCAATTGAAGTGGTTGGCATAAGGCCGGCCTCTTACCTGTAAAAATAAATAAGTTCCATTCAAAACATCAGACCCCATCGGGGAAATCGCGGCACTATGGGAAGAAACAGACAAATGCCATCTATGTCTTTTTTATTGATCAATGGAAAAATTATACATAATAATAAAAGACGAATTTGACCCAGAAAGTTCAAAATATTGACAAAGATAAATTCATTACTGGCCAATTAAAATCACATTACAATTATTGCAAATGTAAATAATATAATCAAAAAGATAATTATGATTGACATTTACATATCAGGAAAGGTATTTTGTACAAGGGGCCATGTTTACTGGCTTACATAATGAATAGATACCGCAGGAAACCAACTGATAAAAAAATATTTAAAATTCAAAATGGACTTGGAACAAGTACCATAGACCACAAAATTGTTAAGTCAAACAAATTGTTGCTGAAGAAAAGGGAAAAAGCACTGGTCTCATAGATATTATACAGAGAGTAGCCTGCTTAAAGTGGTGCTGGGCTGGTTACGTCGCAAGGCAGGACCATGACAGGTGCCCGAAAAGGATCGTCCAATGTCGGCTCAGAATGTCCAAGTGGGGAGTGGGGAGACCCAACTGAGGTGGCTGGACGACATCAAGGGAACTGCAGGTAGAGGATGACTGAACACAGCAGCCGATAGACAAACATGGAGAGGATTGTAGGAGGTCTACGTCCAGGAGTGGACTGAGAAAGGCTGAGGAAGTAAGAAGAATAAGGATCATAGTCACATACAGGTGCGACGTTTGCCCGTCAAAAAAAAAAAATCCAATTGTCCATTCCACATTACTATCATCCTATTTTTAAAACTAAGCTGCATATATAGTGAAATTATTAATTTCATTGTCTGCAAATAGATGGCATTTGGCGAGGAGTACCTATTTATTTTCACAAGTAAGAGGGGCAATCTTATGCCCACCACTCTACTTGAAGTGAAGATTTCCCTTCTTTTGAACCATGCCTACTACGATTTTGTGTAAAAAAATAAACAGTGAAATGAGAAATCATAAGTAACACCCTTGGTGCGGATTAAACGCTATTACATTATCAACTGAGCTACCAACCATATAATTGTTTTACAAATATAAGGTTTTTGATGGACTCAATACAAATTTGAACTTAGATTTTTTTATTAATATTTTTAATTTTAAGGATCAATTAATATTTTCGATTTTTTTTCTTGGCAGGCAAACGTCATACTTCTATGGCACTACGGTTCTTAGCAAACAATAAAAAATATTTGATTGCCCTTTCTTTGGCAACAAGCCCGTGTGTTGTCATAAATACTTTTTCTATAGTAAGTAGGTTGGTATGAGGCTGACCCCCCGTGCTGTAAAATTCGGTTCACTTTTGCCAATGCCACCCCGGTTTCAGGGAAAAGCGGCAGGAGTTGCAAGGGTTATGTTCATGTGAGGTTTTGTTTATTTGTATGCACACATGCAGAATGTGTAGGCGCGAACCTACATGTGCCTGTCTGTGGGCATGCATTTAATATGTGCTTTAAATGTTAACATATCTTTGCAGCTTAGATTATAGATAGATTTGTTCCGAGTCTATTTAAAAATATGTTCCCATATGGAGTGGCCATACCATACTTTCAGGTGACACCGGTTAGTGTTATTATTAAAGTAAAATGCAGGCAACACTTGAAAGAAAAAAACATATTGCATAATTTAAACTGCAATATACACATTGTTTACTTCATTTATGTATGGAAAAGTGTATTTTTAGCCCTGCTATCATTTTATAAGCGATTACAAAAATAGCCTCGATCAAAAAATATGTTTTCCACCTACATACTTACTATGCAGTAGGTATTGATACATCGGTAGACTTGTAGAACGGAACATTTTATATCCGTAATTACTTAATATGGTAGAATAAAGTTTTTGTAGTCGTAATTTATTATGCTTACCGGTAGAGTAATACTTGAAGGATGCAGCTGGGAAAACCTTATTGGCGGAGCCGGTCAAAGATTTGCCCAAAAGGAGACGCAGAGCGGAGGAAGCTGCCATTTCGAACTTATTCTGAAACACGACTGGTTGAAAAATATGTGATACGAGCGGTGTGCCGGCGTTGATTATAATATTGCTTCTATTATCAAGCTACTTATTTTATGCAAATAGGACTTCGACCCGAGATATTGACGTTACGATTACACGCAAGAAGTAAAAATAATATTATGTATTTTGACAGATGGCTTTAGGTAGCTATAAAAAATAGAAAACTATTTTTTAGGCTGGCAGAACTTTTGTTTATATTTACGTCACTGACGGATGAAATTTTAGGTTAGGATTTATTTACATTCAAACATAATTTACATTAAAAACTTAAAATAAATCGTAATATTCAATAGTTTTATTAAAATTTTAGTGTAAAATGGCATCATCCATTAAATTCAGATTCATTCTAACTGGCCCTCCCGGTAAGTTATTTCACTGTTAATTTGTCTGTTTTTATAGGTTATGTTTAACTAATACATCGATAAACAAATATTTTTACTGAAATATTTTCAGGTATTGGGAAAACTACCATAGTAAAATTGGTTTCTGAAAAGCTGAATACAACTAAGATTCCTATTTATGGATTTTACACAGAAGAAGTCCGCCATAATAGGAATAGAGTTGGTTTTGATGTTGTATGTTTAAATGGCCATAGAGGGCGCCTGGCTAGATCTGATGGACCAGAGACAATACATAAAGTGGGGAAATATTCTGTTCTTATTAAAGAATTTGAGGACGTTGCTATTCCTGAACTGAAAAAGGTTGGCTTATTTTGGTGTTTGCAACTTTAGAAGCGTCCGAGGATGCTCCTGATTTTTTGCCAATATCAAGTTTACTATAAATCCCATATGCTCGCCCATTGATGAACAATCATACAGAGATCCAGATTAAACAATGCTAGAGTTGTGCTCCTTGCTATTCCCTGAAATATCCACAACTATTTTAATCACCAATCTCAGGTCTGCTATTCCTTTAATGTTATATATACAAGGATAATTTATTTATAAGGTACACATAATTGAAGAGCGCCGTTTTTGTGTGTGTCACACCTCAAGGGCCCTCTCAAATCACGGATAAGATTTTTTGTAAAGATGCGTCTTTAGTGCTCCTTTAAAGACACCAACAGTTTCTGCCTTCCTCACATTAGGTGGTAGTCTGTTCCACTCCATTGGGCCCGCAAACCGGAAAGCACGGTCCCCAAAATTAGTGCGTGTCTGACGTGACGGCTGGACTAAGTCAACCACCCCACACCCTGCAGATCTGAGAGTTTGGCGTCTCAAATCTATCTCAATAGGTGAGAACATGTCAGACAGGTATGAAGGAGCCGTACCATTGACAGCTTTGTAAACCATCAAACAAACACGGTAGACCACCCTCTCCGGAAAACGAAGCCAATGCAGTTCTTTCAACAATGGAGTAACATGATTAAATTTGGACATCCCGAAAATGAGTCTTGCTGCAGAGTTCAGCACAGATTGTAGTCGGCTGAACTGTTTTTTCGGCTGACCTATATACAGCGTTGAGCAATAGTCAACCCGAGACATCACAAAAGCGTTAACCAGGGTCCTGACCGCCCCTGATGGTAAACATCTCCTGATTGCCTTAATCTGGCGAAGTTCAAAAAACGAGGAGGATACCGTGTTATTCAACTGCTTTCCCATTGTGAGGTTCCGATCCAGTGTGACTCCTAGAAGTCTCACTGAATCTGACGGCTGAATCAGCTGTCCCCCAATGGAGAGTGGTACGCGAGTTGTCAGGAGATGATCACGCCTGGACGTAGCCGCCCACATAATTTCCGTCTTACCCATGTTAAGGATTAGGCCATTGCTTGTCATCCATTCACCGATCTCCGCAATGCAAGCTGCCATTCTGTTACTGAGAGCTCCCGCCATGTGTGGTCGACACTGAGAGTAAATCTGCCAGTCATCTGCATATGCATGTGTAGTAAGGCTCCATTTCTCGACTATGCTCTCAATGTCGGCCGTGTATAAAATAAATAGGATCGGTCCCAACACAGACCCCTGCGGCACTCCGGAGATCAGCGAATAGGAAGGCGAGACACAGTCACAAGTACGCACTACCTGCTTGCGATCCGCCAAATAGGAGGTGAACCACGCCAGAGCCTTTTCTCTCAAGCCGTACGCATCCTCCAACCTCTTTATCAAGATATCAAGATATCTTTATCAATGTTATCTTGCTACTTCAGTTGCGGCCTCCCTACGACCTGCTGGAATATCCTCGCTTGGATGCCACCATTCCATGGTCCTTTTTGGTCATCTAATGTGGTCCTGTCGCAGAATGAATTGAAAAAGAATGGTTACAAAGATAATGCCCCACCAATCCGTGATACAATTTATTGTATCTTTGGAATGGTGAATGTGTAACTACTCGTTTGACAGAACAACAAAAATATTATAGACTGTAACTGTAACTCTGTCGCCATTCCGCTAGGGGTGGCCATAGCCTCCGCAGAGTTGCCTCCATTTTTTCCTATCCTGACATACCTCTTTCAATTCCTTCATATCCATCACCTTTTTCATGCATTTTCTTCTTTTACGCTCACTTTGTATATCCCATTCTTTCACAATCTCCACAATCTGATCACTCCATACTTTTCTCGGTCGTCCCTTCCCTCTTTTTCCTTTCACACTTTCTTTGTATACATACTTTGTCAGTCTATCATCATTCATTCTTTCCACATGCCCAAACCATCTCATCACATTCTTTTGTACTTTAACTTTCACATCCTCTTTCAAATTACATTCTTTTTTTACCCATTCATTCCTAACTCTATCCCTCAAAGTTTTTCCTGTCATACTTCTTAAATGCTTTATTTCCACCGTACATACTTTACAATACTTAGATTTGTATGAATACATAATATTATTTTTTAGGAGTTTCCAACTAATAAGAATGTCCTTATTGTTGACGAGATTGGGAAGATGGAAATGTTTAGCGGGATTTTCATTAAAACTGTGCAAGAAGCTTTTAAAAAACCCTGCATCATCATTGCTACGATTCCCATACAAAAGGGGAGGCCGATACCTTTAGTTGAGTCAATAAGAAATGATGCAAACAACAAAGTATTTGAGGTGAAAATAATGGCTGTTTATTTGTATTTAAATACATGCATATTAGATTTGTTTTTAAATATATATAAAAAAAAAAAATTTCAGGTCACAATGCAAAATAGAGATGAACTGCCGCAGGAAATATTTGAAGATATACAGAAACAATTGTTGACAATCATTCAATAGTTGATTTAAGTCTATGTAAATTGAATTATAAATACAACATTTTAATAAACAATTGATTAATAACAATTTTGAGTAAGTAAGACTGTTTGATTATGACTCGTAAAGAATAAAATTCGTAACATGTTCAGAGGTAGAAGTGGTTCCAGTATACATTTTTGACATCCGCTCGCTGAGGTTCATTTTTTACATAGAGCAGTGCCACACTTATTAATGCATAATGATTGGAGGGTTCGAGGATTGGAGGCTTGCTTTTTGGGATCTGTTGCCGCAGTCCATTGTAGTTGGAATTTTCATGTTTTGTCTACATCTGCGATGGGCTAAATGTAGATGCGATGTGTGTTGTTAAAACAGTTTTATCCACATCACAACAAGGTCATTGCAGGTAAAGCCGAAATGACGAACCACGACAACAGGTTTCAGAAAACAAATATCCAGTGTCAACTGTCAATTGTGAAACCCAAAGCTTCTATACAATAATTAATCAACTTTTTAGGGTTTGTGTATTCACACAGTGAAAATTCATTATTAATTCAAAATAAATTTTTTTTTTCAAAAACATAGTTTTAGTGAACGTAGTTTGTGAAAATAAAACAACGTTTTTGAAAAAATATTTTTATTTTGAATTAATAATTAAGTAATAGATAAAAATTGCTTTGTTTTAATTCACATGAGTTTTATTTTTGTACACGACCAGTTTCTGCGTTTCCTATTACGCCCCACACACATACACCCCCCCCCCCTCCCCTTCTGTAATTTAAATCCTTGCTTCATAATTTTTGTATTCTATGTTAGTTTATATTTACACCTGAAGATGGGAGGTACTGCTTCTCCCGAAACTGGTCGTGATAAATAAAACTCATGTGAATTAACACAAAGCAATTTTTATTTTAATCTATTAAAATGAATATTTTGGATGGTTGGTGCCATAGTTGGTGCAGTGACACTGAAAATTCATCTTATCTTTAGTTATTCAAACACTGTTTTATTTTCACTACTTTATTATTTAATTATTTGGACACAAACGTTTTCGACTACACAGTAATCATCATCAGGTAATAAAATAATTGTTAGATAATTCTTTTATTACCTGATAATGATAACTGTGTAGCCGAAAACGTTTGTGTCCAAATAACTAAATAGTAAAGAGTGAAAATAAAACAGTGTTTGAATAACTAAAGAAAATATCAAAACAAACTTTCACAAAGTGACTGCTGCAAATCTAGATAATATAATAATTAATATGTTGTTTGTACACTGTAATATACCAATTGATTATCGAGAATTAGACAAGCTGTTATGAGAGAACTTATATTGTTCTTGAAGTTTCTTTGGCAACATAGCCAAGATCTTCAGGAGGCACCCTTTCTGTACGACGATTTAGGATGAACCACTACGGTTATGTCAAGAATAATGTAAGTTCTCCCATGACGGTTTATCTATTATATTATGACTGTAATTAATCTTAGTTAATTATAATATTATGTAAATATGTGGAAAGACCATGAGCTCAGTTTAAATTTGATTATCTTGTTTTGTAAATTATGAAGTAACTCTATAAAAATAATAACCTTGAAATGTAATGGAAAAAAAAATAAAAATATAAAAAAAAATTTAGGTTTCACATAAAGCATGGTCAGAAAGCTTGGTAGAAGAAACCATGCCACGTGAAAGAATATTATCACTTTGCCAGTCCCTTGATAATCCGACATTTTGAAACCTGACATACTCGGTAGTCATAATGTGTTTCTATTTAAGTCTTAGGCCAACATTGTAGTCTATAGTGTATCTGTACTGCAGCCTACATAAATTCATTTTGTTAACTTCATTGTGTGATTTTATATTGTCCTAAGTATTAAAGTATTAAATGGTTATTAAAACAGTACAGAGTACATTGAGTCATGCGTGCTTCTACTTAGAGATTGCAATCCGGATTCTTCGAAATTCGAAAATAACTGAAAAATCCGGATTTTCTGGAGTTTTTTTAAATCCGGTTTTTAAAACTCAAATCCGGTTTCTTCGGATTTTAGCCAAAATTGAGTTCAATGCATAATATTTTATATTTATCCACAAATTTTCATTCTAAGTAGTTCGATTACCTACTCTAATAAGCAAATTCGAACAATATTTGAATTGGTAGGATTAGCTATAGGCTGTAGGTACTTTGTTTGAGCGAATTTGGCGCGAAATCCGTGATTGGCTCTGTTTATGCCCATATAAGGCAATAAACCGAGCAACGCGAGACGTGCGCGTGCCGCGGGCGCGACGGACGCCCCGCGCCCCGCTCACTCACCGAGACACTTGACGCTTTCATGTTTTTAAGATCTCATTTTCTAAATAAGACTGATTAATATGTACTAAATTAATGTCATAAACTATAAATTAATGTCACTAAATTAATGTTATCTTGTGTGAAAATTTCTAACCGACCATTGTTTGACAACGGCAAATTTAATTTGAGGATGAATAATACGTTTTGTTGCATTTGATTTTATGTTATGTTCAGTTTATGACTATATTAGTTAACTAATTTACCTATATAAGGGAAAGATGACTGATACCCAAAGTTTTGTTGATTATTTTAGTTGATTTTATTTGTCGTGTCTGAATAAATGCAGATTTTAAATTCTGTTTTATTTCAATTTATCAAATCACCTTAAAACTTAGAAAAATCCGGATTATCCGGTTTATCCGGATTTTAATCAAAGGAAAATTGGAAAATTCGGATTTCAAAAAAATCCGGATTTTGCATTCTCTACTTCTACTATTCCCCTATGGCTTGGAAACAAAAGGGCTCACTCAGTATAGCGCCAACAGACTGAGGACGTGCCAAATAGCCATTGAAATAAGGATGCTGGGAATCAGCCTCTGAGGCAGGGTTCCAAACCAGGAGATCCGTAGACGCACCGAGGTTACTGATGTCATGCAGGGAGTGGCCTGCTTAAAGTGGCGCTGGGCTGGTCACGTCGCAAGGCAAGACCATGACAGGTGGCCGAAAAGGTTGTCCAGTGGAGGCCCAGGATGTCTAAGCGAGGAGTGGGGAGACCCCAACTGAGATGGCTGGACGACATCAAAAGAACTGCAGGCAGAGGATGGCTGAACACAGCAGCTGATAGACAGAGATGAAGAGGATTGGAGGAGGCCTATGTCCAGGAGTGGACTGAAGAAGAAAACAGTACAGTACAGTAAATGTACAAAGGATGCACGGCTCATGGGTAATGAAAGGGCATCCAGCAGGAAGGAGAAGGGTTGGAAGACCAAGGCTTGTGGTGGGAAGACGAGGTGAGGAGGAATGTGAGGCGGTCACTGCAGATCAGTGGCGAAGGGTGCCATACAACTCGATTCCCATCAGTTTCCCTTTTTAAATGAGGCAAAAATGATAATAAAGTAGACTGCATGGTTTCAATGTTTCTTTGGTTTTAAATGTATTTTTTTACTTTGTGCCTATATCTTTTTACTACTTTGTTGCCTCATTTTAAAAGGGAAGCCGATGGGAATCGAGTTGTATGGCACCCTTCGCCACTGCTTCAGATGCCAAGCTGGAGAGGACAGAGATGAGTGGAGGCTCAAGATAGTGGAGACTAATGCCCGTATTCTTCAAGCATTTGTCAACGACGTTAGCCATGTTGAAAGCACCGGTTCCCATAGATCACCGAAGTTAAGCAACATTGGGCGCGGTCAGTGCTTGGATGGGTAACCGCTCAGGTACACCGCGTGTCGTTGGCACCTTGGACCGGTCCGTAGTCCGTAGTGGCAACACTTCGGACTCGTAAATGGAAGGTTGTGGATTCGGATCCCGGCGAAGCACAAAAAAATACAATTTATATTTCGAATGTGCTCTTCGCTGGGTTGAAAAATGCATAAATCTTTACCAATGACCGGTTACCAAGGGTCCATCCAGCCTTACAGAAACTGGGTCTTGCTTGAGTATTGGCGCTCTGTAGCGACGACCAAGCTCGTACACCTCTGCGGCACTACAACAAGTGTCATAGACCCCTAGAGTCTTTAGAAACTAGGGAGTCTCCCGCACAGGATTTCTTAAAAAAAAAAAAAAAAAAAAAGCATGTCTTAAGTGGCCGATCAACTAAGGAAGCAGAATAGCTTAAGTTTTCATAGGTATTCTCCAATTGGTTAGCCAGGATTAGCTAAATATCGGGATGACAGCATAGAAAAACACAAACAACAATTCGCGTTAGTTTGAAAAAATTCCGCTGGTGGCGCTAATGTACCAGGAAGTAATTATGAAAAACCAGCCATTTACTTTTTTAAATTTACGCATTCAAAACATACATTTAACATTATGAATATAATTTATAATTAATAAAATATTTTATTATAATATTTTCTTTTCATTTTAAGGATGTAATCTAAATACAACTATTTAAATACATCGTTGTCTGACCTTACGTGTACACCATGTTTGTTTACAATCACATATACTCTGTGACAATCACCTCTCAATGGATTCGATTTCATCAATCATTTCAATAGTTGACAACACATCAAGCTGTCGTAACTGATTCATATTCATGCTCAATGTATTCATGTCAATAAACTTCAAAGGTAAACAAAATAAATGATAAAATTAACAACTCAAACACGCTAAACGAAACACCTGATTGTCAAATTTTGACAGCTGGACCATATTTGAGCGAGGATTAAGTTTTATCGGTAATGCCGTTTGAAGAATACCGCTCAGCTTAAGTTAGGTTAATCCTTGGTAAAACAGCTTGGAGAATACGGGCATAAGTCTCAATATGGGCTGTAGGGCCATTAAATAATTTCAGAATAATGAAACAGTACTGTATGTATAAAAAAAATGATGGCCATAGCTCATCTCAATCTAATACATTACAGAAAAGTAATTTTTGATGACATCACATTTTCGGTAATCCAATATCACCTCGGTCCCGTACCTATCCACGAAGCTTATTATTTCTTTTATTTTTTGGTGCACAACAGATTACCCTAATTGCAGTGCACCCTCACAGCCATCAACAAGCTGGGAGAACTCTTCCACCATTTTAAAGGTGTTAAATTATATTGTATTATGTTATGTCAGATTATCGAGGGATAGCTCTAATCAGTCCTTGGCTTAATTACAAGTATCATTTAAATATTTAGCTAGCTTTCCTCTTCGGAAGCATCATCGAACTGCCCTTGGACAGGATAGAATTCTCCGGGAGGCTGCGTGCTAACAATGGGAGGAACATGGTTGTCTGCAGGACAGAAGTTTCCCTCTTCCATCTTCTTTCTGAGGAAGTACTCCCAGGCTGCGGCAGGATTAGGGCGGTACATGCTCATTTCATGTGGCTCCCAGTAGCTGTCTGATTCCCAGTCTTCCTCACTAGAACTATCTGAAATATCATGAAAGAGGTGCAATCAAAATAAGTATAAAATATCCTAATAATTAATTGATGATTGTATCAGGTTCGTTTTCCGGTCCAGTCTATTGACCGGATTGGTAGAATGCTTGCATTCCATGCCGAGAGCAAGGGTTTGCTTCCCACCGAGGGTGTCAGAAATGATTTCCCGTTTCGGTGTTTATTTCAAACTCAAAATAAATAGCGGCAAGGTTTACTCAGTCTTCACAAGAAATGAAAATCGGCGCCCTTGGGAGCTGGGAAATCAAAAAATTCTAGTCTATAATAATTAATTATTTAAATTTGAGTTTCTCTACAAACCTTCTTTATCTTCAGCTTCATCAAGGCACTGTTTAGAGTTGACTTCACATTTTTTACTGAAAAAAAAACAAATGGTTGAATCAAGCAACATATCTTTTACACAAACGTAGATTAAGACCCATCTCAGGTTGCTGTTTCAAGAATTATAATGATCTTTGTTTATTGAAGGGCTTTTTTCTGACGTCGCCTAAGAACTTTATACTTCCAGGATTTGAAGCAGTTCACGGATGCTGCCTCTATCCATAACTCAATGAGGATGGTGACTAGTAGAGGAAAATAATAATGATAATATTAGGATGATTTATTTGGTATTCCTTGACTTATAGGTTGGTATGAGGCTGACCACACATACTGTAAAAAATGGTTCACTTTGCCAATGTCACGCCGGTTTCAGGGAAGGTCGGCAAGAGTTGCAGGGCTTATGTTAATTTGAGATTGAGTTTTTGTATTGCAGGTCCACATGCGGCATGTTTGAGCACAAACTTATATGTGTATGCTAGTGGGAATGCATTTAATATGAATCTCAAATCATCTTTGCAACTTAGATCATAGATAAATTTATTTGGTGAGCGCTGTTTTTGTGTGAATCACACCTCCTCTTCGAGCCTGATCGTTGCTGTAGAAAGCGCCAATTCTCAAGCAAGACTCAGTTGGTGTAAGGTTGGATGGAGCAATGGTGTCTGGTATTTGGTAAAGCACATTTAAAAATGTAATATTACTGTGTGCTCCACCAAAAATCTAATCAACTACCTTCCTATCACGAGTCCGAAGTATTAACCACTAGACTTCAGACCAGTCTCCCCCCCACTGACCCACACCCTGTATATCCATCCCATCCGGGGATATGTCACAGGACTTGCATGAAAAAGTTATGTGAGATGCGAGTGGCAGAAGGCCTTCCCGTGAAGCTACACTCAGACCAGTCAAATAAATGGCTAGCATAAAAATGAACTGTTTGTATAAAATTAAGTTTTTTTCTGCGTAACTTATTGCAGTTTAAGCACTGACAGTGCTATTCTAAGACATTTTGGTCGTCCCATGCTTTGACAAACTAATGATACCTGGGCTGGAAGTCTCATCACCACGGTCATTCTTACCTACCGAATTTTGGTAATATTTGTATGAAGACTAATCAGCTGTTCACTTGCGGCCATCTTGGATTGACAGGTCTTCATACAAATGCATCATTAGTTTGTCAAAGCGTGGGCTCAACGGACGACTAAAATGTCTAAGAATAGCACCGTAAGATTCGGGCATCTCAAACTAAACTTCGAGACTTTCTACTCGATTAACAGGACTTTTTTTTTAAGTCATGTAGTTTTAGAAAAATTAAAAAGAGAAGAACGATTTTCTCTATGTTTCGTCCGTCATATCCGACGACTTCAGGAGGCGTGCGTCTTCTACGAAGAAGAAACACAAACTGATGAATTGTTGTTTTTTGCTCGAGGTCGAAGGTTGTAGGTACATTTAACATGTAGGTAAAGTCAACCTTCGACCTCGAGCAAAAAACAACAATTCATCAGTTTGTGTTTCTTCTTTGTAGAAGACACACGCCTCCTGAAGACGTCGAATATGACTCTGACGAAACGTAGAGAAAATCGTTCTTCTCTTTCCACGGTCAGTAACATCCGTTTTTTTCATTCCAAAAAATGTCTAACGACCGTAATCATAATTTAAAATCTTTAATTAAAAAGAGAAAATTAGATTGAAAACAAAATATCATCATACCTTCCATCTTCTCTGAACTCCAAAGATCCACGAATCTTATGCTTTTGAGTCTTATATTGTTGATTACTTGGTTCATCACAATGATTCCATGCCAGGTCTAAAGATTCCACAGACGTCAAGAACCGCGGACAGTCTTCCAATTCATTATCGTAACAATCTAATTCACGCAACGACGTGCTCTCACATAATGTCACAGGCAAGTATTTCAACTTATTGCTGGTTAAATACAATGTTTTCAATGATTTGAGGCGACCAAAATTATGCGGCAAACAAACAAAATTGTTTTTAGACAGATTGCATATTTCTAAGTTATCTAGATTACAGAATTCATCAGGTAAAAATTGCAAGCAGTTGTCGGATAGGTTGATGTTTGTTATCTGATTTAATGATGATATACATTTGGCTAAAACGCTTAGATTAACATTTTCTAAATTAAGAATGTTAAGTTTGTTTAATTTCGATGAAAAAGAATTGCAAGGAAATTTTGCGATGCAGTTCTGATAGAAATGAGCTCTTTCCCCAATGTGCAAGACTTGTATGTTCGGTATGTCAAAAATGCAATTTTCTTGATATGAACACAGTTTGATGTCCAATCTTTTCAAAGTTTTGTGACTGTAAGTTTTGCGATAGTCTTTTGTCATATTTCCAAATACGCTGTAGTTTTCGCTGATGTTGTATTCTTCTAGAATACTCGTTTCATTGTTCCACATCCATTCAGGGAAATGATCCAGAAAATTGCCTTGGATTTGGAGAACTTTTAATTTTGTTAGACAACAAGGAGTAGAGTTAAATTCAGTCAATTCATTGTATGAAATATCTAGTTTTTCTATATAAAACATTCCTTCGTGTAAAAAAGATGGGATGACTTTAAAAGCGTTGTAGGATAGATCTAAAAATGTCACATGTTTTAATGTGCTCATTTCTTTTGGTAGTTCCTCTAAATATCGATGAGATAAATTTATAATAGTCAATTTTGAAAACTCCATTACAGAAAATTTATTATTCAGCAGGATTTCATTTTTTTCATTCAAAACATCTGGTTCGCCATCTTCTTCATTTGAATTAGAATTTTCGTATGAAGGTTTTTTATCCGATATAATGAGATCCCCGTTCATCGTGGAATTGTTTCTGAAAATCTAAAGAGTGAGGTTATGACAATGTTGAAGTAAACAAACCATCTTTCAAGTTTTTTGACTACGCAAAACTTTGTGTAAATGATATAAAAATTAATAGTCATTACGGGTTTAACACATCAAATATGTTAAAAACTTACGTAAGTATATTAAACAAAAAGAAAAATATATTCCGCTTCACACGTCAAAAAATATTGTAAAATTCAATTCGAAAATAATACCATAAACAAAAAATATCTTTGAATTTTCGGTGTTGCTATATGATTATATTCTACCTGTTAATTTTACGATCAGTTTTAATAAATTTATTACATAGTCGAAAAAATATTGTGATAGTTAATAAAAAAAAATATTAATGGAAATGATTTAAGTATATACGATATTTATTAGCTTTTAAATGTTTTTATTTATTTGTTGAATCAATATCTAGTCACGTATCTACTGCAGATATTTTTTTGTTTTTTTATCACCAGGGAAACGAAATAACAAAGTTCCAACTGTTTACTTGGTTTTCTAATTTTTATCAAAGTTTGAAGACTATTAAAATCGGAATCAATGAAACATAAAGACAACCGATAAATAATCACAAGAAAATAAATATTATCTATTTGAATCCTATTTTTTAATAGATGTATTAAAAAAGTTTATTTCAACAAAAAAGGGTTTTCATCAATCAATGTTGAAATCAGGTTGAAATTGGTCAGTTCTTCTATTGTAAAATGGAGAATAAAAATAATGAAAATATTTTAGAATTTCAATTAAATGAAACGAAAACTTTATTGGAAAACATTGATAAAACATTGAGTGGTGAAAAATATAACGAAAAAGAAAAAGAAGAAGAAGAAGGTTTAGGAAACACAGATTTTGATGATGAAAAAAGTTTACAATCAATGCTTCGGAAAACTGTTAAAGCTATGGAAAGGGTGGTCAAAGGGTCCGAAAATTCGAATGATCTTACAAAAAATGATTTTGAAGACACAATTTTGAATTTAGTTCCCAAAGTTGTAACGTGTGTTGAAAGTAAAGAAGCTTTGAGTGAAGGTACGAATCATGATATGATTCAAGAAGTTATCAAGAAGATTGATGACACGAAAATAAACGAAAAAGATGATGATGGAATTGATTTAGATACGAAAGCAGAAAAAGGTATTGTTGAAGAATTGTATGACCGTAGTTTAGTTTGTGAACAGGAAGATTCTGAAGAATTTGTTGAGATGTGTAATGCTTTGATCAAAGATGATATTACAAAAAAGATTGAGAATCTACAGACACTGCTTGCAGATGTTAATATTGCTTTGAAAGCATCCAGGAAATGTAAATTGACGTATGAAAAGATATGTGAACAACAGGCGAAACTTGAAGAACAAAATGATTGTGATAAAGTAGCAAAGTGTGAAGAAATTGAACATCAAAATTCTGAAATGGCTGCAGATATTGAAGGTTCTGAGGTTGAGAATAAGAATGCCAAAAGTGGAGAAGGATATTTGCTCTTTAAAAATGAAATTGATGTTTCTTCTCATGAAACTTTTAAGTGTGTGGATAAGTATCAAGATGATGGTAAAGTTGTAACAAAATGTGAAAAAAATGAACACGAAAAAAATTTAATAGAATTGAAAATAAAAGCGTCTGATTTTGAGAACAGCGATGAAAAAAGTGTGGAAAAAAATGAAGT
Organism: Agapetus fuscipes; assembly: GCA_951799405.1. Classification (NCBI taxonomy): domain Eukaryota; kingdom Metazoa; phylum Arthropoda; class Insecta; order Trichoptera; family Glossosomatidae; genus Agapetus; species Agapetus fuscipes. The sequence goes on along the minus strand of OX637345.1, from coordinate 5,063,772 downwards.
TGTAAAAAATATTTCTCGTGAAATGATTGAATTTGTTGAAGATGATCAAAATGAAAATCAAAGGAATGGAAATTTGAAAGATAATATCGGCCAAAATACGAAGGAATTGATAATTCAAACTGAATATAATAAGAAGAATCTGTTAGTAGAAGAAAAGAAGGATGAAAATAAGAATATTGAAGAAGCAAATGATTTGAAAACACAACAAGAATCTAAGATTGCAGTTGAAGAAAATAGGGATGCAAATAAAAATATTGAAAATAAAGATGATTTGAAGAAACCACAAGAATGTAAGTTTGTAGTGGAAGAAAACTCTGAGGATGCTAAAGAGAATAAGAAGAATGAAACATCGAGCTTCTTTAAAGTGCCTGTAATGACAAAGCAGGTTATTTTGCAGCACTGTAAAGATCACAAGCTGTATGTGACGCCACATCTGAATGATATTCTGTATCTTCATTTTAAAGTGAGTATTTTATTAGGATCCATAGCAACCAATATATTTTTTTTAATTTGCGTTTTTCCTAGAAACTCAACAGCGTGATGTTACAATTTTTTTGCCTTCTGATTTCTCAGTGTTTTATATATTTTTTAAACGGATGTTTTCTTTTCTGAAAATTAAATTTTTCCTGAATTTAAATAAAGTGAATTTACGGTCGTTTAATATTTTTACAAATAAAAATTCAGATTAGAGAAGCCTTCTGTTCGAAAACCTACTGTTTTTTTTTTATAAAATGTTTCAGCGAAAACTTTATAGAACTTCATGACCATGACCATAATATATAATCTATAATAATCTATAATCTATAATCTAAGTTGCAAGGATATATTCATTTAAAGCTCTCAGATGTATGCCCACAAACCAACAAGTGTAGTTCGCGCTTACAAATGCTGAATGTGTACTTACAAATAAAATCCAAACCTCAAATGAACATAAGCCCCACAACTTTTGCCGACCTTCCCTGAAACAGGGGTGACATTGGCAAAGTGAACCAATTTTTTACAGTATGGGTGGTCAGCTTCATACCAACCTATAACTTATAAGTCAAGGAATACCAACCTATAAGTCAAGTCAACCTATAAACCATGAACCAAAAAAAAAACATATGCCGGTCTGTAGTGTGGTGGTTAATGATACGCACTGGTAATCCGAAGGTCGTGAGTTCTATTCCAAGCGGAGCACCAAAAAAAATTTTTTTTTCAAATATGCTCACAAAAAAGACCGAATAAGAACATAAATACTTACTGTATTTTTTATGTATATGTTTTGATTCTATAGATATAATATTGTTTCACATTTGTTTTATAAGGCTTATGCTGTACATAAGTAAATGATATAATATCTACAGTTTATCTAAGGTACTTTTGAAAGTTTCACTGGGCTTTATTTGTAGGGTTTTTCCAAAATCGAGAATCTCGAAGAGTACACCGGTTTAAAGTGTTTATTTTTGGAAAACAATGGCATCAGGAGGATGGAGGGCCTGGACACACAAATCAATTTGAAATGCCTGTACCTGCACTTCAACCTGATAAGGAAGATTGAAAACTTGGACGGATGCCCACATTTGGACACTCTACACCTGGACCACAACCAGCTGGCGAAGTTGGACAATCTGGAGACGGTGCCATCACTGCAGACATTGAGTTTGAGCCACAATATGATCTGTACAGTTGGTGAGAGTCTAGGATAATTATTTATCAATATATTTAAAATTTTCAAGCTTGGCAAGAAAAACGCAACACTGGGCTCGGTAGAAATTAGAGCCAAAACACGGATTGAAGAACCGGTAAGATCTAGAAGTGAGTAAAAAAAAGTAAGAAGTGTGTGAAAACTGCGTTTGGAGAGCGTGCGTTTGCAGTAGCTGGTCCTCTGGCGTAGAACCACCTGTTTTCATCATATGACATATATAAGTTCCAAAATGAACGAAAGACAAGCAAATTTCTGGCATCATTTGCAAACTGCGCTCGAAAGAAGTCATCGACTCGTCATCATCTGTATAGTAAAAATGAAATGTTGTTCGTTGGTAACAGTATCAATCGTGACGGCTGTCTCGTTTTGGTTGTTTTTTTTTAATCTCCAAAAGAGTGGAACAACTCCTCTAAGGGGTTAAAACTGCGACACATATTCAATATTCAATCCTCTCTGGGACGTGCTTGTCTAAGTTGCAAAGATGGATATCGACATTTAAGATTCACACTTTATACAAGCCCTTAAGTAATGGGTAAATGTTGGCGAACTTCAAAAGTAAAACTTAAGACTCAACTGGAATACATACGAGTAGGTACCTACACCTTTTTTCCGAGAAACAGGGTGGAATGATTAAAAGTTAACCGTTTTGTACAGGATATTTCTTTTAAATCAGCATTTATTTTTCCTTTGATTTTCAAAATATTTTCCAGATGATTTACAAAATTTGGCAGAGTGCAAAAATCTATCAGTTCTTGATATGTCCTACAACAGAATCGATGACCCTTTTATATTGGACATTTTGTGTGAACTACCACTTTTGAAAGGTAAATAAATATTACGGTTGCTCAAGGTGGATTTAGAAATTAAAAGGTGTGTTTGTCCGGTAGAAGGTTGAGTTAATAGAATACTTGCATTTGGTTTGGGCATGTGGAAAGAATGAAAGATGATAGACTGACAAAGTATGTATACAAAGAAAGTGTGAAAGGAAAAAGAGGGAAGGGACGACCGAGAAAAGTATGGAGTGATCAGATTGAGGAGATTGTGAAAGAATGGGATATACAAAGTGAGCGTAAAAGAAGAAAATGCATGAAAAAGGTGATGGATATGAAGGAATTGAAAGAGGTATGTCAGGATAGGAAAAAATGGAGGCAACTCTGCAGAGGCTCTGGCCACCCCTAGCGGAATGGCGACAGAGTTACAGAGTTACAGCATTTCATGCTAAAGGGCTAGGGTTCAAACCACACCACCAGAAATGATTTCCCATTTCGGTGTTTAATTCCAATCCAAAATAAAATACCGGCAAGGCTTAGGTACTCAGACTTCACAAAAATTAGAACCAGTCCACACAGGAACTAGGAAACCCTCACTTCAAGTGAAGTAGTTGGCGTAAGTCCGGCTCCCTTAGCCGTGAAAATAAATATGATTCAAGAAGCTACAATCTATTAACTAGTTTTCTCACTTTTGTTGATCCACCTTGTATTGCTGTTGAAGTAATTATTTCTTGTGTAACAATATGTTATGAATAAACGCAACTAAAAAACGCAACTAAGCTACACATATAGTGTAACTTCTTGCCGCGTTATCCCCGAAGGGGTCGCATGTGGCGAGTTGAACCTATTTATTTTTACAGGTAAGGGGGCCGGCCTTACGCCAACCACTTCAGTTGAAGTGGGAATTTCCCAGCTCCCGAGGGGGCTGGTACTCATTTCTTGTAAAGGCTGAGTTAACCTCGCCGGTATTTATATTGTTTTAAATTGAATATGAATCATTGTTTTATTTTTTATGTATTTGTTTATTGAATAGTGCTCGTTTTGACCGGAAATCCAGTCATACGCAATATCCCAGCCTATAGGAAGACAGTGACCTTGAGGATGAAGGAATTGTTGAATCTGGACAACAGACCCATTTTTCCGAGGGACCGAGCGTGCGCAGAAGCTTGGAAAAAAGGTAAAAAACAACCAAACACGTGCCACCAAATAGATGCAAATTTGTTCCCAAAAAAAAATACACTTTGACGCATACCTAAATGAGACATTAGTTAAGACACGGCTCAATGTTTTAATCGACTCTTGCTGCACACAATTGCGGCTAACATTTATATACGTTCATACGGACGTTTCTCGACTGTTCTCGATTTTTCGAACACAGTGAATGATTCCAAAGCGTTGTTCCACCAGCGTGATTAGAATCACGTATGCTACTACGTGATAACACTACCGTATAATACTACTATACGCTCGTACCATTGACCGGTCCGTAGCTCAGTGGTAACACTGCGGACTCTGAATGGGAAGGTTGTGGGTTCAAATCCCGGCGAAGCACAAAAATATACCATTTCTATTTTCAAATTTGCTCTTCGCTGGGTTGAAAAATTCATAAACCCTTACCAATGACCGGTCACCAAAATTTCATCCAGCCTTACAGCAACTGGGTCTTACTTGAGTATTGGCGCTTTGTAGCGACGACCAAGCTCGTACACCTCTGCGGCACTACAACAAGTGTCATAGACCCATAGAGTCTCTAGAATCTAGGGAGTCTCCCGCACAGGATTTCTTAAAAAAAAAACAATATTTATAAATTTTGGTGTTATACTATAGGGGGATTGGACGAAGAAACAGCCGAAAGGAATCGCTGGATTCAGAAGGAGCGCGACAAGATCATGACTTCAGTCAATTACTTGATCAATCTGAGGGACAGAAAGCAAGCAGAGAGGAAACTGAGAGAAGAAAGTGAGGTGAGAAGGCGTTGAATATTGCTATACTTTCGGTGTTTCTTTAACTTACATGAAAACGTACCTATTAACTTTATATTTATGCAAAAATATAATTATCCTTCAGTTCCCGATATATTTTCCTTAACTTAATAACTTAATTTCATTAGCTTTTGACCGGTCCATAGTCCAGTGGTAACACTTCGGACTCGTAAACGAAAGGTTGTGGGCTTGAATCCCGGCAGAGCACAAAAAATATACCATTTATATTTTCAAATATGCTATTCGCTGGATTGAAAACTTCATAAAACCTTTACCAAAGACTGTTCACCAAAGGTCCATCCAACCTTACAGCGACTGGGTCTTGCTTGAGTATTGGCGCTTTGTAGCGATGACCAAGCTCGTAAAGAACACCTCTGCGGCACTACAAGAAGTTTCATAGACCCCTAGAGTCTCTACAATCTAGGGAGTCTCCCGCACAGGATTTCTTAAAAAAAAGTTTTGTGCTCCGCCGGGAATTGGACGTTCTACCTTCCATTCTACAGTGTTTCCACTAGAGCAGGGGTCGGCAACATAAAAATAGTTTTGAATCGATTAACGAGGATTAAGCACCGATTATATCTCAAAACATTTGTGGCTCTTTACACACTTTTTTTTTTTTTTTTTTAATTTTATTTTATGTACTTTGAAATTTGAAAATTGTAATTTTTGGCTCTTCCGACTCAAAAGGTTGCCGACCCCTGCACTAGAGTATAGACCGGTCATTTAATCTTGTATGGGACTACGACCCTTAGCAACCAATAACAACATATTTTTCCTTAGCAACCTCCATAAATCTGTTCATGATTCTTATAGAAACTCATAACTTACTTGCTCTTTTGATGATCAAAAGTCAAAGAGGTCGACACGTTAATTGACAAAGTAAAATTTTTGTCGTCATCCGACTGGGTAACTAGGGCAAGCCCAAACACTTTGTTATTGGTCGCTTAAGACGGCAGTCCCATACAAGGCTCGCCAATAAAAAATCCAAACTGTAAAAACGTTCGGAGTAAATTGTGCTTTACTCCTAGAAAGAAGTAATGATTTTTGGCGTCATCGAAATTTCCCAAATAAACAAGTCTAATAGATTTTTTTTTGCCAAGGCTCACATAGAAGATGGCAGCGTGGACGATGACAATAGAAATGATGAACATACCTCAGATGATGAAAAATGTGATGACGCATCCAGTGAAGACTCAGATGACTCCACTTCTGACGTCAAGAAAGGTTAGTATAAAGACTATACTCTTCATATTAGGGGGTTTTCAGACACATCTCATTTTGTCCGGATTAACAACAAACTATGTGAATGCTTTCATACATCACGATAAAACTTCAATGCTTAAAGCCATAGATTCATAACTGAAAACTTTATAAAGAACTTCATAATTGAAAATGAACATTTTATAGAATGAAAAATAACGGATTTTACTGACCGTGCAAAAGAGAAGAACGATTTTAATTTTTTTTAATTTTTTTTTTTTTAATTAAATTCAAAAGTTCGTGGTTCTTCTTTGTAGAAGAGACACGTCTCCTGAGGATGTCGGATATGACTCCGACGAAACGTAGAGAAAATCGTTCTTCTCTTTTGCATGGTTAGTAAAATCCTTTTTTTTCATTCTATAAAATGTCTAACGACTGAAAATTCGCCATTTTGGATATGCATTGTTTTTCTTTTTGTCTCTAAAAAAATTGTCTTTCTTTATCAACTTTTTTTTTAAATAGTCCTGTATTATTTTCCTTTTTATTTCATGTAATTTTTTGAGTGTTTTTCATTATTAATGTAACTCTAGTCTTTAAATTTACTTATTTTTATTTTATCTTGTGCACTGTTTCAAAGACATAACTAAACTGCTTTATGGAAAATTCCCTGGTTGATTAAACAGAAACAAATTTATAAGTAAACATATTACTCTGTAACTGTGGTTTTCCTTAATAAAAATTTATAAGAAATCTCTATACACCACTGAGTTCCGACCCGGCGCCGGATAAAAAAAAAGTACAAAAACCGGACAGAATATGTCTAGTGTGTACTGGCTTACAGCAACTGGGTGTTGCTTGAGAGTTAGCGCTTTCTACAGCGATGACCAAGCTTGCAGAGAGCTCTAGAGGTGCGATTCACACAAAAACAACACTCTACTCATTACGTTAGGGTTGTGATATTCGGTCGATAGTTCAGTTTTTGTAAAATGCTTGTTTTCCATGCTAGAGGATTTGTGTTCAATGACCACCTTGTCAGAAATTATTTCCCCTTTTCGATGTTTACTTTAAGCCCAAAATCAAAATATCGACAAGGTTTACTTAGCCTTCACAAGAAATGAGCCCCTGCCCCCTCGAGAGCATTGAAACCATATTTTCAAGTGAAGCGATTGGTGAAAGGCAGACCCTAATCTAATCTAATCTAAGTTGCAAAGAACGTTGAAAAACGAAAGAAGTTGTGAACCTACAACACAAAAACCAAATCTCAAATGGACAAACACTCTGCAACTCTTGCCGTCCTTCCCTGAGACAGGGGTGACATTGGCAAAGGGAACCATTTGTACAGCATGGGTGGTCAGTCGCATACCAACCTATTAGTCAAGGAACGTTACCCGTAAAAATATAAAGGTTCCACTTATTACATGCGCACCCTTCCAGAACAGCGTTATATGTATGTGTAGCTTAGTTGCGTATACGCAAGTGGAACGAAACGGTTAAGTTTTATTTTTACAGATGAGGTGATACTCCCGTGGAAGACTGAAATGATAACCTGGTCGGAGAGTAACAAGGGTAAACGCTTTATCCAAGAAATAAACAGCGAAGATTCTGACACAGATTCTTCCGAAAGAGAAGATGGGAAAGAAACAAAGATGAAACCTAAAAATGAATTACAGTTGATTGGAAAACTTTTGGAGATCAATAAAGGTAAAAAAAATTGTTGTTGTTTTAAGTGCATATGTTTTTTTATTCTAAACTTATAAGTTGGTGCATAAAAATACGTTCCTTTTGGCAATATCACCCTTGTTTCAGGGAAGGTCGGCAAAAGTAGCATGTTCATTCAAGAACTGAGATTTTATTTTGTTCCTATCTGAGCCCCCCTGCTGTAATAACTTGTACGCTTTTGCTAAGGCCGCCTCGGATTTAGGGAAAGGCGGTAGGAGTTGCAAAGTTTATGTTGCTGTGTGGTTTGGTTTATTTTGTATGTACAGCGCGATTTTACATGCGCCTGCTTGTCGACATGCATTAAATATGAGCATTAATTGTCAATATATCTTTTCAACTTAGATAATCGATTATAGGCTACACATGCAGCATGTGTAAGCGTGATCTAATCTAATCTAAGCTGCAAAGATATATATCATTTAAGATTTATATTAAATGCATTCCCACAAGCAGACATGTATAATTTCGCGCTAACACATGCCGCATGTGGGCCTACAATATAAAAACTCAATCTCAAATGGATATAAGCCCTGTAACTCTTGCCGTCCTTCCCTGAAACAGGGGTGACATTGGCAAAGTGAACCATTTTTTTTGAACTTATACTTATCTGCTGGTTAACCTAAGTGATTTTTCTAGTGATCTTTTCAGAAATATTTTTCACGCATTTCTATTTTTTTAGGGGACTTAATGAAAGAAAACGCTTCAGCAAATCCTGTAAAGAGACCAATGATTATTGAAGAAGTACTTGTGGAAAATGAAGAAAAAGACGATAAAAAATCTGGTTGCAAAATAGAAGTTTTAAGTTCAACGGAGAATGAGCCACAAATTGAAGAAGTTATAGGGAGTGTGAAGTCTGAGGTGGTGGATAACAAAGAAGTTGATTGCTTGTTTGAAGATAATATGAAACTTGTTTGCGATGATATCATCAGAGAAGCAGTCATGAAGGTGGAGAGTCAGCAAAGGGAAGTAAAAAAAGACGTCATTGAAGATGAGATGGAAGAAATTCTTGGAACAGCTCCTGAAGCTGTTGTTGAAGAAATTAAAATGATGACAGTGTCTTCAGAAGATAAAATATTGAATGATGGAAAAGGTTTGGTTGAAAAAATTGATCAGTCTATGAACGAAATGGATGCAGAAATTTTGTCTGTAGAGATGAAATTGGCGTTGACTAAATAGATAATTTACGAGTATTATTCTAAAAAATACTGTCATGAGTTTACTTGGGGTTCTTTTAGTTAAACTGTAATTTATTTATTTTTCCTGAAACAGGGTTGACCTTGGCAAAGTGAACCATGCTGTCATAACTTAAGGTTCTTTTAGTTAAGCTGCAATTTATTTATTATTCCTGAAACAGGGTTGACCTTGGCAAAGTGAACCATGCTGTCATAACTTGGGGTTATTTTTGTTAAACTGCAATTTATTTAATTTTCCTGAAACAGGGTTGACCTTGGCAAAGTGAACCATGCTGTCATAACTTGGGGTTCTTTTAGTTAAACTGCAATTTATTTATTTTTCCTGAAACAGGGTTGATCTTGGTAAAAGTGAACCATTTTTTATAGCATGGGTGGTCAGCTTCATACCAACCTATACGTATTAGGGATTTAGTACAGTAGTAAGATATTGTATTGAAATATTAAAAATGTGATGTGGTTGTACCCAATCACAATATAAGTAATTTACTACAAGTGAAAATGTTTTAATCAGGATTAAATTCCTCATTATTATTTTGCTGGGCGGTTGCTCGCATTGCAAGACGTATCTAATGCATACATTTCTAGGTTATGAATTTTCCAGTGCAGCCAATGGCTTTTCAGTGTTTATGATAAATTGGAAAGATACAAAGTTTGTTTGCAATTTAAAGATAAGTTTGTAATAAATAAATATAAGTATATACTCGCAAATAAGAAGGCCGTCTTCTTGCGAGTAGAATATTTCTAGATTACAATTTTAGTTTAAAGTTGTTTACGCTGAGAAAAATACATGAGCACCAGTTCTAGTATGAATTTGTACAAACTTTTACTATAAGGTACACGGAAGCCATCGAGTGTTCCAAATTTTGTATGAAAGTGAGATAGCACCTCTACCGATTTTCATACAAAATTTGATAAAAACGGAATCTGCACAGATTTGAATTAAGAACTTTTTTCTCGGTGAGCAAACGTCACATTTGAATGAGACTACGCTCATATTTAATGCATGCCCACAAGCAGTCGCACGTAAGTTTGCGCTTACAAATCCTGCATGTGTAATAATATGAACATAAATTTTGCATCTCCTGCCGCCTTCTCCTGAAACCGGGTTGGTATTGAAAAAAGTGAACCAAGTTTTTGAAGCATGTGGGGTCAGTCCTATACCAATCTATTTGCTACCTATAATCTATAATCTATAATCTAAGTTGCAAGGATATATTCATTCAAAGCTCTCAGATGTAGGTATGCCCACAAACAAACACGTGTAGTTCGCGCTTACAAATGCTGATTGTGTACTTACAAATAAAATCCAAACCTCAAATGAACATATTCCCTGCAACTCTTGCCGACATTCCCTGAAACAGGGGTGACATTGGCAAAGTGAACCATTTTTTACAGCATGGGTGGTCAGCCTCACACCAACCTATAAGTCAAGGAATACGAGTAATAAATAACATTTAAGTAAACAACAAAATCTTAAAAATAATCTTAAAATCAAAAAAATGACAAAAATTTATTATGCAAAAAATGTAGCAAACTTATTAGTTTTAACCAACATTACAAATCAGCATTGCAGATCAGCCGCCACTTCTTCCTGTCCTTGCATACTTGTTTCATTTCATCCAGAGTCATAACCTTTTTGATACAAGCTCTTCTTTTATTATGACTCTGGATATCCCATTCACTCGCTATTTCGAAAATTTGGTCCATCCATACCTTTCTCGGTCTTCCTCTTCCACGACATCCATCAATTCTTGCAGCATACACTTTCTTCGTCAGTCTTTCCTCATTCATTCTCTCCAAATGTCCAAACCATCTAAGGCCCGGTATATTGAACTGTAGTAATATTTTAGTTAACTATTACTTGAACTTTTATTCAAAATACTCAATCTCAAGTTAACTAAAACCGAACATTGCCGAAGCATGAAGCCACGCCCCCAAAACTTGGAAATAATTAAAATGCCATTCAAAAGCTTTAAAACAAACAACTATTCATAAAAATCATATCCCTAACCTTTATTAAGCTAGAAAACGAGACATAAAATGTTCAGTTTGCAACAATTTCGATGTATCCTTACATTAAAAAAGAACAGCTGCTGTCAGTGAAGCGCCGCCATCTTGAAAATCGAAAGTTAAAGTTACTAAATATTTACTGCCGAAATTCGGTGGGTGAAATATTATGATGATTTAACTAAAATTGCATTTTGGTTAACTTTACGATACTTCAAAATACCGGGCCTTAGTATACTTCTTTTAATCTTTACTTTCACACTTTCTCTTACACCACATTCCTCTCTAACAAAATCATTCCTCACCCTATCACTCTGTCTTTTTCCAATCATATTTCTTAAGTAGTCCATTTCCACTGTATGGACTTTACTAATCTCACTTCCACTCACCGTCCAGGCTTCACTTCCATACATCAGAGTGGGCACTAGTATACCACCGTGCACCGCCAGTCGAACATTTTTTGAAAGATTCTGGTTCTTGACGATGCTAGCGGTAGCACCCAGTACGCACCTGCCTTTCATTATTACCAATAACAAAATATATAGTGACCTTTTCCCTAGATAGCCGGCGGTTTGACGTCACATTTTTGTCTGCGTCAATTCATGTGCGGACCTCATTCAAGACAGATATCGACGTCATTGTTCGTAATATTGAATGAAAATTTAATTCACACATTTTTAATATGGACTATGGTACAAAGAGCTCAACCCGTGGGGCAATAGGAAACTACAAGACAAAATAAAGTATGAGGTTCTCACATGAATTGATGTGGCCAACGATGTGACGTCATACGGCCGTTTTGCTAGAGAAAAGGCAACAAAATATTTTTTTGGCCGTAAGTAGTTCTATTTATACAAGTGTGACATTGGTGCCCGTCGAGAAAAATGTTCTAAATTCAAATTTGTGCTGAATCCATTATCTATTGAGTTAGGTATGTATTTTTATTTATTTTAATCCACAGCCGTAAAATAAAATAAAAAAAGAAAATTGAAAAATGGAAGAACACCGATCATCTTTCAAATAATTTTGAAAAAGGAACAATCTTTTTTTGTAGTGTTGCCAGGTCTATAATTTTTCATATCCATTAGTTTTACTTTGTTACCACCTAAGTACCTATTTATATTATTATCGTATGAAAATTGAACTCCTACAAAGTTATTGATATTTTATAACAAATTCTTGTCTATTAATAAATTGGCATGCAGGATATAAAAATACACAATGAATAATGCTTTTAATTTTTGGTAGATGCAATTTAGTCTAACACGCGATTTCAAAATTAAATTTTAGCATTTTAAAAATAAACTCGTATGTATCTCTGTATGTTACATTGTAATAAATCGATTATATTAAATGCTTTCTATAATGCAAACTATGCACGTTCATTCATACTTGCAATTTTTGCATGTAGGTACGAGTTCACCCATGTGACGAATTTTGAAATGATGTATGATCGATCACACATGAATTGCAATAAACTTTTATTTTGTAATATGTTTTCTTTTTTTCTTCTTCTTCAATGGCGGTACATCCCGACTTGAGCCTTGATCTCCTTTTGGTTCTGCCTCTAACTCCATTTATCCTTTCCAATTTGAAATCTGCGGAAGCTTTCTAACCTAAATTCTGCAAATGCCGTTTTATAAAGGAAGTTGGTGTCATTTTTTTGTGCCGTAATTTTTCAAAGCATGTTTTCTTTAAGGTCCTCAAGTCCTTCTCCCCCTCAATCTTTCCAAATGCTTGTACTAAATGATACAGTGAGTATTATTTGTTATAACTCGAGCTGGAGCTTCCGGAAGTTTCTCCCATGATGTTAAAATGTTATAATGTCATCACACCATCAGCACGCTGAAGAAATTCATTGCAGATATATGGGAGAAACGTCTGGAAGTTCCAACTCCAATACACAACGGCAACAGACTCCGGAAAACATCTCTTAAGACTCTCAAGAAGAAATCCTTTGCGGGAGACTCCCTAGGTTTCAGAGACTATAGGGATCTATAACACTTGTTGTAGTACCTCAGAGGTGTTGGTGATATGGCAGTTAATATATTGATCCTTTGTAGCAGGGCTGTTAACTGATGCGTAGTGTTATGTTGTATGTTGCGTTGAATTTGTTTTGAGATACTGAAAGGAAGTGGCGACCCCATCTCACAACGGTTGCCGCTGCTTTTCAAGCAAAAATGGCATGCATGTCTGTGCGTGCGAAAACGCTAGCCGTTTACGATTTTAATTGGTATTTCGCTTCTTTCGCGCATCGGCTACATGATTATTAGTTAGACCTGTCAAATGTTACAATAAATACACACGCGTTGGCTGCACTAACAAACGATGTTTGTTTTTGCGTTGCTGGCTCGCTTGTGTAGAGATAATTATGAGCGGTGTAGGGCGATTACTCACTGATACTTGAGCTTTTATTGTTTCTTACCCGGGGAAAATATGTTTCCATGCAAAATTACAACTGTTAGTATTGTGTTTCATAATAAATAGTGTTGGGCTGAGAGTTTGAGGCCAGCTACAGATGTGTACTCGGCAAATATCGGTGAATAATGAGATGGGCGATCTTTTAAGGATACCATTTCAACCTTCGATTGTTAAACATATTTTTTATTTTATTTAGGGTTGTCGACTCATGCACCATGGTTTAAATGGATTCGGAAGGAATTTCATAGAAAAACAATGCCATGACGTCACACGGTTGATTTGCTCAAATTCATACAAATATCTTGTTGTACTTAACTTGTATTTTATAATTTGTGCTGTGATGGACTCAGCTCGTGAATTGATAGATACAAAATTGCGCCAACAAAGGAAAAACAAACTTATGTTTTGTTATTGGTTGGTAAGGACTGTTGTTCCATAAAAGTTTGACTGACAAAAATTGAAATTTGTACTATTTAAATGAAATTGAAGCTCTGGCGCCAATCCGCTAGGGGTGGCCAGAACCTTTGCTTTAGTTGCCTCCATTTTTTCCTATCCTTGCATACCTCTTCAGTTCATTCATATCCATCATCTTTTTCATACATTAATTTCTTTTAAGTTCGGTTTGTATATCTCATTCTTTGACAATTTCTGCAATCTGATCCAATCATACTTGTCTTTCCTCTTTTTTCTTTAAAATTTCCTCTGTATACAGTTTGCAAGTCTTTCATCGTCCATTCTTTCTACATGTCCAAACCATCTCATCACATTATTTTGTACCTTTACCTTCACATCCTCGTTCGACTTGCATTTGCCTATAACCCATTGCATTCTTAACTCTATCTCTAGAGTTTTTCCTGTCATACATCTCGAGTCTTTCATTTACACCTTGCATACTTTGAGTCCAATTTTTTCGTGTTTTGTTCTTCTTACAAGTACCTATTTGAAAGTTTATTAAATGTAGAGTAGAATAAAGCTATGAAGATGTAGGCACCGATATAATTTCCCCGGCCGATAAGAAGCCTCCGCCACATTCCGGAAGTCTGCCCGCCATAAGCGTGCCCGGCAACTTGCAACAATAGAGATTATTTTTTAACTATTGCCAGCGCAAGCCTCTTCAATTGCATCCTACCAGACAGAGGCGTAACCATTTTTTTTTATAATAATAATAATTGGCTATTTATTTACATCACCGTTTAGTGGCACTAGCCACCGCAAGGGCGCTTTGATGTGTTGAAGCTTCTGTTAAACAAATGTGCCTTAAGCAACTTCCTGAAACTGCCAACACTGGTCTCTGTTCTCAACTCCAGAGGTAGACTGTTCCAGCAGGATGGACCAGCCGAACTAAAAGCCCTAAAATAATTTTGTGATTTTGTTTCGGGTTCTATAATATTATCTATAATCTAAATTGCAAAGATATACCTATTAATATTTAAAACTCAAATCAAATGCATGCCCACAAACAGACACGTGTCCTAAATTTGCGCTTACAAATGCTGCATGTGTTCTTACAAATTAAAACCAAACCTCAAATGAAACATAAGCCCTGCAACCTTTGCTGACCTTCCCTAGAACAGGGGTGGCATTGGCGAAGTGAACAGTTTTTTACAGTATGGGTGGTCCGCCTCATACCAAGTAAAGTCAACGAATAACTTGCGGTTTTATTTATTTCACAGTATTGTTCAACTTAAGCTTGGGTTACTTTTAATAAAATTGCGGTTTAATTTATTGTACCGTATTTTTTTTTTATAAAATCGGTTACATAGCTCTAACAGCTCTGGTTATTGTGTTTGCGGGACAGTGACTCAAGAAACACTGATCTCTCACAGAACTGCACCCCCTATATTTATGTGTGGAATAGAGCTGCTTCTTGCCTATTCGATAAGCAACTACATACTTCCGTTGCAGATACGTATAAGTTCGCGCTAAATCAAACACGTATAAGTTCGCGCTTAAACATGTCGCATGTGGATCGACAATATAAAAACCCGAATCTTAAATGAACATACACCCTGCAACTCTTGCTGACCTTCCCTGAAACAGGGGTGACATTGGCAAAGTGAACCATTTTCTACAGCATGGGTGGTCAGCCGCATACCAACCTATAAGTCAAGGACCTTAGCAACCTTTCCCAAAATAGAATAAGTATGTAATACAATAAAAGGAATATCACTAGAAAGAATATTCCTACGCCCTGAGTGATGATCATGTTGAGAGCTAGTCGGAAGTAAGTATCCTAGATACATCCAGGAGGTACCTCTCAATCCTAAACATAACAATTACCATGGTTACTCCTCTGGTCCACGGTTGCAGCAGGTAGGGTCAAGATCGTGACCCTCTCCCCCCTCTTGTAACCGCTCTATTTGTTGTCCGGCAGCCCGAGCACAAAAACATCACCACCAAAAATGTACGGAAACTAAAAGAGACCCTCTACTAAGTGTTTCAGTTTCCATACATTTAAGGTGAAACGCTAAGGTTGAGTTTAAATGAAATCTCATTTTAGCTACTTGGGATAGATACGGATGCTCCATCTGCGATATGTATAAACTAAACCACTCCTAACTACCTACTCACTTACATTTATCTCTAATTCCACAGACTCCATTTACAGATTTCATTTTCGATCTACTTGCAGTTTAAAAATGAAAACAATCATGTTTTTCTACTCCCATTTGGTAATTTACTAATTACAAAACGGCTAACGAAATCACAATGCCATACATTTCTACACCCGTTGCGTAATGTTACATTACGCAACCGGTAACCGTGTTGAAATGAAAATGTGCGCATGCGCATTGTCAGAATTGGAACCATTTTTAAATTTCAAATGTCAACCTTGTATGGGGGTATGAAGACCTGTCAATCCAAGATGGCCGCAAGCGATCAGCTGATTAGGCTTCATACAATATTACTGATATTTGGTAGGTAGGAATTACCGTGGTGATGAGACTTAGCGACCACTTAGAGGCCCTGTTCAGATGAAAATAAATATAATTTATGTGTAGAGTCAAATAAAAATTGTAAATAGTGCTAAAATTTATCGAATTTATTTATCGGAATGCTCCAAATAAACCTTTCCTTTTTTCAAAGGAAAATAAAAGGCTTGAAAGGAAAACAATTAAAAAAATTTCACCGCAAAAAATAAACAAACTCAAAAAGTTATTTGGTTAATAGGTGAGTATGAGGTTGATCACCTATGCTGTACAAACTTGGTTCACCTGCCAATACAACTGCAGGGCATATGTTTATTTGAGTTTGAATGTTTAAGCTTATATGCAGGATGTAAAAACGCGACCTTCTAAGTGTCGGCTTGTGGGCATGAATTCAATAAGAACTCTAAATATAATTTATCTTTACAACTTAGGTTAAATTAGATAATCGAAGGGAATGATAAATCACACGTTTTGACAAAGGTAAGGTTTTAATTACTTCAAATGGACGAGTACATTATAATGACTATTATTCACTATTTTGTTAATTCTCTCATGAGTCATGACACCTCCCCAAACATGTTTCTGCCTGGTAGTCGATGAGGTAGTTGCACCATTTTTTGGGCCTCTTTGAAGAGGCCGCATCCAAAACGCTCCAGGATAGGAAAAGGCAGACCAGTGAAAAAATGATGTACTCGATGCAAACTACCAGCCTGACCATGTCTCTGCCTGGTAGTCGACGAGGTAAGGTTTCGTACGTCTGGCTCTTAGTCTATATTTATTTTTACAGGTAAGTGGGCTAGCCCCACGCTGGCCCTAGGACAACCTCTTCACTTGAAGTCGGGATTTCCCAGCTTTCGAGAGAGCTGGTTCTCAATTATTTTTAAGGCTGAGTAAGTATTGCCGGCATTTTATTTTTAAACTTAAAATAAACACCGAAACGGGAAATCTTTTCTGACACCCTCGGTGGGATTCGAAACCGAGCTCTCGGCACGAAATACAAGCGCTCTACCAACTGAACTATCGACGGATCGTCATGATTTAGTAATAAGAAGATGGATCTTATTCAACAATATAATAGTTATTTATGCCACTGCCTAGTAATGATAGTCTTTATAACACGAGTGCTAGTTTAAGTAGAAAGCACGAGTGTTACAAAGGCTAATTACGTGCAGTGGCATACAATACTTTTTCTACGACCATGAGAGAATTAACAAAATAGTGAAAAATAGTCATTATAATGTACTCGTCCATTTGAAGTAATTAAAACCTTACCTCGTCGACTACCAGGCAGAGACATGGTCAGGCTGGTAGTTTGCATCGAGTACATCATTTTTTCACTGGTCTGCCTTTTCCTATCCTGGAGCGTTTTGGATGCGGCCTCTTCAAAGAGGCCCAAAAAATGGTGCAAACTACCTCATCGACTACCAGGCAGAAACATGTTTGGGGAGGTGTCCGGCATCGAGTACATGCCTTTTTTGCAGATTTTGGTGATCAAAATCTGCAAAAACTTTTTATTATTGGTCTTGTTTCCACTCTTACTCAATTCTCTGCAATTCAAACCATTTTTTTTATTCTATTCTCACTCCACTCCTCGACGTAGGCCTCATTTAATCATCTCTGAGCTTTTCAATCGACAGTTATGTTTACTTTTCTGACATTTTGACAATCGACATTTCAGTGTTAGTTGGGAATAAGTCACCACGTTTACCAGACTGGTTGGTGACTACCTTTTGGACTGCGGGGACTATTCATCATCTTGAAAACTTAGATTATAATTAATACAGCAACTGGGTCTTGCTTGAGAATTGGCGCTTTCTATAGCGACGATTCAGCTCGCAGAGGGCTCTTGAGGTGTGATTTACAAAAAAAACAGCGCTCACCAAATAAATCATCCTAATATTATTATTATTATTAAAATAGACAGAAAATAGTGTTTATATATATTATGTACCATGTTCATACATCATCCCGTTCATTAAGAGACATCTGACTTTTTTTCCGTCCCCATAAATTTCCCATCGTTTTGAAATCTGCCGTAAAGAAGTTATAAATTCTCTTCAGTGTCATCCAAGAAGCTTAATAAATATGGAAGCTCATACAATAATGAGAGCAGTATAAATAATTGCATTTGAAAATATACTAAATCAAATAAGAGAATTGCGAGCGTATTCGGACGTACCCCAAGTATAAACGACTTTCGTAAAGAAGTTTTGTATCCTTGATTCATTATTTTTTATTCATATTGGTTCCGACATTGATGTATGGAAGTGAGGCGTGGACAGTTAATGAATGTGAGCTGAGTAAAGTATGTACGGTTGAAATGGCTTACCTGAGAGCAATGGTTGGAAAGACACTGAATGATAGAGTACGTAATAATTGGGTGATGAAAGAGTGTGGTATAAAAGAGAATATGAGAATTAAAGTGCAAAAAAGTACGATGAGATGGTTCGGACATCTCGAAAGAATGGATGATGAACGACTCACGAAGAAAGTGTACAAAGGAAATGTCAGAGGAAAGCGCGGAAGGAGAAGGCCGAGGAAAGAATGGTTAGACCAAATAGGTGAGATTTTTTTTAAGAAATCCTGTGCGGGAGACTTACTAGATTTCAGATACTCTAGGGGTCAATGACACTTGTTGTACAACCGCAAAGGGTATGTTTACGTGCTTTCTCGTCGCTATAAAGCGCCAATACTCAAACAAGACCTAGTTGTTGTAAGGCTTGATGGATCTTTAGTGACCGGTCTTTGGTAAAGGTTTTATGAATTTTTCAACCCGAAGAAGAGCAGACTTGAAAATATAAATGGCATATTTTTTTGTTTCGCCGGGATGCGAACCCACAACCTTCCATTTACGAATCCAAAGCGTTGCCACTGGACTACGGACCAGTCAAACTTACTTTTAACCAAGCATCAAAAACAATAAAACACATTCAGTGCTATTCACAAAACATTTAATCCATGGCTGATCAACGAATAATCGTTTTTTTGTATAAAAATTCATTTTAGGCTGTGGATGAGCCATGGCTTAGTTGTTTGAGAATAACAGCGATTGTATATAATCATAATTCATCGATCATTTTCAACCATTTCTTCCATCAAATAATCATTCATTTTATCCACTGACACAAAGTAGCGAGGCATACTGTTTCAAAAAAATAATAATACACAAGACGGATGTGGCCATTGAGTTATAACATAGGGGAGCGGAAATAAAGCACTGATTTGATACATACTTGTTCCCTCTTGCGCTCCTCTTGTGTCAAACGTTGCAGTGATACCTCGAATGTACGGCGGCAACAATTACAAATATAACGCATTAAATATCACAATGGTTATAATGAAATGAGTGATAAAATTAAAATATCAATATACACCTTGAAAATATGAAATACTGACATCAACTTTGGTGATCACAACATTTATAACGGGTGTTATCTGTCAACTCTAGCTATTTCCGGTCAAAGCGGCAGCCATTATTTGCAACGGTTTTTTTTTTTTTTAAGAAATCCTGTGCGGGAGACTCCCTAGATTCGAGAGACTCTAGGGGTCTATGACACTTGTTGTAGTGCCGCAGAGGTGTACGAGCTTGGTCGTCGCTACAAAGCGCCAATACTCAAGCAAGACCCAGTTGCTGTAAGGCTGGATGGACCTTTTAGTGACCGGTCATTGGTAAAGGTTTTACGAATTTTTCAACCCAGCGAAGAGCAAATTTGAAAATAGAAATGGTATATTTTTTGTGCTCCGCCGGGAATCGAACCCACAACCTTCCCATTCAGAGTCCGCAGTGTTACCACTGAGCTACGGACCGGTCATTGGTACCAACATTCAAGATTTTTTTTTCGTTTTGTTGAGTTTTTTGTACAAACGGAAATGCAACTGTGAAGTTATTTGTTCTCTTTCTAACTAATGACCATTTTCGTAAGTAAGTTGAGTCTATTTTCGTTAAAATAACTTCTTGTCCCCAGATGTTATTAGTCAATGGATGTAGCTGTTTTTTTTTTGTATTTCTTTTGGGAGGCTGCCTCAGTTGGTAACCATGACAACGAGATCAATTTGATATCTCAACAATTATTAACATGTTATCTGTACGACATGACGTTTAAACGCATACGCAGCGTTTTAACAAAACACCTATGGAAAGTTAAACAATAGATAGAGGCGATGTTTTAGTTTGAATATATTTTTTGGTTAACGCAGTGGGTGAGTTTGAATGTATTTTTTTTTAATTTGAAGTACAAGTCACGACTCAAAACGGAGGCGCAACGCAACTAACTGGTTGTTATATTTTTTCTAGATTAATCGATATTCCAGTACAAATCTGTATAATATTATAAAATAAGATGTATGTCTGTGTGTATGTATTTCTGTTCCCTATGGGCTCTTAAGCCGCTCATCCGATTATAACATTTTTTTCAGAAAACATGTAAAATATTATTGGGATTGTTCCTGTGAAGTTTGAAGCCGATCAAATTGAAAGCAGTTAACTTTTCTCGATTTTTCAGCAACACGTTCTGTAAGCTTTGAAACAACCAACAGAAAGAGACCATATCTACATCAATGTATTGAAAGAATGAAGGAGACGGAATGAATTACCGGTATCTGTGTTTCCACCCCGATTTAACCTTGCCCTTTTCAAATCCAATATCAATCGCCATTTACTCTCAGTATCTCAAAGCAAAACAACCCAAAACACAACACAGCACTGCGCAGCTAACGGCCACGCTGTCATACAAGGACATCAACTGCCACATCACCAACCCCTCTGCGGCATCACAACAAGTGTCATAGACCCCTAGAGTCTCTTAAATCTAGGGAGTCCAGTTGTCTACTACTACTTTTGGTTAGGCCCCAACTCGGAAAGTACATCGTACAGAGACAAGTCTAAGGCCCGGTATTATGAAGTATATAGGTTAAATCATCATAATATTTCACTCACCGAATTTCGCCAGTAAATATTTAGTAACTTTAACTTACGATTTTCAAGATGGCGTCGCTTCACTGACAGCAGCTGTTCTTTTTTTATTGTAAGGATACATCAAAATTGTGGCAAACTGAACATTTTTTGTGTCATTTTCTAGCTTAATGAAGGTTAGGCGTATGATTTTTATGAATAGTTGTTTGTTTTAAAGCTTTTGAATGGAATTTTAATTATTTCCAAGATTTGGGGATTAATTATTTCCAAGATTTTTGAAAGAGGGCGGGGCTTCATACTTCGGTAATTTTCGGTTGTAGTTAACGCGAACATGAGACGCAACGCAACTAAGCTACACATATAGTGTAACTTCTTGCCGCGTTATCCCCGAAGGGGTAGCATGTAGCGAGTTGAACCTATTTATTTTTACAGGTAAGGGGGCTGGCCTTACGCCAACCACTTCAGTTAAAGTGGAGGTTTCCCATCTCCCGAAAGTGCTGGTACTCATTTCTTGTGAAGGCTGAGTAAACCTTGCCGGCATTTTATTTTGGGGCTTAAAATAAACACCGAAACGGGAAATCATTTCTGACACCCTCGGTGGGATTCGAACCCGAGCTTTCGGCATGGAATGCAAGCACTCTACCACCTGAGCTATCGACCGGACAAACTGAGTATTTTGAATAAAAGTTAAAGTAATAGTTAGCTAAAATACTACTACACTTCAATATCTAATCTAATCTAATCTAATCTAAGCTGCAAAGATATATAAATCATTTAAGATTTATATTAAATGCATTCCCACAAGCAGATATGTATAATTTCGCGCTAACACATGCCGCATGTGGACCTACAATATAAAAACCCAATCTTAAATGAACATAAGCCTTGCAACTCTTGCCGTCCTTCCCTGAAACAGGGGTGACATTGGCAAAGTGAACCAATTTTTTTACAATATACCGGGCCCAATACATTTGTTACCCTTTGTTGCCTACACGGAGTGTTCGCCTCTGTCATGTGTCCTGAAGTACCGAGATATGATAAATATGCACAAGAGAGAAGTCGGTGGCAGCTTTCATATCTGATATCTCAGATAGCATCTCGGACTGGGATGACAACGGCAATTTTTCGTGAGCTTACGATGTCTCTATCAGCAGAGATCATCAAAGGTGGAATGAATGAATGCCAGGGACAAACTTAAAGACGGCTTTTCATTTATGTGTGTACGTTTTCAATTTAAAGATCTTTGATTAAACTTTTTTTTGTATTTGTGTATTTGCACGGTGAAAAATCATTTTTATGAGAAAGTATATATTCTTTCACTTATAGGTTGCTATAAGGCTGAACGCCCATACTGTAAAAAATGTATCACTTTGCCAATGTCAACAAAGTGTTTCAGGGAAGGTCGGCAAAAGTTTCAGGATGTACATATGTTCATTTGAGGTTTGTATTTTAATTTGTAAGTACACATTCAGCATTTGTGAGCGCGAACTATACGTGTCTGTGTAGTTCGGATGTTAATATATCTTTGCAACTTAGATTATAGATTTTACAATTATATATATTAATTTTCACAAATTGTGCATTTATTTTACCGCAAGTCCTTTTGACTTGTCCTCTTGAAAATTACGTAAGTCGAAAGTATTTGAGGTGAAATGAATGCTCGATTTGTGAAAATCAAACTGTGTGTGTGTTTTTTTTTAATTAGGCCTTCTCATAAAAATATTGTTGTTTTGATTTAGTTTATTTCTAATTATTTATAACCAGATAAAAATAAAACAAACAAGAGGATGTGAAAGTAAGGTACAAAAGAATGTGATGAGATAGTTTGGACATGTAGAAAGAATGTGATGAGATAGTTTGGACATGTAGAAAGAATGTGATGAGATAGTTTGGACATGTAGAAAGAATGTGATGAGATAGTTTGGACATGTAGAAAGAATGTGATGAGATAGTTTGGACATGTAGAAAGAATGGATGATGAAAGACTCACAAAGTGTGTATACAGTGGGAATATGGAAAAGAAAAGAGGAAGGGAAGACCGAGAAAAGAATGGCTGGAAAAAGTACGATTAATCACGGTAAAAGTAAAATTCTGAAAGAATACGACGTACAAAGCGAATGCAACAGAAGGAAATATATGAAAAAGGTAATGGATATGAATGAATTGAAAGAGGTATGCAAGGATAGGAAAAAATTAGGCAAATCTGCAGAGGCTCTCCCCTAGCAAAATGGCAACAGAGTTACAGTTACAGTATATATTTCATTGGAAGTCTCGCAGTAGAACTAAATATTTGCAAAAAAAAAAAAATACAAAACCAAATCGCTAAAATCGTTTTTTCATGACTCGTCATTTTTTGATTTGAATAACACAAAAAGTTTGCGTTTCAGAGCTCTCACAATGTCTTCCAGCTCAAATGCTTGCTTCACGATTTTTCCACCAGCCTAGGAGATCTTTTTTTAAGAATTCCTGGCAGTTTGTGTGGAGCAGCAGTTTGTGTGGAGCAGCAGTTTGTGTGGAGCAGCTGCGCTCGTGCGGCAGTGATTGAGATATCGGTTTGGAGGGAATCCGTAGTGATCGAATTCCGTGGCCGGTTTGTGCCCCCAAACAATTAATTTTAATTTTAAAATTAACCACAATTATCGGATGTAAGATGAACCGTTGTGGGAGAACTAAATTGATTCTCCATTTTTAATTTTTAATTCTTTATTACTCCTTAATTAAAAAAAAAAAAAAAAACTGAATTTGTAATGCGCCTTTTCATGATACTGGATCATTTCAAAGGTGCTTGGCTCCTTGACTTATTGGTTAATATGAGGTTGACCATCCATACTACAAAAAATGGTTCACTTTGCCAATGTGACACCTGTTTCAGAGAAGGTCGGCTAGAGTTGCAATGTTTATGTTAATTTGAGATTTAAGTTGTTATGTTGTAAGTTCACATGAGGAATGTGTAAGCGTGAACCTCTCCTCGTATGGGTTTATATTTAACCGACCTTACCCCAACCATTTCAGTTGAAAGGGAAGTTTTTTTCCAAGCTGCCAAGGGCGTTGGTTCTCGTTTC
Source organism: Agapetus fuscipes (assembly GCA_951799405.1). Taxonomy (NCBI): domain Eukaryota; kingdom Metazoa; phylum Arthropoda; class Insecta; order Trichoptera; family Glossosomatidae; genus Agapetus; species Agapetus fuscipes. The sequence goes on along the minus strand of OX637345.1, from coordinate 5,039,889 downwards.
TTGTGATAGTTGAGTAAGCCTTGTCAGTATTTTTTTTCACTATTTTATATTTTCTTGATGCCACATAACTAAAGAACTGGAATGTATTGTGTTTTACCCGCAAACAGTTACATTCGTCCCAAAGCCAGTCTTTGTAGGGGACTCCCTCAGACATGCAGGTGAAGATTTCCAGGTTCGTTTTACAAAAAACTGCCCAGGTTTCTTGATATTCCACCTATTTCTCACATTCTGCACGGTAGTTTTTATGATTGTTTCTTCCCAACGGTCCCAGGCCCATCTTGCAGCGGCATCAGTGTCTCAGATAAAGTCCAGCTTAGTTGTCTTTTATTGTCCGAGAGAAACAGCGCCGGTACATCACGACTCTACTGTCCGCAGCGACGGCCGAGTGACGTCAGACTGCCGAGCTACAAAATCATTACGACAGATGGACGCTTTTTTTAAAATGCCTATATTGACATCCAAAAAAAATATATCTTACAATGCGTGCAAAATTACTTGAAGTTTGTTTATGAATAATACAGTTCATCATAATACAGTGGACGAAATGCGTCTCTTTAGGTCTCGAAGTGTGACCTCTTTTTTAACATTGAGCTAAAAGTTGATATTCCTTGACTTATAGGTTGGTATAAGGCTGACCACCCTGACTGTAAAAAACGGTTCACTTTACCAATGTCACCCCGGTTTCAGGGAAGGCCGTCATAAATTGTATTTTGAGAGACGATTACGATATTTTGATTTTATTACTTTCATATGAGAAAATGCAGACTCGCACAGAGCAGTTATTTGCAGTAGGTACTTTTTTGCTTTATTAACGGATATTTCATTTTGGGTATGGATGACCAGTAAGGATTACTGCCAGAAAAATGTGAAAAATTTAGCTATCCTCGGCGATCGACCTTAAAACCTCCCGCGATCAACCGTTTGGGCACCTCAGGTAGGTACACGTAAATGCATTTCAGAATGAATATTTTCTCCAATTCCTTGAAAATAACTCATTTGCAATGGACTGAATTGCTAACGATGGCCCCAATCAACCTTAAATTTTGATTTGGGAATCTGAATAGCAAGCTTGAATGGTTTTTCACCATATATTGCCTACCTATTAGGCGCATGTGCCTATATGGGATGCACGCCCCTACATGATAATCACCCGTAAGTTCATTATTGGGTATCGATATCTGAGAACGAATTATTAACTCCATGCTATTGAGTGAGATACAATTATACAGACAGTTTTAGCTTAAATGCATTTGAAGAATGTTGAAATGTTATTGCCTTTCTTATATGGTGGAATTGAATGAACTTTCTGGAATGTGTAGGTACGTAACATATTCAATCATATTTTCATCTTAATCAAGCAATTGCCATTTTTTTTTTTAATGTTTATTTAGCGCAGAATGGCCGATATCATTCATATTTTATCCATCTACAATCTATAAATTGATGCTGGAGAAATGTTTTCCGGGAATTGTTGCCGTGGTCTATGGAAGCTGGAGCTTCCGGACATTTTGCCCATGTCTACGATGGGCTTCTTCAGCGTGAAGTATGATGATGAAGATGATCTTGATGAAAACTGAGATGACATTGACAACTTACATGACACTCACAGTTTTCATCAAGATCATCTTCATCATCATACTTCACGCTGAAGAAGCCCATAGTAGACATGGGCGAAACGTCCGGAAGCTCCAGCTCAGACGGAATAAAACATGATTGATTGATCGATGATGGATGATTTCTTTCCTGTGGCGCCATTTAATGGTCCAGGACCATCTCAAGGGCGCCATGGCTTCTGGAGAAAAGCAGTGTCTTCAGTCCCTTTCTGAAGGTGGTGGTAGGCTGATTCGCGCGAACACTGACGGGCAAATTGTTCCAGGCAACCGGCCTAGCCACCGCAAAGCTCCTGTCTGCAAAATTTGATATATTCACCTGAACAGCTGATTGTTGTTCCATATAAAATGAATCAGCTGTTTATAAACTGTAAAGTTTTATTTCGTCCTTCGAATAGATACGGTAAGATCGCTCATCGAGACTTCCACCCCGGTATAGTTTAGTTCCGTAAAATTCGATGTTTTCTGTTTGCGGTGGCAATGTTCAGATTCAAACGATATACAAGTTCAGACTACGGTATTTTGATTACAAACTGTTATCTTTAACACTTATTAAGCCACGTTAAATTTTATGGCATTTCAAGTGTTAGTTAAAGCGCGTTAGACTGAATAATTGCAGTTTTATATCTGCGGAAGTTGCACGGTGAGCGAAATAAAGGAAGTATTAACTACAGAGGTAGAGAATATCAAAGGATACGCATTTCTTTACATTTAGATTAGCTCGTCAATGAAGGGCTCCCGTCAGGCACATTAGTTTCAGTGACCTCGACATTCTGGGGAGGGTGGATTTCTTAGAGTCATGCGTTAGCCCCTGATTTGAGGATTTTATTTTCCTTTCTTGAGTAGAGTAACTTTAGCTGATTAACTTCAACGGGAAGGTCTTCTCCCACCAAATAAACATTGCAAGTGAAGATCACCGAGTGAAGCGACTCCGCATGATTTGCATGAAGTTGGTGGGTGGAGGTGGGGTCGAGTGCTAAATGGAATGTTTTTAGCTGTCCGAACTAAAAGGCTATAAAAACTTAACGGTTTGTGTATTGAAATTGTTAAGATTTCGGTCCCATCGAATTTTCTAATCCCATCGAGGATGTCAGAAAAACTTCCGTTTCGATATTTATTTCAAACCCAAAATTAAAAAAATACCGGAAAAATTTACTTAGCCTTCACAAGAAATGAGTACCAGACCCTTTAGGAGCTGGGAAACCCTGACTTCAACAGAAGTAGCTGGAGTAAGCCTGGCCTTCTTTTCTAATCTAATCTAATCAAATCTAAGTTGCAAAGATATGTTACATTGGGGATTCACATTGCATGCATTCTCACAAGCAGACACGTACAAGTTCGCGCTTGCACATGCCGCATGTGAACCTACAACATAGTAACCCGAATCTCAAATGGACATACGCCTAGCAACTCTTGCCGTCCTTCCCTGAAACAGGAGTGAAATTGGCGAAGTGAACCATTTTCTACAGCATGGGTGGTCCAGACGCATACCAACCTGTAAGTCAAGGAACATACACAACAAATTACTTTTTATAAAACATGTGAAAATAAATAGGTTTCACTCACCACGTATGATCCCTTTAGAGAGAACGCGGCAAGAAGTTACACTATACATGAAGCTTAGTGGCGTTTTATTTTTAGTTGCGTACAGCTTAAATTTGCAGGGAATGCGACCTCTATGTTATTCTAAAATTACTTACTAGATTATTAAAACTTTAATTAACTTGGAGAGAATGAATGAGGAAAGACTGACGAAGAAAGTATATGTTGGTAGAATAGATGGATGTCGTGGTAGAGGAAGACCGAGAAAGGTATGGATGGACCAAATATCCGAAATTGCGAATGAATGGAATATCCAGAGTCATAATAAAAGAAGAGCTTGTATGAAGAAGGTTATGACTCTGGAGGAAATGAAAGAAGTATGCAAGGATAGAAAGAAATGGCGGTTGATCTGTGATGTTGGCGGCTAGGGTTTGTTAAAGTGAATTTGGTTTTATGATTTAGTTTTTTATGTCCATGTATATATTGTTATTTTTATTCTTTGATTTTAAAAAATGTAATTTGTCATGTATGTTCCTTGACTTATAGGTTGTTATGCGGCTGACCACCCATAATATAAAAATTGGTTCACTTTGCCAATGTCACCCCTGTTTCAGGGAAGGACGGCAAGAGTTGCAAGGCTTATGTTCATTTGAGATTGGGTTTTTATATTGTAGGTCCACATGCGGCATGTGTTAGCGCGAAATTATACATATCTGCTTGTGGGAATGCATTTAGTATAAATCTTAAATGATATATATCTTTGCAGCTTAGATTAGATTAGATTAGAACATTAAAAAGATATTAAAATAAAAGTTTATTATTGGTGCATTATTCATAATATGATAAGTATTTATATGATGAGCCGTAAAATTATCAGTAAAAGTGAATAAGTATGGTCGATAGCTCAGTTGGTTGGAGCAAATTTGAAAATATAAATGGTAAATTTTTAGTGCTCCGCCGGGATTCGAACCCACAACCTTCCCATTCAGAGTCCGCAGTGCTACCACTGAGCTACGGACCGGTCAAATTTTTGCTGACATTCCTTGTTTTTCCTCTGTAGTCTTCATTTTCAAACCATGTTTTCCAGCAGCTTTGTTGAATTGTTCACACCGATGTGTCATAGACGAGCTATTTGAAACAAAAATAGAAAATGAAGGATTTATCCAATTCCCTAACAGACAATAAAGCATTTGCTATCTTCTGCGCAAGCCTGGTCACTTAACGCTGCAGACAGAGTTATTGATATATGTGTTATCACTAAGCAACAGTACCCCAAGTTTAAAACGTAACTCTTAAACTCAACCGCAGTATTTACTTAAAAATCTATAGAAAATAAAACAGCACCACTTGCGAGTGCTTAGTTTTTACTTTCTTGCTAGGCGAAGGCTGTAAAGAAAGTATTGATTTGGTGTGAATTTTTTGAAAAAGTTAATGACTTAGAAATGTAGGTCAGACCGATCCGTAGCTCAGTGGTAACACTGCGGACTTTGAATGGCAAGGCTGTGGGCTCGAATCCCGGCGGAGCACAAAAAAATACCATTTATATTTTCAAATTTTCTCTGCGCTGGGTTGAAAAATTCATAAACCTTTACCAATGACAGGTCACCAAAGGTCGATCCAGCCTTACAGCAACTGAGTCATGCTTGAGTATTGGCGCTTTGTAGCGACGACCAAGCTCGTACACCTCTGCGGCACTACAACAAGTGTCACAGACCCCTAGAGTCTCTAGAATCTAGGGAGTCTCCCGCACAGGATTTCTTAAAAAATAGGATATTTATATTTAAATTGTGACATTTTACTTTAAATTATTCATTACACTGTCGTTAAACGTTACAGCGTTGAAGACTTAAAAAGTAAAGAAAAGTGTAGAGCTAATCTCATTTGAAACTTTCAGCTGTTCGGGAGCCATCTTGAATTGTATAAAAAGCGAAAAATTACAAGTTACTGGTTATTTATAATTAACCAAAAACGAATTCAAAATAATTTGCATTTTTATGTGTTTGTATCATCTTTGCTACGAAGATTAAAAATAGACACTGAAATAGCTTTACAAACACTTTTCACGGTTTCCCTGAAGCAAGAAAGTAGAGTGCAGTTCCTCGTACAATTTATTTTTTGTGAAACGCTATTGTAGAGTCTAAACGTGAAGTGGTTTACCTTAGGTTTAGATTTAATTGAAATGGCAACAAAGAGGGAGACCAGACTGAAAAGTATTTTCGTCTAATATGCCACGGTTAGTCGGTTGAAATGTACAATAGATAAAAGGGCAATATATCATTTGTTGCTTAATTGTATTTTACCATTGACATCTTATTGTTTATAGTGTTCACGAGAGCACAGTGGATTTCTCTCTGTATCTGTATGCCTTTAAATCTGTACAAATCGTCACGGCTTGAAGTGAGTTTAGATGACAGCTAAAGGAGGGCGTTGTTATGACTTTGCGGCTTTCTAACTCCTAAAATCAACGGGTATAATTGCATTGTTTTTTCACAGAATACTCCTTAAATTTATGCAATTTCGCTAACATCACAATGAACTATAACAAGTGACATTTTACAAGATGGTGAGGTTAGTTCCGATTTTTACTACGTTCAGTTTACGCCGAGTCAATGTGTACAATTGTAGACCTTATAGGTTGGAAACTAAAGACATAAATAAAATAGGCATATTATAAATATGCAGCTTTTCCCTATTAATTAACCCTTTCCTCCCCCCGTCATGGTTCCGCCCCATGGGACTTTCTCCTGAATCCACTATTGTAGTTTTGCTTCTCATTTTTTATCTTGAAAATGGTACATTGAGAGTGCATGTTATGTTATTATACAAATACTAACATTAATCAAATTTAAAAAGAAATTGCCTTGACGTCAGAGCGTGATGACTTGTTAGTTTGCGCGGTCGTTAGCCGAAGGACGAGCCGAAGGACTGCGGAAGCAGTCGTGTTCTTCCGGTACAACCCGAAGTCTCTTGAAACTGCATGCTGCCGGAGATTGTATATAGGAGTCTGGAGCGAGATGTGACCGAAGGAGAATATGTGGCACATCGCTGAGAGGTGCAGCGCGGCAAGATGGCGCACTATAAACGTGACACGTGGCTTTGATTGGTAGGTGAAATAACAATGGAGCTGCCACTTATTCTCCTTGGTTTTTCTACCATCAAAGGCACCCGCCTCGTGAACCGGAGCCTGGTGCAGAGGAGCTTCCACGCTGGAGTTCTACTTGTGGACGCGATAGCCTCGTGGACTGCTTCTTCCGGGGACGGAGCCCTGAGTGATGATGATGACTAGCGGGGAGTAAGTATCCTAGATACATACATCCTGGAAGTACCTCTTAATTTTGTACGTAACATGCTCGATAAATTAAAACTCGACTTATTGAACTCCTGTCGAATTTCCCTGACACCTGAGTGGCATTGGAAAAAGTGAAGCAAGATTTTACAGAATCAGGGTCAGCCTCATACCAACCTTTCTTGCTTTAAATCTGATAGTGTACCAGTTAAAATAGCAGCACCAATTTTGGGGTTTTCATCAAAACAGGTGAAGATTAAATTTGGAGCACTCGGGCAAAAAACGGGACGACGTCATCCTTGAAGACTTGATCCGAGCAGTATTTCACTTGTGGAACACGTATGTTATTGTAAAACCCAGTAGGCGCCCAATCAGCCGGCAGATTACCGCGCTGGCACTTGGTCCATGACTCACAGCGTCCGACTGCGGATGCAATAAAGTGAAGTTTTATCTCGTAGCCATGGCAACGCAACTAATGGATCGCCGAGGCTATAATGCGAGAGCGGATAAATCGCCCTTGCACATACCAATCAATGATAGCAAGAGACGTTATCCAGCAACCCGGACAGCTGGTTCCCCGCAACGAACGCGGGGAGACGATTTATTTTGCAATTTAATAATATCGTTGGTGTTTTCTTTTACTTTATTTTCTTACTGTTGTGGGAAGATGGACCCTGTACGTGAATCGACGCAGACGAAATTGTGACACATGACCGGATTGCTAGGGATAAGGTAAATATTTTTTTGTTGTAGGTTGCTAAGGCTCGTAGTCCGATAGAAAACTAACGTTCGCCCGCCCAGAAAATGTTCTAAATGCAAGATGTGTCATGGAAAGATACGTTCAATTTACTTTGATTTTTACGGGCAAAGCTCAGCCTTCACAAGAAATGAGTATTTACCAGTCCCCTCGGGAGCTGGAAAACCCCCACTTCAAATCAAGTGGTTGGCGTAAGGCCGGCCTCTTACCTGCAAAAATAAGTATGTTCCACTCGCCACATGCAAAACCCTTCGGGGATAATGCGGCAAGAAGTTACACGATATATTTGTCGGTGTTATGGCCGAGGGGGTAGAGGCGCATGTTCGACTAGCGTATTTGGAACCGAATAACTTTGGTTCGAATCTTGCGTCTAGCCGACTTGACCATAACTTCGACCCTGGTTCTACAGATGCCATTGCATGCACACAAGCTTCTGCTTTCGCATGAAGACAACTGGCCAGGCAAAATAGTTTGGTTGATTGCATTCCTTAGCACAAATCTCTTTTATAAAAAAAAATATGTAGCTTAATTGCGTTTCGTTGTAGCGAAGATGGACTCTGTACATGAATTGACGTAGACGAAATTGTGACCGGAATGCTAGGAAAAATGCGAATGAATATTTTGTTATTGGTTACTAGGGGTCGTAGTCGCATAGAAGACTGACATTCACCCGCCAAGAAAATGTTCTATATCCAAGATGAGTCATACGCTACATTTACTTTGATTTTTACAGGCAAAGGCAAAATTATTATACAAAATGAAAGGCAAGTTTTGTTTTAAATTTACTTCCGCGTAGTCCACGCTGTCTATTTTATTCTCATATATATTTAAAACTGATTTTTTGTAAGTATGTTTCCTATGTATTCCAGATCACTCATCCGATCAAAATAAGGGAACATGTACAATATTCTCGCAGCGCCTCTTGTGAAATTTGATGTTGATTCAATAACAAAAAAACAAATTATTTAAGTGTTCTGCTTTCTAATTAATATGTATAGAATAAGTTGTTGAAGTGGAATTACAAAAAAAAATGAAATTTGAAATCAAGAACAATATTATCATTTACCGAGAAATTCTGGTGTTTGGAATATTTCATTGGCGTTTTGATCACTCAAATTGTACAAAAAATCAAGTTTTCCTTGTTTTTTTGTTCATACAATTTCAAACCTTCTTGTTGATGTTATTTTATTCAAAGAGGAAGCCAAGTACGAATTAGGCAAATTTTTATGAACAAAAAATGATAATGGCTTTTTATGCATGTTCAAAAAACTGGCTCGATCACTCGTACATCACAAAAACACCCTGTTTATCATTTAATTAATACCCTCTCGATGTATGAAAATTGGATGCTCATTCTATGTATGTTTTATACAACCGTGTATCGCATTTGAAATCATCCAACTTGTTTTCATATTATAGACTTAAATATGTTTTAAAAATTTAATTGTTAAATACTTAAATTAACAACAAATCATCATGTTAGTTTTTCTTTGTTCTGTTGCACATCTGTTGAAGATAAAAAAATAGAGAGTAGCATAAACAAATGGAGAGAAGAATGGTTTATATGTTAAGAGATGACTTTTTTTTATGAATCACACCTTAAGAGCTCTCTGCGAGCCTGGTGGGTGACCGGTTTTTGGTAAAATAAAGGTACCTACATTGATTTTTTAGCTCAGTAAAGGGCATATTTGAAAATTAAATGTTATTGTTTGCTCCGCTACGATTAGAACCCTTATATAGACACTTTTTCATTCATTCAGATTATAACTTTTCCCATTGAACTGCCTCCTTCAAATTCACTAAATGTATTTAACGATTTAATTTTTCTCATCAAATAATACTTTTTTTGGTCTTTCCTTTCCCTTTTCCTTCTCTTTGTTATTACCTATTTTTATTCCATCTTTCATCATAATATGAACATATTATGTTCCTGCCACATCAATCCTCACCTTCAAGCTCTCCATCGGTTGAAAATCCCTGAGAGGATCACCTTCAAAGTCGGCTTGCTCACCTTTAAAGCACTGCGAGGGAGTGCTCCAGGGTACCTGATGGAGCTGGTGTCTCCGGCAACCACAACCTTACGCGGACAAACACTGAGGTCAGCTGCATCAAGAAGCACCTGCCTGGACATCCCTGCAAGAAGGCCCCGCACTGTTTTTGGAGACAGGGCATTCAAGGCGGCCGCTCCAATGACTTGGAATGCTATTCCCGCCTCACTAAGGGAACTGGATTTGGAGAGACTGTTTAAAAGACGTCTCAAGACGCATTTCTTTGTCTAATCATATGGACAAGCGCCTTTGCAGTGACACACTATCATAAAAGGCGCTATATAAATTTTGTATTAATAATAATAAAATGTTATTACTAAATTTCCAGACTATTTTATCACATTCTTTTGTATATTTACTTTCACACCCTCTTTCAGCTTTCATTATTTTTCTCACTCCTTCAGTGATTGAATTCCATAATTTCGTATTCTATAATTCGGATTGGTTATTTTATACTTACAAATCACTTGGAGTTGTAATTATTTCTCTGACTGAGCTATAGACCAGTGGTAATTAGTGCTTTACAAAAAGGCTCCCAGATAAATTGCCTTCATTACTGTATTACAATAATTTACACAACATTCCTCACTTGGGATTGGCCATTTCCCTTGTAAAACTTGCATCACAACCTTCTTATATAGATTTAGAACTTTGAGACTGGATGGACAATTAAATCTATCTGAAAGTCTTCAAGAAAGTCTTCAAGAAAGAATAAAAAGAAAAAAGAAGAAGACAAGCAAAAACATGGACCACGGTCAAAACCCGGAACCAGAAAATCAAGCATCTAGATCCGGCCGTGAAAGCCTAAAAACATTTATAATTAAATCTATAATCTAAGTTGCAAAGATATATTAACATTTAAAGCTCATATCAAGTGTAGTTCGCGCTTGCAAATGCTGAATGTGTACTTACAAATGAAATCCAAACCTCAAATGAACATAAACCCGACAAGTTTTGCCGACCTTCCCTGACACAGGGGTGATATTGGCAAAGTGAACCATTTTTTACAGTATGGGTGGTCAGCCTCATACCAACCTATAAGTCAAGGAATTCATACCAACCTATAAGTCAAATATTTGATTTATAATTGCACTAAATACAATAATTGTGTTAAACTGAGAAATGGAGGTCCACATTTATGATAAAGTTAGAAATATCAATAATTTTGACCGGTTTGTCGTCTAGTTTTAACGCTTCAGACTCGTAAATCGAAGGTTGTGAGTTCAAATCCCGGTGGAGCACAAACAATACACCAATTATACTTTCAAATATGCTCTTCGCTGTGTTGAAAAATTCACATACCTTTCACCATCACACCATCATCATCATCATAACCATCATCATCATCATCATCATCATCATCATCATCATCATCATCATAATCATCATCATCATCATAATCATCATCATCATCATCATCATCATCATAATCATCATCATCATCATCGAAGACTTAAGAAAATGGTGTTTTCGAAGAACCACGGCGCCCTTGAGATGGTCTGTGATCATGAAACGGCGCCACCGGAAATAAATCATCCTGCATCCATCATCATCATCATCATCATAACAGCCTTAACTAGGTTTCCTTCGTTTCCACGCATTAACAGTCAACAATACTTAAGCACCTACCTCAATCGTTGATTTAATTCAGCCGTATTCAGAGTTAATGCTTAGCGCGGCAGTGCGTCATTAGTAGGTGTTAATACCCTCAACTGCGCAGACAGATCCTTCCATCAGGCATGTTTATGCGCGAACATCCACGTGGATATACGGCCTGTGTACTCGGCACTACCCCGAGTATTAACATCACCTCGATCGCGTACAAATCTTTTATACGTACCAAACATACAACGGCATTCCCAGAGAGTGATTAAGTTTACATACATTTTTTAGATTTACGCAGTCGAGGTGAGTTCACGCGACGCTTTATACTCGGGGTACAGATTGAAATTTACGAGCAAACATAAATAAGCGATTGTAGACTTGGTTTATGACGCGCGTAAGTGAATGGATATGTACTGGAAATAATTATACTCGAATGGATTGTTCACTTTGAATATTTGCGCAGCATTACAATTTTTTTGGATCGTGCCTTTTGCGTTGCCGGCCCTCTGTTGTGGAATGACTTGATGCACGAACTGAGAGCTGTGAAGAGTGACAGAAAAAATCAGATCCTCCTTTTCCACACACAGATGGTAAAGGTGCAACCGGGATGGTATTGGCAATGTGAACCAAGGCGGCATTATACAGTAACAGTAACAAAGACGAGCCAGAACAAGGGGTGTCAGGTTACAGCTATTGTTTAATAAATCTTAGTTAGATCACGCATGATAGACAAACACATAAATATTTTTTTGGTATCGAGTACCCGATGGCACGCGAAATTAAGTCAGGCTTTAAGATTACATCCAGGATATTGGCGTCCACAAGCTGATGGGTCTGAATACATTTTTTACGACCGCTCTTCCGGCTTAAAAAATATGCCATGTTGTTATTTCCATTTTATGTCGAATAAAAAAAGCACCTTGCACATGGTTCCGTTACGCGAGGTTTAATTTTCTACGTCAGAGTTAAACGTGTTACTATTAAATTAGTAATGTAAAAAAAAGTTTTTCTTCGGAGTTGATTTAATTCCTCGAGCGCTTTTGGTGTGATCGCACATAGCCGCTAATTTTTTCAACATACGTATTTTTTGGTATGGAGTACCTGATGGCACGTGAAGTAAGGCTTTGTGATTAGACCCAGGATTATGGCATTCAAAAGCTGATGGCTAAAAAAAAAACAAAGTTTTTCTTCACGAGTTGATTTATCCCCTCGAGCGCTTACGGTGTTGTCGCATGATGATGATAATGATTTATATAGCGCCGTTTAGTGACTACTGTCACTGCAAGGGCGCTGAAGAAATGGGTCTTCATTTCCCTCTTGAAGCTCTCGATCCCTTCCTTGGCGCGCACTTCCGGAGGCAGCTGGTTCCAAGTGGACGGTCCCGCAACGACAAAAGCGCGGTATCCAAACACTGTGCTTCTTTTCTGCATTGTGCGCTGACATATGCAAGAGCACTGTCGGCAGATCGCAGTGCAATATAAAATAAATCTTCAAAATGTCATTACCCAAACTTATACGTTTTATTATTAATTAGGCTGCATAATAATTATTATTATTTTACTTCTTCCATAGGCTTCTTTAGTTCACTCCTAGACGCAGGCCTCCTCCAATCTTTTTCAAGCCCATTTAGCCTCTTACGACTCGGTGCTTTTTGAGAATTTGCACCATCAATAGTGACAACACATCTCGTAGAGGGTTCTTGATTTGTAAATATTCGTTCGCTTTGCCAATATCTCCCCTGTTTCATTTGAGAGTCGGCAAAAGTTGCAGAGTTTATGTTCAATTGAGACTTGGATTTTACTTTGTAAGTATAATCATTAGAAAGTGTGAACTTACACGTGTCTGCCTGTGGACTTGCATTAAACATAAGCCTTAAATGTCATTGTATCTTTGCAACTTTAAGTGTTAACTTAAAAATTTAACGCCTCTACAATCAATAAAATCAGAATCTACATTAAAAATAAATAAAATATATTATTATAGTAAACAGCCAAAACTATTGTATAGACATCTGTCATTGGAGCATTGGAGTTCTTATGTTTTTGTATCATGTGTTGTCTTGTATACCTAAATTATTTTCAGTATTCTGTTGATGTCTAATTTAATCTAATCTGAGTTGCAAAGATATGCAATTTTAAGGATTCAAATTATATGCATTTTCACAAGCAGACACGTATAAGTTCGTTAAACATGCCGCATGTGGATTTACAATATAAAAATCCAAATCTCAAATGAACATACACCCTGCAACTCTAGCTTACCTTTCCTGAAACAGGGATGACATTGGCAAAGTGAACCATCTTCTACAGCCGCATACCAACCTAGAAAAAAAAGAAAAAAGGAAAAGTGTATTTACAAATAAATAAATAGATTTTAAATTATGATTACGGTCGTTAGACATTTTATAGAATGAAAAAACGGATTTTACTGACCGTGCAAAAGAGAAGAACGATTTTCTCTACGTTTCGTCGGAATCGTTCTTCTCTTTTGCACGGTCAGTAAAATCCGTTTTTTCATTCTATAAATACTTAAATAGAATTAGATTAAACGTAATAGAAAACACATGAATGCTGTTGTGTATGCACAGAGCTTGCAACTCAAATATTAATGCGTCTCTGCAACTTAGATTAATAAATATAATTAAAGAAACTTTTCTCATTATGATATGTTAATTTTAATAGTCAGAAATATGTAAGCACCGATTCTGAAATTACACGCAGAAAAAGTATGATCACATCATTATTAAGCTTTAGTCCTACCGAGCGGTGAACACAAAATAATTACACAGCTGATGTGTTTTTAAAAATCGAATACTCTGGCAGCATTTCCCCTTCCTTTAAAAGTCAAAAATCATTGTAGAATATCCTCATGTAAAGACTGTTAAACAACAATTGTGAAATTGCTAGAAAAAATATTTTTGATGACCGAAAAAAATGGCGGTTGATCTTCAATGTTAGCGACAAAGAATGTCAATTTTAATTTAAAACTGTACCCATTGTACCCATTTTTTTTTTTTTTTATGTCCATGTTATTTATTGATTTAAAAAAAAAAAGTAATTTGTCATGTATGTTCCTTGACTTATAAGTTATAGGTTGTTATGCGGCTGACCACCCATACTGTAAAAAATGGTTCACTTTGCCAATGTCACCCCTGTTTCAGGGAAGGACGGCAAGAGTTGCAAGGCTTATGTTCATTTGAGATTGGGTTTTTATATTGTAGGTCCACATGCGGCATGTGTTAGCGCGAAATTATACATATCTGCTTGTGGGAATGCATATAATATAAATCTTAAATGATATATATCTTTGCAGCTTAGATATTAGATTAGATTGTTTTTTTTTTTTTTTTTTTATTTCATTATTTTTGTTTCTACATTTATACGTTGGTAAAAGGCTGATCTCTCGTATTGTAAAAACTGCTTCACATATGATAATGTGATCTCTGTTTCGGAGAAGGTTGGCAAGAGTTGCAGAATTTATGTTGCTTTGAGGCATAGAATTTTATTTTGTACATTTTTTATGCATCACATGTATGTTAACTCAAGCGTGTTAACGAAGGTACATGTGATGCATGTAAGCGTGCATTTAATATGAAGCTGACGTGCTAAATATATCAATTGATTAACCAGTATTATTGAAACTTTTAAAACGTAAATTCTCAGAAACTCAGTAAATTATCTTTTTAGTACAAAAGACTGCATTTATTTTTATCATTTGTAAATCTTTTTATTTTAATTTCACTAATCCAATACTTTCCACGTTGCATTTCTAGTGATGTGAAATAAAAAAAGAACATAAATATTGACTTATAAAATTAACTTGTAAAATGAAGTTTTTTCAAGCTTAAACTGCGGATATTACACCTCGAGTAATTCTATATCAAAACCAACAATTACCTTGAATTTATTTCATCAATAAATACTCATTATCTTTACTCAAAGCATTTGGAATGCTTCCTGTATATAAAGTGATACTAATAAAGTATCAGTGACGGGTATTAGGTATTATTTTCTTCATGTAAAGAAAAAAAAGTATGCTTAAGTAATAAATTAGTAATTTCGATTTACTAAATTACACAGGTAACAACACTATCAAATCCATTGGCTGCCAACTATTTTTTTCAAATGATAACTTTATCTGAAATGATGTAAGAGTCTGAATGATAGGGTCCACATTGACTGGGCTATGAATGAGTGCGGTACAAATGAGAATGTGTGAAATGACATGAGAATGTTATGAGATGGTTTGAGCATCTATAAAGAATGGACTATGAACTATTGACGGAGTGTATTTACTAGGGAATATTAAAGGTGTGTGGAAAGTAAAGAAGGCAATAAATACCACTACTGTCAAGGACAATTATCTACCAACCTACCAACATGTATAATATCCGTGAAAACCTAAAATTAAACATATATAATATATTTAGGTTTAAGTTAGAATTACGGTCGTTTGACATTGACAATTATATAATTTTTTTAAAACTGAACAATTTTAAAAGTTAATTTAAATCTGATATTTAAATCTGATACTGAGGATGAACTGTGTTCATCCTCAGTATCAGATTTGCCTCAGTATCAGTAACAGATCGCCGTACAGAGAGGATGTTCTCCTGAAGACGTCGGCTACGTCGCTGACGAAACGTCGAGAATGATGTAAGTTCTCTCTAAACGGTTCGTTAAATATCCGATTTAAATTAAGTTTTAAAATTGTTTTACAAAAAAATAATATAATTGTCAAAATATATAATATAAATTTATATATTCCTTGACTGATAGGCTGGTATGAGGTTGACCGCCCATACTGTAAAAAAATGGTTCACTTTGCCAATGTTTCATTTTGCCTGTTTCAGGGAAGGTACGCAAGAGTCGCAGGGCTTATGTTCATTTGAGATTGGGTTTTTTATATTGTAGGTCCACATGCGGCACGTGTAAGCGCGAAATTATGCATGTCTGCTTCATGCTTGTGGGAATGCATTTAATATTAATTTCAAATGATACATATCTTTGCAGCTTAGATTTAGATTTAGATTTAGATCTTGAGGTGTGATTCACACAAAAAACAGCGCTCACCAAATAAATCAGCCTATTATTATTATTTTTTAATTGATTGGAGATTGATGCCAAAGGCCCATAGTATTTATAACATCCGCGCATTTTAAAGGTGACGACTGCAGAACGTTGTTAAAGATGTGGAGTATGGATAGGTATGGCAGGGCGACGTGAATTACAATAATCGCCGTATTTGTAATTGGCCGACGATTTAGGAGAAATGCCCGCGCAGCAGCAGGCTTGTAATTAAAGAAAATAAAACACCCGCGGGCCCGGCTGGCAACACTGATAGAGATGTGCCGCGCTATCAGTTTACTGTTAGTTGTATTAGTGTGTGTGTGTGTGTGTGCTAACAGTGCGGGAGTGTCAAACTAAAGTATAATTAAATAAAAATACGACTCTTATTACCAAGATTTTAAAATCAACTCGTACTCTTCTTCTTCTTAATCAAAAAGAGAGCAAGCTACAAATAAATTAAGGTAACTCTGCAAAGGCTCTGGCCACCTCTGACGGAATGGTGACTGAATTACTGTTACAGTTCTTCTTATTAATCTTGTCCCTCATTGCTGAGGGTTGTGGCCCTAGTGAAAGCAACCATTCTTCTCCAGTTATTTTTTAACTGCGCTGCCTGTAGTGCTACAACCACCGAGGTCCCTACTGCTGTCTTTATTTGATCGGTCCATCGTGTGAGGGATCTTCCCTTTTTCTGTCTTCCCTCTAAGCCTTCGATTCCAACCATTCGTTCTAGGGTATCCTCATTGCCACGGACAACATGTCCGAAGAATTGAAGAATACGTCGTGTACAAAGTATATTGGCCATAGTCAAGCCATCCAAACGTAGCTCCCGACGACAATCGACACGTATATTTTATTTCAAATAAAATTAAAATGTTGGCAGCTTAGGTACAGGACATTACAAAAAGACTATGAGGAGGAAGTTGCACCTGCCTAAAAGAGACTTTAATCAAACCAGTCATCCTCGGCAAAAAAAGCCTTACACTGCGCTCGGCTGAGACTGGAGCCAAATCAAGGATCAAAGAACCTATAAGAAGAGTTAACACAATATTTGGAGAGCGTGCATTTGCAGTTGCTGGCCCTCTGGCCTGGAACCACCTGCCACATCATGTGAGAGAGCTAGAGGACCATGGAAAGTTCCGGAATGCACTGAAGACAAGCAAATTTCTGGCATCGTTTGCACCAGCGCCCTTGGAGTGACTACATCACGAAACGGCGCTATAAAGAAATCATCAACTCATCATCATCATCATTTTCACTTGATAATCGGCAGCATCATCAATGATTTTGTAACCCTGGTTTCCAAATCACTCGAAAGCACAAGGATTCGATTCCTATCAAATGATTTATTATATCGGTATTTATTTCAAACCAAAATTGGTATGGTGAAAAGGTTTACTAAGTTTTTAAAATAAATGAAAACCTGCATGGAAGCAGAGAAACGTCTACTTCAATTAGAGTGGTTGACGTAAGGCCACCCTTACCTGCACATGCGATCCTTTAAAGGGCAAAGCGTTAAGACTTCATACTGCTACTTCATATTGTCATAATAAACCTTTGGAAATTTGCTGTTTCAAATACATTTTCTAGTTTTACAGAAAAAAAGAATAATGGATAATTCTTGTATGTTAAGTAAAAAAAAACCATTTTATTAGGCTTCAATTAAAATTAATTCAAAATGATTCAAATTGAATAGGATCCGAACCGAGCAAGGCCGTTGCAACTTCTTGCTCCATAGATGGGGATTAGCTCCATCTCCAGGATGTGACTGTGGGGCGGAAAACCAGACTGTCCGGCACATAGTGGAGGAGTGCCCCATCAGAAGACACCCTCCTGGCCTGAAGGACTTCCACGAGGCCACGCCAGGAGCAGTGAAGTGGATGGAGGGCTTGGATCTTCGCCTCTGACGCGGCCCAACGGCCAAGTGATTTGCTGTGCTTGCCGGCCATACGCAAATTAAAGTAAAAAGTAATTCAAAATAAAAATAACAATAAATATGTATCTCAATACTACCCTGCTAAACAGACACGTACTCAGCAAAAATATAATATTATTTGCATGCAATTATCTTAATTAAATCATTAAGCCGGAAAACGTCTCTGATTGGATGTAAGAGATCGGAGATATTGTAAAGCTCGCATCGAAATGACTCTATTGACATCATGTTTTACTGGAGGGGGTGATCTGGATTACTGAATATGGCTACCACGAGAAATCGGTCACAGACAACACACCCACAGACGGCCATGGACAATCGATCACACGACACTTCGTCCGCATGACTCTTCGGTCAACGACAGTTTAGTCACAGATAACTCGTCCGCAGACACATTGGTCACAGACAATTCGGTCACACAACATTTCACCCACACGACTTTTTGGTCAACGACATTTCCGTCACATACAAGTTCGATCGATAGCTCAGTTTGTAGAGTGCTTGCGTTTCATGCTGTGCGCTCGGGTTCGAATCATAGATGAGTGTCAGAAATGATTTCCCGTTTCGGTGTTTTTTTCAAACCCCATAATAAAAATACCGGCAAGGCTTACTCAGACTTCATAAGAAATGAGTAACAGCCCTTTTGGGAGCTGGGAAACCCTTCGTTCAACTGAAGTGGTTGGCGTAAGGCTGGCTCTCTTACCTGTAAAAGCAAATAGATTCTACTCGTCATATGCGAAACCTTTCGGGGATAACGCGGCGAGAACCTACACTTTATGTCTAGCGTAGTTGCGTAGTTGCATTACGTACAATATATGGTCCGCAGACAGTTCCATCACAGAAAACTACAATGAATGAAAACTAAAGTAAGTAGAAAGAGGGCTCTTGAGGTGTAATACACACAAAAACAGCGCTCACCAAATAAATCATCCTAATATTATTATTATTAAAGGTTTTGTGGGGCACAAAATTTGTCATTTGATGTGAACAACAATAATTACAAAGATTTTTTTGAAGAGGAAAGTTTTGGGAGGAAGAAAGATGCCGATATTGCATGTAACAGAAATGTCGTTGACCGAAAAGTCGTGTGGACGAAATGCCGTGTGTCAATAGACGAGCTGTCTGTGGACGAAATATCTTTGACTGATTTGTAGTGACCCTCTGAATATGATTTCAGAATCAGGCTAGTCGATAAGATCCGATCGGTCGACACATGGCGAACGTTTACCGGACTTATTGATTGCATCTCGTTGGCTCATTATCTGTGCGAGATTTTGCGTGCGTGTCTATGCTCAAGGGCATGTTGCGATCGAGACGACTCGATGGCTTGATTAGCCCCCGCGGAGACTTGACGAAATGAGTGGTGTTATTGTAAAATAAGTTGTCTATCAAAGGACGTTTTCCTATTTTGATTTTTTTAAACTCTGCGGTGAATTTATTTTAAGAAATAATAAATCAGAGATTGTGGTCATTATGTTTTGTTTTTTATTCTTATAAGGGGAAGACCTAGAAAAGAATGGATTGATCAGATAAGTGAGATTGCGAATGAATGGAATTTACAGAGTGGAAACAAGAGAAGAGCATGCATGAAAAGAGTGATGAAATTAGATGAGATGAAAGAAGTATGCAGGGACAGAGTCAAGTGGAGGCACTTATGTGGAGGTACTGGCCACCCCTAGAGGAATGGCGGCAGGATACAAGACAAGACAAGACTTATTAACTATGGTATTTCAGTGTTTATGTTGAACCTTGTTTGATAGGTTGGTATGAGGCTGACCTCAATGCTTGGTTCACTTTTAAAATTCCATCCCAGTTTCAGGGAAAGGCGGCAAGAGTTTAAGAGTTTATGTTCGTGTGCGGTTTGAATTATATTATTTGTACACATGCAGCATGTTTAAGCTCGTACTTACATGTGTCTGCATGTGATATACTGCGCGAGCGCAGATGGCTCCTCGCAAAATACCCGTCAGGGAGGCTTTCCCGTCAGGCACATTAGCTTCAGTACCTAACATCGAAATTCTGAAGAGGGGGGGTTCCTTAGAGTCATGCAATAGCCTCTGATCTGGAGGACTTTCTTTTGTTTGACACGAATAAAGTTCCACTAGCTGATTAACTTCATCGGGAAGGCCCTCAGCCACTTTAAAAAATATTGTAATGTTGTTCACCGAGTGAAGCAACTCCGCATGAGTTGTATGAACTGGGTGGGAGGTGGTGGGAGAGTGCCTGTGCCTGCTTGTGGGCATGCATTAAATATGAGCCATATTTACCAGTATTCCATGTCAACTCATAGATTATAGTGTTACTTTTCTCAAATGTTTCGACTATCATTGAAAAAGTTAATGAAAACAAATAAAAAATATTCATACATCACATCGTTCACGTGATATGTCTAAAAATCATTAAAAATCAGGTCATAAGCTCGTAAAAAGCTGTGTTTATAAATAAACGTTTGGTAAAAAGGCACTATCTATGTGCAGAGTGTTACGATTAGCTTGGGTTTAATTCAATGAAATTTCGATTTAAATTTATTTAACCCGTAACTGGCAAGGTGGTTTTTTAGTCACGTAACTGGCAATGTGGTTCCTTTCGGGAACCATTTTTGTTTTATGCCTACTTTAGCTATTTCGGTACCTTCTAAAATAAATAATACTTGAGCATGTTAAATAGACTTTATTGAATCGACAATATTAAAATTTAAGCAAAACAATGTCAATAAAGGTATAAAAATAAACAAATGCTAACTACAGGTGAAATATGGCAAAAACTGCCTATTTTGGTAAAAAAAAATACTTGTGGTAACTCTAAAGAATTAAAACTACTTTTTCTTGCATAATCTATGAGTTAACATGTGACTCTTCACAAAACATAAAAAACATTGACTCAAGGTCATTGCACAACAAAACCTGCAAGGGGGTCTCTAGGTACATTTTTCACACTCAATGCAGACATTGGCTCGGGATTCATTGCACATTGGTTTCTTACACACACTGCAAATAGACCAGGTTTTCTTATTATTACCTCGGGGACATATCCCACACCTTGTGCGTTTCTTCAAAGTCGATGTTGACGGTTCTGCTGGAACTTTTTTCTCCAGATACACGAGATTGTCTGACGGATTTGTCGCGGAATTTTAGTGTTTAGCAGTCTCTTGTTCAGATGAGGTTCCAGAAGGCTGCGACTATGGTTTTTGATGAAGCCAAATTGCGTGAGATCTGGATTTCCAGGGAAAGACTGGAAGATGACTTGTGCGTTCACCAGGGATATGTTCAGTAGCGCAAAAAAAAAATTCCATTCGCTATACTCTGTATATTACTCTGTAAATACATTTGCTATACTCACTGAGCTTCATTGACTTAGGTTTGGATGCCATTTCTACAAACATAAAGAAAAAACAAAAAAAAAAAAACAACAAGAAAAAGTTTCCTGAGGGCAAGGTGGTTCCCTAAAGGAACCAAAAAAAGTTTAAATCGTCATAACACAAATGCACTCACTTCGATAAAGACACCCTTCCGCGTGCCAAGCAGATGGACTACTGACGAGGCATACCTAGGGTATCAGCCCGCTACCTGCAAAGGTGCCAGCTAGGCGCGTTTTCTGCAGCCCTTCTGGTTCCCCAGGGGAACCTGGTTGCCAGTCACGGGTTAAAAACAATTCCAAAGCATTTTTTAAGAGCAAGGCAAAAAATAAAAAACATGTTTAGTTGTTCTCCACGACTTGAAAAGCAAAAAAAAAACACAAAGCTGTTTTCACGAGTTGACTTTAATATCTCGAATGCTTTCGGAGTGTTAACATACCAGTCGGTGTTGTGGCCGAGGGGGCCAAGTGGGCTGACTTTCTAGCGTGTTTGGAATATAACAACGTTAGTTCGATCTCCGCCTGGGTCATTTTACCATAACTTTGACCCTGGCTTAACAGATATTATTGGGTTATTATTAATTAATAAATAATTCATTAAAATAAACAATAATTAATTATTAATTTATGATATAAATACCTGTTTCTAGCAGGGCAGAATAGGTTGGTGAATTGCATTCCTCTTCACAAATCTATTTAAAAAAAATAAAAAAGTGAACAACTGTGTATTAACACTTGAAGATCACTCAAGATATTGAACAAATTTGTGAAGAACAAACTCGTGAAGAGCAAATTTGGTTTTTATTTTTCCTTTATTAAATTAAATGCACCTTCACAAAAAAACAACCAACCCTTAAAGTTGTGTTTAAATTTAAGTAATAGACGTGTTAGCTGTGATTTGGTGGTTTCAAAATAAGGCGCATGTTCATCTCTTAGTGCTTGTTTATCTTATGTCCATCATACTAGACCGATACTAGACGTATACTAGACCAATGCGTCTTATCTAATCTAATCTAAGCTGCAAAGATTATATCATTTAAGATTTATATTAAATGCATTCCCACAAGCAGACATGTATAATTTCGCGCTAACACATACCGCATGTGGACCTACAATATAAAAATCCAATCTCAAATGAACATTAGCTCTGCAACTCTTGCCGTCCTTCCCTGAAACAGGGGTGACATTGGCAAAGTGAACCATTTTTTACAGTTTATGAAAATTGGAAATCGATTTTTTAAATATTGAAAGCAACTCTCACATTATCGTGTTTAACGTTTTTTAACACAGATTGTTTAGAATGTGATTTTTAAGACAATTGCGTTGAAAGATCATCTTTAAATCAAACGGTAGATAAGCCAAACAAGCACTAGGGGACGTGCTATTAAAGCATCACGCTTTTCTAGTTTGTGAATATTTTATTTATGCAAATCAAATTATGCTGCTCTCTCGCGAAAAGCTCACCGCTAGTATTACTGATAATAATTATTTATTCTCCGTGCACCGTCTATGCTCTTATTTTTGCATGTCATGCCCGCCTAGTACACGTGTTCTAGCGAGATGTCGCCACCGTATCACGGCTCGTATAATTTGTATCGAAACGATACGTAAATGACAAAATTAACGATAATTTTCTAAGAGCACATACGAGTACATAATCTACAATCTTTGTTGCAAAGATATATCAGCTTTTGAGATTCACCTTTAACATAATATTTCATTATTTTATAATAACCATAAAATAAAAATCAAAATAACATGAGCTCCTGCTTTTTGCCATAAACACGGATGAGATTGGCAAAGTGAATCATTTTTTATAGCATGTGTGGTACACAGAAAAAGTTTGGTGATCTTTGAAATTCACTTCATAGTCTGGAATTATAAACGAGTTCCAGTTCCTTGGATCTCAAAATAGCGATGAAGAAACTTGCGAAAAAGAAGAGATCAGATGTCGTATTGCGATTGCCAAAAGTGCCATGTCTAAGTTGCACAAAATATGGAAAGACCGGGGTGTGAGTAACAGCACCAAGATAAAGCTTGTCAGGAGTCTGGTCCACTCCATTTTTCTCTATGCTGCTGAGACATGGACCGTAAAAGCAGTAGAAAAGAGAAAATTTGATGCTTTCGAAATGTGCTACTGAAGACGCATGCTCAGAATCCCATGGACGGCTAGACGTACCAAAGAGTCCATTCGTCGGGACTGCGTTTGGATGGCTTCACTCTGGCCAATATATGCACACGCCGCATCCTTTAATTCTTCGTACACGTTGTCCGTGGCAATGAGGATAGCCTGGAACGACTGGTTGCGATCGGTGGCTTGGAGGTGCAGAGAGGAAGAGGAAGATCCCCCACACGATGGACTGATCAACTGAAGGCAGCAACAGGCACCTCGGTGGCTGGAGCGCTGCGAGTAGCGCAGTTAAGAGAGAGCTGGAGAAGAGTGGTTGTTTCCACACGGGTCACAACCCTCAGCATTGAGGAACAAGATGGAAAAGTTGTACGTGTCATTTTAACTTATAAAACTAGATGGATAGAAACTGGGCTCTTAAAGTGTGGCACTTAGAAAAACGACGCTTTTTTCAAATCGATCTTATTTTTTGTGTCTAGTCAAGTCCCACTGACGTTGACTATAATTAAAGAAAAGGTCTCTATGTCCTGAGCAGCTCTAAACAGCTGGAGCACGAGGAGCGTTGGGAATACATAAATATATACCTAAATAATCGGATTACTGAGAATCCGCAGAGGACTTTAAAATTATAAATTTGACCGGTCCGTAGTCCAGTGGTAACACTTCGGACTCTGAATGGGAAGATTGTGGGTTCGATTCCCGGCGGAGCACAAAAAATATACCATTTATATTTTCAAATATGCTCTTCGCTGGGTTGAAAAATTCATAAAACCTTTACCAATGACTGATCACCAAAAGGTCCATCTAGCCTTACAGCAACTGGGTCTTGCTTGAGAATTGGCGCTTTCTACAGCGGCGACCAAGCTCGCAGAGGGCTCTTGAGGTGTGATACACACAAAAACTGCGCTCACCAAATAAATAAGCCTAATTATTATTTTTATTATAAAGAAAATATTTACTGTAGCATGCATTTCTCTCTATGGAGTGCCCGCGCCGGCCACATTAGGCTCCTTATTTGTTTTACTCGCTGCAGATAATTGCACGATAAGGTTTTTCGCTCGCTTTCCCTATAAGGGGTAATTAACAGCTGACCTGGGAGCGGTAAGGCACCATCGGAAACAATGTGTACTCTAACTAGAATACAGATTCTTTATTGTGGAGAAATACTAAGGCACAGTATTTTCAATGTCAGATTGTCGTCCCCAAAGTGCTGATTTTTCTTTTGTCCATCGGAGGTGATTTCATATGAGCAATGTACGTATGTGTAGGTACTGGACTATTGTGTCTTATGAAAACTTGAAATTGATTTTAAACAATTACAAGTTTTTTTTAGCTCAGAATGTGATTCTTTAGACAATTTCATTGAAAATTAATCTTTGAATGAAATGGCACATAAGCCAAACAAGAACTGAGGGGATGTTGCGTGGCTTTAAGCTGATCAAAAACATATCACACGATTGAAATATGTGCGTTCTTTGCATTCAGGACTAACTAAGGTAAGATTTAAGCTGCAGTTACGATATATTGACTATTTTACGTATTACATACTACAATATTACGTATTGTTACAAAAAATAAAATACCGAAAGAAATGGCGGCTGATCTGCAATGTTGGTAGCTAGGGCTCTTAATTTAATTTAATTTGCCGTAACTGATTTTAATTTTATTAGCTCCTAATTTAAGTCCACATTTGAATATTGTAAAAACTTATGTTACTGTGATCTCGGTTTCGCGGAAAGACGGCAAGAGTTGAAAGTTTTATGCTCATGGAGGTTTGGTTTATTTTGTATGTACTCATGCAATATGTGTAAGCGTGAACTTTTACATATCTGCTTGTAAACGTGCATTAAATAAGGACTTTAAATGTCAATATCTTTGCAACTTAGATCATAGAAAATAAACTACAGAAATCAAAAAAAAATATATTACAACAATTTGATAATTAAACTATTCCTTGACTTATAGGTTGGTATGCGGCTGACCACCCATGCTGTAAAAATGGTTCACTTTGCCAATGTCACCCCTGTTTCAGGGAAGGACGGCAAGAGTTTCAGGGTGTATGCCCATTTTAGATTTGGTTTGTATGTTGTAGGTTCACATGAGGCATGTGCAAGCGCAAACTTGTACGTGTCTGGCTGTGAGAATGCATGTAATGTGAATCTCCAATGTAACATATCTTTGCTACTTAGATTAGATTAGATTAGATTAGATAAATATTGTTAACCGTCTCGGATACGTCTTTCTTTTTTCTCAGTTTGACCACTTTGGTAATGAGTATCTTTTATTAAACAATACATTAACATTTTCTCACGTTTTCAAAATGGCCTCACAATTAGCCAAGCAATATGACTCACAAAGCTTAATTCGGTCCAACTTTGGTTCAATTCAAAACGCATTATCTACCAAGGAAATTACACGGGGAATTTACTGCGCAATATTTCCATATATGAAACAATATCATCCGCTTCGGGATTAGGGTATAATGGTTTTCGTTAATCTGGTTTTACCCTTTTAGCGCACAAATGATTTGAAATATGAATTTCCGCGTTGCCGGACAACTTTATGAATTGGTCTCTGCCTTATACGAGAAACAATGCTGAAGTCTTCGCGGTTTAGAACAGTAAAGGAGCTACCAGTGGCGGAGTTTGCTTTGGGGAAATAAAGGACTTTTCTAGGGCGCCATTTTTTCATACGTGACTTATATTTAAAAAAAAATGGAGTTTATTTCACGTATCATTATTGTGATACACAAAAAATGATGGTTAATCTTTGTATACACTGACTGATTAATCTTCGTATACACTGACATCTCTTATGGTACCCCTCATATGTGATCAATGACGGTTCGAGTATTCGACATGTGTCTTTATGTTCAAACCAAGTATTTAATGTGAACATACTATTATAAATGTATGAGTTTATTTGAACGGTCCGTAGTCTACTGGTTAACCCTTCTGACTCGTAGATGGAAGGTTGTGGGTTTGAATCCCGGCGAAGCACAAAAAAATGTACCATTTATATTTTCAAATACGCTCTTCGCTATGTGAAAAATGCATATACCTTTATCAAAGACTGGTCACTAAAGGTAACCGGTCCATCCAGCCTTACAGCAACCGGGTCTTGTTTGAGAATTGGTGCTTTCTAACGCGACGACCTAGCTCGCAAAAGGCTCTTGAGGTGTGATTCACACAAAAACAGCGCTCACTAAATGAATCATTCTAATATAATAATTATTATTATAAAAAACAACCGAGATCGGTGTTATGGCCGAGGGGGCCAAGTGGGCTGATCTTTCAAGCGTGTTTGCAATAGAACAACGTTGGTTCAATCGCCGCTTTGGTCATTTGACAAATACTTTGACCCTGGTTCAATATATGTTATTGGGTAATTATTAATGAATAATTCATTAAAAAAAAGTAAAGTAAAGTTGTACTTAATTTTAGTCAGTTATATCATACCAATATCTTTATAACTCAGATTATCGATTCAATTGACTGTAAAAGTTAGAGGGCATCTGAATCCCTAGATCCCTGTCTGTGTTTCTGCATACTGGAAGCGCGCGGAGCTTGTAAAGGGCCATTGTTGAGATGACCGGCGCGTCCCTGGAAAGTGTAAAATTCTCTCGTTACTATTGTTTATAGACGCCAACCAGCAGCGTGCCGCACAGATAGCCAAGATTCCCCGTGAAATATCTCTGCCTTACGACAACTACACGATACTGTGCGCCGCAATGGGAGACTGAAAAAAGCGAGGCGTTTGTTTAGAGTTCAACTCAATTTGGTCCAGTACCCCAAGCTCACGTTTACACTCAGATGAAACGTTTAATAATCTAAGAATAAGACATTGTGTGATTAAAAGAAATAATACGGTGGAAATGAAGCATTTGAGAAGCATGACAGGAAAAACTCTGAGGGATAGAGTTAGGAATGGCTGGGTAAAAGAAAGAATGTAAGTTGAAAGAGGATGTGAAAGTTAAGGTACAAAATAATGTGATGAGATAGTTTGGGCATGTGGAAAGAATGAATGATGATAGACTGACAAAGTATGTATATGGAGGTAGTGTGAAAGGAAAAAGAGGTATAGGACGACCGAGAAAAGTATAGAGTGATCAGATTGTGGAGATTGTGAAAGAATGGAATGTACAAAGCGAGCGTAAAAGAAGAAAATGCATGAAAAAGGTGAGGGATATGAATGAGTTGAAAGAGGTATGTAAGGAGGGGAAAAAATGGAAGCAGCTCTGCAGAGGCTCTGGCCACCCCTAGTGGAATGTCGACAGAGTTACAGTTTACAGTTACAGTTAATAAGAAAATGCGGAGGATACAAAAGTATTCCTAGTGAGTGTATTAGTTTTCATGTCTTTTTTTGTTATTACGAAACAGTGGTAAATTTAACTCATCTTTAAAATGAAATTTGAAGAAGGTGGTAGATGAGTTAGACCGGTCCGTAGTCCAATGGTAGCACTTCGGACTCGTAAATGGAAGGTTGTGGGTTCGAGTCCCCGCGGACCACAAAAAAATATCTTTTTTTATTTCAAATTTGTTCTTCGCTGGGTTGAAAAATTCATAAATGTTTACCAATGACTGGTAATTTAGAGGTCCATCCAGCCTTACAGTAGCTGGATCTTGCTTAAGTATTGGCGCTTTGTAGCGACGACCAAGCTCGTAAACACCTCTACGGCCCTACTACGATTTCTTAAAAAAAAAAACAAAAATAATAAGATATATTAAATTTGGCGTCCCTCTAGTGAGCTTTTTAGTTTCCATACATTTTCAGTAAAGCTCCATGGTTAAGTTTAAACAATAAGTTGTATACTTGGGATATTTCCATAAGGAAACCTTGTTGGAAGTTCTCTACGTGAAAATGCTGAAGCTGTTATAATTGTGCGCCCTATAAGGGAAATTACGCGCGTAGATAATACAGAGTCCAGTGTAGGTATTGTTTAATTTCTAACACTGTTATTCACAGTATAGCTTGCACTCCAATTCAGGAAACAAAGGATAAAAAATGTATGTCACTTAACAATATCTTAGTGTATTCTTTCCGAAAGGGTTCCATTTCGCATGTGACAGGCAAGTAGTTACACTACATGTGTATCTTAGTTGCGTTTTTAAAAAGAGAACTCTTGAGAACCAAAATATCTTTTTCAGCTTAAAGTCATAAGATAAATTTGAAATACCTAGACTTTAAAGCTTCTTCATGAAACAAAAGGTAAACTAGAACATTCTAATCATGGCTAAACAAATTCTTCGTTCATTCGAAATTTACATTGTGTATTCGGGAAACGGTTGTTATCGACGCTCGCGCATCAGAGTTGCGCAAGCGCTCGCGCATTATCTATGATTCTATTTTCAAAACGTTATTGTTTAGCATTATTTGCTGCGCGCGCATCCGTGACCTTGAGATGTGACCTGTGATTGGTGGAGACCCCGATAGGCATCACCACGTGCGGAGTGCGCGCGCACCCCGAGCGCTGCCGTACATAATGTGTACGCCCGCCGAACAAACACGAGCTCCTGAATTTTAATTGTACTCTACGTTTAAGAGTGTTATTTATCAGTCGTTTTTGTGTCTTAAGCTTTTTGGTCTTAGTAAAAAACTGACAATTGTTTTTGAGAAAACATGGAAAAACTGAAACAACTTAATTAATGAAATTTCTTTAAAACGGTTTTTCCATGTTTTCTACAAACTAATGACTAATTGACCTGATACGAGTATGATACAAAACAATGTATAGTTCGATAATTAAAAAGAAAAAATGTATATTTCCAAAATACAGCACAAGAAAAATGATACAAATGTGAAAAAAAACGTGTATTGTTAGTAGCGTTTTTAAAAATGAGGCTCACTTTACAAAACAAAATACAATGTAGCTAACACTGTATTGCAAAATGCTGCAGAAATCCAGTTCTTGAATTAATTCGGCACACGATCAGTGAGATAAACATTGCATCCAGCATTCCGTTTTGAAAATTAGCAACAAAGCAAATAAACAAAAATGCAATTGTTGGAGGCGAGGCGAGCATGCAAACAGACAACGGACAACAAACAATAATTAGGAAATTAAATTTAGCCGCTGCTCTTTGCGGCTGATATCGTTCGTGCACTCGGACGATCAGAGATCCGCCATCTTGGGTCAGAGGCGCGCACGCTTTCAGTTTGGGAGGGCTGCGACTTCACGACTCGATGGGGGAGCCGCCACTGGTGGTGACCCCCACGGGCTCATTACGGCCGTACCGAGAAAAATAATCAAAGATCGCCACTGGTTAATGCGAGTGTGAGAGAAACATTTGTACAATAAAATACACGAAAATTCTTCGGTCTTGTTTTTGTGTTAACAATAATTAAAAAATAAGATTTCTTAAAAATAAATAATATTAGGATGATTTATTTGGTGAGCGCTGTTTTTGTGTGTATCACACCTCAAGAGCCCTCTGCGAGCTTGGTTGTCGCTGTAGAAAGCGCCGATTCTCAAACAAGACCCAGTTGTTGTAAGGTTGGATGGACCTTTCAGTGACCGGTCTTTGGTAAAGGTTTATGAATTGTTCAACCCAGCGAAGAGCACATTCGAAATATAAATGGTATATTTTTGTGCTCCGCCGGGATCCAAATCCACAACCTTCCATTAACGAGTCCGAAGTGTTGCCACTACGGACTACGGACCGGTCCAAGATGCCAACGACACACGGTGTACCTGAGCGGTTACCCATCCAAGTGCTGTCCGCGCCCAATGTTTGTTTAACTTCGGTGATCTATGGGAACCGGTGCTTTCAACATGGTAACGTCGTTGTTCTTTCTGTTGGGGTGTCGATTCGTCTCCTTAGTGCTTGTTTGTCTTATGTTCATCAGAGGTAGTTTCACATGAGCAATGTTGGTATGTGTACTGGGTCAATGTGTCTTATGAAAACTGGAAATTGATTTAAAAAAAAAATTTAAACAACTCTCACATTATCGTGTTTTATGTATATGTAAGATTATGTGGAGTATGATACTCGTAGATTATAGATAGATGATTCTTACTACAATTTCATTGAAAGGTCATCTTTAATTACCCGGTAGATAAGCTAAACAAGTACTAGGGGACGAATTGCCAAATGTAAGTACCTAGGTTTTGAAAATTGATTCATTAGATTTTTTGGTTTCTTGCAGTGGTCCATGGCAAAA
The DNA here is from genome assembly GCA_951799405.1 of Agapetus fuscipes. Taxonomy (NCBI): domain Eukaryota; kingdom Metazoa; phylum Arthropoda; class Insecta; order Trichoptera; family Glossosomatidae; genus Agapetus; species Agapetus fuscipes. The sequence goes on along the minus strand of OX637345.1, from coordinate 5,009,396 downwards.
AGGAGCTTTACATTATCACATTGACGAAGCTCATCGCATAAGTTAGCGAAACGGCGGAAAAAAATCTTGGATAGAAATTTTGCAGTGTCAACCACTGGCCGTGTAAGCCTATTTTAACATATATATATAACTATAAACATATTTTGGAGGGGCAATGCGTAACTTTTACCCCTCAGGGAGTATATAAATACAAAAAAACAAATGGAGAAACTACACTGTATTCCTCCAAATGAGAGATATGAAAATACTTAGATCTACTGCCTAGATATTTTCTCTCTCAAACAAAAACCAACCTTCACTAGGTGGCTTTAAATGTTGGACGACTTTCCCGTACCAAAAAGAAGCGATAATCAAAGGCTTGCCACTCACCCAATTGTGCTGCGAGGTCCAATATGATGATCGTTTCTTCTCAGGATCCTGATGATGAGCTCTGTTCACATACCGTACTTGGATGTTATATGAAACAATCGCACATATCACAATCACGTATTATAGAAATATTAAAAAAGTCAATGTGATTTTTTCGGATTTTTACGGGTTAAATTTCAAATCGTTCGAGACACATAAAAACATGTCTGCTTGCACGACGACGGAAAACGGAAGTCGAATTCATTGCTAATTTCACATCGCTCCGTGCCAAAGAGGTTACTACTGACATCTCGCAATTTTAATTTGCACTTTTTTTTTCAGCTCGTGGCAGAACCAATATGAATATTCGCTTCTTTCTACTAATTAAATAAAAATAAAACAGATGACGCTACTCATGCGTCACCATATTTTAATTAAGAAATTAGTTAGATTTTTTCTTTGTGAAATGTCAATTTTATTTTACAATCTTTATTTACTATAAATTTTTATTACACATTAATAAAAAGATAAAAATATATAAGAAAAACGTGTTTTTTTAAATATTTTTTGTGGCGACACTTTTTTAGTTATGTATATTTTTTAAACATTATAATTAATTTAAATAATCAATTAACACGCCTGATTTTTGTCATTACTGTCACTCCTTTACTGAGGCCATAAAGTTTAAGAAACAAAAACGACAGGTTTAGGTTATAAAACGCTCTTTGAAAGTGACTACGACACAAAAGAGCTCAACGCGTGGTGCAATAAGAAACGTATTCATGAGTTTGTGTCAGCACAAGTAGCATCATCAAAAACTTGTGATAGCTAACCAACAATTTCACAACAGACAATTGCAATTTTTAACTTTGTTTTCAATCAATTGCAAGATCAACAACCCTCTTTTGTTGAAGCGGTCGATCTGAAATGTTGGCGGCGAAGGCTAAGGATTTGAAGATTTCAATTCTTATTTTTTATACATATTTATTGTTTTTGGTTAGTGTTTGTTTGTTTTATATAGTTGGATGTAATTTGTTGTTACTATTCCTTGACTTATAAAAGTAAGTTTAAGGCTCACCACCCATACTGTAAAGAAATGGTTCACTCTGCCAATATCACCCCTGTTTCCGGGAAGATCGGCAAAAATTACAGCGCTTGAGATTGGGTTTTTATTTCCACATGCGTCACGTGTAAGCGCGAACTAACACGTGGCTGTTTGTGTGCATGCTTTTAATATGAATTTTAAATTTTAATATATCTTTGCAACTTAGGTTTTAGATAGATTATAGCTCACGAAGATTTCAGCGAAATGAAAGTGAACGACTAATATTTGTTTAATGAAGGTAGTGAGTAGGAAGACGTTTAACGAACAGCGTTGGCTGCAGTTGATCAAGGAGGACAAGTTGTCGTGCCATTGACGATGATTATAAAGATTATGAAGAGATCGCAGCGTTTTTAAAACTCTTAAGTTAATCAGAATTTCATTTAAATCCAAATGTTTTACATATAGATCTGTGCATTGTATTGTAACGTTCAACCAGAGTCGTATCCAGGTTATGAATTATTTAGATGTGTATCTGAGCTATGCGGTTCTAGCATTGTTCTCTTATCGAGTGCGGCACAATAGAAATCGACTTAATTTAGTGATAGTCCGCGGCGGAGAGAGGCTGACTACCTCGGCGGGCTGAAATTTCATATCTGGACGTGCATAGTAAGGATAACATGGAGGTAACAGGTATAGCATGTTTTAAAGATACAACTTAATGGAATAGTAGTTTTCACGTATATATATTATGTAACATAGTTGTAGGTTGAAATTAGAGTGATTATTTGACATGTTTCTAAATCTAAATTCTGAGTTGCGAAGATACAATTACATTTAAGGCTTGTATTTATGCACACTCACAGGCAGGTATAACTGTAATGGTCTGCAGGTATGCCTGTACACATGCATAAAGTTTAAATGAAAGTATTAAAGAGTGATTTTCCCCAAAATCTGCCGTTTTTGTTTGTTTAAGTTTGGTTTTCTTCATCACTGTAACTCTTTCGCTAACACCATAAAGTGTAAGAAAATAAAACGACAGATTTTGGGGGAAAATCACTCATTAATATTTACCGTAAACTTTATTTTACTCAAGTTTTGCAACTCGTACTTAGGGTAGTGATCTATTTTCTCCCGAACGCGTTTTCTGTGCCATTCCAAGAACGTCGCACACTTGCAGATAGTGGAATTATGAAATTTATTAAAATATTGGAATATGTAATGAGAGCAAGAATGGGCAGCCCGCATCCATATACATGTGTTACGTTTGCCCGCCAGCTCGCCTGCGGAATCGTGCGGTTATCATATTTCTAATATCTGCAAGGCCCTCCAACCCTGCACCTTCTGGACTGCGCTATGTTAATCGCCATATCATTAACATTATCTATAGGGAGGTATCCTGGCGTTGCAGTCCAACCTGCAATGGTAGAGAAATTTTGAATCTTAATTGCCAACAATCAGGCACGTGGAAGTTTGCGCATACACTTGCTGAATGTGTACATTACTAAATAATATACCAAACCAAGACCGGTCCGTAGTTCAGTGGTAACACTTCGGACTCTGAATGGAAGGTTGTGGGTTCGAATCCCGGCGGAGCGCAAAAAATATTTCATTTATATTTTCAAATTTGCTCTTCGCTAGTTTGAAAAATTCATAAACTTTTACAATTGACCGGTCACCAAAGGTCTATCCAGATTCACAGTAACTGGGTCTTGCTTGAGAATTGGTGCTTTGTAGCGACGACGACCAAGCTCGTAAAAAGGACGATAGCTCAATTGGTAGAATGCTTGCATTCCACGCCGAGAGCAAGGGTTCGATCTCAAGGTTTACTCTGCCTTCACAAGAAATGAGAACCAGTCCCCCCGGAAGCTGGAAAACTCCCACTTCAACTGAAAGTGGTTGGTGCGAGGCTGACCCCCTCACCCGTAAAAATAAATAGGTCCCGAATCACCACATGCGATAACGCCTTCGGGGATAACGCAGGCAAGAAGTTACACTATCTGTGTAGTTTAGTTGCGTTACTATCTATAGCGACGACCAAGCTTGCAGAGGGGTCTTGAAATATGATTCATACAAAATATAAGTTTAAAAGAGATACATCAATATTTAAAATCCATACTACAAGATTTAAGCCCAATCTCAAATGAACATAAGCTCTGCAACTTTTGCCGACCTTCCCTGAAATACGGGTGATATTGGCAAAGTGAACATTTTTTTACAGTATGTGTGGTCAGCCTCATACCAACCTAGGTGTGATTCACACAAAAACAGCGCTCACCGAATAAATCATCATAAGTTTAATACGAGAATTATACGCTGTATCACATTGCCTTACATGAACCGCTCGACCATAGCTACGTTTTCTAAATAGATGCAGTTTAATTTCAACGACCGACAATTTATAAGTTTGACATTTGAACATGGTTAATGGCTGCACGCGGATTAACGAGCAGACTTATTGTTTATAGCCAATAATTAAATTTCACATTTGAAGACAACTCGCCCCCTCAGTGCTTGATAGTCTTATGTCCAACAGAGGTGATTTCACATGAACAATATTTGAGGATAGGAAAAAATGGAGGCAGCTCTGCAAAGGCTCTGTCCACCCCTAGCGGAATGGCGACAGAGTTACAGTTACAGCTACAATATTTGTATGTGTACTCGTACAGGACCAAAGTTTATGTTCATGTGAGGTTTGTTTTTTTTTGTATAAACACATGCAGCATGTGTAAGCGCGAACTGGCATGTGCTTGCTTATGGACATGCCTTAAATATGAGCTTTCAATGTCAATACATTTTTTTTAAAATCTTATTTAATATATTGCTAAGAGATTTATTTTCTTTTTTAATCTATGACATTGTTGATTAAATTGTGTCTACACTTTACCTCACTAAAAAGAGACTAAGTTCTTGTGTATGGTGGGGGATATGTCTTTGCAACCAAATTATAGATTATTGATTATATAGATGTTCACATAAGTTCACATTCTTGGACCGGTCCGTAGTCCAGTGGCAACACTTCGGACTCGTAAATGGAAGGTTGTGGATTTGAATTCCGGCGGAGCACAACAAAATAAAGCATTTATATTTCCAAATGTGCTCTTCGCTGGGTTGAAAAATTCATACACCTTTACCAAAGACCGGTCACTGAAAGGTCCATCCAACCTTACAACAACTGGGTCTTGCTTGAGAATTGGCGCTTTCTACAGCGACGATCAAGTTCGCAGAGGGATCTTGAAGTGTGATACACACAAAAACAGCGCTCACCAAATAAATCATCCTATAATTATTATTTTAAGCAATGTTTGTATGTACTGGACCAATGCGTCTTATGAAAACTGGAAATTGATTTTAAAAATATAAAAACAATTATCACATTATCGTGTTCTACGTTTTTTTCTTAGCTCAGATTGTGTAGAATGTTATTCTTAAGACAATTTCAGTTAAATATCATCTTTGAATCAAATAGTAGATAAGCCAAACAAACACTGGGGCGGCGAACTTTCAAAGCATATCACATAATCTAAGATCTACTTATCTGCAATGTAAGCTGTAATGATAAGATATCTATGTAACATTTAAGATTCACACTTTATGCATGTATTTATTTTTGCTTATGCATGCTGCATGTATACTTAATAATATACCAAACTCAAGTGAACACTAGCCCTGTAACTCTTGCTGCCCTTCCCTAAAACTGAGGTGAGATTGGTAAAAGTGAACCAAGTTTTTACAGCATGGCGTCATATCAACTTATTAGTCAAAAAAAAAAACGATATACAGAGAAGTGGACTTGGACCTACATAACAGAAAAAACATCAAAATTAATGAAACACATGAAATGTGAGTTTTAGGCTTATACAGCCGGCTGATGATGCTGGAGAGATGTTTCCGGGATCTGTTGCCGCGGTCTGTGGAACCTGAAGCGGCCATGTTTACGACGCCCATGAAGAAGGTCATCGTAGACACGGGTGAAACGTCCGGAAACTCCATCTCCCACAGACCACGGCAACAGATCCCGGAAAACATCTCTCAAGAAAAATACATGAAATGAAAATTTAAATTTGCAGATCAACCGCCATTCATTTTGGTCCTTGATCACTTCTTTCATTTATTTAATTCATGTAAATATCATTGTATGTATTTTGTATTTATGACCGGTCCGTAGTCTAGTCGCTGCTTTAGTTCTTGTTTAGCGTAAACGCCATTGAGAAAATTTTACATGAGCAATGTTTGCAAGTGTACTGGACCGATGTGTCTTATAAAAACAAGAAATTTATTTTAAAAATATTTAATAGAACTCTCACATTATCGAGTTTTACGGGTTTTCTTAGCTCAGATTGTGTAGAATTTGATTCATAAGACAACTGCATGACAAAGTCAAATTTGAGAAGATTGGCGTATTCGGTAAACAAGAACTGGGGAAGCGTAGTGGCTAACACTTGTGACTCGTAAATGAAAGGTTTTGGGTTCGAATCCACGTATACTGTTTGTATTTTCTAAAAAAAGTAAACCATTTATATTTTCAAATATGCTCTTCGCTGGGTTGAAAAATTCATATAAGTACCTTTACCAAAGACCGGTCCCTAAAGGTCCCTTCAGCCTTACAGCAACTGCGTCTTGCTTGAGAATTGGTGCTTTTTACAGCGAAGACCAAGCACACAGAGGGCTCTTGCGGTGTGATTCACACAAAAACAACGCTCACCAAATAAATCATCCTAATATTATTATTGTAGGTGATTTTGTTGCGTTTTTTCTTCGTGCTCTGTACCTAGTACGAGTTGCAAAATTTGAGTACCTAATGTAAAGTTTACGGCAATTATTAAAGAGTGATTTCCCCCAAAACCTGCCGTTTTTGTTTGTTTGGACTTGATTTTCTTCATCGCTGTGACTTTTTTGCTAAGACCATAAAAAGTAGGAAACAAAAATGGCCGATTTTGGGGAAAATCACTCTTTAATACTTTCCGTAAAGTTAACTTTACTCAAGTTTTGCAACTCGTACTAGCAGTACAGTACTGCTTGCGTTTGCCTTTGCGGAGAGATCGCCCCTGATTGCAAGTACCTGGTGGTGTTGCCCGGTAGGTGGTTCGGCTCGTATCTCATATTAATGCTTCATTTTCTATCAAGCGTCTACTAATTTCCCGGGCTATCTGCTGCGCTGTTTTATAATGAGCTATTTTATAGCCGGATCGTGTTTAAGCCATTATTGTATTAATACATAGGCTGCTATTTACAATCAGGTGTGCACTAAGCTGTCTTCTTCTTCTTCTACTACTTTTTCCTCAGCCATTTTCAGTCCACTCCTGGACGTGAGTCCACTCCTTCGATTCAAGAATATACGGCCACCTGAAAGGTAAAACTAAATATGTCGCACGTTTAATAATAAAGAGCATTAACTCAAAAAACATGAATGTTGGGAAATCACGTTTGAAGTTCAGACAACCAGTACAACTTGTATGGGATGAAAAAGGCGGCCGATGTTTTATCTCGGTCATATTCGTCCAAATTGAACGGCTGTCGCATTCTACCTATTCTTCTCACATTGTTCTTGCGTTTTATTACAAAATCTCGATTTTCCCAATTTTCGAGTTATTTCTCTTTATTATTAAGCGTGCGATGTGCTGATTCACTTATTTGAGAAATTGTGGATAAAACATTTTGTGTAACTTTTCACAGTTTGATTTGAATTGTTCAACCCTGCGAAGAGAAAATTTTGAATTTTGTACTTTTTTTGCTTCGGTAGGAATCGAACTCACGACCTAAATCGGCAGTCTTCAGCCAACTCCAGACCACAGGTCCTTTGATGTCGTCCAGCCACCTCAGTTGGTGTCTCCCTACTCCCCGCTTGGACATCCTGTTTTGGGCTTCCTTGATCAACCAACCTGAAACACCGCTGCCTGTCCAATATAGAATATATGCGGATAATTTATTTAATTAAAATTTAATACATGACAAAAGAGCGCCGTTTTTGTGTGTGTCACACCTCAAGGGCCCTCCTAATCATGAATGAGATATTTTATAAAGGTGCTGTTTGAGTGCTCCCTTAAAAATGCCAACAGATTCCGAAACCCTCACTCCGGGTGGCAGTCTGTTCCACTCCATTGGTCCCGCAAACCGGAAAACGCGATCCCCAAAATTAGTGCATATTTGACGGCGAGACTGCATCAACCTGACAGCTCGACACCCCTCTGACCTAAGTGTCCGCCCCCTCAAACTCACCTAAACGGGGGAAAACATGTCTGCCAGATATTATGAAGCCAAACCATTTAGAGCTTTAAATACCATCAAACACACACGGTAGACCACCCTCTCAGGAAAACGAAGCCAATGTAGTTCTTTCAACAGCGGAGTGATGTGAGAGAATTTGGATATCTCGAAGATCAGTCTTGCGGCCGCATTCAAACTGAAATCTGTTCAGTTGCTTCTTTGACTGGCCGATATAAAGTGTGGAACAATAATCAATTCGGGACATCACAAAAGCACTCACCAATGTTTTAACCACACCCGGCGGTAGACACCTCCTGATAGCCCTTATTTGGCGTAGGCCAAAAAATGAAGCGGCTATTGTTTTGTCAACCTGCTCCTCCATTGTGAGATTCCGATCCAGCATAACTCCCAAAAGTCTCACAGAATGTCCAATGCTTTCCTCCTCCAGTCCCAACCTCCTACCGCACGGTAGTCTGCCATCACTCCATCCAGCCACCTTAATCTGGGTCTTTCAAATGTCCTGCGTCCATTAGAGTCTGTCATCACAATCTTTTCGCTGGATGTGACCCAGCCAATGCAGTCTGCTGACTTTATTGACTAGACCACATTAACGTCTTTATGAAGAAAGAGTGTACCAACTATAAAATTAATCTATAATCTACGTTGCACAGATATATTACATGATTAATATTAAACACATACTCACAAACGGACACGTTTGAGTTTTCTGCATGTATACTTACAGATTAAAATACTAACCTCAAATGTACATAAAGCCTGAAGCTTTTGGCGACAGTGACTCTGAAAAGTGAACCATTTTTAAAAGTATGGTTGGTCAGCCTTATATTAACCTATAAATCAAGGAATACCCTCATCAAAACTATTTTTCCTGACTCCGATGGTATTTTTATGATTCGACTTGGAATTATTTTAATTAAATTGCGATTTCAATTTATATCACAAGATTAATTTTTCACAATATACATAGGTTACAATGTACTGTTCACACTTCACTCTCTGCTTACAGGTCTTCGCGTTACAATGGTAAAAACGACTCTATCTCCCCGCATAATCTTTGCTCGCATTTATATGTGCCGCAGAGACGATCCTTACATGTTCTCGAATATGGTATATACTTCCACTAGGATTGTTCCACACTATACAAGATTGATCAACACATCAATCAGCATACCTATGCTCAAGTCCACACGAACTCATACTTTCGTAACAGTATATTCTCTGGACGTGAACCAGCCAATGCGGTCTGCTGACTTTTATTGACCGGACCACATTAACGTCTTGATGAAGAAAGACTGCACCTACATTAATTAATTCTACAAGGAATTCCCCTCTTCAACTCTATTGGCGCTCAATCAGCTTGAGGTACTTACTGTCCTCAGAAATTCCAGAATGTTCCATGTTCAGCATAATTTAATGGGATCAATACTTCTTGCTGATTCAGAGTGAAGCTGGCCACTCACTTTCCTAAATGTTATTCAATCTAGAATTAATACAGGCGCTCTAATGAGACAAGAATCGCGCAATTTTGCAAATTCAAAACAAGTGAACATGACCATCGATGTACTTCAAACATATAATGAAAAATACCAAATTCAGCGTTTTATTTAAGAAATTGATGAAGAACAATTAACTATGAAAGAAGAAAGGTAAGTAAGTAAAATCTAAAATGGTATCTATCGAATTATGCAAAGTGACAGTTCATTTTAACATTTTTGTTAGCATAATAATTATTATGGACCGATTGAGTGAAGCCAACAGCAACCATCTCAGTGGTTGGAGCCCTATGGACAGCCTGTCACAACCCTCAGCAATGAGGTACAAGATTTAGAAGAGAGAAATAATATTTAAAAAATAGCATATCGACGATGAAATTTGTAGTTCACGATCATTTTTTTTACTATTTATCAAGAGCTAGAATTATACAGAACAAAAAAACAATCATATTTCTCTGCTATCAATCTCTTTGGGAAAAGTGGAGAAGGCTGATAAAGACGGAACATTTCAAATTACTCTCGGTGGGGTGACGTCACATTTTTAAGTAGACTTGCTTTATGTAATTTGGTTATCCTGAGGTGTGGCATCACATTTTTTTCAAACCCACTTTCCTTATTGTGAGTATCTTCCAACTTCCCGCCAATCTTTCCCGGATCCTAGATTGGTAGCACTTGCAGCTCGTGAGTGTTTGCCTTCACGGAGCGCCTTTAGATATATTCTGTTAATTAACATGTTAATCAGCGGATCCCTCTGCCTGCGTAATGGCTGATTACCACCGGCCGGCTTTTGGAGACGCCGTTGCCAAGAGTTAAGCAAATTTATCTGGGTGCACGTTCCCCAATGTAATAATATGTATCAGGTACTCGGTAATCTCAATCTAGGTAGTGGATGGCTCAAGTGAATATATATCCCCGTATGGGGACCCTTTGTTTAAATATTTAGGGCCTGTTGCACCTACCTCCAATCAGTATTTGATCGACACATCAAATTTGATTGCTTAATTCTGGTAAGGTCCTCGGTTACATATTTCCCGGAAGTGAAAAATTCATACACCTTTACCAATGACCGGTCACCAAAGGTCCATCCAGCCTTACAGCAACTGGGTCTTATTACGTAGCGACGAAGACCAAGCTCGTAAAAAGGTCGATAGCTCAATTGCTAGAATGCTTGCATTCCATGCCGAGAGCAAGGGTTCGATCTCAAGGTTTACTCAGCCTTCACAAGAAATGAGAACCAGCCCCCCCGGGAGCTGGGAAACCCCCACTTCAACTGAGAGTGGTTGGTGTGAGGCCGGCTCCCTTACCCGTATAAAAAATTACAACAACTGGGTCTTGCTTGAGTATTGGCGCTTTGTAGCGACGACCAATCTCGTCAAAACCTCTGCGTTTTGCACTACAGCAAGTATCATAGACCCCTAGAGTGTTTGAAATCTAGGGAGTCTCCCGCACAGGATTTCGTTAAAAAAACATTAATCCTCCAGAGTTGTCCCTGTCATACTTCCTGTCAGATACCTAATGAATTCAAAATTCAAGTATGGGTCCTTGTGGAGATGAGATCCCATGATGATGTAAAGACATCTGTTCAGCCCGGCACTAGTCTAGTTGGGGCATAGTCAGATCAGATATCTCGCTGGATGAAGATATATCGGACCACGAAAGCAATTAATCTTCCAATTAAAAACAGCAATCATAATTATTTGGAGCAGAAGCATTACACGGGTAGTTACTGGAGCAAGCTGTTGCTGCCCAGTGGCGTATCTAGGACTAAACTTGTAGGTTGGTATGAGGCTAACGACCCATGCTGTAAAAAATGTTCACTTTATCAATCGTCCCCTTAGTGCTTTTTTCTGTAATGTCCATCAGAGAAGATTTCACATGAGCAGTGATTGTATGTGCACTGGGCCAATGTGTCTCATCTAATATAAGTTGCAAAGATATGTTACATTCGGGATTTATATTTCATGTATTCTCACAAGCAGACATGTATAAGTTCGCGCTTGCACATGCCGCATGTGAACCTACGACATAAAAACCCAAATCTCAAATGAACATACACCCCGCAACTCTTGCCGACGTTCCCTGAAACAGGGGTGGCATTGGAAAAGTGAATCATAATGTATAGTTTAGGTGGTCAGCCTCATACCAACCTATAAGTCAAGGAAAATAATGTCCATCAGAGATAATTTCACATGAGCAGTGTTTGTATGTGTACTGGGCCAATGTGTGTTATGAAAATTGGAATTTGATTTAAAAAATATTTAAAACAATTCTCACACTTTCGTGTTATTGAGAATTTGATCTTTATAGCGACTGTTAAGCTCGTTATAATCCAGTCGATAGCTCAGTTGGAAGAATACTTGCATTCCATGCCGAGAACTAGGGTTCAATCTCCAGGTGTCAGAAATGATTTCAATGAGAAGTAGCTCCACCAGAAACTGAGAAAACCCCGCTGCAACTGAAGTGTAAAGTCGCCAACGCCATGTGTAAGCGTGAACTTATACGTGTCTGCCTGTGATCTAGGTTTAATATTGACATTAACCTTAATGAACCTATGTAACTCAGATTAAAGATCTTCTCCGTATGTACGCCACTGGTTTTACCTACGAAGAAAAACCTAAGTGAGGTAAGCCTTAAATTGAGTACTTGCCCGTACGTAGTGTGTAAGGGGGCGTGAGAAAGGTAATTTATGATTTCGTAAAAATTACAACGCTTCTACGAGTAAACAAATAATAATTAAAAATATATACGTAGACTTTTTTTTTGTAATTGAGTCGTGTAGACCCAAAGGCATTATTTTTACCCAAACAATGATTTTACCTTTTTTTCCATAAATTTATTATATTTCTTTTAGAGTCATAACCTTCTTCATACAAGCATTCCTTCCTTTTATTATGACTGGATATTCCACTCATTCGCTATGTCATGGATTTGTTTAATTTATTTCTTTCTCGGTCTTCCTCTACCACGACATCCAACTATTCTTGCTAAATATACTTTCTTCGTCAGTCTTTCATCATTCATTCTCTCCATATGTTCAAACCATGTTAACAAACTTCTTTTAATCTTCACTTTCTCTTGCACCACATCATCTTACATTCTCTCACTCTTAACAGGAACTTTATTACCAGATAGCAAATAATTACCATAAAATAAAATAAATAAAGTACCAGGTAGTGGCAAATCACTACATTAATAATAATTAATAAATAAAAGGTTAAAATAAAAAACTTCTTTGTTACAATTCACATGAGCTTTTATTATTTTTTAAACACTACCGGTTTCGGGAGAAGCAATACCTCCCATCTTCAGGTGTAATGGGAGGTATTGCTTCTCCCGAAACCGGTAGTGTTTAAAAAATAATAAAAGCTCATGTGAATTGTAACAAAGAAGTTTTTTATTTTAATCTATTATAATGAACTTTCACGAAGTAACTGCTAAAAACCTAGATAATAAAATAAAAGGTTTATTATATCCAAGATTAAAATCAACCTATTATCCGACACTGATCCAAACCCTTTTTAACTTAAAAATAAACTTGAAAGTTAAACAGGGTTTGTCTTGCACACTGATAGCGACTTCCGTCAAAATGATGAGAAATGGTTTCAGTGAAAACTTAGAACCGCACATGCGGTATCCGCGCAAGACGCCATAAATTCTCTATATAGGATTATTGTGTGTCGGTGTTTTCTTTTGAAGTGGCAGCCTAACGGCCGGTAGACTTCCTATTACGCCGGCCATATATTTATTGGGCGTTTGATATTTCCATTTGTTTTATTTATGGGAGCGCTCAGTCACGGGGTTGAATGGGCCTTCCTCTGCACCTGGCACGGCTGCGGCGTATAATAGTGGGCCCTGCCGCCGCTAGATCTCACTTAACCGGCAGTGTTTAACTGCGTCGTAGGTATGGAAAATGTCATAGCCACCTATGATTGAAAGCTCAGATTTGAAAATGTGCAACATTGAATGGTGAAACCAAGTTTGACAACACGGTACATAAAGCGCTGCATGGAGTGGCGCCAGAGCACTTGCAGGAGATGATAATTCCATGGAGTCTGAGTGAGAGGGGGCTCACTCTGCGATCTGCCGACAGTGCTCTTACCTCTGTCAGCGCACAATGCAGAAAAAGAAGCATAGTCTTCGGAGACTGCGCTTTCGCCGTTGCGGGACCGTCCACTTGGAACCAGCTGCCTCCGGAAGTGCGCGCCAAGGAAGGGATCGAGAGCTTAAAAAGGGAATGAAGACCCATGTCAAGCCTGAAAGCGCCCTTGCAGTGACAGTAGTCACGAAACGGCGCTATACAAATCATCATCATGATCATCATCATCATCATCACCATGTCAGATGTGAAAAGAGGGAATTGAGAGCTGTTTCGTCATTTAGAATGAATAAAAAATCTGAATGAGAGCATAAGGATAGGAGTCTTGGACTAATTAGAAAGGACTTTTCTCACTCCAGAACAACTTTTAATATAGTTTCATTGGTTTTTCCTGTCGATCGCGTGTGACTTTTGATTCAGTTGTAAAGTATGCGCACTATAAAGAAACTTATGCCAACCATTAAGCAGAGAAGCTGATGTACTTCGGCCACATTTTGAGAAGTAAGAAATTCTGTTTTTTTCATCTTATCAAACTGGGTAAGATTGAGGGAAGAAGATCTCAAGGACGCCGAAGGACATCGTGGCTGAAAATTTGCAACAATTGATCAACAAAGCACCAAGTCCCTGTTTAGAGCCGTACATCTATAACAAAAAAGTTTTTTTTTTTTTAAGAAATCCTGTGCGGGAGACTCCCTAGATTCTAGAGACTCTAGGGGTCTATGACACTTAATGTAGTGCCGCAGAGGTGTCCGAAGCGCCAATATTCAAGCAAGACCCAGTTGCTGTAAGGCTGGATGGACCTGTTGGTGACCGGTCATTGGTAAAGGCTTATGAATTTTTCAACCCAGCGAAGAGCAAATTTGAAAATTTAAATGGTTTATTTATTGTGCTCCGCTGGGATTTGAACCCACAACCTTCCCATTTAGAGTCCGCAGAGTAACCACTGAGCTACAGATCAACCGATGATCGCTGATCTTCGATGGAAGTGGCACCAATAGAGAAGAAGAAAGACCACTCAAGAAAGCCTTTAATTTTTTTTTAAATCTTCATCCTTCAATACAATAAACGCATAAATGACTTTGTTACATATCCTAAATATGTACATCGTTGACAGTTTTAAAAATGGTTTTGCTTTATCGGAATTGAAATTCTTTGCCACTTGCAATGTTTTCGTTTACAACGTTGCCAATTTATTCAAGTCTTGGCTTTGTATTAACACGGAGTCTCTGGCACTTCCGATGTTTCTAAAAGGCAATAAAACCCAGTGCGAGCGACATCTTGATTGAGTTATTTGGAGAGGCATTTTAATGTTTCCAGCATTCCCCTTTAATTCCTCTGCGCTTGTTCCGCGGCCCAAGTTAACAGTTGTAATTAAAGCATACACTGCACTGCACCTACAGTACAGGGCTCCACGACAAATCGGTCACAGACAACCCGTCCACAGACAGCTCGGCCATGGACAAATCTGTCAAACGACAGTTCTTTTACAGGACTTTTCGGTCACAGAAAACTCGGTAGTAGAAAAACAAATGCATCGGATAATATTGCCACATGTTTGTCACACGAATTTTTGGTCAAAGATATTTTGGTCACATACAATAAAAGTTAACTAAGAAATTAACACTAAAAATTACAATAAAAGTAGATTTTGTAGGGTTTGTGTATTCACACAGTGAAAATTCATTTTATTTAAAAATCTTTTTTTTTTTTCAAAAACGTAGTTTTATTTTCACAATAAATTTTTCTACCTCAAGTACTTTCGGCATTCAATATTCAGGTCATTAGTGATGTATTTCAAATTAAAATTATTAAGAAAAATTATTAGGTATTATTAAAATTAAAATTAGAAAGAAAATTAAAGAAAGAAAATTAAAATTATTAATAATTTTAATTTGAAATACATAACTCTTGATAATGAGCTAAATATTGAAGGTCGAAAGTACTTGAGGTAGAAAATATTATTGTGAAAATAAAACTATGTTTTTGAAAAAAAAAAAAAATTAAATACAATAAAAGTGTTGATCTATCTACATATAATTTATAATCTTAGTTGTAAAGATGCATATCAAATGCATGCCCACAAACAAACACGTCTAGTTCGCGCTTACAAATGCTGAATGTGTACTTACAAATAAAATCCAAACCTCAAATTAAGACAGCCCCTACAACTTTTGCCGACCTTCCCTGACACAGGAATGACATTGGCAAAATGAACCATTTTTTACAGTATGGGTGGTCAGCCTCATACCAACCTATACATCAAGGAATGATAATTGTGACAATCATGATAAGTGTGACAAACTTGCACATAATTACTACCGTGCGTCGTTGCAAGGTGTGCAGTGATTTGTGACAGTTTTTGTGATTTAAAATCAATTCATCCTCAGCCGTTTTGCAGAGAGGGTATCTCCTGAAGATGTTGGCTACGTCGCTAAAAAAAAGTCGAAAATAAAGTAGGTTCGTCTAATATTCGTATATTTTTTTATTATAATTATAAATACGTCAAACGACTGTCTAATCTAATCTAATCTAAGCTGCAAAGATATTTATCATTTAAGATTTATATTAAATGCATTCCCACAAGCAGACATGTATAATTTCGCGCTAACACATGCCGCATGTGGACCTACAATATAAAAACCCAATCTCAAATGAACATAAGCCCTGCAGCTCTTGCCGTCCTTCCCTGAAAAAGGGGTGACATTGGTAAAGTGAACCATTTTTTACACTATGGGTGGTCAGCCGCATACCAACCTATAAGTCAAGGAACTGTAATTCCAACTTAAATCTAACAATTACAAAGGTTTCCTGGAGAACAGTTTATCTGTGATGGAGCTGTCTGTGGACTTATATAGTATGTGACCGAAATGTCACTTACTCAAAAATCATGTTTACAAAAAGTGGCTGAACGACAGGAATGATAGAAAGCTAGAAGATGAATATAAGATAGCCAAGCAAATGGCGAAGAATGTAGTTTATGAAAGCAAAGCGAATGAACAGAGAAAGATTGATGAAAAAATGAACAGGAGTTTCACCGACAGTAGGAAGGAATTCTGGAGATGGGTCGGTGCCAATAGGAATAAAGATTCTGCATTGACCACCCCAGGAATCAAAAGTGCTGTTGGTGAGATGGTATGGGAGAAGGATGAAGTATGTAAGAGATGGAAAGAATATTTTGAAGGGATTTTTGGTCGGGGCGAAAGAATTTTGTTTAGAAAAATGACAGAAGAGAATGAATTTAGGATTTTGAAAGAAGAAATAAAAGTATCTATTGAATGTTTGAAGAATGGAAAGTCTGCTGGGTTTGATGGAATAAATGGTGAAATGTTGAAAGCAGGAGGTGAATGCGTGATAGATTGGATGTACGAATTATGTAAGCTTTGTGTGAATGCAGGAGTAGTACCGATGGATTGGAGGAAGGCAGTCATTGTTCCCATTTACAAAGGTAAAGGGGACAAAAAAGACTGTCAGAACTTCAGACCAATCAGTCTACTCAGTATACCAGGAAAAGTCTTCTGTAAGGTGATTATAAAAAATGTGATTCTGACTACTAGTGAAAGGATTTCCGATATACAGTCCGGCTTTATGGCCGGTAGAGGCTGTGTTGATCAGATTTTTACTCTACGACAACTTGTTGAAAAACAATTGTCGGTGAGGCGGAAGCTGTTCACGGCCTTTGTAGATCTGGAAAAGGCTTTTGACTCAGTAGACAGAGGTATGTTATGGGATGTTTTGAAAGCATACGGAGTGAATGGGGCTCTCCTAGGTGCGGTGCATGCAAACTATGAAAATAGTACAGCATGTGTTCGTATTGATGATGAGTATAGTGAATGGTTTGAAGTTTTTAAGGGTGTAAGGCAAGGATGTGTGATGAGCCCATGGCTATTTAACATAGTCATGGACAAGTGTGTTCGAGATGCTAGACTTGATGATTGTGGATTAATGATAGGAGAGAGCAAAGTGAGTGTTCTACTGTATGCGGATGATGCTGTTCTTGTATCGGACTCAGCAGTAGAATTGCAAACGATGCTCTCTAGATTGAACGAAGCTCTGCTAGGTAATTATTTGAAATTGAATGCAAGTAAGACGAAAGTTTTGATTTTTGAAAGAAATGAAGAAAATACGAACTACGAATTTAGAATAAACGGAATGAATGTTGATGTGGTAAATGAGTTTGTATACTTGGGAAGTAAGTTTGAGAAAGATGGAAGAATGACAGGTGAACTTGAAAGAAGAGTAATGAAGGGCAGGTGTGTACTGGGTGCCACAGCTTGTATCGCCAAAAATCAAAACATTTCTAAAAATGCTCGATTGGCGGTACGCAGTGGCATACTTTTACCCACCTTGATGTATGGAAGCGAGGCCTGGACGGTGAATGAAAGTGAAATTAGTAAAGTCCATACTGTTGAAATGGACTTTCTAAGAAGTATGATTGGGAAAAAACGGAGTGACAGGGTGAGGAATGATTTTGTAAGAAAAGAATGTGGTGCAAAAGAAAGTGTGAAAGTGAAGATTAAAAGAAGTTTGTTAAGATGGTTTGGGCATATGGAGAGAATGAATGAGGAAAGACTGACGAAGAAAGTATATGTTGGTAGAATAGATGGATGTCGTGGTAGAGGAAGACCGAGAAAGGTATGGATGGACCAAATATCCGAAATTGCGAATGAATGGAATATCCAGAGTCATAATAAAAGAAGAGCTTGTATGAAGAAGGTTATGACTCTGGAGGAAATGAAAGAAGTATGCAAGGATAGAAAGAAATGGCGGTTGATCTGTGATGTTGGCGGCTAGGGTTTGTTAAAGTGAATTTGGTTTTATGATTTAGTTTTTTATGTCCATGTATATATTGTTATTTTTATTCTTTGATTTTAAAAAATGTAATTTGTCATGTATGTTCCTTGACTTATAGGTTGTTATGCGGCTGACCACCCATAATATAAAAATTGGTTCACTTTGCCAATGTCACCCCTGTTTCAGGGAAGGACGGCAAGAGTTGCAAGGCTTATGTTCATTTGAGATTGGGTTTTTATATTGTAGGTCCACATGCGGCATGTGTTAGCGCGAAATTATACATATCTGCTTGTGGGAATGCATTTAGTATAAATCTTAAATGATATATATCTTTGCAGCTTAGATTAGATTAGATTAGATTAGATGTTTAAAAACTGTCGTGTAAGAAAACTTCCATGGCCAACGTGTCTATGGACAAGCTTTCTGTGACTGAAATTTTGTTGACCGAAAAGTCGAGTGGACAAACTATCATGTGACCGATTTGCCCATGGACAAGCTCATGTAGACGAGTCATCATTGACCAATTTTTCGTGACACGACAGTACACATGTCTTACATTCTTACAATGTAAAACTCATACATTATCAAGACAATTAACGATACTTAGCTGCTATTACGCAATTGGAGTTTCTGTTTTATTACACAACACTAGCAAATAAATAAAATTCAAGTGATTGAGATAATGTATAACCACTTCTTCTTCCTCTCATGTTAGATCAATTGATCTGTTGTCTCTAAAGTCCCCTCCTGTGAAATTGAAGACCAAGGCTGGAAGTCTCATCACCACGGTAATTGTTACCGAATATCGGTAATATTTGTATGAAGACCTGTCGACCCAAGATGGCCGCAAGTGAACAGCTGATTAGCCTTCATACAAATATGACCGATATTCGATAGGTAAGAATTACCGTGGTGATGAGACTTTCAGCCCAGCTGTCCCTTCACCTCTTAAAGGGTCTGCCTTGTGTGTGCTGACCAATTAGCAGTTCCTTTGCTTTTGGTCCGGTCGATAGCTCAGTTGGTAGAGTGCTTGCATTCCACGAGAGTTCTCAATCTCTTCATTACGTTTCAATAAAGAATCGCAAATGAGTACACGGTTCATTAGGTTTCTTTCAGTGAGCTCGTGTGGCACCCAAATATCGAGCTTACTTGTTGCGTTTTTGTGATCAGAAGTCCCAAAATTTCTACAGCAACGGGATCATGTCTCTACCTAAAAGATGGCAGATAGTCTACAAACAAAATGGCACATATGTACTGTAATTAAATGTTAATTAAATTTGAAAAAAAAAATGACCTGAATTTTTATAGTAAATGCGAAGAAACCTTTTCCCCGACCTAATAGAACAAGCTTTTCATCGCTTGACTTATATGTTTCCGATTGGTCCCACAGTCCATCTTCAAAGCGGTCCCTTCTGTCTCTCGTCTTCTGTTGAACTAAGATCCACAGATTTAAAAGCACTGATCTAAGTTGTACGTCTGCGCAGAATAATAAATAATGCTTAATCTTAGAAAGCCTTGTGTATCTGGATAAGCATGGCTCGCGGTCTGTCTGTGGGTCAGATCAATGGAACACAAAACACCTCATAAAAAATATTAAACACTTGTTTCCAAACCACCTCAAGCTAAGTTCTGCAGTACATACTGTCTGGCACACTTTTGAACAGTGGCGTACAGGTATGTATGTATTTTAATACCGAAGATGTGTGAAAGGAAAATGAGGTAAGTAACGACCGAGAAAAGAATGGAGTGATCACATTAAGGAGATTATGAAAGAATGGAATTTAGGAAGTGAGTGTAATAGAAGAAAAGGTGATAGATATGAATGAATTGAAGGAGGTATGTAAGGATAGGAATAAATGGAGGTAGCTATGCAGAGGCTCTGGCCACCCCCAGTGGAATGGCATCAGAATAACAGAGTTACATTTCAAAGGTAAGGAGGCCGGTTTTGCGCCTAGCATTTCAGTTGAAGTGAAGGTTTACCAGCTCTCGAACGGGCTGGTTCTCATTTTTTTTGTGAAAGATGAGTGAATTTCTTGTTCCATGTTTATTTCTATAATAATTTATCTTTAAACTAAGTTACATAGATATATTTCATTTATGATTCATATTAAATGCAATCCCACAAGTAGACATGTATAAGTACGCGCTTACGTATGCCGTTTTGGGACTTACAATATAAAAACCCAATCTCAAATGAACATAAGCCCTGACAATCTTGCAGACTTTCCCTGAAACAGGGGGGACATTGGCAAAGTGAACATTTTTTTTTTAAATATGGGTGTTCAGCCTCATACCAACCTATAAGTCAAGGATTAATTATTTTAAAAATAAGTATAATCCAAGGCTTACCCCTGCATTGAATCAAGTATTGAGATATAGATCTTCATTGCCGCCAGCACTAGATACGCGTATTAATCATTTCTATGTTTTTTGTATGTATCTCCATAACGGCGAAACTGTTTTTGTACTTCAGATAAATCGCAAACGTCTCTATTCAAAGTTTATAGAAATAACTCATTTAAAGTTTTACATCTTAAGGTCTGAGTGCAAATTTTTAAGGTGCGGAGACAAAAGCGTTATTGAAGAGACCAAAGAGATTGAGTTTTCAAAAATAATTGTTTTTTTTTTTTTTTTTTTTTTAAATCCTGTGCGGGAGACTTCCTAGATTCTAGAGACTCCTTAGATTCTAGAGACTCTAGGGGTCAATGACACTTATTGTAGTGCCGCAGAGGTGTACGAGCTTGGTCGTCGCTACAAAGCGCCAATACTCAAGCAAGACCCAGTTGTTGTAAGGCTGGATGCTTGAGAATTGGCGCATTCTACAGCGACGGCAAAGCTCGCAGAGGGCTCTTGAGGTGTGATACACACAAAAACAGCGTAACTAAATAAATTTATTAGCCTTTTATTTTTTTAATTGGAATTTATACAGTCCAGTCTGTTGGAAGAGTGTTAGCATTCCATGCCGAGAGCTCAGGTTTGATCTCCGCAGAGGGTGTAGGTCCCACTTGCTTCGGGAAGAATGCGGCAAGAACTATATGCTCACCAAAATAAATCATCCTAATAAATAAATAAACACTTCACCTTCACGCTTCTTCTTCTTCTTCTTCGTGTCAGCTTCACACCGTATTGGCCCAGTAACGAGCAATGTCTACAGCTCTTTGGTTTCCCGCAAAGAGATCATCCATGGAGCAGCTTGTCGGACAGGAGGGACAACACCGCAGGTGCTCCATTGTTTGTTGAGCTCCACACTCACATAGTGTAGAGTCCTCCCGTCCCAGAAATCCCCAGGTCAGCATGTTGGCCCGGGCTCTTCCAACATTGGTCCTCAATCTGTTCATGGATTTCCACACGGGCAACTCGAGGTTCTTTCCTGGAGGTAGGCTCTCTGCAGGCTGCACAAAGCTCTCCGGGCATTCCTCCTTCCACATTTGCAATCTCTCCGCCACTGGATCCGAAGACAAGGGCTGCACGGAACTAAGGAAGCTGTGTCTCGACTTCAGGCGCTGCTGTGATGAAAAGCCACTTCCGTAAATGCAGTGCTGTATGCACGTTAGAGCCTTCTGCCTCTCGACTCTCGAAGCCACCTTGCGTCTGATGTGGGGTGGGGCTATGCCTGCAAGAAGATATAACTTCCCCGTGGGCGTTGGCTTGAGGCATCCTGATACAATACGGCAGGTATCATTCAGCGCGACATCAACTTGCTTCGCATGTGCGGAGCGTTCCCATACCGGGGCTGCGTACTCTCCGGCTGAGAAACACAAAGCCATTGCAGTTACACGTATTACTTGTGGCTGCGCACCCCAGTTGGTGCCCACGAGCTTCCGGAGTAGATTATTACGGGTAGCCACTTTCATTTTTGTGTTGTTGCAGTGGGCTCTATATGTGAGCGACCGGTCAAGGGTAACTCCCAGGTATTTGGGGTTATCGCTGGGAGGCAGCACTTGGTCTTCCCATCTGATTACTGGTTTCCTTGATGCAGGAAGTAGGAGACCTGGGTTTTTGATGGGTTAGGTTTAAGGTTTTAAACCTTCGCGCTGAAGAAGCCCATAGCAGACATGGGCGAAACGTCCGGAAGCTCAAGCTCCTTCATACCACTACGACGGATCCCGGAAAGCAATTCTTCAGTATCAACAGCCGGTCGTGTTGGTAAGCCTTAAACTCCTATTCAACTATGAGTATAGTTGGTTAGTTTCTGTTCTTTCCTACTTACTCAGGCCCGGATTAAAGGTGGTTCAAGCGATGCAACGGAACCAGGGCCCCCGCGCCCTAGGGGGTCCTAAGACGTTTAAAAAAATACTTTAACTTATATACATACTTCCAAGACCACAGACGCTCACAGCGACTTGTATGAAATTGTATAGAAAAATATTTTAACACTTACACTTACAAATAACACTTACAAATAAGATAAGATGAAGCTCTCTCCAACAAATGTCAAAGTCCTTCAGAATTTTTGAAGTGTAAACAGGATTCTCCAAAATAAACTTTGAAAGCCGTCAGTAAATCACAATAAGTGCCTATATTTTTTTTTGGCGGGGGGTAATAGCAGTTGATCTGTAATATTTTTAGCGAAGGCTTTAAATTATTTTTTAATTAAAATTTTGCATTTGTAATTCTTTTGATATTTATACTGATGATTTACTGATTATTATTATTTGTAAATTAAGTTCCTAAACTTATAGGTTGGTATGCGGCTGACTTGCCATACTGTAAAAAATATTTCAGTTTGCCAATGTCCACCTGTTTTAGGAAAGATCGGCAAGAGTTGCAGGGTGTATGTTGATCTGAGATTTGGGTTTTTATGTGGTAGATTCACTACGTGTCTGCTTGTAAGAATGCAAATTGATAAAGTTGGTTTCCATGATTTGATTTAGGGTAAGAGCGGGGGGGGGCAGGTCATGGGGCTGGGAGGGGCCTCGACGATTCCCTACACCAGGGCCCCCAGTGGTCTTAATGCGGGCCTGCACCTACTGTATTTTTCTACTACTTGCTGCCCATTGCTTCCAGCTGCCTGCTGCTTCCAGCTTCCTTCTCCCTGCTGCCGCGTATAATTTAGCAATTTGTTTTGAGGCTGCTGCAGTAATACTATGTGCCAGAGTACCTACGCCCACCGTCCTCTCGCATACGTCATCTTCCAGCGCCCAGGAGGAAGACGTAACATAAGCTCTAGCACGTGAAACAAGCTGGAAAAATAACAAGACAATGAGATCCGAAGGTGAATATGCACATACAATATTTTGACGGCTGGGCTGCTGAGAAAAAGGCAAACAAATATTTCGTTGAAGAGTTGCTTTCAGTGATTTGTTGCCGTGGTCTGTGGGAGCATGAGTTTCCGGACATTTTGCCCATGTCTACGATGGGGTGAAAGTGAAATAATGAAAGTGATCTTGATCAAACTATTTGTATGATGAACTTGTGGGTACACTCGGGATTTATGTATGAAAAATGAAGACACTCTGCAATGTGTTGTGAATGTGTTGTGTTGAAGAGTAGCGACATCTGTTTACTTAAAAAAAAAAAACTGCGAGTATTTCACCACCTATTTTTGGTATCCGAATATCCGAAAAATTAAATTACCTTAGTCTGTAAATATTATAATTGTAGATATTTTGTTATTGGTCGCTACGGACGGCAGAAAAGAGTTCCAAATTCAAAAATGTTCCGAGTTCATTATCATGTGAAATAGTAGAAAAAAATGCGAGACTGAGATTGGCAAAATACAGAGAAAATTGTGAGCGTGAATGATTTGTATAATCTAAGTTGCAAATATTTATTAATAACTACAATGAATGCCCTCAAGTAGACACGTATCAGTTTACGCTTACATACCTGTATGTCTCATGTGACTTACAAAACCTGTAATGCCCTGCAAGTCTTGCCAACGTTCCCTGAAAAAGGGTTGGTATTGGAAAAGTGAATCATTTTTTACGGTACGGGTGGTCAACCATTACGCTCCCCCAGTTCTTGTTTACCGTATACGTCAATCTTGTCAAATATGACTTTTTCATGCAGTTGTCTTAAGAATCAAATTCTACACAATCTGAGCTAAGAAAAACCATAAAACTCAATAATGTGAGAGTTCTTTTAAATATTTAAAAAAAAAAAAATATTGTTTTCATAAGACACATTGGTCCAGTACACATGCAAATATTGCTCATGTAAAAATTTCTCAATGGCGTATACGATAAACGAGAACTAAGGCAGCGATTAGTCAAGGATTGATTAAAATTAATAAAAATATTGAACATAAAATTCAGACATTAAAAACAGCTATAAAATACGATATGACTTTTTTTCATTAAAAAAATACACTTCACCTAAAATCTTACCTTATTTCTGCTCCTCATTTAATCATATCTCCTACTTTGAAATCAGCTCCCATTTTCTATCCCTATCTCTCTAACCGCACAACACATCTTCCATCCCTTTCCGCACCGGAGCGCACTCCTAGCTCACGTTTTTAGAGTTATTATGTAAATGGCTCAGCACATATCTTATAAGCGCGCAAACGTCGTCGCCAGCCCGGTTGGTATTGTGTTTTTCTGTACTTTGTGTGGTTAGCCTGTTGACAGGTGCCGCTGTGTTCGGCAGTGGCGCAGGGTTGATGTGATGCGAAAAAAGTATGGCTTGATCATATCGGTGATTTTTTAAAAGCTTAGTTTAAACACTGTATAGAGTAACTAAAAGTTACAGTGGAAGGGTTTGTGTATTGATATTGTGAAGATTCAATTAAAATTAATAATGTAAAATAAAAAATGAAGATTTGATTTATTTCCTCGAGCGCTTTTGATGTTATCTCATTATTATCAAGAGGACAAAAAAGGGGAGGTTATTAATAATAACCTTAAGTTGCTAGGTAGAATGCTTGCATTCCATGCCGTGGGCTAGGGTTCAATCCCCGCTGAGGGTGTCTGAAATTATTTTCCGTTTCGGTGTTTATTTCAAAACCAAAATAAAAATACCTTCCGGATTTCACAAGAATTGAGAATCATTCTCTTTGGAAACAGGAAAATGCCACTTAAAAATGATGTTGTTGGTGTAAGGCCGAACCTGTGAAAATAAAGAGTTTCTACTTATCAGATTCAACCCCTTACATACTCGTATAAGACTGATTCATATACATACGTTTTGTAAGCAGAAGCTATAACCTATAATCTAAGTTGCAAATATATTTATTTTTTGAGATGCATTTACAATGCATTCCCATAAGCAGACACGTAAATGTTTGGGCTTACTCATGCCGTATGTGGGCTTACAACAAACAAACCCAATCTTAAATGAACATAAAACCTGCAACTCTTGCCGTCCTTTCCTGAAACAAGAGTGACATTGCAAGGTGAATTATTTTTTACAGTATAGGTGGTCACTGGTCAGCCTCATACCAACCTATGAGTTAAGGATTAGAAAAGATAAATACGTAGAAAAAAATGACTCTTCGCCACTGGTAACTCCATTATTACTTTTTCCTCGGGAAGAAGTAAATTATTGTTTATTACAGTCAAGTGTATCATCGTGATTCTATACCATCATGAATGAGCTATAATCTTACTGAAAGAAACAAATAATAATGTTAGAAACAGGTGTTCTAACGAGCAAGTTCTTCTTTTTCTTCTTGTGTCAGGTCGCCCCAACGTTGACTATCACATGAGAGTAAGCTTCTCACTCTAAACAGCTCCTCCACAATCCTAAGTCTTATCCAGTCCTAGATGTTCATCAGAAAGGAAAATTTTCCCTCAAAACAACCCGTCAACTCTCCATTTGTCTTTTAAGGATCACAGACGATCAATAGCTTAGTTGGTAGAGTGCTTGTTTTCCATGCCAAGAGCTTGAGTTCAAATCTCACCGAGATGATGATGATGATGGATGATTTCTTTCCT
Source organism: Agapetus fuscipes (assembly GCA_951799405.1). Taxonomy (NCBI): domain Eukaryota; kingdom Metazoa; phylum Arthropoda; class Insecta; order Trichoptera; family Glossosomatidae; genus Agapetus; species Agapetus fuscipes. The sequence continues at coordinate 4,983,521 of OX637345.1, read as the reverse complement.
GTGGCGCCATGTAATGGTCCAGGACCATTTCAAGGGTGTCATGGCTTCTGAAACAAAGCAGTGCCTTCAGTCCCTTTCTGAAGGTGGTGGTAGGCTGGTTCGCGCGAAAACACCGACGGGCAAATTCTTCCAGGCAACCGGCCCAGCCACCGCAAAGCTCTTATCTGGAAAATTTAATGTGTTCGCTCTTTTGGGCGCTATGACCTTGTTGACAGCAGTGAGGGCAGAGCGTAGTGGTCGTTTTGAAGGCTTATCTGAATTAGAAATGATTTCCCGTTTCGGTGTGTATTTCAAACCCAAAAATAAATACAAGCAAGGTGTACTCAGCCTTTACAAGAAATGAGAACTAACCCCCTCCGCGGGAGCTGGGAAACCCCCACTTTAACTGAAAGCGGTTGGTGTGAGGCCGGCCCGCTTACCTGTAAAAATATAGGTCCCGAATCGCCATGCAGGCAAGAAGTTACACTATATGTGTAGCTTGGTTGCATTTTTTTTCTGATGAAGAGGTACCTCAAAAACTTCTTCTGGAGCTATTTTAACCTATTGATGTACTTCTACTGTTGAGGTGTCCATACCTCAACAGCGTACTGTTGCACTGTATGTGTAGATTATTAACATTTTCACTTGTTAATAATAATAATATTAGGATGATTTATTTGGTGAGCGCTGTTTTTGTGTGTATAACACCTCAAGAGCCCTCTGCGAGCTTGGTTGTCGCTGTAGAAAGCGCCAATTCTCAAGCAAGACCCAGTTGTTGTAAGGTTGGATGGACCTTTCAGTGACCGTTCTTTGGCAAAGGTATATGAACCCTTCAACCCAGCGAAGAGCACATTTGGAAATATAAATGGTATATTGTGTGCTCCGCCAGGATTCGAATCCACAACCTTCCATTTACGAGTCCGAAGTGTTGCAACTGGACTACGGACCCGTCCAAGAAATGCCAACAATGCGCGGTGTATCTGAGCGGTCAACCATCCAAGTAGCATCCGCGCCCAATGTTGCTTAACTTCGGTGATCTGATGAGAACCGGTGCGTTCAGCATGGTATCGTCGTTGACTAGCTTTCAACATGGCATCGTCGTTGACTAGCTTTCAACATGGCATCGTCGTTGACTAGCTTTCAACATGGTATCGTCGTTGACTAGCTTTCAACTTAGCATCGTCGTTGACTAGCTTTCAACTTGGCATCGTCGTTGACTAGCTTTCAACATGGTATCGTCGTTGACTAGCTTTCAACATGGTATCGTCGTTGACTAGCTTTCAACATGGTATCGTCGTTGACTAGCTTTCAACATGGTATCGTCGTTGACTAGCTTTCAACATGTATCGTCGTTGACTAGCTTTCAACGTGGTATCGTCGTTGACTAGCTTTCAACATGGTATCGTCGTTGACTAGCTTTCAACTTAGCATCGTCGTTGACTAGCTTTCAACTTGGCATCGTCGTTGACTAGCTTTCAACATGGTATCGTCGTTGACTAGCTTTCAACATGGTATCGTCGTTGACTAGCTTTCAACATGGTATCGTCGTTGACTAGCTTTCAACATGGTAACGTCGTTGACTAGCTTTCAACTTAGCATCGTCGTTGACTAGCTTTCAACATGGTATCGTCGTTGACTAGCTTTCAACATGGTATCGTCGTTGACTAGCTTTCAACATGTATCGTCATTGACTAGCTTTCAACATGGTATCGTCGTTGACTAGCTTTCAACATGGTATCGTCGTTGACTAGCTTTCAACATGGTATCGTTGTTGTTAGTTTCTGAAGATCACGTATATTGTTGGATTCATTCACATCGTCCACTGCAAGATTCCATTACGATTGTGTTCAACCTGGATTTCATTGGATTCCACACACACAGAGAGCACAATTTAAAGCGAACCCATAAATAACCTCTGGCTATAAATAATAATTATTGCCTACATTGTAAAACAGGATTCCCGGGCTCAATTGATTATAACTTACCAGTTAAAATAAATAGGTTCCCAGTGTAAACAGGAACCATGTATCAATGTAAATAATTGCCTTTCGCATGTCATTAATATTAACGTTAAATTTATACCCCAAGCACAACCATAGAGTCTTACTAAAAATGCATGGAAATCAAAACGCTCACGAGAGGCGCAATTTCTGTTTTTGTATATTTTTGCGTATTGCTCTACAGTTGAGTTGGCATATCAAATTTTATACTTGGGCTATATGAGTTGCATAGAACCAAATACTGCAATCTAGGATTTTTTTATGAAAGTGAAAAAAATATATGAAAATGATGACAAAATGATTTCCAATATTTCTATGTATTTATATATTTTTTTTAAAAAAAACCTTGTTTGCTGTCTTTGATTCAAACAATTCTATAAGGCTGAGTTTCAATATAAAATTTTATACTACAGGTATATAAATCGTATGCAACCAAAGACGGTAATGTAGGATTATTTTGAAAATGTGATACATATATGGAATTGATTAGAAAATGATTTACAGTTTTTCTATGTATTTATCTCATGTTAGACAATAACCTTAGATTACTGCTTTTGATTCTATGCGGCTCATATATCTTTCAGTTTGCCTTACTCCGATTAATGGTCTATGAAAGCGTTAACAAAATGTAATTAATATTACAGATCGTACTGAGATGAAATATAGGTTTGCTTTTAACCTTATGGGTGCCATATCTAACGCCTCTGAACATTAGAGTCATATAAAATAAAAAATAAAAAATAAAAAATCTAGGGTTGTTCCGGATAAAGAAATATATTGTTAAGTTTTAAGGAGGTTCTATATAATCAAAATGATGATGATAATGATTAGTATAGCGCCGTTTCGTGACTACTGTCACTGCAAGGGCGCTTTCAGGTGTGACGCGGCAGTGAAGAAATGGGTCTTCATTCCCTTCTTGAAGCTCTCGATCCCTTCCTTGGCGCACACTTCCGGAGGCAGCTGGTTCCAAGTGGACGGTCCCGCAACGGCGAAAGCGCGGTCTCCGAACACTGTGCTTCTTTATCTGCATTGTGCGCTGACAGAGGTAAGAACACTGTCGGTAGATCGCAGAGTGAGCCCGCTCTCACTCAGACTCCTTGGTATTATTAGCTCCTGAAAGTACATGCGGTTCATTTGTTTTACATAATTTATTTCCTCACTTTGGGTTCCGTTTTTTTTTTAACATTTGAACAGTACGACAGTTGATTTATGTCTGCTCTAAAGGGCATTTTGGTCCTTAATTTATACAGATTATTTAAATCATTCTCGAAACATGGAAAACCTTTGCATACCGCCTTGCTCAATTTTCCAGAATATCCAATTCAATATTTTGATAACTGTTCAAATTCTCAGTAAACCTATTTGAGTCAAAATCTGCTGTAGGTAGGTATCATGAATATTAAAAGCGATTCCATACAAATGTGTACTATGGTACAAAGAGTTCAACGCGTGGTAGTTCAAAAAACAGGATTTTTAGTCAATTTTAAAAAAGTGGAAGTTTTACAATTTTTGAGGGATTGCACATAGTTTTAAAAATTTCAAAATACTATCGAGAAGCTAGTACATGCGAGAATAAGCTTTAGTCATCTATAAATACGGAAAGCGGTGCCTTGAAGCACGCAGTACCCCATTTAACACCCGAGCCGTGAAGCCACCAGTACAAAAGTTAAGTTGTGAACCATATGTAAGCAAATTCTAAAATAAATTCAAGCGAAGATTTATTCAAGTGAACCCAAAGTAAGTCGTAACAATATTGTTATGATTTCATTTAATGTTATTTTAATTAAATTGCGATTTAAATTAATTCACAAGAATTATTTTTCACAAAATCATTTACAATCCTACTGTTCACTCTTTACTCGCGTTCGCGTTGCAATGATCTAAGCGACTCTCCCTCTGTTCCACATAATCTTTGCTCGTATAAGTGTATATGGGTTGCAGAGACGATTCTTGCATGTTCTTGAACATTGTAGATACATTCAAGGATTTTTCGACACTATACCAGATTGTTCGACACACACCAACCAGCGTGTCAAGGCTCACATCCAACAAATCCATAGTTCGTAACACTATTATTATTGTCAACGACGTTAGCCATGTTGAAAGCACCGGTTCCCATAGATCACCAAAGTTAAGCAACATTGGGCGTGGTCAGTGCTTGGATGGGTAACCGCTCAGGTACACCGCGTGTCGTTGGCATCTTGGACCGGTTCGTAGTCCGTAATGGCAACACTTCGGACTCGTAAATGGAAGGTTGTGGATTCGGATTCAGGCGGAGCACAAAAATATACCATTTATATTTCGAATGTGCTCTTCGCTGGGTTGAAAATTCATAAACCTTTACCAATGACCGGTCACCAAAGGTCCATCCAGCCTTACAGCAACTGGGTCTTGCTTGAGTATTGGCGCTTTGTAGCGACGACCAAGCTCGTAAACCTCTGCGGCACTACAACAAGTGTCATATACCCCTAGAGTCTTTAGAAGCTAGGGAGTCTCCCGCAAAGGATTTCTTAAAAAAAAAAAAAACTATTAATACAAGAATCTGCTTTTAGCAACAATGAATTGTTGCTATCTTGTATTAAAACGCTAACAGTTAATTCTGTGGCATGATTTAATTTTCATTTAAGATTGAAGCTCCGATAATGCGGAGAGATACGCTCAAATAATTATTGTTGCGGGCAGTTTTAGGAATTAAATTAAATGCAAAATGCTGTGCAGATCTGGTACCATGTTACCCGCATAGACAGACAGCTGTGTGCAACATTTTATTTATTTACGAATCGTACGAGTACAATGTTTTGAAGAAATTTAAGTGATTAAGTAGTTTCAGTTTTTTTCCCAGGATGTCCAAGCGGACACCCCACCTGAGATGGCTGGACAATATCAAGAGAACTGCAGACAGGGGATGACTGAACTGTAACTGTAACTGTACTGTAACTGTAATCGTGACTCTATCGCCATTCCGCTAGGGGTGGCCAGAGCCTCTGCAGAGCTGCCGCTTTTTCCTATCCTTACATACCTCTTTCAATTCATTCATATCCATCACCCATTTCATGCATTTTCTTCTTTTACGCTCACTTTGTATATCCCATTCTTTCACAATATCCTCAATCACAGCAGCGAGTAAAAATAAATCACCCCTCCCCCCAGTGCCTGTTTGGCTTATCCACTATTTGATTCAAAGATATTTCAACGATATTGTCTTAAGAATCACATTGTACACAATCTGAGTTAAGAAAAAAAAACAAAAACACTATAACGTGAGAGTTGTTTTGAATATTTTTATAATAAATTTCCAGTTTCTTTAGACAGATTGGGGTCCAGTATACGTATGTACAAAACATTGCTAATATAATATTACATCTAATCTAATCTAAATCGCATAGATATGAAACATTGGGGATTAATAAAATAATAATATTAGGATGATTTATTTGGTGAGCGCTGTTTATGTGTGTATCACACCTCAAGAGCCCTCTGCGAGCTTGGTCGTCGCTGTAGAAAGCGCCAATTCTCAAGCAAGACCCAGTTGTTGTAAGGTTGGATGGACTTTTCAGTGACCGGTCTTTGGTAAAGGTTTCATGAATTTTTTAACCCAGCGAAGAGCACATTCGAAATATAAATGGTATATTTCTTATGCTCCGCCGGGATCCGAATCCACAACCTTCCATTTACGAGTCCGAAGTACTGCCACTGGACTACGGACTGGTCCAAGATGCCAACGACACGCGGTGTACCTGAGCGGTAACCCATCCAAGTACTATCCGCGCCCAATGTTGTTTAACTTCGGTGATCTATGGGAACCGGTGCTTTCAACATGGTAACGTCGTTGACGTTCGGGATTCATATTATAATACGTATTCTCACAAGCAGACAAGAACACTTGCACATGCCGCATGTGAAACTACAACATGAAAACCCAAATCTCAAATTAACATACACCCTGCAACTCTTGATGACCTTCCCTAAAACAAGGATGATATTGGCAACGTGAACCATAATCTACAGCATGTGTGGTCAGCCGCATGCCAACCCATAAGTTAAGGAACAACCTTTGATAGACACAAGTCAAACCAGCATTAAGGGGACGAAATGGATAGTATTGGAGAAGGTTTTGTTCCAGGAGAGGACTGAGAAAGGCTGAGGAAGGAAATGGTTTGCCTGCACTGCCTGCTCTACCCGGCAGTGCAAGGAACAGTCCGAGCTGGAGGTGTGATTCGCCACACAATACGGCTGCAGCTATCTAATTATTTATTATGGTCAGTGCCAGCGCTTTGTTAAAGAGAGAGCCATTACAATCAACATTTGCTGGGCGTTCGCACGAGCCGACTGTACACGACACGAGGCTCTGTGTACCTGGGTGAATTAGAAGACAACTTATACTGGAACTATTTGTTATCATAATGGTTTTGATAATGAGGTCAATTATTCAACTCACGAATGAGCAGAGGCATCTAGGATTTAAATTTTTGACAGACGTGCGGTTTTCATGCTTCAATTGATGAAGACAAACATGGGATACCTACTGTCCTTCAAAAGTCTGATCTCAAGCACTGTTCTGTAATCTAAATGGCAAAGATATATAAAAATTTAAAGTTCATATTGAATGCAGGCCCACAAACACACACGTGTAAATTCACGCTTACAAATGCTACTAGAGTACTTACAAATTAAAATCCATTCCTTTTTTGTAGCTCTTTTACAGTTTCATAGAATCGTTCTCGCGTAGAGCTTTTAAAGTCTCGTAGAATCCTTTTCTCGTAGGTCCTTGATAATCTACCGAAAACTTTCTTTTGTAGTTATTTTATAGTCACATTTTTTTTTTCCTCGTAGATCTTTTAAAGTATCATTTCTCTTGTAGCACTTTTACAGTCTCATGGAATCTTTTTCTCGTAATTATTTTATACTCTCACGAAATCTTTCTTTTGTAGTTATTTTATAGTCACATGGATTTTTTTTCTCGTAGATCTTTTAAAGTATCATTTCTATCATTTTATCATTGGTATAATTTTTATCATTAATTGTCGTAGATCTTTTAAAGTATCATTTCTCTTGTAGCACTTTTACAGTCTCATGGAATCTTTTTTCTCGGAGATATTTTATACTCTCACGAAATCTTTCTCTTGTAGCTCTTTTAAAGTCTCATGGAATCCTTATCTTGTAGATCTTTTAAAGCCTCGTGGAATCTTTTTCTCATAAGTATTTTATAATCTCACGGAATCTTTCTCTCGTAGATTTTTAAAGTCTTGAACAATCCTTCTCTCGTAGGTCCTTGATAGTCTCATGGAATCTTTCTCTTGTAGCTCTTTTTTAGTTTTTTGGTATTTTTCTCTCGTAGTCCCATGAAATATTTCTTCCGTATGTCCTTTACAATATAATGAGATCTTTCTTTTGTAGCTCTCTTATGGTTACATGGAATCTTTCCCTCTTTTAAAGTCTCATAGAACCCTTCTCCCGTAGGTCCTTGATAGTTTCATGGAATTTTTCACTCGTATGTCTTTTATAATCTCATGGAATCCTTTCCTTGTAGCTCTTTTATAGTCTCATGGAATCTTTTCCACGTGTTTTCCCTCTCTTGGTGTTATTCAGGCGTTAGTCCACTGTTAGTCCACACAATAATCTTATAATTCCGATACATTAGCCGCTCTCTTAGCCGTGGTAGGCTCTGCCTTGCAGCCATCACGACAATACAGGGAAAGCTATTCTTGAAATGGCGAAAAGTGCAGTGAAAATTGTCGTATGTGAAAGTGATTGCTATATCTAGGTAAGTAATTTGTGTTCCTTTCGGTACAACGTAACAAAAAGTTACAATTCTTTGCAGCTTAGCTTAGTTTTTTTACTTAGTTGCACATTTTTTACCGGGAAAATTAAATACCCCCAAAACACTATCAGGGTTATTCACATACATTTGATCCATAGCCGATTCATGAATCATCGTTTTTTTGTACGAAAAATTCATATTAAGTGGCCTTAAAAGCATGGATTTGCTGTGTATGAATAACACCGTATGTTTTTAAAAGTTACAAAATATATTCGCCACTCGTAGGAATTGATACTTGAAATCGGAACGTTTTCTTTCAATGTTAACTTTTTGTATTTGTTTAGGTATTTGTTTGGTATGTTCCTTAACTTACTCGTATATATTTGTATGCGACTGACCACCCATGCTGTAGGAAATGGCTCACTTTGCCAATGTCACCGCTGTTTCAGGGAAGGTCGGCAAGAGTTGTATGGTATTTGTTCATTTGAGATCTGGGTTTTCATGTTGTAAGTTCACATGCTGCATGTTCAATCGCAAACTTTGCGCTTCATTTTGCCAAGCTGCATCCGCAGCGGATTCACAGTAATCCTGTCCTTAGATTAAAATTAATATTATTATTATTTCGTATTATGTGTATCATTATTCACGCTACTCGTGATCTAGCAACAATCCCTCAAGGAGTGCCACCCGAGGTATGATATTAGCTTCAGTAACATCGAACCATTTACTTTTAGAGTCATGGGCACGCCTCTGACCTAGAGGTGCTTCTTTTGTCGTGCCGTTGCTTTTACTTCACGGGAAGGCTTTTCGCCACTTGAGAAAATATATAGCTTTGTATGAGCGTCCATGTGCTGTGGGTCCTTCTGACACATACATACAGGACGGGTACGAGGAGGGTTTGAGCATACCAGTATCTGCTTGTAAAAATGCATATACATAATTTGAATCCCCAATGTGACATATATTATCAACGTAGATTAGATTGCCTACCTATTGGGCGCATGTGCCTGTATGGGATGAATCGATTGTCATCACTATTGTTTATGTTTTCGAGAATAGTCTGCCGCTTTCTGTTGGTCATGTCTGCCAACTGCTCGCAGCGCTAACTGCGCGTGTAATCGGTGGCGGGAGGCAAACAGCACACGCCGCGCAAACACGTCACTGGTGTTGTATATGTGCCGTCCACACCACACAAGTGCTGGTCATGTCTGCCAACTGCTCGCAGCGCTAACTGCGCGTGTAATCGGTGGCGGGAGGCAAACAGCACACGCCGCGCAAACACGTCACTGGTGTTGTATATGTGCCGTCCACACCACACAAGTGCTGGTCATGTCTGCCAACTGCTCGCAGCGCTAACTGCGCGTGTAATCGGTGGCGGGAGGCAAACAGCACACGCCGCGCAAACACGTCACCGGTGTTGTATATGTGCCGTCCACACCACACAAGTGCTGGTCATGTCTGCCAACTGCTCGCAGCGCTAACTGCGCGTGTAATCGGTGGCGGGAGGCAAACAGCACACGCCGCGCAAACACGTCACTGGTGTTGTATATGTGCCGTCCACACCACACAAGTGCTGGTCATGTCTGCCAACTGCTCGCAGCGCTAACTGCGCGTGTAATCGGTGGCGGGAGGCAAACAGCACACGCCGCGCAAACACGTCACTGGTGTTGTATATGTGCCGTCCACACCACACAAGTGCTGGTCATGTCTGCCAACTGCTCGCAGCGCTAACTGCGCGTGTAATCGGTGGCGGGAGGCAAACAGCACACGCCGCGCAAACACGTCACTGGTGTTGTATATGTGCCGTCCACACCACACAAGTGCTGGTCATGTCTGCCAACTGCTCGCAGCGCTAACTGCGCGTGTAATCGGTGGCGGGAGGCAAACAGCACACGCCGCGCAAACACGTCACTGGTGTTGTATATGTGCCGTCCACACCACACACGTGCTGGTCATGTCTGCCAACTGCTCGCAGCGCTAACTGCGCGTGTAATCGGTGGCGGGAGGCAAACAGCACACGCCGCGCAAACACGTCACTGGTGTTGTATATGTGCCGTCCACACCACACAAGTGTACTCGTACAGGACCTAGAGGTTCTTGTTTTGTCGTGCCGTTGCTTTCACTTCACGGGGAGGCCTTCCGCCACTTGAGAAAATATGTAGCTTTGCATGAGCGTTCATGAGCTGTGGGACACATACATGCAGGCAGGGTATGAAGAGGGTTAGGGCCACCAGGATAGAAGCGCATGTCGAACGTGAGAATCCTTGGCAACCAGTTACAAAATATACATGGAACTTAGTCTTGGCAGGTAGTCCGATCGATAGCTCAGTTGGTAGAGTGCTTGCATTCTATACCGAGAGCTCGGGTTCGAATCCCGCCGAGGGTGTCAGAATATTTCCCGTTTCGGTGTTTATTTCGGGCAAGGTTTACTCAACCTTCACAAGAAATGAGTACCAGCCCCCTCGGGAGCTGGGAAACCCCCCACTTCACCGAAGTAGTTGGCGTAAGGCTGGACCCCTTACCTGTAAAAATAAATAGATTCACTAGCCGCATGCGACCCCTTCGGGGATAACGTGGCAAGAAGTAACACTATATGTGTAGCTTAGTTGCGTTTTTTTTTACTTATTTTGTAAATGAAATTTGTGCCGAGTTCCTTACTTTAATGCCTGGTCCACACTACTGGGTATTAATGTATACAAGAAGGGTATGAGGAGGGTTTGAGCTACCAGAACAGAAGTACGTGTCTAATGTGACCGGCGTCCTTGGCAACCAATAACAAAGTATTAACCTGCCTTTTCTCTATTACCACAAGACTACGGACCGGCAAAAGAACCCTTTTAAAGAAAATTACGAGTAAATCAAATTTTGAAATTTGAAACCATGGTTATTGCCTGTCGCAAAGAACTGGAAATTCCGCCATAAACTGTGAAAGCGACTGTTGTTGCATTACAATTTTACATTACAGAACTTTAGGTACCTACACACAAATGCCACTAGATTTTACTTTTTTCCTTACGAACTTATTTTCTTCTCTTTCCCTGTAGTCTTCAATTGTGAAAACAGAATACTGACTAGCTGTCCTAATATTCTTGTTCACTTTCTTCATCAGTTCACCATCGATTCTCAGCTGCATCCATTGTCGCAATGATCATGCTTGTCGTAAACTTGCAAAGGTTTGATTGCAACGTCAGAGCCCGAGATGAAAAGCGTCAAATTAAGTTGAACGCTGCCATTACCCCTCGGCCCTTTATGTGCTTCCATTCCAATTTGCCATGGAAGGCGATAGCTCAATGGGTTGCGCGCTTTCTTGCTTACAAAGTAAAAGGTCTCTAGGTTAGAATAGACGGAGATGGTTAACTGGTAAGTTAGCTTTTTAAGGTAATGCAACGTGCTAACGGTTCTTTGTTAATTCAATAAAAAGTCGTTCTGATTGTATTGATATTTGTATAAATTCCTTGAATTATAGGTTGGTATCAGGCTGACCACCCATACTGTAAAAAATGGTTCACTTTGCCAATGTCACCCCTGTTTCAGGGAATGTCGGCAAGAGTTGCAGGGCTTATGTTCATTTGAGGTTTGGATTTTATTTTTAAGTACACAATCAGCATTTGTAAGCGCGAACTACACGTGTTTGTTTGTGGGCATACATCTGAGAGCTTTGAATGAATATATCTTTGCAACTTAGATTATTATTTTATTATTTTCACATTATCAATGTCACCCCTGTTTCAGGTAAAATTATGTAGTTAGAATAATATCATTTATAAAAGAGGATAATTAACCAAAACTTTATTACGCACTTTAATTTTATTCACCATTATTATATTCCTTGATTTATAGGTTGATATGAGGCTGGCGACCCATACTGTAAAAAATGGTTCACTTTGCCAATGTCATCCCTGTGCCAGGGAAGGTCGGCAAAAGTTGTAGGGTTTATGTTCATTTGAGGTTTGGATTTTATTTGTAAGCACACATTCAGCATTTGTAAGCGGGAACTACACGTGTTTGATTGTGGGCATGCATTTGATATGAGCTATGAATGTTAATATATCTTTGCAACTTAGATTATAGATCGGAATGTTTACAATATTTTTAATCATAATTTACACAAACTTGTAGCTTTGAAGCCGGGAAAGTGATCTCCTTTTTTTATCCTTGTCGCTCATCTTTTATTTTTTTTTTTGTATTCCATATTCAAAATTTCCCTATGTTCTTTATTTTCCCTATTTAATCCTTACCTTACACATCTTTAGGGTTTCTGAACGGTTTCTGCACCATTTTTTTTCATAAACAGTTCAGACTTGTTAAAGCCCCATAATTCCTCATTTAGCCACTTAAATGTGTGCATGAATTCATTTTGAAAAGCCCAATAATAAGGTGAAATTACGTAAGTTGGTGCTTTGCATGCCATTAAGCAACACACGGCTCCATCCCACTGAAATAAATTGTCACAAACTGTGTGGAGGGAACGCCTTGTAAAAGATCACAGAGCTTCTTTTCATATTTTGCACATCGACCAACAGGATGCCACATCAAAATATTTATTTTTTGCAAGTTATTACAATGAAATTACAAAATATTATCACAAGTCTACGAAATAGACGAAAAACACTTATCTACACACATAGCGTAGCTACGCAACTAAGCTACACATATAGTGTTACTTCTTGCCGCGTTATCCCCGAAGGGATCGCATGTGGCGAGTTGAACCTATTTATTTTTACAGGTAAGGGGGCCGGCCTTACGCCAACCACTTCAGTTGAAGTGGGGGTTTCCCAGCTCCCGTGGGGGCTGGTACTCATTTCTTGTGAAGGCTGAGTAAACCTTGCCGGTATTTTTATTATGGGGTTTGAAATAAACACCGAAATAGTAAATCATTTCTGACACCCTCCTCGGTGGGATTCGAGCCCGAGCTCACGGGGTAGAATGCAAGCACTCTACCAACTGAGCTATCGACCGGACGTAGCTACCTTTTGAGTTTTCCTCAAAAGGTTCGCACGTAGTGTGTAGAGCCTTTTTTTCCACTAGATCTCAAGGAGGCTTGTTGTCTTTTCTTGAGAGTGCTTAGTAAACCGTATTTTAAAATCGTAAAATACTGTTTTATTTTTTTATTTGAAATAAAAACAAAACGGGAAATAATTTTTGACACCATTGGTGAGGAACAAAAGTTGTTCCTCTGGCATGGAACGTAAGCATTCTACCAACTGATAGACGGGACAACTACATATAATCTAAGCTGCAAAGTTACATTTAAGGCTAATATTAAATGCATGCCTACAGATATGTAGGTTCTTGCCTACACTTTTTGCATGTTTGCATGTCTAATCTAATCTAAATTGCAAAGATATGTTACATTGGAGATTCACATTATATGCATTCTCCCAGGCATGACACGTACAAGTTCGCGCTTGCACATGCCGCATGTGAACCTACAACATAAAAAACCAAATCTCAGATGGACACACACCCTGCAATTCATTTTTTACAGTATGGGTGATCAGCCTCATACCAGCCTATAAGTCAAGGAATATTATGACTCTGGATATTCCATTCATTCGCAATTTCGGATATTTGGTCCATCTATACCTTTCTCGGTCTTCCTCTACCACGACATCCATCTATTCTTGCAACGTATACTTTCTTCGTCAGTCTTTCCTCATTTTATGGCGCCCTTGAGATGGTCCTGGACCATTAAATGGCGCCACAGGAAAGAAATCATCCATCATCATCATCATCATTCATTCTCTCCATATGCCCAAACCATCTAAACAAACTTCTTTTTAATCTTCACTTTCACACTTTCTCTTGCACCGCATTCTTCTCTTACATGTAAATAAACTCCTCTTAGATGTAAATAAACAAAAGCCACATGAAGATAAACCATGCAACTCCTTCCGCCTTACCCTGAAACCGGAGTGGCATTGCCAAAAGAGAACCAAATTTAACAGCCTTAAAATCCATCATCATCAATTAAAATCATCAACATGTTTAGGTGAACCTTACATCGTCAATGCGCGATATTTCCTTGAACATCTCCTCACTAACATGCCCACATTATGGCCGAGAAGTCGTCAGCGCATGCGCACTTTGCGGCCGTAAATATTCATTTGGGAGAGGACGCTCTTCCCTGCGCAGGAACCCGAGGCAGCAATTATGCCGCCCACGATCAGCGCATTTGAATACCGGACTCTGGCTAAAGTCAAATTGTCACACCGTATTGTGAAGTGAGAAATATTATGTAATTCGTAAAGTAAATCAATATGTTACAGAACAGCCCAAAAAATACAGAGGTACCTCCTCATGAAGACCATCATCATCATCATCATTGGCACGACAACCCGGGGCTGGTCTTGGCCTCCTTCAGCAACCGCTGCCAGCGCTGTCTATCCAACGTCTTCCTCCTCCAGTCCCACATTCCCACTGCACGGCAATCCGCCACCACTCCATTCAGCCATCTTGAACGTGGTCTTCCCACTGTCCGGCGTCCGGAATTCCTCATGAAGACGCAGGGAAGTTACCGTGTTTTTGTATTATTATTTTATTCGTTGTTCAGTGGTAACACTTCGGACTCTGAATGGGAAGGTTGTGGATTCACATCCCGGCGGAGCACAAAAAATATACAATTTATATTTTCAAATTTGCTCTTCGCTGGGTTGAAAAATTCATAAACCTTTACCAATGACCGGTTACCAAAGGTCCATCCAGCCTTACAGTAACTGGGTCTTGCTTGAGTATTGGCGCTTTGTAGCGACGACCAAGCTCGTACACCTCTGCGGCATTACAATAAGTGTCATAGACCCCTAAAGTCTCTAGAATCTAGGGAGTCTCCCGCACAGGATTTCTTGAAAAAAAAAATATTATAGAACGCTCCAGTGACCAATAAATTCATTATAACAAGAAGTTTCTTCTAGTTATTTTATTTGATTTATCTACAACAGGCAGGTTTTAATCAAGTTTTTGTTACTCTCTTACTTCATAAACAATAAAGTAATTTAAATAAAAAACATATTCTACAATTAGCAGAATATCATATTTCTCCGCTCATTTCCTGTGGCATTTCACACCTCGCCTCCTAGTTTCAGTTTATAATAAAGACATAACATTTAATCCACCAGACTAAGAAATTCATACATTCTCGTTCCACTTGGAGGACCTTACTTTATTGAGCGTTGCTTTTGTAGAAAAGTTTTGTACAAAGAAAGGAGTCAAAAGAATTGCAAAGAAAAAATACAGACAACTAGATTTAAACTGAAAATAAAATATAGGTTGTTTGATGTATTTGCATATTAAAATTAATTAAAGTTTGTTCCTCCGTAAACAAGTGTGCTTTCTGAAGACGTTAGCTCAAACGCTAACGAAAAGTTTCCTTCATTATCCGCAGATCGAGTTGAGAGAACTATTTTTGTGAGCATCTTTGAATAATTAATCAGTTCTTAGAAATAGACCGAAGATTTTTTTCTGATTTATTTGGTGAGCGCTGTTTTTGTGTGAATCACACCTCAAGAGCCCTCTGCGAGCTTGGTCCTCGCTGTATCAAGCGCCAATTCTCAAGCAAGACCCAGTTGCTTTAAGGCCGGATGGGCCATTAGTGACCGGTCTTTGGAAAAAAGATACTAAACTTTTTTCAGGTATTCATTAAGGAGGGCCACTGATGTATGAGAAAAAAAAAATTACGCTGCATTTTAATCTAAGAGTGAAATTATGTTGCTAAATGACGTAATTTTATTGTACAGAAAGTTTCATTACTATCAAACAACAACTTTTGTCTCCAAATCGACATTGAAATAATGAAAAATTGAAAAAAAAAGCAAAAACACATTTTGACCTACTGACATGATACCCGATTTTTGAATTTTATTTCTCGTCTGAAACAAATGTTTAAGGTGTAAAATAACACATTTCAGAAAAAAGTAAATTACAGACTTGTGCAGAAAACAAAAAAAAAATTAACAACGTATGTACCATATCTTTTTTTTTTCGAATTTTGGCCTAGCACTACGAGACGTTATTTTAGTTAAATATTTGTTTCTAATGCTGTTTTTTTTTTCAAAAAAACGTTGCACAGACTTTTGTGCTGTTTTTGAAAGACATTTTGCCTGTTTGTGTGTGATAAACGCAGATAAGATAGCTCCATTTGCCCACAGTTTGCGATGAACAAAAATGAGATCCTCATCAGATACCTTTTAGCGGTTCAGATATATTTTTCTTTCAATTTATAGTACGATAGTAAGTTGCAACTTTAAGGTTAATTCATGGAACTTGAGAAAGTCAATTTTACCACCTTGCATGATAAGAGTTTTTAGAATCTGACGTGTATCTACGAGTAGTTCTCTTAGAAGTTTGTGAGGATTCGTAACTTCGATATCAGTAAGTTTTTTGAATGAGCAAAGCAACTATTTCTTCACTTGGAGGAATCAATCATCATTTTAGGTTCTCCTGATGAATATTTTTTATTTAAATTAACTTCGATAAATGTCGGAAACCATCTTTGTAATCGGATGGTGCTTACAAATACATAAATATAACTGAACACAGTTAAACTGAAAAGTAATATTATTTTTGAGTGTATGTACCTTAAGAAGGTTACTGCTGAAAATTTAATTAAAAAATATATATATTATTGTAAATCAAGCTAGAACGTATGCTTGAACAGCATAATTTGCAAAATTTATAAGTTTTTTAAGGGATCCTAAGCTCTATAGCTCGCGTAATCCACCAAGCATGGGATTTTTTTCCTCGGGTTGCGTTGGCTAAGATTTTAAAAATCTCTCCACTTTTTCTAAGACAAACTTGTATGAATATAATTGATCTGTACGTAAATCTTGTACGTAAATCTCTCGAATAAATCATATGGGTATAAAGGGATTTTTCGAAAACAAACTGAATGTTTCACACTTGATATCATGCAGAGCTTCTGAAGTTATGAGTGCTGCCATTTTTTCCATAACTCAATACCTGTAGAAAGTTTTTTCCAATGTAGAAACATCAATAGTACCAGTAAGCCTCTTTTGATAAGTTGGCGATGCTGCTTTGGAAATGATTCTTGTGAGACTGGCTGTGGAGATATTTGAACAACTCAATGATGATAGTGTTTTATGTTATTTTAATATTTAGGCGTGTTCTTTTACTATCAATATCTTTTGGTTTGATTAATCTTAGTTTTTTTACATAGATTCTTTTTCATATGATTTCTTTGTTACTTTATAACGACTACAGCTGTATTTCCAATAATCATTTTATTATTATTATTATTATTTCCCCTTATGTTTGCTAGTCATTTAGGAAGCTTCACTCTTGTGCAAACACTCCGCAATTTCTTTGAAAGGCGCATTGATTTATTTCGTCACATTTACAGGACAAAATGTCAAACAGCACATTATTCATCATCTTCATGATAAGCTCAACAGCTCTGGGTGGGCTTTTTTGTAAACAATATCAGTTGTTTTTGGAAATTTTGGATGTTTTTTTCGTGGTTGTCAAACCATTTCTTGTCCAGTTGTGCAGTTACATTACTGCTATTAAAGATACATATCATGACACTAAGTACTTTTTAAAAGAATAAAACAAATTTTATCAGTCACAGGGCATTGAAATAAGTTTCGTATTCAATTTATAGTGACGACGCGCGGTCACAAATTCTTTACAAAATGGTGAAATTCGACGCTCTCTCCATCCCTCTTACTGCTTATTTGGTGATAAAATAACTTATTTATTTGTATAAATTATGCGCATTACTATATTTTCTGCACAAAAATATAAAAAGTACCGTAAAATTAAAGTTCCTTCTTATATTATTAGCCCTCATAAAAAATGATAAAAATGCCATTTTTTCGAAACTTTGAGGCCGATTTGGAGACAGATGACTATTACTTTTATGGAATTTTATTTTACACACGTAATTTGAACTTTATTTGGCACCATATTTTCACTATTAGATGCGTATTATGCAAAAAACAAAAAATCGGCCCTCCTTAGTATTCATATCATCAATCAATAATTCATTATTGTTTTACACCTTTACCAAAGACCGGTCACTGAAAGGTCCATCCAACCTTACAACAACTGGGTCTTGCTTGAGAATTGGCGCTTTCTACAGCGACGACCAAGCTCGCAGAGGGCTCTCGAGGTGTGATATACACAAAAACAGCGCTCACCAAATAAATCATCCTAATATTATTATTATCAGCCCACTTGGCCCCTCGGCCATAACACCGACTCATCATCGTCTTTCAAAGAAAGTGAATTGTTATGCCACACATGATGATGATGATGATTTTTATAGCGCCGTTTCATGACC
Source organism: Agapetus fuscipes (assembly GCA_951799405.1). Classification (NCBI taxonomy): domain Eukaryota; kingdom Metazoa; phylum Arthropoda; class Insecta; order Trichoptera; family Glossosomatidae; genus Agapetus; species Agapetus fuscipes. The sequence continues at coordinate 4,965,484 of OX637345.1, read as the reverse complement.
ACTGTCACTGCAAGGGCGCTTTCAGGCTTGACGCGGCGGTGAAAAAATGGGTATTCATTCCCTTCTTAAAGCTCTCGATCCCTTCATTAGCGCGCACTTCAGGAGGCAGCTGGTTCCAGGTGGACGGTCCCGCAACGGCGAAAGCGCGGTCTCTAAACACTGTGCTTCTTTTTCTGCATTGTGTGCTGACAGAAGTAAGAACACTGTCGGCAGATCGCAGAGTGATCCCTTTCTCTCAAGAACACATCTGTTCTTGTTGCTTGCCAACCTTTTTGTGTCATCTTTTAAGTGCACTGACGCACGATTTTATATGTGCACATTTATTCATCAATGCTTGCTTGGCTAGTTCAAAGAAGAAGACTGCCTTACCTTTCTTGAGATTGTAGTCGACTTGTAAAACTTTAGTGGGCACTTTGCATAATTCAGTTGGTCGGATGAAGACATTAGGTGGCAGGGGGCACGACCGTACACCGCTGGGACCATTGCCTGCACATTCTGCAGAGGAATTTTTATCGTCCTTAATGCCAGTCCGGCGCATACTTGGGCGCTGCAACATGCTGCGAAATGCCGGACAATGAGTGGGTCAACCATTAAGTGCAAATCTTAATCCCTGTTTACAATGTTGGCTCACTAAATGATGAATTAGAGAATTCAATGGTAGCTGTATTGGACTCCACGTTAATATAAATTTATAATGTAGAAATAAAACACACAGTTTTTATTCACGAGTTGATTTTACGTTGATATAAATTTATAATTTAGAAATAAAACGACGGCACTCCTAGAAGGTGATTTAATTTCCATTACTTTTCTCGATTTACGGAATCGAGATTTACGGAATCGAAATTTACGGAATCAAATTTCTGAAATAGCGAATGAGTGTAATAAAAGAAATGACTCTTAAAAAAAAGGTTATGACTCTGGATGAAATGAAAGAAGTAGTATGCAAGGACAGAAAGAAGTGGCGGCTAATCTGCAATGTTGATTTGTAATGTTGGTGTAATAATTTGTTACATTTTTTGGATAGAAAATTATTGTATTTTTGTGTATAGATTTCTTTTAAAGGTTTTGTTCTTTTTTAATACTTAAATGTTATTTATTACTTGTATTCCTTGACTTATAGGTTGGTATGAGGCTGCCCCCCCATTCTGTAAAAAAATGTTCACTTTGCCAATGTCACCCCTGTGTCAGGGAACATCGGCAAAAGTTGTAGGGCTTATGTTCATTAGAGGTTTGGATTTTATTTGTAAGTACACATTCAGCATTTGTAAGCGCCAACTACACGTGTTTGTTGGTGGGCATTCATTTGAGAGCTTTAAATTAATATATCCTTGCAACTTAGATTATAAATTATTATAGAGGTGAGCTTACGCAATATTTTATACTAGGGGCTATAAACAATTATGCTCCGGAAAGTTCCAAAGATCTTTCGCTAGTTCAGCCAGCATTACAATACTTAGAGCCAATTAAATAGTTTGGTTGTTTGCACAAAGGCGAGCTGTTGTTTGGCGTATTGATACGTCTTAATTAAGACAACGATTATTTCCCGCCTTTTTGTGGCGATAAATAAACAAGAGACGCAATTAACCCGCGCGACCTCTCGCAGGTAGGGAGATACCTGAACAACTTGTCGCTCTACCAAATGGACTGAATTTATGTTCGGCATTTTGGAAATTGTTTAATTGTTTATTGCTTTCAAGATTTTCAGCGCTATGGCTGAATGAGTTGACTCGGTGTCTTTGACTGGCCTGTTTGAAATAAAAAAAAACAGTGCCACAGATAACTTCTTCACAGACACATCGGTCACGGACAATTAGGTTAAACAGCAGATTGTCCTCACGACTTTTAGGTCACAAACAATATTTAGTCCAAAAAACAGTTCCATCACAGAAAACAACAATTTATTAAAACTACAGTTATAACAAAGATTTTTTGCTGAGCAAGTTTTCTGTGGTGTAGGAACGCGGGAAGAAGTTTCACTATATGTGTAGCTTAGTTGCGTTGCGTTGCGTTAGGTGTGTGTGGGCCTATATTGTATGTGACCGACATATCGTTATTTTAAAGAATGAAAAAAAAAACGGATTTTACTGACCGTGCAAAAGAGAAGAACGATTTTCTCTACGTTTCATCGGAGTCATATCCGACGTCTTCAGGAGACGTGTGTCCTCTACAAAGAGGAACCATGAACTGTTGAATTATTGTTGATATGACTCCGATGGTTCAAGGTTCAACTCGCCACATGCGACCCCTTCGGGGAAAACGCGGCAAGAAGTTACACTATATGTGTAGCTCCGATGAAACGTAGAGAAAATCGTTCTTCTCTTTTGCACGGTCAGTAAAATCCGTTTTTTTTCATTCTTTAAAATGTCTAACGACCGTAATCATAATTTAAAATATCGTTATTATTATTATTACAGGATAGTTTATTTCTTAGTACACATAATAAGAGAGCGCCGTTTTTGCGTGTGTCACACGTCAAAGGCCCTCTCCGACTATGGAGAAGACTTTTTGGAAATAAAAATTTTCAGTGCTCCTTGAAATACACATAATATACCTAGACTCAGACTTTCTCACACCGGATGGTAGTTTGTTCCACTCCACCGGACGCGCAATCCGGAAGGCTCGGTCTCTAAAGTTTGTGAGCGTCTGACGGCGTGGCTGAACCAAATTGATAACACGTACCATCACCCACAGATCTGAGTGTCTGCCTCCTCACACCCATCTCTACAGGCGAAACCATGTCAGTCAGATATGATGGAGCCACACCATTGATGGCTTTGTACACCATCAGACAAACACGGTAGACCACCCTCTTCGGAAAGTGAAGCCAATGCAGTTTCTTTAGCAGCGGAGTGATGTGAGAAAACTTGAATCGTTGACCAACAAGTCGTGTAACCGACTAGTCCAAGGCCGAACTGTCTGTGGACAAGTTGTCGTGTGAACGATTTGTCGTGAAACTGTATTAACTATATATTCGTGAATATGTGAGGCAGAAACGCAAAGCCGACCTCGCTAGAAATGCAAATGCCGTGTACACAGTACAGTGCGCTCCCCACTGTAGGTGCGCGGTTCCGCCAACAAAAAGCAACTAAATTACTTGCCACTTTGAACTTTGCTTCTGCTGCACATTATCATATGGGCGGACAGCGAGCAGACATCGGCGTGTGCCTCTCTACCTGCAGGCCGTGCAGACGAGGGAAGTAAGATTTTTTTTTTAGCACTAAATAATCTAAATCTAAATCTAAGCTGCAAAGATATGTATCATTTGAGATTCATATTAAATGCATTCCCACAAGCAGACCCGCATAATTTCGCGCTCACACATGCCGCATGTGGACCTACAATATAAAAAACCCATCTCAAATGAACATAAGCCCTGCAACTCTTGCCGACCTTCCCTGAAACAGGGGTGACATTGGCAAAGTGAACCATTTTTTACAGTATAAAGTAAAAATGAGATTATTGAGTGCTTGGAGTTTCGCAAAAAGGTTGAAATTGTAAAATTTTTAACGCCAAAATGACCGTTTGCGTACGTATTGCGTGTAAATTGTAAATTGCGTGAAACGTGTAAATTTGCGCAGACATGCCGCATGGGGATTTTCGAAAAAAAAAACTCTTGCCGACCTTCTCTGAAACATGGGCGACGTTAGCAAAGTGGACTAAGTTGTACAGTCTGGGGGGAAAGCTTTTGATAAAATCTAAGATCTAACAATAATAATAGCTTATATCTAATTATATTTTGATAATAATAAAGCACTTGCTACTTACTAGCTGTCCTATAATATTTTCACACTCACTGTCTTGGTCAGAATGAGCTGTATGCCTCTGTAAAGCGCTAGATGCGAAGCGCGCGTGGGCAACGTCTATGTAGTATCCATACCACTCGGTCATTATCAGAGATGATTGACTTGGGATAATGGTCCGAAAGACTTACGTTAATTTGTTTGTTTTCACTAAATCAAATATGAAATAGTGAAAGAGGGGCAATACTAGCGTATTCGACACTCCAATCTACAATCTAAATCTATCTAAATCTAAATCTAAGCTGCAAAGATATGTATCATTTGAGATTCATATTAAATGCACTCCCACAAGCAGACATGCATAATTTCGCGCTTACACATGCCGCATGTGGACCTACAATATAAAAAAACCCGATCTCAAATGAACATAAGCCCTGCAACTCTTGCCGACCTTCCCTGAAGCAGGGGTGACATTGGCGAAGTGAAACATTTTTTACAGTATGGGTGGTCAGCCGCATACCAACCTATCAGTCAAGGAAACAATCGAAGCTGCAAATTAAGATTTTTATTAAATGCAAATCACAAGTCATCTAAACGTCTAAGCTTGCTCTTATAAATGATGCATGTACAGTGTGTACCTATAAATGAAATCCAAACATGAGTCGTTTAACTGCAAACGCCGTCATCTCAAAAATTTATGATTTTTGAGATAATAATTGAATTTGATTCTGCGCAGTGTAACTAATTATTTGCAGTGTGCGATATAATGAAAACCTCACTTAATCCTTCGTAATTTTAATTGAAAAAGTATGATTTCGTGCAAATGCCGTCATCTCCAACTGGTTTTGTCGTTTTACAAGTTTATTTTTCTCAAAATCATCGCGTAATGAGTTGACGGCGTTTGCATTTATACGACTCATATCTAATGAAAACAAGCCCTTCAACTTTTTCCTATCTCACCTTTAACAGGTACGCATATAAGTTTACGCTTACACATGCCGTTATTCACAGCACGTTTGATCCGTAGCTAATCCATAGATCATCGTTTTTTTGTATTGAAAACTTACGTAAGCTGGAGGTTTATCTATGGGTTTTCCGTGTGTGAATAAGACCGATGCAATTTGACTTAATTCAATGGAGATAAATTTGAACAACCAAAAATAGATTAACTAAACACATTTAAAGGGATCTATGTATCTTTATATTATTTAAAAATTCAATTGTATAAAAACAGAGTTTTAATTCACTTGTTTAAATCTATGTGTATATAATCTTAACAAAATATGGTTCAAAACAATAAATTATATTAGGAAAAATAAACATTATATAAATTTTATGACAAACAAAACAGTGGACATAATTTTTAACATGTTCTAGAAATAGCCACCTTAAAGGTTAAAGTGAAAAAGTGCTAATTCACTGATTAAAGAAACCGTTGATAAAACATTTAATTTTGTGTAACTTCTCATAGTAAAAGTGAACTCGTTATAATCTATTCTAATAATCTAATCTAATTTAAGTTTCAAAGATATGTAACATTGGGGATTCACATTACATGCATTCTCACAAGCAGACACGTAAAGCTTCGCGCTTGCGCATGCCGCATGTGAACCTACAATATAAAAAAACAAATCTCAAATGGACATACCCCCTGCAACTCTTGCCGACCTTCCCTGAAACAGGGGTGACATTGGCAAAGTGAAATATTTTTTACAGCATGGGTTGTCAGCCGCATACCAACCTAAAAGTCAAGGAATTACTCATGAATAACTTGTTAAGTACTGGATTTTCAGACTTATTTTATTGTTTTCTCTTGTAAAAAATAGGGAAAAAGGTTGAAAAACTCATGTTAGCTAAATACGTCGCTTATTCAGATCTAATCTAATCTAATCTAATCTAAGCTGCAAAGATATATATCATTTAAGATTTACACTAAATGCATTCCCACAAGCAGATATGTATAATTTCGCGCTAACACATGCCGCATGTGGACCTACAATATAAAAACCCAATCTCAAATGAACATAAGCCTTGCAACTCTTGCCGTCCTTCCCTGAAACAGGGGTGACATTGGCAAAGTGAACCAATTTTTATATTATGGGTGGTCAGCCGCATAACAACCTATAAGTCAAGGAACATACATGACGAATTACATTTTTTAAATCGAATTTATCGAAATTATAAAAAGAAAAGATCATCGTATGGTGTAGCCGAAATTGTTAAATTCATTGATGCCCTCGCTGAAGACAAACTTCTGTCTTTTGATCTTCCTCCTGTACATCCTGAGCAGTGGACCGTCTTCCCCGAGGAAGTTCCAGATGAAGAGGTTCTCGCCCGACGAAGCGCTGGCTGAAAGATAAAAAAGATTACATCAAAAAACTCATGAAGGGAATAAATATTCAATCATAAAAAATGCATCTTAAGGTGCATTGTTTAAGAAATAGGTTAAGTGGCGTTAAACAATGCCGACGCTTTGGTTGAGCGGACAAATCTTCGGCAAGAGAATTGGCGTTTTTGAAATCAGCAATGATTCGAGCCCTGGTATACCATATTGACGATAACTTTTACCCTGGTTCAACATATTATGTTATTGCATCAATTGATTGATTTGATAAAGGTTTCTTTTGTGTGAATCACATTTTATGAACCCTGAATTACTATTACACTAATCTATAACCTAAGTTAGGTACATGTTAGTTCGCTCTTACACATCATAAACTTTGCAACTCCTGCCATCTTTCCTCGAAAACAGGGTGGCATTGGCATAAGTGAACCAAGTTTTTACAGCATGGGGGTCAGCTTCATACCAACCTACAAATTAAGGTCCTTCCTACGCCACTGGGTGGTAACAACTTGCTCCAGTAGCTACCCGTGTAATGCTTCTGCTCCAAATAATTATGATTGCTGTTTTGAATTAGAAGATTAATTGCTTTCGTGGTTCGATATATCTTCATCCCTGAATTGGCAAAATTGGCTGGTCTGGCATTGGCAAAAGTGAAACAAGTTTATAAATCCGGGGTCGGCAAGGTCAAGGAAACTAATAATCATAACAATACCTATTCTGGTTCCGTCGGGGCTGAACAGCAATGCCCTGGTTCTTCCTTGGAAAGCCTTCAGCTCGTCCGTAGCATGTCCCAGGGCTGACAGCACCAGGAGACGAGAGTGTCCTCCTGGCACGTCGGGAGATGGAGAGGATGCATGGCCCAGCCACACATCTGGAAGATGAAGAAAAGCAAATGCGTTACATCCTGGATAGGATCTCTTTCTGAACATCGCGATGCTTCTTTCTCCGCTTCAATACTTTGCTATTTGATTTGAAATTTCCATCGTCACTGACGGCATTGTCAGATAAAGTAAGAAAAGGAGACGATCTTGAAGAAACCACGTGGGCTGCGTGAGTGAAAGTAGGATAACCCGAATAATATTTGGATGATTTATTTAGTGAGTGCTGTTTTTGTGTCAATCACACCTCAAGATCCCTCTGCGTGCTTGTTTGTCGCTACGGAAAGCGCCAATTCTCAAGCAAGACCCACTTTCTGTAAGACTGGATGGATGTTTGGTGACGGGTCTTTGGCAAGAGTGTATGATTTTTTTAGCCCTGCGAAGAGCATTTTTGAAAATATTAATGGTATGTTATTTGTGCTCCACCGGAAATCGAACCTACGACCTTTCATTTTACGACGAGTCCTAGACTACGGAACTAGACTACGGAACAGTAAAAAAAAAAGAATCGTTGGCCAGCATCTACTAGGCCGACCATCTAAAAGATGGAAGAACAGCTGATCTTCTGCGAGACTGCATCACAAAGGGGAACTAATGATTAAAAGATTTGAGATCTACAATAAGAAGAAGAATAAACTTATTGTTTGCTTTATTTAAAATGTAATTCCGTGTCTGAACAAATATTCCTCCTTTTCTGTTTCTCATATGACAAAACTAAAAGAATTACCAAAAAAGGGAAGAATGGCAAAATAAATTTGATGAACATTGCCGGAAGCCAATCCATACTTGGATGAAATAGCAAATAGTCCTGCTACCCTGTAAGAATGGGAAAACAGATTCATGGACTGCAAGCCAATCTCAGGGGATTGATACTAACCCGTAGTTCAGTGGCAACACTTCGGACTCGTAAATGGAAGGTTGTGAGTTTGATACAAATATTTTTAAATATGCTCTTTGCTGGGTTGAAAAATTCATAAAACCTTTACCAAAGACCGGTCACTAAAAGGTTCATCCAGCCTTACAGTAACTGGGTCTTGCTTGAGTATTGGCGCTTTGTAGCGACAACCAAACTCTTAAGCAACTCTGCGGCACTACACCAAGTGGCATCGACCCCTAAAGTCTCTGAAATCTAGGGAGTTTCCGCACAGGGTTTCTTAAAAAAAACAAAGTGAATGTTGTGTGTTACCGTCGACCCAGTAGCTGACGACCATCTCTGCGGTGAGTCTGCTCCAGGCCAGAGCGTCCACTGCGCACGCAGCCTCAGGCAGCATGTGCGCCAGGTTCCTCTGCCTACCCACGTCCCATACGCTGATGGAGCCATCCCCGAAGCCGCGCACAGCCCCCAAACCACCACCCAGAGCCATCTGGCTGCTGCGCCATGGGTGCCAAGCTATGGCCTGGACATAAACAAGGTGTATTACTTCTCTGAGGAATTCTGACTAAGTTAATTTAAAAGAAACTCAGATTTAAATATTTCAGATCGCGTTATATTATATGAGGATATAAATGCCACATGAAATCTCCTCTCTATTGCTGTTCTACGAAATGTCAATAGTTTTGGTTTGCTAGATCACTCTGCATTGCATAGGTAGTCATCATCACATAAAACTTAGATTAACAAAATATCTCTAGATCTATCTAACTATATCTAGAAAACTGAAGCTAGGCCAAAGGCTTCTGCACCAAAAAATGAAGGGTACAGTTTTAAAATGGATCCAGATTGCTTTGCATTGCAAAGGTAACACACTCAACTTTGATGCCAAAAATAAGTTTCAATTAAACGGGTATGGCATAGTCTTTGACATGGTATCCTACACAATATTCTCCACCGTCTCATTCATCAATTCGGTGAGAAACTGGCGTATGCTCAAACCCTCCTCGTACCCGTCCTGTATGTATGTGTCAGAAGGACCCACAGCACATGGACGCTCATGCAAAGCTATATATTTTCTCAAGTGGCGAAAGGCCTTCCCGTGAAGTGAAAGCAACGGCACGACAAAACAAGAACCTCTAGGTCAGAGGCGTGCCCATGACTCTAAAAGTAAATGGTTCGATGTTACTGAAGCTAATAGCATACCTCGGGTGGCACTCCTTGTGGGATTGTTGCTAGATCACGAGTAGCGTGAATAATGATACACATAATACGAAATAATAATAATTTAAATCTAAGGACAGGATTACTGTGAATCCGCTGCGGATGCAGCTTGGCAAAATGAAGCGCAAAATCGCTCAAAAGCGGAGAAATTTGATTTTGTAGCAACAAAGTCTGCGTAACCGACGCGACTGGGCCAATGGCCGGCCGTACTGCAGCAAGGAGCGCAACCCGATCAGAGTGTCGCAATGGACAGTACCATAATAATGGCGTGACTGGAATATACACCTGAAGGTTGAAGGTTTATTTTTGGACAATTTGTGGTTTGCTGCTGGATTTTTTGTACCCACGTACTTCCGCATTTGCTCGTTTCTCACAATGATTCATAAATAGATTGAAAAACCATGAACTTATAACGTTATCTTGTCTTACAAGCTTGTATACACTGAAGATTCTTTATTTGCTAATTTCACACAACGATCCTTGATTAAATTAAACAACCAAAGGGTCAGTATGTAGCCTTGTTTTATGCCTTTACATACACTGAAGCTTCCACACTAGCTCGTTTTACACAATGATTCATGATTAGATTGAACAACCACGGACTAATAACGTTACCTTGTCTTACATCCTTAAGATAGTTTCTTTTCTAATTTCACACAACGATTCATGACTAAATTAAACAACAATGGACTCATTTTGTACCCTTGTCGTTCACACTTAAATTTTCGTTGAACCTCAGAATAATATAATGTATCTCACCCGAGCTGGGTTAGCAAATATGATTTGGAAGTAAGCCCGTAGATCTGGCAGCATCCATATCCTGACCACTCCCTCCTTGCCACAGGAGACGATGTAGCGCCCATCTGGGGAGAAGCTGGTGTTGAGGATGACCGAGGAGTGCGCCTGCAACTTGGAGTTTCCACTCTTGGATGCGATGCAGTTGCCTCCGAGCTGGCAGATGTCTGGATGGTTGCAGTCACGGATGAACAGGGAACCGAGGCTGGTGCCGCTAAAGTTGAAAAGATTTGCTATGACCTTGATACATATACTATAGAAAATAGATGACAAATGACACATAACTGAGGATTATCGGTGTTATGGCCGAAGAAGTCAAGTGGCTGATCTTTCTAGCGTATTTGGAATAGAATAACGCTGATTCGATCCCCGTTCAGGTCATTTGACCATAACTTTGATCCTGGTTCAACAGATATCAGTGGGTATTTATTAATCAATAATTCATTACAACATATAAAAACGAATTATAAATTGATGATATTAATACCTGTATCTGGCCAGACAGAACAGGTTAGTGATTTGCATTTCTCCTCACAAATCTATTTAAAAAAATTAAAAACAAAAAAGAGAGACTTATAGGTAAGTCGATAAAACAAAGCAGGATTCATGGAATTTCATGGAATCTTTGAAGGAGACATCCTTGGAAATATTTTTTTTATCATTTTTGGAATCTATTTCGACAACTATAAGATAAAGTTGGCTAAAAATGAGTTCCCGTATTAAATATACAACTCAATCAAATAATTCACTGTCAAATAAGTTGGTATGAGGCAGACCACCAATACTGTAAAAATTGATTATCTTTCCAACTAGCATTAAAGATCCGGTTTTTGTTCGTGTACTCGATAAAGTTTATTTTGACCGGTCCGTAGTCTAGTGGTTAACACTTCTGACTCGTAAATGGAAGGTTGTGGGTTCGAATCCCGGCAAAGCACAAAAAATATTCAATTTATATTTTCAAATATGCTCTTCACTGGCTGAAAAATTCATAAACCTTTACCAAAGACCGGCCACTAAAGGTCCATCCAGCCTTACAGCAACTGGGTCTTGCTTGAGAATTGGTGATTTCTTCAGCGACGACCAAGCTCGCAGAGAGCTCTTGAGGTGTGATACACACAAATACAGCGCTCAACAAAGAATTCATCCTAATATTATTATAACTATTATGTAGACATAAAACGTTGAAGCCGACGCCGAAGTTCTGGGAGTGAGGGGACCGTGGAGGGAAGCGGCACAGGACATAGAGTCCTGGAGGATTGTGGTGCGGGAGGCCCTGAGCTTTTAAGGCTTATGAGCCGAAGAAAGTAAGTAAGTAAAGTACTATGACATAAGGATTGAAAAAAGTATTAGGTACATCTTTGAAGCAACAGCAACAAAATAGTGAATTAAAAGAACTTACAATGCGATTTGTTTTCCCAGGGGCGACCAGGCAATAGTTGTCACGGATCCAGTTTGGTAGAAGAAGTTCGGGCACTGGGATATATTAATCGTAGTTATGATTTTCTTTGTTATAGAATCCACGATGTACAAGTTGCCAATAATTGTTCCGACCTGCAAAAAGTAAAAACAATTCGTCGGTGTTATGGCCAAGGGAGTACAGGCGCATGTTCGACTAGCGTATTTGGAACAGAAAAACATTGGTTCAAATCTGCGTCTGGCCCACTTGACCATAACTTCGACTCTGGTTCAACAGATGACATTGCATGCACACAAGCTTCTGCTTTCGCTTGAAGACAACTGGTTAGACAAAATAGGTTGGTGAATTGCATTCCTTTCTACAAATCTATTTAAAAAAAAAGACTCAGATTTTACTCTTTAAATTTACATCTTCTTTTACTGGTGCCTCATCCTTGAGGATTCATGATCTATAATCTAAGTTGCAAAGAAATATTAACCTTTAAAATTTAAAATCAAATGCATTCCCACAAACAGATACGTTAAAAATTAAAATCCAAACGTCAAATGAACATAAGCCCTGAAACTTTTACCGACCTTCCTTGAAATAGCGGTGACGTTGACAAAGCAAAAACATTTTTTACAGTATGGGTGGTCAGTCTCATACAAACCTATGAGTCAAGAAATACTTGAATTTGTATTTTTGATTCAGAATGAGTTGTGGAAGAACTGTTTCGTCTTGTCCAAAACAGAGAGACTTGCTCAAGAGAAAACAAACTAAGTCTATAATCTATAATCTAAGTTGCAAGGATATATTCATTCAAAGTTCTCAGATGTATGCCCACAAACAAACACGTGTAGTTCGCGCTTACAAATGCTGATTGTGTACTTACAAATAAAATCCAAACTCAAATGAACATAAGCCCTGCAACTCTTGCCGACATTCCCTGAAACAGGGGTTACATTGGCAAAGTGAACCATTTTTTACAGTATGGGTGGTCAGCCTCATACCAACCTATAAGTCAAGGAATAATAAGTAGGTACCCAAATTGATCTGACGAGGCATGTTGATAGAATAGTTGGTAAATCGAGTTCGTGTGATGATGAATGATGATGATCTAATCTAATCTAACCTAAGTTGCAAAGATATGTTACATTGTAGATTCACATTATATGCATTCTCACAAGCAGACACGTTCAAGTTCGCGCTTGCAAATGCCGCATGTGAACCTACAACATAAAAACCAAATCTCAAATGGACACACACCCTACAACTCTTGCCCTCATTTCCTGAATTAGGGGTGACATTGGCAAAGTGAACCATTTTTTACAGCATGGGTGGTCAGCCGCATACCAACCTATTGGGCAAGGAACATACACAACAAATTATGTACATTTTTAAAAATCAATAAATAATAACACGTCGGTGTAGGTGTTATGGCCGAGGAGGCCAAGTGGGCTGATCTTTCTAGCGTATTTGGAAAAGAATAACGTTGGTTCGATCCTCGCCTGGGTCATTTGATCATAACTTTGACCCTAGTTCAACAGATGTTATTGGGTAATTAATAATATATAATTCATTAAAAATAAACAATAATGAATTATTAATTGATGACATAAATACCTGTTTCTGGCCAAACAGAATAGGTTTGTGAATTGCATTCCTCTTTCTTTCATTTATTGCAAAAAAAAACCACGTATGGACATCAAAATGATGATGGATGATTTTTTTCCTGTGGCGCCATTTAATGGTGCAGGGCCATCTCAAGGGCGCCATAAAGCAAGAATAGGTTCTCACAGCTATGAGGGACCCTTGGGGATCCCATTTGGAGACCAGGATGATATCCCTGCTGAAGGACATCAGTTTCTCCACGTGGTTGGATGGAGAATGCCACATGAAGATCTCGGAGCCCAGAGCTGCCACGATCATATCCTTGCTGCCCCAATCCAAGATGTCGCTGTCTATAAAAAAGGAAGACAAATCAACGTGGGGGAACACCAACGGTCTTATTCACACACGGCAAATCCATGACTCAACCGCCTTCACAAAAATTTCTTCACAAAAAAGCGATGATCCATGGGTCAGGTATGATCAAAATGTTTTGTGAATAATCGTAGATTGTCGCTAATTATGTGGATAGATCTTCTTCTTCTTAATCCTATTCCTCATTACTGAGGGTTGTGACCCTTGTGGAAGCAACCAATCTTCTCCAGCTCTCCCTCGACTGCGCTGCCCGCAACGCTCCAACTACCGAGGTGCCTGCTGCTGTCTTCACTTGATCGGTCCATCGTGTGGGGGATCTACCTCTTCCTCTCTTCCCCTCCAAGTTACCGATCACAACCAGTCGTTCCAGGCTATCATCATTGCCACGGACAACGTGTCCGAAGAACTGAAGAATACGGCGTGTACACATGTTGGCCAGAGTCAAGCCATCCAAACGCAGCTCCCGACGAATGGACTCATTGGTGCGTCTAGCCGTCCATGGGATTCGAAGCATGCGCCTCCAGCACCACATTTCAAAAGCGTTAATTTTTCTTCTTTCTGCTGCTTTTATGGTCCATGTTTCAGCAGCATAGAGAAAAATAGAGTGGACCAGACTCCTGACAAGCTTAATCTTGGTGCTGTTACTCACACCCCGGTCTTTCCATATTTTGTCCAGCTTAGACATGGCACTTTTGGCAATGGCGATGCGGCGTCTAATTTCTCCTTCGCAAGATCCTTCGTTACTAATTTGAGATCCAAGGAACTGGAACTCGCTTATGATGATCGATCTAATGGATGGATAGATCTAATCATATATTAAACCATGCGGTCCAACATGGTGGCACGTGAGCAGCTGATCGCACAATCAAATGTGCTTTATTGTGATAATCTATAAGCTAACACCTAAGTTTCAAAGATGTAACATTTAAAATTCATATTAAATGCATACCCATAAACAGACACATGTAAGTTCGCGCTTACAAATGCTGCATTTGTACATAAGCCGTGCAACTTTTGTCGACCTTCCCTGAAACAGAGATGGCTTTGGCAAAGTGTAACATTTTTTGTGAACAATTTTGTACATCGTGGGTGGTCAGGCGCATACCAATCTATAAGTTAAGGAACCATTATAGTAATAGGTTTTTTTTTACAATGGACTTTCACAGTGTGAACCACTTAACCCTAACAAATATAGTAATATGTATTGACAATTATAATAATTAAAAAGTCAATATTTACAGTGCCGTTTTGTGATAAATCACTGCAAGGTCACTATTGAACCGTAACATTTTCAAAACAAACATGTCTTCAATCTCGACCTAAACGTACTTTCATTCTCTACAGCTCTCAGCTTATGGAGTAGGGCATTACACAACACAGGGTCGGCTATGCAAAAAATACGATCCTACTTACGCATATGATCATAGTATCCGGGTAAATCAAATATAATGGCCTCTTGTCCAGCCAATGGCCTCTTCCTGGGCGCGCAAGGCCAGGAATCAGGAAGTGCTGCCTGGTCTCCGAGATCCCTGGATGAGGATCCATTTGTGGAGACACTGGAGGAAGTCTGGTGAGAGGAAGAGGAAGTGAGCTGCAGCAGTTTCTTATTTTCTCCATTCAAAGTGTGATCCAAAAGGTTCTTGTAGCACTGCTGCTTATAGCGACTTGGATTCTGAAAAAAGAAATATTTTTTAATCGTTTTGTGTATTGAAGCTGAGAAAATTCATTACTAGTTCAAAGATTTATTTATTTTATGAATTTATAAAAATAAATCCTAGAAGTGATTCAAATTTGTAGAAATAACAAAATGGCGATATTATAAATGTACCAATCCCAACAACTGTACCCCTTCCCTCACCCCGTCATAGCCCCGCCCCTTGAAACTTTATACTGAAAATTCATTATTAATTTTACAAAAATACATTCTAGAAACATTTAAAAATTGTAGAAATAAACGAAATGGCAACATTACAAATGTAAAAATTTCTGGAGCTTTACCCCTTCCCTCACCCCGACATAGCTCCGCCCCCTAAAACATTCTTCTGAATACAAAAGTGAATTGAAATTTTTAGATATTATGTTTTTCGTCACTTGATATTTTGAAAATGGTGTGTTAACACTCCGAAAATGCATAATATATTAAACTCAACTCGTGAAGAAAAACTTCGTTTTCATCTAAAGTGGACCATTATTTGCAGTTTGAGTTATCAGCCTCATACCAACTTTTGAGTCAAGGAAGTATGTAAATATAACAGATGATCTTGTCTCGAGAATCCCGCCAGATATGTTGATCGCATCAGCGTGTCGCCAATAGATAACAACACACCGAGATGCGATCTCTGTCACGGATACATTACTGGTCCAATCAAGATTTAGATAAGTACATCCGTCAAGATACGTACGTAATATGGACACCTTAAAGGTAAAACTGAATAAGCGCTGGTTCACTATTGGTCTGAATTTAGCCTGACAGTTTGTCATATAAGAAAGAATATAGTTGTAATAGCTATGAAAGTAAAAAGAAAAAGATGATGTTTCCTGGGTCTTCTGTCATTTTTGCATGTATATTGTCTATTGTACCGACCTCCGACCGAGAAGGTTGGGTTGTGGGGTGTGTAAATTTTATACAATATATACTTTCTTCGGCTCATACGCCTTGAAGGCTCAGGGCCTCCCGCACCACAATCCTCCAGGACTCTCTGTCTTGTGCTGCTTCCCTCCATGGTCCCCTCACTCCCAGAACTTCGGCATCGGCTTCGACGTTGTCTGTCCACTGCATCCTGGGACGTCCGAGTGGTCTAACACCTGAGGGGGCACCATCCAAGACAGTTCTGATGATCCTGGAATCCTCTGCACGTGCTACATGTCCGGCCCACTGGAGTCTTCTTGATTTCATTACCGACACTATGTTTGAGTTTTGAAACAAGGACATCAGCTCCGCGTTGGTCCGGATACGCAACCCGTCATCTATAATATATGCCGTGTTAAAATCAGCGACTTTGATTTCTGCCAATTTGGAGTCATCTCCGATGTTCCTCCTTTATCCTAATTCCCAATCCCCGTCCAGATTCCTACCAACTATAATCTACAATCTAAGTTGCAAAAATTACACTTGTGATTCATATTAAATGAATTAAATGGATCATCCAGTGGCGACCCAGGATGTCCAAGCGGGGAGCGGGGAGACCCCAACTGAGGTGGCTGGACGACATCAAGAGAACTGCACGCAGAGGATGGCTGAACACAGCAGCCGATAGATAGAAATGGAGATGATTGGAGAAGGCCTACGCCCAGTAGTGGACTGAGAAAGGCTAAGGAAGAAGAAGATGAAGATTTAATGCAATCCCACATGCATAAACGTATAAGTTCGCGCTTAAACATGCCACATGTGGATCAACAATATAATACCCAAATATTAAATAAACATAAGCACCGCAACACTTACCTACCTTTCCTGAAACAGGAGTGACATTGGCCAAGTAAATATTTTTTACAGTAAGTGTGGTCAGCCTCATACCAACCTAATATTTTTTTTTTTTTTTTTTTTTTTTTTTTTAATATAAAACATTTTAAGTACATACATTACATTTTTTTTTTTTTTTAAACTTATTTCTATTACATAATATTCAATTGTTTTATATGCTATACCTCACCAAGAAGAGTCAAAGCTCTTGTGTGTGGTGAGGGATTCACAATTAATTTAGTCAATAGTAATAACAAATTTATTTCAGTTATTTAATATATTTCAATTATAAACTAGAATTTTATTTAAGTTACTTCATACACTTAAGTCAAATACTTATGATGTGTATTTTCAGTGTGAAGAGATCTGATATGTGGAGAAATCAAATTAAAATAAGAAAAAACTGTATAATAAACAAAAGCAAATATATAAACATAGATAATATAGGCAAGTAGGTACCAAAGTATAATAAAATAAAAACATACATACATATGATTTATAGAGGTCTACTAATGACAAAAAAACAATACAAGGCACAGGCAATAATATCAAGTGGTATACAAATCTAATATTTTTCGAAATGATTTTTAAGTTTATTTTTAAATACATGATAATCTTTTATATTTTTTAGTTCAGTCGGTAATTTATTAAAGTTTGTTACACCTACATAAATGAAGCTATTTTGATAATGTTTTGTGTCAAATTTTGACATTTTGAGGTTATGTTTGTATCTTGTTGAATGATTTGTTTCTAATTTTAATTGTTGTTTTTCCTTTAATATTTGCAATATGGCGTTTTTTTTAAAAATGATATCTACTGAGGGAACTTTAAATATTTTAAATACTAATTCAGTCGGGTAATTCGATGGTTTTTTTAATATTATCTTAATGATTAATTTTTTAATTATTTTTACAGGGTTTAATGTGTTTAAGTGTGACCCTCCCCATCCTATAATGCCGTACTGTAATATAGATTGCACAATTGCGTAGTAGACTCTTCTAATAAATCGAGAAATTCTGATTCACTGATTTGAGAAATCATGGATAAAACCTTTTATTGGGTGCATTTGTCCGGTCGATAGCTCAGTTGGCAGAGCGCTTGCATTTATCTGCGAAACCCATGTTAGCTTAATATGTCACTTATTCAGTTTTACCTTTACGGTTTAGATATATTTCATAAGTAGGATGTGAATAAAAAAACAATCCGGTATGTTTGAAATGGAACATTTTATATTTGTGTTTGTCAAACTTGTACCCAGCTGCCATTCCGATAGGGGTGGCCAGTACCTTCACAGATGTGTCTATTTTTTTCCTGTCCTTGCACTTTTCTTTCGTCACCTCCACATTCATCTCTCTCTCTTCATGCATGCACTTCTCTTTTCCTCACTCAGTTCCACGATTTTTTTCACAAAATTTGATTTGCATCGATGGTCCGTTTGATAACTCAATTGGTAGAAAGCTTGCGTTCAATATCAGACGGCTAGGGTTCAATCCCCATCAATATGATCACTAATTTAGGTCTAATCTAATCTAATCTAATCTAAGCTGCAAAGATATATATCATTTAAGATTTAAATTAAATGCATTCCCACAAGCAGATATGTATAATTTCGCGCTAACACATGCCGCATGTGGACCTACAATATAAAAACCCAATCTCAAATGAACATAAGCCTTGCAACTCTTGCCGTCCTTCCCTGAAACAGGGGTGACATCGGCAAAGTGAACCATTTTTTTATATTATGGGTGGTCAGCCGCACTTATAGGTTGTTACCTATAAGTCAAGGAATATGCTTACTTCAAACCTAAATTAAAATTACCAGCAAGGTTTATTTAGCCTTGAGAAGAAATGAGAAACTACCCCTTCGGGAGCAAGGAAATTACGACATCAAGTGAGGGGGTTTGAAGTAATGCTGGTCACTTAACCTGAATAAATAAATAGTTTCTAAACGCCACATGCGATTTCTAACCCTAGGCGGTAAGAAGTTGCTCTATGTATGGAGCTTAGTTTCGTTGCGCTTACGTTTACTCAGCCTTCACAAGAAATACCCTGCATCCTCAGAAGCTGAGTTGATAAATTGACGTAAGGCCAGCCAATCTCTTTACCTGTGAAAATACATAGGTTCTACTCACCTTATCCAACTCCTTTAGGGACAACGCGGCAAGATATTGTAATGTAAATTATTATGAGAAACTATTTTGTGGGTTTTTTTTGCATTTGTCTACATCCTAGATTGAAGTTAATCAAGGCAAGTGAATGGCCGACTCGTCTCATATTACTCTGCTAATCACCTGTACCGTTCACACAAGTTTCAGTAGACAATGATTGAAAACAATAGCCCACCACTCACTGTACTTTCACCGCGAAATAAACAGCACTCAGTGATGTATCACCAGCCATATTTCACTGCCTCGACGCATGGTCCAGTGTAAAACTTAACTTTTTAACCCTTTCAGTTCTGAAAATATTTAAACCTTAATTTTAGAATGTTTTGTCGGAAAAAATGAAGTTCTGGAAGCATTTCGACACGTTACTTGTAAAACTGAACTCTCCAGGTACAAAATATTCATTTTCCTTTTCTTGAGTTTTCCTGAGTGACGTACAATATTGTCCATATCAAATCGTGTGCTGAATCCAATCCATTGAATGACTTCCTCTTAAAATCCGTAATTTTGAAGGCAATATTTTATTACATTTCTGTATTGAAATATATATAATTTGTGCACAACTTCTCTAATTTTGGCATTAAAAATGAGAAATAAATCGCCTGATTTGAGAAATCGTAGACTCAAAATTTTATTGCGAGTAACTTATCATAGTAAGTGAACTAATTATAAGGAAATGCTCATGAAAAACTACAGGATTTTCACACTTTTCCGTGTTTTCTGTCGTAGACAAATAGGTTCATTTATCTAAGGAACCCATGTAAGCTTCATTTGTCACTTATTCAGTTGCACCTTTTGCGTATCGATATATACCTGGCGTAATTTTGTTTTTTTACCTGCACACTCATTCCATGAAAAACGCTACCGTATGCCTCACAAACAAAGTTGCACAAACAATGTCATTTATTTTTTAGTATAATAGAAAAAGATGTAAATTTATATGTGCGAAAGAAAAACAAGACATTTATGTTGGTTTTATAGTTTTTCTACCATGTCAAAGTTGAGCAACGTGTAAGGGATTATAAAGGAGATTTATAATACCAGACAGTGGCAACTATCATACAGCTAACTGTCATGTTACAGTGACACTGACACTTCACTAGTTTGGGAAATTTCCAGAACTTCATATGAGAGTGGTTGTTATGTTATAAAAGTTTGAATTTCAATTATTAAACGGTATTTCCGACAGATCAGCATCAAAGTAACACCCGTTACACAAAACAGGTAAAAGTTAATTTCATTACTTCATTTTACAAGTAATTAAGGTCAAGCTTTGTGAAAGTAAGGGTATGTTTGTAACTTATTTGTAAATACATCGAGTTTTGATGTAAACATAATCTAAGGTGTTTTATTTAAATTCAAAATCTTGTAACACCCGTGACATTACGGGTGTTACGTAAATATATTGTCTTGGTAATGTGTTTTTTTATTACTGTATTTACTTGTAAATATAACCAGTAGTATTTTATAGTGTTTTATAGTGTTACCAGTCTATGTTGGCGTTTAGCATTATCTCAAAATTGCCTAAATATTACATGTAGTATACATTTCTGTTAAAATTTTGATTAGAATGGATTGTAAATCCCAACTTCGCTTAAGTTGAGTAAACGCCCCAGCCATATTGGTCGGCAGGACATCAGAAACGCTGTTAAAACAGTCATCATGGACACAAATTGTGACATCTGGGACGACGAAGATCTGCAGCCCGTAGCAATGCTGAAAAACATTACAGCTGAAGAAATTTTACAGTCTGGATGTTAGGACTTAATGCTGAGAAAATTCCATACACCGACATATGTACAGATTCAGAAGATGAAGCGGAACGATTCGCTTTAGTGCCTCACAAGTCAAAAACATTCAACCAGGTGTTTTCATACTGGCCAAGATACTTCCTGAAGGCATTCGTAAGCGAAGTATTGTATACAAATATGCTGGTGTATGCCAAAGTGGTGTGAGATGGAGAAGTAAGAATAATGTTTTTTAAGGTGGCTAGAGAATCTGCAAAAATATTTATTTGCAATGAAAAGGTCATCCCCGACATCCCCTTCGAAAACATAATAAGTATTCTACCCAATCCAGCCCTCATCTATAATCTATCTATCTATAATCTAAGTTGCAAGGATATATTCATTCAAAGCTCTCAGATGTATGCCCACAAACAAACACGTGTAGTTCGAGCTTACAAATGCTGATTGTGTACTTACAAATAAAATCCAAACCTCAAATGAACATAAGCCCTGCAACTCTTGCCGACATTCCCTGAAACAGGGGTGACATTGGCTAAGTGAACCATTTTTTACAGTATGGGTGGTCAGCCTCATACCAACCTATAAGTCATCACCAAAGGAAATCGTACTTACTATGAATTTTCTTGTGCTGTGGATGTTTTTTTTTTTTTTTTAAGAAATCCTGTGCAGGAGACTCCCTAGATTCTAGAGACTCTAGGGGTCTATGACACTTGTAGTGCCGCAGAGGTGTACGAGCTCGGTCGTCGCTACAAAGCGCCAATATTCAAGCAAGACCCAGTTGCTGTAAGGCTGGATGGACCTTTGGTGACTGGTCATTGGTAAAAGTGTATGAATTTTTCAACCAAGCGAAGAGCAAATTTGAAAATATAAATGGTATATTTTTTGTGCTCTGCCGGGATTCAAACCCACAACCTTCCCATTCAGAGTCAGCAGTGTTACCACTGAGCTACGGACCGGTCAAGTGTGTATGAAAACCGGATGTAACACCGAACCGGAACACCGGATGTGTATGAAAAATGAAGAAAATGGCTATAAATATTATTTCTTTGTATTTTCCCATTATTATTGTTATTACTTTAATAAAGCTACAGTATTATTTCTTACAACCGTTGCTTTATTTCGTACTCGTAACACCCGTAACAAAAGCTTGTAACACCCGTTACATTTTCAAAATTAAAAATTAAAAATAATAATCACTCAGCATGAAAAATGAGTAATGTTTTAGAAATATAATATCCTAAGTTTTGCAATTTCAGTTGAAAAAATATAAGCTATCTTTGAAAATTCGCAGAAAAATGCAATTATGTCAGTGTACCCAGGAAGTATGGGAAAAACTGAGTAACACCCGTAACGGGTACTTAAGTTTAATTTAGTCTTTTTTTACAAATATTAGCCATCTTTTTACTATTGTGTCATCACTAGTAGTGTAAAAGGTATGTGTTAAGTGAATATTACTAATACACTGTCATACAAAATACTAGAGATTTTTAATCTTATATGCGTACGATCTGTAACACCCGTTTCATGGAATGAGTGTGCACATGGCCTGAGAGGGTTAAACTCAACCCTAAAGTCCACTAAAAATGTATATGAACTAGAACACTGCCTCTAGTGAGCGTTCAACTTACCATACATTTAAAGTAAATCACTATGGTGATTTTTTAAGTTTTTATTAACTTGGGTTAGAGAACACCAAACATACTACATTTGATTTACATTCAGGCTATATATAATGATTAACATTCAATTTTCATTTGTTTCCACGCACGCCATACATTCACTGGAACTAGTCCGTATGATATTTTGGCCCGGGGATGTGCCCCTTAATGTGGACAGAGCTTTTAATTCTAATGAACGAATTTCTTTTGTTTCTATGTCGGCAAGTCTGTAGCACTGCTATAGTCCAGTCACTCAAGACAATATTGGTAAAAAATATTATAAAAAATACTTGATTAAGAACTAGTAGCTGATCTTTTTTTTTGTGTTGAAGTACCTATTATCAATTGTTTTTTTTAATTAGTTGATGATATATGTATTTTTGCATGGCCAGAAAAAAATATGCTTACAAATACTAATTAACCATGAATTTTTCATCAATTCCATTATATTAATTGTTAAGCAAAAATTACCCTACGGCAGCGGTTTTCAAGCTGGGAGGCGCGAGCTATGGCCAGGGGAGGCGCCAAAAACGTGTCTATATTAGTATCAGTATATAATCTTTAATCTATAATCTAAGTTGCAAGGATATATTCATTTAAAGCTCTCAGATGTATGCCCACTAACCAACAAGTGTAGTTCGCGCTTACAAATGCTGAATGTGTACTTACAAATAAAATCCAAACCTCAAATGAACATAAGCCCCACAACTTTTGCCGACCTTCCCTGAAACAGGGGTGACATTGGCAAAGTGAACCATTTTTTACAGTATGGGTGGTCAGCCTCATACCAACCTATAAGTCAAGGAATATGAATGAATAATAAATTACATTTAAATATAAAAAAGAACAAAACCTTACAAAGAAATCTATACAAAAAAAGTCAAAAATTTCCTATGCAAAAAATGTAGCAAATGAATACACCAACATTAGAAATCAACATTGCAGATTAGCCGCCACTTCTTCCTGTCCTTGCATACTTCTTTCATTTCATCCAGAGTCATAACCTTTTTCATACAAGTCCTCCTTTTATTATGACTCTGGATATCCCAGTCATTCGCTATTTCAGAGATTTGATCCTTCCATACTTTTCTCGGTCTTCCTCTACCACGACATCCATCTATTCTAGCAACATATACTTTCTTCGTCAATCTTTCATCACTCATTCTCTCCAAATGCCCGAACCATCTTAACATACTTCTTTTAATCTTCACTTTCACACTTTCCCTTACACCACATTCTTCTCTTACAAAATCATTCCTCACCCTGTCACTTCGTTTTTTCCCAATCATACTTCTTAGATAGTCCATTTCTACTGTATGGACTTTACTAATTTCCCTTTCACTCACCGTCCAGGCTTCACTTCTATACATCAAGGTTGGCACTAGTATACCACCGTGCACCGCCAATCTAACATTTTTTGAGAGATTTTGGTTCCTGGCGATGCAAGCGGTCGCACCCAGTACACACCTGCCTTTCATTATTCTTCTTTCAAATTCACCGGCCATTCTTCCATCTTTTTCAAACTTACTTCCCAAATATACAAACTCATTTACAACATCAACATTCATTCCATTAATTTTAAATTCATAATTCATATTTTCATCATCTCTTTCAAAAATCAAAACTTTCGTCTTTCTTGCATTCAACTTCAAATTATTACCTTTCAAAGCTTCGTTCAATCTAGAGAGCATCATTTGCAATTCCACTGCTGAATCAGATACAAGGACTGCATCATCCGCATACAGTAGAACGCTTAATTTGCTCTCTCCTATCATTAATCCACAATCATCAAGTCTAGCATCTACCTTTACTAAATAATAAAAAGTAGGGAGGGAGGCGCGAAAAAATATTTCTTTTTAGTAAGATATGGTAGCAAAAAGTTTGGTAGCCATTGCCCTAGGGCAGTGGCCGGCAAAGTGCGGCTACGGAGCCGCATGTGGCCCTTTGGCTTCGTAAGTGCGGCTCCGGCGCGATAATTTAAATGAAAAATTTCGGACGAAATTTCAAGATTTGCCAGCAGTGCTCCTACCTCCCCGGTCGACAGAATTTTTGCGAACAAATTTTACCCACCAACGACCGATATTTGAATTCAGTTCTCACAGTTCTCATCAAGATCATCATCATCATCATACTTCGCGCTGAAGAAGCCCATCGTAGAAATGGGCGAAACGTCCGGAAGCTCCAGCTCCCACAGACCACGGCAACAGATCACGGAAAGCATCACTCCTGCATGACCGATATTTGTTTGTTGCCCATTTCATTTGACCACACAAAGTGAACATTTGGAAATTGCGTGCCTACCACCCCTGCCCCCTCCCCCCCCCCCCGTCCCCCCGTCAACGCTATTTAATGTTGGTAAAAAAAATGCGTTGCCTGCCGCGTTGTCCCTGAAGGAGTCGGATGAGGCGAGTGGAACCTATTTATTTTCATCTAGGTTAAGAGATCAACTGGCCTTACGTCAACTAAATCTGCTCAGCTTCTGAGGATGTAGGGCATTTCTTGTGAATAAACGTAAGCGCAACGCAACTAAGCTCCATACATAGAGCAACTTCTTACCGTCTTGGGTTAGAAATCGCATGTGGCGTTTAGAAACTATTTATTTATTCAGGTAAAGTGACCAACATTACTTCATTTTCAATTTTGAAAATTAAATTTTGGCTCTTCCGACTCAAAAGTTTGCCGCCCTAGAGTATCTGTTACCGTAAAGCAATAAGCTGTCATTCAAGAAGCTTTCAATAGTAACTACAAAATTCGCAGAGGGCTCTTGAGGTGAGATTTACGAAAAAGCAGCGCTCGCATGCAACTAACTTACTTTAACTTCTAGGTTACACTATAATTATGTGTAATCCGAGCTCTCGGCATGGAATGCTAGCACTATACCAACTGAGCTATCGATCGGAATAAATCGACTAATTAAATGATAGGTACACTTTAATTTTGTCTTTGTCGCCTGGAGTACTATCACCGATAGTATAGTTATAATTAGTGTACAGTCTAGAACGCAAGATGCCGGTGATTAATCCTCCAGTCTACCGTATATTGTTTACTGAAGTGCTTAGGAATTTATCACGTCGCAGCCGAACGCAGAGCTGTTTGTCTTCGGGAAACATTGGACAACGGGATCTGATCCAGTTTCCAACAAAGCATTTAGACAACACGTTGTTGACGGTATTTTTAAAGGTTTCAACACTTTTTTAATTTTTAATTTTTAAAGCTAAAAGCTTGTTCCTTGACTTATAGGTTCGTATGCGGCTGACCACCCATACTGTAAAAAAAAATGGTTCACTTTGCCAATGTCACCCCTGTTTCAGGGAAGGACGGCAAGAGTTGCAGGGCTTATGTTCATTTGAGATTGGGTTTTTATATTGCAGGTCCACATGCGGCATGTGTTATACATGTCTGCTTGTGGGAATGCATTTAATATAAATCTTAAATGATATATATCTTTGCAGCTTAGATTAGATTAGATTAGATTAGATTAGAAAGCTACACATATAGTGTAACTTCTTTCCGCGTTATCCCCGAAGGGGTCGCATGTGGCGAGTTGAACCTATTTATTTTTACAGGTAAGGGGGCCGGCCTTACGCCAACCACTTCAGTTGAAGTGGGGGCTTCCCAGCTCCCGAGGGGGCTGGTACTCATTTCTTGTGAAGGCTGAGTAAACCTTGCTGGTATTTTTATTATGGGGTTTGAAATAAACAACGAATTAGGAAATCATTTCTGACACCCTCTTCGGTGGGATTCGAACCCGAGCTCACGGGGTAGAATGCGAGCACTCTACCAACTGAGCTATCGACCGGACTATTTGTTAATTGGACACATTGTTAATTATGATTGATAATACAAATAATATCACACATATATTTTTAAATGCATGAAAACTAAATCGTTCAATAGGAGGACTGTCGTAACTTCCGTACATTTTCGATTAACGTGATCGAGGAAATTTCAAAAATAAAATTTCAGAAATAGCGAATGAATGGGATATCCAGAGTCATAATAAAAGGAGGACTTGTATGAAAAAGGTTATGACTCTGGATGAAATGAAAGAAGTATGCAAGGACAGGAAGAAGTGGCGGCTAATCTGCAATGTTGATTTCTAATGTTGGTGTATTCATTTGCTACATTTTTTTGCATAGGAAATTTTTGACTTTTTTTGTATAGATTTCTTTGTAAGGTTTTGCTCTTTTTTATATTTAAATGTAATTTATTATTCATATTCCTTGACTTATAGGTTGGTATGAGGCTGACCACCCATACTGTAAAAAATGGTTCACTTTGCCAATGTCACCCCTGTTTCAGGGAAGGTCGGCAAAAGTTGTGGGGCTTATGTTCATTTGAGGTTTGGATTTTATTTGTAAGTACACATTCAGCATTTGTAAGCGCGAACTACACTTGTTGGTTTGTGGGCATACATCTGAGAGCTTTAAATGAATATATCCTTGCAACTTAGTTTAGTTTAGTTTAGTTTTAGTTAGGAGAGTTTAAAAAGATTTTATAATAACGGTACTGCCCTATACGAAGACAGACGACACATCTAATCTAATCTAATCTAAGTTGCAAAGACATGTTACATTGTAGATTCACATTATATGCATTCTCACAAGCAGACACGTACAAGTTTGCGCTTGCACAGCCGCATGTGAACCTACAACATAAAAACTCAAATCTCAAATGGACATACACTCTGCAACTCTTGCCGTTCCTCCCTGAAACAGGGGGGACATTGGCAAAGTGAACCATTTTTAACAGCATGGGTGGTCAGCCGCATACCAACCTATAAGTCAAGGAACCGAGAGCAAAAATATAATCTCTTCTTCTTTTTAGCAAGACTACTGTTCCAAAAATCTATTTTCGGACAGAGCACCAGAATCCTTGGGGTTGGTGGCTTAGCAAAAAGGGTGACCACCGCGGTCGCCAGGTGTCAGCTTGAAAGGTCATACCTGTTTGAAGATATTCTCTGCCTCTGAACTGCTCTCATCTTTTTGGCACATCAGCTTAGATCGGATGGCTTGGTGGTCTGTACCGGATCTTCTGGAGACGAAGCGGTCTCCATAGGAAGCTCTTCGGGTCTGCAACGAAAACAAAAAAAAAAACTCTTTTCAAATGAATTTGTATCCATCACTTCCAGTAAATTGGTTGTCGTAACGCTGGTCCTCCTATCTGTTAAAATAAAAACGCAACCTCTTAAAAGAAAGTGCTATAGGTAAAAAGTTGCAGCTGATATGAGGTGCAGTCTAAAAAAAACGATAGTTCTGACCATACTATAAATAAGAGATTCAACATGGCTGCATGTGAACAACTGATCGTATAGCCAAATGTTCATCATACAACTTGTACGAAAAAATTAACTGCCCGATCAACTGTTCACCCACGTTGACAAAACGTATATCTATCCCATCCTCTTGTTCGATATATTCAATCCATAGATGTTTAACGGCATTAGATTAGAAAGGCCACGGGAAACCACCTGATTAATGGATGTACAAAAATCTGGGTGATGGCTCAATTGGTAGAATACTTGCATTCCATGACAAATAGCTAGGTTTGATCCCCACCAAGGGTGTCAGAAATGATATCGAGTTTGATAAAGAAAGACAACAGTTCAGATGAAAAGAAACGATAACTAAAAAATATACACCTATTGTGGGCATCTTATTAAAATACACAGGATGACCTCAAAGAGGTCAGGTCAGAGTTCCCACGGGTAGGGTCAAAGATTTAACCCCCGATTTATTGAATCATCTGACCCTTTTAACAGCTGATGTCAAAAAACAGGATTTCATTGAGATAAATACTTTAATTTATTCCATAATGCAAATAAATTTATTTCGATCTGTATAAAGTATGTAGAAACGTAATAAAAAAACTTGTGAGGTATATTTTGTCTTAACAAATTAAAATGAAATATTCGTTTAAGAAAAATTTTCAAATATTTTGATAGACAAATATGTTATGAATTCACAATAATGTGAGATGGAAGTATATTTTTATTGCAAGAGAGAATGAGATAGAAAATTCAAATTAAAATTTCGTTCCATTTTGTTGGTATACATTGTTTTTTGGTGTTACCATTCGAATAAAATAAAATGATAATTTTGTTAGGTAGGTTCAAAGAAATTAAATACCATTATTTTTTCTTTGAAAAAAATAAGATAAAATAAAAATATATTTTGAATGATTTAAATGTTTCTCTGAATAAATTACATTTATTTATTTCTCAGTACAAAATGCTGTCGACAAGTAATCCAGTTTTTTGTATGGCCGGTCATACAGAATATGCAAATGAGATTTCGTATGATGTAGAAAAAACCGTTAGGAAAGGATTTAATCATATATTATTTCCTAAGGTATGCGTACAAATACTTGCATCTATAATCTACAAAAGTATTTATAATCTAAGCTGCAAATATAAGAGGTTGCTCTGGTAGTCGAAATTAAAGACGAATTTTAGATTCAGTCAATTCTTCATTTTTGCTCGATTTTTCTTTAAAATAAAAAATATATGTATTAAAGTTTGTGATGGTCTTCCTTGTCCTACAGGTTGATATGAGGCTGACCACTCGTACGGTGAAAAAAATGTTTCACTTTGCAAATACCGTCCTTGTTTTAGGGTCATGCAGAATAGAGTTGCAAGGCTTATGTTCATTTAACATTGTTTTTTTATGTTGTAAGTGCACACGCTGTATGCGTAAGCTTGAAATTATACGTGGCTGCTTATAGGAATGCATGTAATATGAATCTTAAATGTAATGTATCTTTGCAACTTAGATTATAGATTATTCTAGACTGTTTCGGCTGAGCTACATCCACCGAATGGATTATCGAAGCCTGGAAAAGATGGTTATGATGATGGACTGACAGGAACACCCAAATCGAAGTTGCTGAACGAGATGGTAGCAGACTGCCGCCTGGAAGGAGCATGGAACTGGAGGAAGACGTTGGACAGGCAGCGGTGGCTGCGGTTGATCAAAGAGACCATGACCCACGGCGGATTGTCGTGCCATTGATTTGACCGGCCCATAGTGTAGTAGCACCGCTTCAGACTCGTAAATGGAAGGATGTGGGTTCGAATTTCAGCGGAGAGCAAAAATACTCTTCGCTGGGTTGAAATATTCATATACCTTTACCAAAGACCGGTCATCAAATGTACATACAGCCTTACAGCAACTGGGTATAGCTTGAGTATTGGCGCTTTCTATAGCGACAACCAAGCTTGCAGAGGGCTCTTGAGGTGTGATTCGAAATAAATCATCCTAATATTATTACTATTATGAGCTGCCCACCGTGTGACGTCATAATTTCGTGTATGTTAATTCATGTGCAGACCTCATACATCAAACAGCCAGACCACATATTAATTACACGGTTTGCTTTAAATGGATGCGTCCATCTCCCATCCTGTTCTTCTATATGGGCTATGGCAGACGCCACACGCTCCATTATTCCGCCTTTCTTTGTGACGTCAGCACCTTAAAGAACTTACCGCGGCTCAAATGTCAAACTGGCTTCAGGTGGTTAAACACGAATATAATGGGGATACATCCAGTCCATTAGCTGATGATGGGTTAAATCTTCTCTTTTCTCTCTTCATTTTAAAAAATATAAATGGTTTTTTTTTGTGTTCCGCCGTTATTCGAACCCACAACCTTCCATTCACGCGTCCAAAGCGTTACCCCTAGTCTACGGATCAGTTCAACTGTAGAGCCAAGGTTCTCCGCCACTTTTGATAGATCAATGTGAAGGTAGTAAAATTTATGAAGTGTTTTTTTGAACGGAAACAAAATAATACCTATGTTTTTTTGTACTCGTTTTCGCCTAATGAGGCATCTTCAGGAGCAGAATGGTTACCTTTATCCATTTGAATTTTTAAATAATTAAAAATAGACTTTCACTGTGTAAACAGATAAACACTAAAAAATATAATACCTTTGCACTTATTTTAGAAGTTTGAAGGCTGCAAAGTCATAAAAGCGCCCTCCCCTCTAAATTTATTAAAAGCCGTTTAGATCTGTAAACCTCGGAAGGAAAAACAATGATTCTTGGATCATCTATGCTTTAAATGTTTTGCGTATAACACTGGTAGTTATTAGGGATTCAGTTCAAGCCATGTAAATACATCTTTGCATTTACTTCAAGAGACGTCTCAAGACTGATGTGTTCACCGAATCTTTTGGGGCAACCTTGCAGTGGCAATGTCACAAAACAGCACCAATCAAAAAAGACAACAGATTCATCATCATCATTATCAACCGACAAGATTCATCCTAAAAAAAATGTAGCATACCGGACAGTCTGTTTATCAAAAACAATCCATTAATCTTGTGTGGAAATAAAAATGATATCTGAGAACGACAAAAATGTCGTTGTTGTGTCCATCTCTACGCCGAGTAAACAGTTCATTTTAACTCAGCCATGATGTTTACAAAAAAATGTACAGAATCAAATGCAACGCCTTTGGTGAGCGTTTTTGTTTTAGTACATTTTTTGGTAAATGATATGATTGAGTTAAATGCATTTTTTTATACTTGGGTACAGATATAAACCGGTGAGACCGGAACATGCAAGATGGGGGGGGGCGATCTAATATTCCGTCAACCGTACAAGTGAAGTATTAGATACGTGTATTAGATACTTGCGTGCCGCTCGCTGTGAGTGACGAATTCAATTTAGGAGATGTAACTGTATCGTTTAAAAGTAACAAGTACTGTCCGAGACACAAAAATCTGATACTGGAATTTGAGCTTGTCATGATGATGAATTTGATGACTTGTTTTAAGTGCCGTTTTGTGATGTCTATAATAATCTATAATCTAAGCTGCAAAAATATGCTTACACTTAAGATTGATATTAAATACATGCCCACAAATAATCACGTATAAGTTCGTGCTAACAAATGATGCATTTGTACTAAACTAAATTAAAATCCAAACCTCAAATGAACATGAGTCCTGTAACTTTTGCCGACATTCCCTGAAACAGGGGTGACATTGGCAAAGTGAACTATTTTTTACAGTAAAGGTGGTCAGCCTCCTAACTACCTATAAGTCAAGGCGCTTTTAAGGATAATGTTACAAATATGGTTCGAGCATTTAGAAAGAATAGACGATGAACGACTGGCAAAAAGAGTGTACATAAGGAATGCCAAAGAAAAGCGTGGAACTGAAGAACAAGAAAAGAATGAATGTGAAGTAAAAAACTGTTTTTTTGTAAATTTCAACTGTATTTTTTTAAATAAAACATGTTAGACGACGTCCTACATAAACAAAAAAAATGTAACTAAGCTGCCCATGTAGAGCAATTTTTTAGCGCGTTAAGGCGTGTGAAACCTGTTTATTTTTATAGGTATGAGGACCGGCCTTACTCCAAATCTCATACTTCGCTTGATTTGGGGGCTTACCAGCTCTCCACGTTGCTGGTTCTGGTTTCTTGTGAAGCATGAGTCAACTTTGCTGGTATTTTGATTTTGGGATTGAAATAAACACCAAAACAGGAAATCAGTTCTAATAAATTCCAAGCCCTCTTACATGGAACGCAAGCGCTCTACCAACTGAACCATCGCGATAGACTAGATGTTAGACAACAATATTTAAAAAAACTGAATACCTTTTGTTGAGCAGAATATTCTAAAAATAAACTCACAGTATCTGGTCTAGATTTCGTTAAAATTTCCATACAAATCATTTTGGATACAGCTTTGGCAAGCTGTCAGATCCGATACGACAAGAACGGCCGAATGACGTCATCGTGGAAAGTATGGCGGGTAAAAAATAAAGAGTGGAATTCAATGCGGTAGACCAGAGAGTCATCGGCAATTATGAATGTGATGAATAATTATTGTAAAGAGGATACACTGCCATTGCTTATTCATAATATGCAAATGAAATCAATTTGTGACATGCTACAACGACAGAATTTTAATATTTTTTGCTTGATTTTTTTAACCCTCGAAGACCGACTGCATTTTATTTTTATTAACTCGTAAACGAAAGGATGTGTGAAAGTATTCCGGTGATGCACAAAAAAAAAGTTCTTCGCTGGGTTCAAAAATTCATGCGCCCTTAACAAAAAACCGGAATAGATTTAACATTACAGCAACTGGGTTTTCCTTGCAATGTTAGAAATTCCGATAGAAAAAATATTTCTCTGTTGAAGTTTCTAGAATTGCAGAGAATTATTCTCAAGAGCGAATGGATGGGTAAAACTAAAGTAAAGGTGTATTAATGTTACATTAAAGAGAATATGAGAATGAACGTACAAAAAAGCACGATGAGATGGTTTGGACATCTTGAAAGAATGTCAAAGGACTTGGCTCACTCCAGAATGATGTTCTTTTAATCGTTTTGTTGTTGTTGCTGTCGATTTCGCGTGACTTTTGATCCAGTTGAAGAGACAAAATACGTCTCTTCTTACTCAAGATTAAACTAGCACTGAACTTCACACTGGGGTGTTGTTAGATGGTGAGTAGATAGGGATGGACAAGGCTAATAAATGAATGAAGGTGGAAGTAATTTAATATCATGTGATCCAAAAACTTTGCAATATAATAATATGGTGATACTCAAGGGGTTAAACGTGACTATTTTTGTTTTATTTTCAATTACATTTATGTGAAGGCACACACGCATATAAATCACCACAAATCTACAACATTTTGTGATTTGTCTCCGAGTATAAAACACATTGTCTAAATACTCAATCATCGCGTCAACAGAAAAATGTATGAAATATTCAACAGCGCTTTTGGTGAGAGTTTAGGTTTTCATACTTTTTTTTAGTTTTTACGTAATGTTTTATACTGAGGGTATTTGACAGGAGAAAAATACGAAAATAATTAAGAAATGGATGATATTCATACAAGATTATGTCAATTTTACAAATATTAATTATTTTAATAAAATCTAAATTTATCCATGTCGTAAGAGTGAATTTATTTGAATATGATAAATTGAATGAGAGACTTACAAAGTATGTATACAGAGGAAATGTTGAAGGGAAAAGAGGAAACAGGAAGATCAAGAAATATATGGCTGGATCAGATTGATAGAATTGTGAAAGAATGGGATGTACATTGTACAAAGCGAATGTAAGAGAAAGAAATGTATGAAAAAGGCGATGGATATGAATGAATTGAAACAGGTATGCAAGGATAGGAAAAAATGGAGACTAATCTACAGAGACTCTGACCACCCCTATTGGAATGGCGACAGAGTTACAGTTACAGCTACAATATAATTGTAGATAAATGACTTTTTAGCACAACAGGTTCCCTTTATTACAGTGCAGTGCACCCTCACAGCTATCAACACGATGAAGGAACTCTATTTTTAACATTTTAAACTACACTTAAAACTGACAAAATTAGAATGAAAAATCTTATAAAACAAGACAAGATTGAGGGGAGAAGTTCTCAAGGACGCCGAAGGACATCGTGGCTGAAAAACCTGCGACAGGGGTTAAGCAATATCATTTAGTCCCTATTTCAAGCCGCTGCATGAATGAATGGAATATCCAGAGTCATAATAAAAGAAGAGCCTGTATGAAAAAGATTATGACTCTGGAGAAATGAAAGAATTATGTAAGGACAGAAAGAAATGGCGGTTGATCTGTAATGTTAGCGGCTAGGGTTTATTAAATTGGCATTATTTTGTTTTCTGTTTTAGTTTTGATGTCCATAGATTATCATTTATTGATTTAAAAAATGTAATTTATCGTGTATGTTCCTTGACTTATAGGTTGGTATGCGACTGACCACCCATACTGTAAAAAATGGTTCACTTTACCAATGTCACCGCTGTTTCAGGGAAGAACAGCAAGAGTTGCAGGGTGTTCGTCCATTTAAGATTTGGGTTCTTTATTTTTTTATGCGGCATGTACAACCACGAATTTATACGTGATTGCTTGTGAAAATGCGTATAATGTGAATCCCCAATGGTACATATCTTTGCAACTTAGATTGGATTAGATATTAGCGTCTAAAGTGAAAATGGCCGTGATGATCGCCGATCTTCGTTAGAAATGGCACTGTTTTTTTTTTTTTTTTTTTAAGAAATCCTGTGCGGGAGACTCCCTAGATTCTAGAGACTCTAGGGGTCTATGACGCTTATTGTAGTGCCGCAGAGGTGTACGAGCTTGGTCGTCGCTACAAAGCGCCAATACTCAAGCAAGACCCAGCTGCTGTAAGACTGGATGGACCTTTGGTGACCGGTCATTGGTAAAGGTTTATGAATTTTTCAACCCAGCGAAGAGCAAATTTAAAAATATAAATGGTAAATATTTTTTTTTGCTCCACCGGGATTCGAACCCACAATCTTTCCAATCAGAGTCAGTAATAATAAGGCTGTTTCACAAGATGCAAGCAGGAGGTCTTAATCAATAATAGAAGTAGGGTCCCACGATATGAGAGAGCAGGCTTTCATAATTGATTACATAAATATAAATGATTATAGCTTTGTATGTGCGTCGTTAGGCAGATTCTTGCGCAACTGGATGATGCCTTTTTCACAAAATCCCCCAGTGCGGTATGCGTATTTTTATACAAAGCAGGGTTGCCAAAAACTAGACTGCAACTTTGAGTAAGATCGATATTTTTTTACATTTCTTTCTACATAAAACTTCAAAAAACAAAGTAATATTTTGTTGAAACACTGTTTTATTTTATTCGTTTATTTTTTTTTTTTATATTTACTAACGTTTTTGGTTTATATATGGACCATCATCAGATATTGAAAATATACATAGTGTTTAAAAAATATATTACATTGTTTTTTGAAGAAAGAATTAACAATGAATTTTCAGTGTACACAAACAATAAATTATTTTTTTTTGTTTACAAATATAAGAACAACCGTTGTGGAACCCATTTATTTTCGATGGCCTGCTTTATGTCAAACAAATAACTTAATGTGGGAGTTTCCCTGCTTCCGATGTGGTGGGGCTGATGTTCATTTATAGGTTTGAAATAAACACTGAAACGGAAAATCCTTTCTGACACCAGTACCCTTAGCACGAGTTGCAAAACTTGAGAAAAGTTAAGTTTACGGAAAATATTAAAGAATGATTTCCCCCGAAATCTGCCGTTTTTGTTTCTTACACTTTATGGTCTTAGCAAAAGAGTTACAGTGATGAAGAAAATCAAGTTCAAACAAACAAAAACGGTAGATTTTGGGGGAAATCACTCTTTAATAATTGCCGTAAACTTTACATTACTCAAGTTTTGTAACTCGTACTAAGGGTACAGTTGTTGGTACTAAGCCCTACCCTCTAGCAACGAACGCAAACATTATACCAACTAAGCCTCTCACAGAAAAATATATTAAATTAGAATTGTGTTCTGGTCGATAGCTTAGTTGGTAAAGTGCTTGCATTCCATGGCGAGAACTCGGGTTCGATTTTCCGCCAAGGCGAGGGAGTCAGAAATGATTTCCGGTTTCGGTGTTTATTCCAAATCCGAAACTGAAATACCGGCAAAGTTTACCCAGCCTTTACAATAAATGAGCACCTGCCCCCTCGGGAGCTGGGCAATCCCCACTTCAAATGAAGTAGTTGGCGTAAGACCGGCCCTCTTACCTGTAAAAATAAATAGGTTCCACCTACCACACGCGAAGTTATACTGTATGTGTAACTTAGTTTTTTTTTTTTTTAAATTGTAGAAATTAGTAGAAAAATGTAACAAAATGACAACTTTTGACTCCTAATTTCATTTTTCTCAATTGAAAATGCATACCTAAAACCAACTCCAAGTAAGTAACTATCTTAAAATGGAAATATCTGCAGTTGGGAATTGAATTCAAACATAGACTCACATGTAACAACCCTGCCTCCATTATATTCAGTTACTTCTTACTGAGTGATCCATCATATTGATTTATGGGCGACGACAAATGCAGCAGAGAGCGCAGTCGCGGCCTTCCCAAGGAGACAAACACCTCAAGCGATTGTCGGCCGATGCTGACCATCAGCAAAGCTTACTTTTCTGAATGAACATGCTTCTATAAATCACGTTAAGAAATCCTAAGCTGAAGACTCTTCAGATTTCAGAGAATCTGAAGGCTTATGATATTTGCTAGAGTGTGACAGAGTCGAGCGTGTTGGTGAGGTTGCCGCGGTCGTTAGCCGAAGGACTGCGGAAGTAGTCGTGTTCCTTCGGCACGACCCGAATTCTCCCGAAGCTGCACACTGGCTGAGCTCGGACGCGAAGAGTTTTGATCGAGAGGTGACCAAAAGAACACCTGAAACACATTGCTGCCAAGTTGGCAGGAATATAAACATGGAACCGAAATCGCGAATGAATGGAATAATCCAGAGTCATAATAAAAGGAGTGCCTGTATGAAGAAGGTTATGACTCTGGAGGAAATGAAAGAAGTATGTAAGGACAGAAAGAAATGGCAAATGATCTGTAATATTGGCGGCTAGGGCTAGGGTTTCTCAAGTTTTCCAAATTTTTGTAAATTTTTTTTTTTTTTTTTAGATTTTAATGTGTATCCATTTCTAAAATGTTTTTTGTTGTGTATATTCCTTGACTTATAGGTTGGTATGCGGTTGACTACCCATGATGTAGAAAATGGTTCACTTTGCCAATGTCACCATTGTTTCAGGGAAGGTCGGCAGGAGTTGCAGGGTGTATGCCCATTTGAGATTTGGTTTTTATGTTGTAGGTTCGCATGCGGCATGCGCAAGCGCTAACTTGTACGTATCTGCTTGTGAGAATGCATGTAATATGAATCCCCAATGTTACATAACTTTGCAACTTAGATTAGATTAGAACACGCCTTGTGAACCTGCGCCTGGTGCAGAGGATTTTCCACCCTGGAACCCTATCTGTAGAGACGTTAGCCTCTTGTTAGTGCCGAAGTGCAGGTCTGGCCTTTTTATTCCTTCCCCTTTCCCTTTCCATATTAATTTAATGAATCCTCTATTGTTCATATCTAATCATGTTTTTATTTATGCAACTTTTCCCAAAATAGAATAAGCGATACCAATAGAAACTTCTGCCCTCCCCTTCTTCCGTCGATGATTTTTATTTGAAGAAAATTTATGGACCTTGGCTCTTTGACTACTTAGTACAAAAAAGATCATTCGGCCTACCATATCAGCTGAGTTTGACATACCTGTTTACAATAATTATAACTACACAGTTATTTTTTTTTTGATCGGATGTTACACAAACCGCTATAAGAGAACTTACATTATTCTCGACGTTTCGTTAGCGACTTAGCTAACGTCTTCAGGAGACACCCTCTCTGCACGACGACTGAGGATGAACTGATTTTTTCTTCTTTACAATTGTCACAAATCACGTCATACCTTCGAGCGAAGGTAGTAATTATGACTAGGTTTGCCATAAATATTTACACTTTTATTTTGTAACCCGTCCACATCACGAACATCGCCAAAGTGTAAATATTTATGACAGTTCCTTGACTTATAGGTTGGTATGCGGCTGACCACCCGTGCTGTAAAAATGGTTCACTTTGCCAATGTCACCCCTGTCTCAGGGAAGGACGGCAAGAGTTGCAGGGTGTACGTCCATTGAGATTTGGTTTTTATGTTGTAGGTTCACATGAGGCATGTGCAAGCGCGAACATGTACAGGTCTGGTTGTGAAAATGCATGTAATGTGAATATCCAATGTAACATATCTTTGCAACTTAGATTAGATTAGATTAGATAAGACAACCCTAGTCATAATTACTACCTTCGCTTGAAGGTATGTCGTGATTTGTGACAATTTTATAGAAGAAAAAATCAGTTCATCCTCAATCGTCGTACACAGAGGGTGTCTCCTAAAGACGCTAGCTACGTCGCTAACGAAACGTCGAGAATTATGTAAGTTCTCTTATAACGGTTCGTGTATTATCCAATCATTTTTTTTAACTGCGTAGTTTATAATTATTGTAAATATGTCAAACGACCGTAACTCCAACCTAAACTTGACATACCTACTTTAATAGATAATAATAAAATAACTTTATTTATTTTACTTTGAAATACAATTCAATATCCACAACCGGTTTCGCGGACACACTGTTTGTATGAGAATTTCATAATTTCAAGTACAGGGAATAAGAATCTCATTAAAACGTAAAGATTCACTCCAAGAAAAAATCCATAAATCGTGGGTGACGTATTTTTTCCTTGAATGAAATAAATGTGTTACTCCCGACACAAGGAAACAATAATTTCCCCATAAAACAACATTTATATGTGAGGAATCAAGTGCCCCGAGTAACAAACACTGATTAAGCTACCTTCGATCGTGTAAATAGAAAAATGTATGGGATATCCAACATCATACCTAGTGGGTGATTTAGCTTTAATACTTTTTTGACCATTACGTTATTAAGAGGAGCTTCAATGTATTATACTTGCTCTTCAAAGTGGTGATGACGTGATTTCCAAGATCTTTTGTTAGGGATGTTATGCATATCCGAAACCGAAATTATAGGATATCCGAAATAAACAAAAAATATCCGTAATCGAAACCGAAAGAAGAGTTTCGGATAGTTTTATGACAAGTTTTAGTATTTGCCCGGTCGAGCTGATACACTAACCGCATGCGTCTAATACATTGTTTATTATTTCTATTGCTTAGTCATAACTAGTGAGTCATTGTGGGATTCAATTATATTATGAACTATTTTGCTATGATCAACTGAAAGGTTAATAAATATATTGCAATGGTATCATGTATACTCTTCTAATCTAATCTAATCTAATCTAATCTGAGTTGCAAAGATATGTTACATTGGAGATTCACATAACATGCATTCCCACAACCAAGACACGTACAAGTTCGCGATTGCACGTGCCTCATGTGAGCCTACAACATAAAAACCAATCTCAAACGGACATACACCCTGCAACTCTTGCCGTCCTTCCCTGTAACAGGGGTGACATTGGCAAAGTGAACCATTTTTTACAGCATGGGTGGTCAGCCGCATACCAACCTATAAGTCAAGGAACTGTATGTATGTATACTCTTATTTCTAAATAAAAAGAATACTCCTGTTAGGATGATTTATTTGGTGAGCACTGTTTTTAAGTGCATCACACCTCAAGAGCCCTCCGAAAGCTTGTTTGTTTGCCAAAGAAAGCGCCAATTTTCAATCAGGACCCACTTGTTTTAAGACTGGGTGGACCTTTGGTGACGAGTATTTGTTAAAAGCAGTTTATTATTTGAATCCAGCGAAGAGCGAATTTGAAAAATGAAATATGCTTCGTAATCCGGCGGGATTCAAACCAACTACCTTCCAATCACAAGTCTGAAGTATTAACCACTAGATTAAGCCGGTATCTGGTAAAGGTAGATTATTTTTTCAACCCAGCGAAGAGCATGTGCTCCGCCGAGATTCGAACCCACAATCTTACATTAACGAGTCCGAAGCATTAAACCACTAGACTAAGAATTGGTCAAAGTATTATACTTTCACAACTTCTAATCTAATTTAATCTAATCTAAGCTGCAAGGATATATATCATTTAAGATTTATATTAAATGCATTCCCACAAGCAGACATGTATAATTTCGCGCCAACACATGCCGCATGTGGATCTACATTATAAAACCCAATCTCAAATGAACATAAGCCCTGCAACTCTTGCCGTCCTTCCCTGAAACAGGGGTGACATTGGCAAAGTCAACCATTTTTTACAGTATGGGTGGTCAGCCGCTTACCAACCTATAAGTCCTCCCTATCCAACCTATAAGTTCCTTGACAACTTAAAAATCTGAAATATCCAAAACCAGCGGATATCCGAAATAATTCCATAGCTGTATCCGATTCTGAAAAAAAATATAAGTATTCCCATATCCGTATCCGCATCTATAAACCCAAGCACTTAACTTCAAACTCAATGTAGAATTTCACAAAAATGTATGTAAAGTAAAACTGCAGAACTGGTGAGCGTTTTACTTATTGAATAAGTTTTAGTAAATGCATTTTCAGCGTGAGTTTAAATACTTGCAGGCCATATCATGACGACTTCCTTCTCATGTATTATGTATGGATCGGTAGAGGTGCGGTTTTCATTGAATAAAATGAAAATAACCGAAGTGCGCGGTATTTTCCGTTTTATTGGGCATTCATTCAAACAGTTTTGACGTTGAAATAAAGTATTTTGCGTAGGGATGGTTAAATGAAGAGGTCTTGAGAATTCCCAATAAAATAATCACTATCATGATCATACGAATGGCGGTTGATCTGTAATGTTGGCGGCTAGAGTTCCTTGACTTATAGGTTGGTATGCGGCTGACCACCCATGCTGTAAAAATGGTTCACTTTGCCAATGTCACCCCTGTTACAGGGAAGGACGGCAAAAGTTGCAGGGTGTATGTCCATTAGAGATTAGATTAGGGTTTATTAAATTGGAATTTGTTTTCATGTCCATACATATTATTATTTATTGATTTAAAAAAAAATGTAATGTGTCGTGCCGACCTGCCCTGGAACAGAGGTGGCATTAGCAAAGTAAACTATTTCATACCGTCAGCCGCATACCAACCTATAAGTCAAGTAACTTTAATGCCATAATTGAGTCCCTTAAAAGCAAACACGTCACTCTCCATCACCCTCACATTACGGGAAATCAAACAATTTTGAATAACAGCTTCGTTCTTTATATTTTAAAAAACTTGCAAGGTTTATAAAATTGTTAACGGACATACCATACTTTGTAAATATGCATTTTTTGCATAAAAGTAATCTAAATGACTAAACTAGATAATTTTGTGATTCAAAAGTCATTTGTGTTTTTTTTTGGACAGTGAAATGTTTGCCTTTAAGATGGACAGTGGCATGTTTGCTTTTTAGTGGACAGTTGAATGTTTGCTTTTACGATGGACAGTGGCATGTTTGCTTTTTAGTGGACAGTTGCATGTTTGCTTTTAAGATGGACAGTGGCATGATTGCTTTTTAGTGGACAGTTGCATGTTTGCTTTTAAGATGCACAGTGGCATGATTGCTTTTTAGTGGACAGTTGTATGTTTGCTTTTAAGATGGACAGTTGCATGTTTGCTTTTAAGATGGACAGTGGCATGTTTGCTTTTAAGATGGACAGTGGCATGTTTGCTTTTAAGATGGACAGTGGCATGTTTGCTTTTAAGATGGACAGTGGCATGTTTGCTTTTAAGATGGACAGTGGCATGTTTGCTTTTAAGATGGACAGTGGCATGTTTGCTTTTAAGATGGACAGTGGCATGTTTGCTTTTAAGATGGACAGTGGCATGTTTGCTTTTAAGATGGACAGTGGCATGTTTGCTTTTAAGATGGACAGTGGCATGTTTGCTTTTAAGATGGACAGTGGCATGTTTGCTTTTAAGATGGACAGTGGCATGTTTGCTTTTAAGATGGACAGTGGCATGTTTGCTTTTAAGATGGACAGTGGCATGTTTGCTTTTAAGATGGACAGTGGCATGTTTGCTTTTAAGATGGACAGTGGCATGTTTGCTTTTAAGATGGACAGTGGCATGTTTGCTTTTTTAAGATGGACAGTGGCATGTTTGCTTTTTTAAGATGGACAGTGGCATGTTTGCTTTTTTAAGATGGACAGTGGCATGTTTGCTTTTTTAAGATGGACAGTGGCATGTTTGCTTTTAAAATGGACAGTGGCATGTTTGTAAATGATATATATTTTCGAAAATATTTTGTGAAAGCCATTATTAAAAGGGTGTTATTATTTTTTAGAAATCAAAAAATGAAAAATTCAACTTTGTTTTATTCCCATTATGAAACATTTTTTTTTTAAATCAGTAATAAAATATTTTTACTCGAAAAGTGTCGATAAAGAGAGAAATCTTAGTACACATTTTTTTAATACTTCACGCTGCAGGACTCGAAAGCTCTAAATCAAACATAATACCTCTTTCTCGAGTATTGGATGTGTCATAAATACGCCGGTGCAGACAGCCGACAAACGAAAATTTCAAAATGGCATTCGCGTTTTAGCGTAGCTGCAGAAATTCCTGCTTTATGTATTTACTTTTTACCCCGACAGGATGCAGCGCAACGTTTATTTTATAATTTACTTTAACAATAACGTGATGTATGGGTGTGACGCCCTAATGAATTATGTAAAAAACATTTGTAGCTTTTTACCTGTAGACTGTCGCGTCTTGTTGTATGAATTTTTCATTGAATTTAAGACGTTGTTCGAACAAGATGAATGGAATGTCATAGAACAAATTAATCAATGAATGGAGTCTAAAGTAATAGCTCTCGTATGGGATTACTTTGTTTCTATAATCTACGTTGCAAATGTATATTAAATTTTAAAATTAATATTTGCTTTCTTTTTTATATTTTTTCACATGTTGTTTGCTTTCCCTGTATTATTATATATTTTTTCTTTTCTTTAACTCATTATTTTTATATGCATCCTACTATATCGATATCCTGTATTTCCTCTGTAATAACTGTTGGAAATAAATCATACATTTAGGGAAACTTATTGACAACCACAACATTATTGTTTATGCTTCATGTTCTTTTGTTTCAAACACAAGGAAAATTGTCTTCTTATAATATGTGATTTCTGTTGTACTGTCTATTATAATTTTCTTTAATAAAGCTGAATACTCTGATAGGTTATGGGCCCAGCACGCTTCCGCTGCGCAACTCTGCTAGTAGTGATTTTATTCCCAGCTACTAGCACTCTGTAGCCGTCTTTCTCATCACAGTAGCCAACTAGCCGTCCTTTGACAGACTTCTGTGACCATTTTTGTTCTGTCAAAGCTAGCCATACTAAAATCACTAGCCATATTAAAATTTAATATGGCTAGTCGCGTATTGCACCATCCGAGTGACTAGGCTGGAATAAAGATATGTTATTATTATTATTTAATGCGTGTTCACAAACAGACACGTGTAATTTCGCGCTTCCAAATGCTGCATGTGTACTTACAAATTAAAATCCAAACCTCAAATGAATATAAACCTTACAATTTTTGCCTTCCCTGTAACAGAGGTGAAATAAGCATAGTGAGCTTTTTACTGTGTGTGTGGTCAGCCTCATACCAACCTATAAGTCAAGGAGTTCATTAAAAGCTTAATTGATAGTACCACCCTGTTGGAGGGCTACAGGTTGTATGTGCCTGACGACTACACCTGAGGGCGAAGATATATGATTTATATAATGTACCAAAAAGCCGTACTGATGTCGTGGCGCAACACCCTGTGACTCGGAGTGTAAAGCTCTTAAATAAGTCTAAAATAGACATTTTTAAGATTTAAAAATCTAGCAATAGAGTTCTCCCAGCGTGTTGATAGCTGTGAGGGTGCACTGTAATTAGGGTAACTTGTAGTGCACAAAAAAAATACATTTCGCTATCACTGGTAGTCCATGCTTCACTTGCATGAATCAATGTCTGTAACAGTATGCCATTGTGTAACGAAAGAAATGCGAAATGAAAGTTTGAATTTTACAGATTTCTATCACGGTTTATCCGATGCTAAAATAGCTCATATAATAGTGTCATTAAATGTTTAGATTTATATCAGAGATATCGTCCCCTTAGTGCATGTTTGTCTTATGTCCATCAGGGGATATTTCACGTGAGCAATATTTGTATGTATTATCTAGGTATTTAGCATTTACTTCGTGAAAGTTCATTTTAATAGATTAAAATAAAATATTCTTTGAATTTTAACAAATAATATTTTATTTTAATCTAATATTTGTATGTGTACTGGACCAATGTGTCTTACGAAAACTGGAAATTGATTTGTAAATTGATAAATGTAATTTGTCGTGTGTGTGTGTTCCTTGACTTATAGGTTGGTATGCGGCTGACCACCCATGCTGTAAAAATGGTTCACTTTGCAATGTCACCCCTGTCTCAGGGAAGGACGGCAAGAGTTGCAGGGTGTATGTCCATTTGAGATTTGGTTTTTATGTTGTAGGTTCACATGAGGCATGTGCAAGCGCGAACTTGTACGTGTCTGGTTGTGAGAATGCATGTAATGTATGTCCATTTGAGATTTGGTTTTTATGTTGTAGGTTCACATGAGGCATGTGCAAAGCGTAAGCATGTAATTCACATTACATGCATTCTCACAACCAGACACGTACAAGTTCGCGCTTGCACATGCCTCATGTGAACCTACAACATAAAAACCAAATCTCAAATGGACATACACCAATGTAACATATCTTTGCAACTTAGATTAGATTAGATTAGATTAACACCCGGCATTTTAAAGTATAGTAAAGTTATTTAAAATGAAATTTTAGTTCAATTATCATAATATTTCACTCGCCGAATTTCGCCAGTAAATATTTAGTTAATTTAACTTACGATTTTCAAGATGGCGTCGTCTTCATTGACAGCAGCTGTTCTTTTTAAATGTAAGGATACATCAAAATTGTTGCAAACTTAACTGAACATTTTTTTGTCGTTTTCCAGCTTAATGAAGGTTAGGCACTTGTTTTTATAAGCAGTTGTTTATTTTAAAGCTTTTAAATAGCATTATAATTATTTCCATGATTTGGGGGCGGGTCTTGTCACTTCGGTAATTCTCGGTTTTAGTTAACTCGAATTCGAGTATTTTGAATACTAGTTCAAGTAATAGTTAAATAAAATATTACTAAACTTAAAACATATTTATAACAACTCTC
Organism: Agapetus fuscipes; assembly: GCA_951799405.1. Taxonomy (NCBI): domain Eukaryota; kingdom Metazoa; phylum Arthropoda; class Insecta; order Trichoptera; family Glossosomatidae; genus Agapetus; species Agapetus fuscipes. The sequence continues at coordinate 4,920,602 of OX637345.1, read as the reverse complement.
ACATTATCGTGTTGATTGTGTATGATGTAATTCTAGAAGGCAATTTCATTGAAAGGCATAGAGTTATAAGGTAGAAAGGTTATCTTTGAATCAAATGGTATATAAGGCAAACAAGCACTGGGAGGACGATGTAGGAAATTAGCAATGCAAATTTGGAATGCAAATTCAGAGTGTACCATTGACGTCAATAGCCATGTTATGTATTTGGAGTAAGGTTGATAAAAGTTTTTTAAACTATCAGAAATCCAAGGCTTGTACAATCCTTATAGGTACCTAAAAAATATGTTTGACATTTTTATCAATTTAAATCCCTTGACTTATAGGTTTGTGTGTAGTTAATCACCCTAATGTCACCCTTGTTTCAGGGAAGGTTGGCAAAAGTTTCAGGGCTTATGATCATTTGAGATTTGGGCTATGAATTTTAAGTATACATGCAGCATTTGTAAGCGCAAACTTAAACGTGTCAGTTTGAGGCATGCATTTAATATGAATTTTAAATGTAAATATGTCTTTGCAACTTAGATTACAGATTATATAAATGCTGTCCAGCTGCACACATAGTGTAACTTCTTCCGGCGTTGTGTCCGAAGAAGCCACATGCGTGTGAAACCTATTTATTTTTAAGGCAAGGGGGCCAGCCTTACGTCAATCCCTCCAGTTAAAGTGGAGGTTTTCCCAGCTCCCGAGGTGGCTGGTACTTTATTATTTCGAAAGCTGACTAAGCCTTTCAGTTATTTAATTTTGGGTTTGATTGTGACACCAAAACCATTATACCAACTTAGCTATCGACTAGACCGGTCCGTGTTCTAGAGGTTAGCACTTAGGACTCGCAAATGAAAGGTTGTGGGTTCAAATCCCGGCGGAGCCCAACAAATGTTAAATTCATATTTTCAAAAAGGTATGCTCTTGGCTGGGTTGAACAATTCATAAACGTTTACCAAAGACCGGTCGTCACCAAAGGTCCATCCAGCCTTACAGCAACTGGGTATTGCATTAGAATTGGCGTTTTTTGTAGCGACGATCAAGCTCACAAATGGCTCTTGAGAGAAATGTTAAATAATTAATTGTAATTGAAATGAAATTAGATTGGAGTGATTAAGCTTTCATATATTGTTCTCTATTTACGAGATCAAGGGGAGGTATCGCCATGGACTTTACTTGGAGTGACTACTGGTCGTCTCAGATCTGTATAATGTAATGTATGCTAATGTATGTGCATCAGTGGTCGGCACAAAGTCATACGGATGACGTAATTAAGCCGCTAGATTAAATTCATAAAACCACTCGTACGTAAATCATACAGAATCATATTCCCAACGAGCTGCTTTCTTTAACTAACTTTTTTTTTTTTTTTTTAATTTAAGAAAAGGCGTGTTAGCTGTGTTTGGGAGGTGTCAAAATAAGGCGCATGTTCGTCCCCTTAATGCTTGTTTGTCTTATGTTCATTAGAGGTAATTTCACATGAGCAATGTTTGTTTGTCTGCTGGACCAATGTGCGTTAAAATATTTAAAACAACTCCCACTTTATCGTGTTTTATGTTTTTTTATTAACTCAGATTATGTAGAATGTGATTCTTAAGTCAATTTCATAGATAGGTCATCTTTGAATCAAATAGCAGATAAGCATAACAAGCACTGGGGGGATGATTTGTAAATAGTTTTAAAACCATTGAGCGCTTGGGTACGAATCCCACCGCGGGGGTGTCAGAAATCATTTCCGTTTCGGTGGTTTGCATACCCAAAAAAAAATACTGGCAAGGTTTCCTCAGCCTTCACAAGAAATGAGTACCTACCAGCTCTCTTGGCAGCTAGGAAACTTCAATTTCAAATGAAGTGGTTGGCGTGAGGCCGGCCCTCTTACCCGTAATAATAAATAGGTCCCGAATCGCCACATGCGCAGGGTATAACGCACGCAAGATGTTACTCTATATGTGTAGCTTAATTGCGTTTCACAAAAAATGAGTACCAGTCCCTTCGGCAGCTGGGAAACCCCCAATTGCAACAAAAAAATACAATTTACTTTGTGAACAGAAAAATTGTAGGTAATAATTTTGAAATAGGAAGCTCAATGCACTAGCACGAACAAAACTTTTACCTCGTCGCGTCACTAGCTTAAGGCCGACCTTCTTACCTGTAAAAATAAATAGGTTTACTCGCCACATGCGATCCCTTCTGGGAGAACGCGAACAAATTTTCCTCGATTTTTTTCTATCCTTGCATACTTTTTTCAAATTCATCATATCCATCCCCCTTTTCATACATTTCCTTCTCTTACATTCGCTTCATACTCATACACCCCATTCTTTCACAATGTCACCAATCTGATCCATCCACACTTTTTTTGGTGTTTCCCTTTCCGCTTTTTCCTTCCACATTTCCTATGTATATCCGCTTTGTACGGTCCCTTTGTAGCAAAAGGATTTCAAAAGGTATGTATGTAAAATAAAGAACATGGGAAAATTTGAATATGGAATAGAAAAAACAAAAGACGATCGACAATCAGAAAAAAAAATACTAGCCTGGCTTCAGAGCTACAGTCTGGTGTAAGTTATGATTAGGGGCTGTCCATATATTACGTCATTCGCATTAAGGGGGGGGGGAGTCTGGTCTGCGGATGATGGCAAATGATGTACGAGTACCAAAAATGACGTCGTTCTTGTAAATACCAATTTCTACAAAATATACAAAATATTATGCAAGTAATATAACATTATTAATTATTAAGCTCATCCATTATTACAGCAAGAGGGGGGGGGGGTCATTAGATAATGACTATGGGATGATTGTAGGGGGGGGGGGTCGAAAATCAGCCAAAATCGAAGACGTAATTTATGGACGGCCCCTTATAAAATATTGTTGTGTTTTGATGGTAAATAAAATAAAAGTGTGTTACAAAGTTTTGGTTTCTTATCCACTTTTAAATGTGCTATTGTTCTTCTGCTGAGCGCTCTAGCAAGACTCATAATCTGCGATGAAGAAATTTTGAAGCAGATTTCAAAGAAACACATCGTTGAATAAAATATTATCCTCATAAATTGGCTCATCTTCCAAAAATTGTGACACCTTAAAAAAGAAAATGTGCTATCTTCCACACGCGCAGTGTGCATCAAGCTACCTGAATTACTTTCCATATCAGAATCGTGAGAAGCTCGACCAGATTCACTCACCTGAAGTTGGAAGATCTTGCGAGTTCGCCCTTGAGGTAGGTCCCGGCCGTGAACGGCTCTAATGGTCCATCGTAAACCATCGTCAGCTGCCGAGCGCACAATTTCCAATTTGCATGGTTCCATGATAGAACGACACAGTGACAGAACGACACATGAGAGAACGGCACAGTGACAGAACGACACATGGCAGAATGGCACATGACAGAACGACACAGTGACAGAACGACACATGGCAGAATGACACATGACAGAACGACACATAACACCTTCTCTCAGGATCAGTCTCCCCTCCACTGACCCACGCCCTGTATATCCATCCTATCCGGGGATGTGTCACAGGACTTGCATGCAAAAGTTATGTGAAATGCGAGTGTCAGAAGGCCCTCCCGTGAAGCTACACTTTCCCAAGTGTTTACACAAAGCAAAGGTGGCTCAGAAATCACTGAAAGATTATAGCCGTGGACATAACGACACATGACAGAACGACATATGACAGAACGACACAATATACATCGACACATGATAGACGAACACATGACATAAAGACACATGACAGAACGACACGTGACAAAACGACACATGACAGACCATCACTATGAAAAAACATCACAAGAAAGTCGTTCTGTCATGTGATGTTTTTTCATGTGCCGTTTATGGTATGTTCTGCCACTAGACCGGTCCGCAGTCTAGTGGTTAACACTTTTGACTCTTAAATGGAAGGTTGTGGGTTCGAATCTCGGCGGAACGCAAAAAAAATGTACCATTTATATTTTCAAATACGCTCGTCGCTGGGTAAAAAATTCATATTCCTTTACCAAAGACCGGACACTAAAGGTCCATCCAGCCTTGCAGCAACTGGGTCTTGCTTGAGTATTGGCGCTTTGTAGCGACGGCCAAGCTCGTAAACACTTCTGCAGCACTACAAAAAGTGTCATAGATCCTTAGAGTCTCTGAAATCTAGAGAGTCTGCGGCACAGGATTTCTTAAAAGTTCTGTTTTCGGTATGTTTTGTCATGCGATGTACTACAATTGTGATGTTCTGTCATGTGTTGTCCTGTCATGAGTTGTTCTCTAATGAGTCGTTTTGTCACTGCGTTGTTCTATCATCTGTCGTTCTGTCATGTGTTGTTCTGTCATGTGTCGTTTTGTCACTGTGCCGTTCTACATGTCACTGATTTGCATAAGTATTCTTGCGGTAATTATTATTGGAAATAACCATTTTTCTTGCGGTGATTTTGAATATCTTGTGATTTGTTGCCGTGCGCTTTACAATTTAAAGGAAAATTGCACCGATTATAAAATCAAATACAATTTATTTTGATTACTTATTCATTGATGACATTTTAATTTGTTTATATTCATATTTTCTGGCCGTAGTAATAATATAAACAAAAATTGATATATTTTTAAGCGGGTTCTTTTTAATAAAAACTGAGATTTATTTATTTTGCAACAATTTATTTTATCACTTTCGATTCAGAGTTACATTTTCACAGTATTGTTTGACAATCGATTGATTTTTAAAGCCACATGGAATTTCGGTTCTTAATTTATACTAAAAATAAAGATTATTCTCGAACAAATACAAACTATTATAAAACATAAATTACCAATCTCACCGTCTAGATTGATTTATTATTACACTAGCACAACTACACAACATGCTGCATATTCGCAACAATATAGTACTGTAACTGTAACTGTAACTCTGTCACCATTCCGCTAGGGGTGGCCAGAGCCTCTGCAGAGTTGCCTCCATTTTTTTCTATCCTGACATACCTCTTTCAATTCCTTCATATCCATCACTTTTTTCATGCATTTTCTTCTTTTACGCTCACTTTGTACATCCCATTCTTTCACAATCTCCTCAATCTGATCACTCCATACTTTTCTCGGTCGTCCCTTCCCTCTTTTTCCTTTCACACTTTCTTTGTATACATACTTTGTATATATAGGATATTGAAAAATAATATGCAGGCGAAATGGCACGACTGGCAAGTTTGAAATAAAAAAGTGCTTACTCAATGTTCTGACTGCGTTTCTTTAAACTTAAGTTTTCGTAGCAAAAAAAACAAATGAGTATGCATTTGAAAGAATGCAAATGCGACAGTGAAATATGACAGAGGAATGTGCTCCGTGTTGCACGCCAGCTTAGAGGCTAATATAGCATGTAGATCATTGTTAATCTTATGGATTATCATGCATGGTTATTTATTATACATTGTTTGCACGATAGAGAAATGGATATGATATCAAAGTAGCATGCAATGCAAATTCTGCTACTTTTTAATCTCAATTTTGCTCGTCTATCTTAGTTATTCTTTACGTACCACTTCTATAGAAGATCAGCGATCATCATCGACAGGTACGTAATCTAATAGTTTCGCAACACTTCTGACTTGTGAATGGAAGTTTGTGGGTTCGAATCTCAGCGGAGCACAAAAAAATATAACATTTATATTCTCAAATACGCTCTCCGCTGGCTGAAAAATATATATTTTTTTACCAAAGACCGGTCACTAAAGGTCCATCCAGCCTTACAGCATCCGGGTCTTGCTTAAGAATTGGCGCTTTCTATAGCGACGTTCAAGCTTGTAGAGGGTTCTTGAGGTGTGGTTCACACAAAAATAGCGCTGACAAAATAAATCACATCCAAATATTATTATTATCATGGCTATTTTGACTTTGGATTCTGCGGCTCGAAACAGGGACATAGTGGCTTTGCCGAACCATTGTCGTAGGTTTTTTAGCCACGATGCCTCTGAGATCTTCTCCCCTCAATCTTACCCTGTATGATAAGATGGAAAAGGCGGTATTTCTCATTTCTCATAACGTGACCGAAGGACAGATCAGCTTTCTCTGCTTAATAGTAGGCAGAAGCTTTGTTTTTTACTACGGTGATTAAATTCAGTTCCACGATCAATTTTGCAAACAATCCGTTTGCTTCCTCAGGTGGCTAAATAATTACGTACAGTTATAATTTAGTTTTAGAGAATGCAAATGGATTGTTTGCGAAACCGGTCATCGAACTGAATGTCTAATCTAAGTTGTAAAGATACGTTACATTGAGGATTCATATTATATACATTCTCACAAACAGACGCGTACAAGTTCTCCTTGCACATGCCGCATGTGAACTTACAACATCAAAAACCCAAATCTTAAATAGGCATACACCCTACAGCTCTTGCCGTTCTTTCCTGGGGAACAGGGGTGACATTGGTAAAGTAAACCATTTTAAACATTATAGGTGGTCAGCTGCATACCAGTCTTTAAGTCAAGAAAAATAATTTAATACCGTTTGTGTGCCAAATATCTCGCAGTTTACGAATTACACATTTGCAATTAAAACCATTATATTTTATAACCTTTTACATTTTCTCTGTTAAATGAAATAAACGAACTAAAATTCCATACTTAGGAAAAACAATAAATATTGCAGATATAACAACTTGCATACAAGAACAATGAAGTAAATCTCCTAGAGGTGTGAGGCTTATTATTCACCAGCCGATTTCATCGCCCAGGCACTTTGCATTTCTGAAATTCTTCCCCTGATTGCTGATTGGCCGTTTCTCTGCGAGAGTCGGCCATTTGTGCATAAATGCTTCTCGTTGTGAACAGTCCATCCGTCCGTGGTACTCTATGGTCTATGGTCTATGCAGATGAAGGAGTTTGCACTTTTGTTCGTTGTAGCAGTGGATTTCAACCAGTTTAAGTATTGTTGTACAATATTTGAGTATTTTGAAGCTCAATTTAGATGTATGTTGTCCCTCCAGTGCTTGTCTATCACTTGATTAAAAGATGAATTGTCATTTAAATTGACTTTCTATATTTATTTTTTTGTTCTCGTCGATGTAAACTTTAGTTTCTGTAAAAACCGTTACGATGAAAAAGCATGGTTTTTGCCGTTATATTTACAGATTACAAAAAATCCAATTGATTTCATTCATTAAAACATCCCCCCAGTGTTTTTTGTGGCTTATCTACCATTAATTTAAATATGATTTTTCAAAAACATTGTCTTAAAAATCACATTCTACATAATCTGAGCTAAGAAAAAACTTTAAGCACGATAATATGAGAGTTGTTTGAAATATTAATTTTAAAGTCAATTTCCAGTTTTCATAAGACACATTGGTCCAGTACACATACAAACATTGCTCATCTGAAATTACTTCTAATGGATATTAGGAAAATATCTGATAAAGAGTTTTGTTTCAAAATGTTGTCCTTTACTGGTTAGCAGTCCAAGAGAGTGGGCTTCATATCAGATGTAGTCTCACACCTCTGCCCGCCCGAGGGCAACTCTTTCAATGTTTCTCTAAAACTTTTACCCAGAGAATTAAACATTGCCATTTCAACTCAACCAAAGCGTTTACCAAAAACTAAGGCAACTGAAATAGCGCCTCGAGTGAGCGTTTCAACTTTGGTAAAATGCTATGGATGACAAAGATATTGTAATGATTTTACTTGGGGTTCTTTTAATTAAACTGTGATTTTTCGAAACACTTCCAGATTGTTCGACACACACCAGCGTGCTAAGGCGCACGTCCTACGAATCTATAGTTCGTAACAATATACTTATGTGACAGAGATCGCATCCGTAATGGCCACATTCGAAAAGCCTGTGAAATAGAGGACGTAATGATACAAGGGTGATTTAAGAGAGTTCATTTCTTGTTATCCGCGGATTTCTTGGTGCAGAGGAGCTTGCACCCTGGGGCTCTGCCTGAGCCTCACAATCTGTGCCCTGAGCCTCGTGGACTGCCGTTTTCGGGGATGCAACATTTGTAAAAGCGTTTTTAGAAGCAAAGTGCAGGTCTGGCTATTTCCTTATTTCCCCGTCTAATTCCACATATCCTCTTAATAAATCCTGTTTTGTTCATGCTAAATTATCTTTAAACTATGCAACCTTTCCCAATATAGAATAAGCAATACCACTAAAAAGAATTCCCACGCCCTGAGTATGATGATGATGAGAGCTAGCCGGAAGTAAGTATCTTAGGTAGGTACATCCTGGAGGTACCTTTCAATTGTAAATATAGCAGTATATGACACTATTGTAGTGCTGCAGACATGTTAGTGTTAATGATGTGGCTATTGAGGTCTTTATCTTTTGTAGCAGGGCTGTTAGCGGGTTTTTTAGAGACACTGTAAGAAGGTGTCGATTGATGATGGTTTTGAATAAAACAGAATAAAATTGGGTAGGAGCACAGATAGTGATAACTTGTTCCATAAACGGGAAGTTCGGCTTAGGAATGAGTCGTGAAAACACCAAGTTCTCATAGTTTTGATATCGACTGCAAATAGATGGATGTGAGCCGTTCCACGAATTGCCCTTGTTTTAACGAGAGGAGGGGGTAAAAGTGAGAATATTTTTCTTGTGTAACGAAAAACAATGGTTAAGTTTACACGAAGAGGTTTATACTTGAGTTATGTTCAGTTCATTGGAATAAAGAAGTGTTGACCCGCAATACTGAGGGGCGGTCCCCTGTATATATCATAAGTCATAACTCACGCAAGTGCGGCTTATCCGCTGGCGAAGCTGGGAGTACCTGTGCTATATTTCCATGGCATTGTAATGCGCGATATTTAAATTTGCAGTTAAACACGTTTAACAATAAACGAGATCCCTTTGAATGTTATTGTTTATGAATTAAACCAGTTACCTACACTGAAAACATTTATAATGTGTAAGTCCCTTCCATAGATAAGTATCACAGATCACGGAATATATAAGTATACTATAATACTACGTATAAGGGATACATTCTATCATCTATATTTAATCTAAGTTGCAAAGATGTATTAACATTTAATGAAAAATAAAACTCTGTGTTTTTTATAATTTTTTATAATTATATATTAACATTTAACATTAAAATTCAATGCATGCTCACAAGCAGGTACCTAAAGGTAGGTTTGCGCTTGCACTTGTTGCATGTGTGCTTACAAAATAAAGCAAACCTCACATGAACATAATCCTTACAACGCCTGCCGCATTTACCTGAAACCGGAGTGGCATTGGCAATTGAGCCAAGTTAGTACAGAATCAGAGTCAGTCTCATACCAGCATTTAAGTTTAAAAAAAAGCACAAATAATAATTCAAATTTTCCTGAAAATACATACCTACGATAATTAAATAAAAATTATCGTAGGTATGTATTTAAAATAAAAATAAGATAGTTTTAAAGATAGTAAATAAAAATAAGATAGTTTTGTACAAATGACTATCTGTAATCTAAATTATAAAGATATATTGCATTTCAGATTCATATTGCATGCATTCCCATAACAAAACATACACGTATAAATTCGCATTTACACATGCCGCATGTGGACTTACAATGAGTGTAATAATAAAGTACAAAAATAGCAATATGCAAAGCAGTTAAGCATTTTTTTTGTCGTGTATCACAGATTTCATTTAAGTGTTTTTTAAAGAGAAACGTAATGTTTTTTTTATTAACACCTATCTGCTGCGAAACGAGAATGGCCTCTGGTCCAGCGTCGCTCGTTACCGATAGAGATGTAAACTTCTCGGTTTGTTAAATTTATGGCGCTGATCGTGGTACTAGGCGGCCATTACCGATTCGCCAGGCTCCGGACACGTGAAAAACGCCAGAATAGAAAGTACCTAGGCCGATGGACTGATACACGCGAATGGATATGGAAGGAAACATTCAACGACGATACCATGTTGAAAGCACCGATTCTCATCAGTACCTACCCTTAGTACGAGTTGCAAAACTTGAGAAAAGTAAAGTTTACGGAAAATATTAAAGCGTGATTTCTCCCAAAGTCTGCCGTTTTTGTTTCTTACACTTTGTGGTCTTAGCAAAAGAGTTACAGTGATGAAGAAAATCAAGTTTAAACAAACAAAAACGGCAGATTTTATTATGAAAGCAAGATGAATGAACAAAACAAGATTGATGAAAGGATTAACAGAAGTTTCACCGACAGTAAGAAGGAATTTTGGAGGTGGATCAATGCGGATAGAAATAAATCTTCTGCATTGACCACTCCAGGAGTCAAAAGTGCTGCCGGTGAGATGGTATGGGAGAATGAAGAAGTATGCAAGAGATGGAAGAACTATTTTCAAGAAATTTTTGGCCAGGGTGAAAGAAGAATTTATGAACAGATAGATGAAGAGAATGAATTGAAGATTTTGAAAGAAGAATTGATAGTGTCTATTTCACGTCTGAAGAATGGGAAGTCTGCTGGGTTTGATGGTATAAATGGTGAAATGTTGAAAGCAGAAGGTGAATGTGTGATAGATTGGATGTACGAATTATGTAAGCTTTGTGTGAATGCAGGAGTAGTACCGATGGATTGGAGGAAGGCAGTCATTGTTCCCATTTACAAAGGTAAAGGGGACAAAAAAGACTGTCAGAACTTCAGACCAATCAGTCTACTCAGTATACCAGGAAAAGTCTTCTGTAAGGTGATTATAAAAAATGTGATTCTGACTACTAGTGCAAGGATTTCCGATATACAGTCCGGCTTTATGGCCGGTAGAGGCTGTGTTGATCAGATTTTTACTCTACGACAACTTGTTGAAAAACAATTGTCGGTGAGGGGAAAGCTGTTCACAGCCTTTGTAGATTTGGAAAAGGCTTTTGACTCAGTAGACAGAGGTATGTTATGGGGTTTTTTTTAAAGCATACGGAGTAAATGGGGCTCTCCTAGATGCGGTGCATGCGAACTATGAAAATAGTATGGCATGTGTTCGTATTGATGGTGAGTATAGTGAATGGTTTGAAGTTTATAAGGGTGTGAGGCAAGGATGTGTGATGAGTCCATGGCTATTTAACATAGTCATGGACAAGTGTGTCAGAGATGCTAGTCTTAATGATTGTGGATTGATGATAGGAGAGAGCAAAGTGAGTGTTCTACTGTATGCAGATGATGCAGTTCTTGTATCTGATTCAGCAGTAGAATTGCAAACAATGCTCTCTAGATTGAATGAAGCTTTGTTAGGTAACCATTTGAAGTTGAATGCAAGTAAGACGAAAGTATTGATTTTTGAAAAAGATGATGAAAGTATGAATTATGAATTTAAAATTAATGGAATCAATGTTGATGTCGTAAATGAGTTTGTATATCTGGGAAGTAAGTTTGAAAAAGATGGAAGAATGTCCGGTGAATTTGAAAGAAGAATAATGAAAGGCAGGTGTGTACTGGGTGCGACCGCTTGCATCGCCAGGAACCAAAATCTCTCAAAAAATGTTAGATTGGCGGTGCACGGTGGTATACTAGTGCCCAACTTGATGTATGGAAGTGAAGCCTGGACGGTGAGTGAAAGGGAAATTAGTAAAGTCCATACAGTAGAAATGGACTATCTAAGAAGTATGATTGGGAAAAAACGAAGTGACAGGGTGAGGAATGATTTTGTAAGAGAAGAATGTGGTGTAAGGGAAAGAGTGAAAGTGAAGATTTAAAGAAGTATGTTAAGATGGTTCGGGCACATGGAGAGAATGAGCGATGAAAGATTGACGAAGAAAGTATATGTTGCTAGAATAGATGGATGTCGTGGAAGAGGAAGACCGAGAAAGGTATGGATGAACCAAACTTTCGAAAAAGCGAGTGAATGGGATATCCAGAGTAATAATAAAAGGAGAGCTTGTATGAAAAAGGTTATGACTCTGGATGAAATGAAAGAAGTATGCAAGGACAGGAAGAAGTGGCGGCTAATCTGCAATGCTGATTTATAATGTTGGTTTATTAGTTTGCTACATTTTTTGCATAAGAAATTTTTGACTTTTTTTGAATATATTTATTTTTAAGGTTTTGTTGTTTTTTTTTTGTAAACTTAAATGTCATTTATTACTCGTATTCCTTGACTTATAGGTTGGTATGAGGCTGACCACCCATACTGTAAAAAATGGTTCACTTTGCCAATGTCACCCCTGTTTCAGGGAATGTCGGCAGGAGTTGCAGGGCTTATGTTCATTTGAGTTTGGATTTTATTTGTAAGTACACAATCAGCATTTGTAAGCGCGAACTACACGTGTTTGTTTGTGGGCATACATCTGAGAGCTTTAAATGAATATATCCTTGCAACTTAGATTATAGATAGATAGATTATAGATGTCAACAGCTCAGTTGGTAGAGTGCTTGCATTCCATGCCGCGAGCTCGGGTTCGAATCCCACCGAGGGTGTCAGAAATGATTACCCGTTTCGGTGTTTATTTCAAACCCCAAAATAAAATACCGGCAAGGTTTACTCAGCCTTCACAAGAAATGAGTACCAGCTCTTTCGGGAGCTGGGAAACCCCCCATTTCAACTGAATTAGTTGGCGTAAGGCCGGCCTCCTTACCTGTAAAAATAAATAGGTTTAAATCGACACATACGACCCCCTCGGGGATAACGCGGCAAGAAGTTACACTATATGTGTAGCTTAGTTGCGTTTTTTTTTTTTTTGCGTATTATCTAACTCTTGTGAGGTTTTCGTCTTGTCCACACTTAGCATCACCTACTATTATGATACATCACGTCGATAATGACGGCCGGTTTATCTCTAACGAATTCCGCTCCCCGGGCGGGAAAAAAAAACCTCTTTATTTAGTGGCAGCTCGTGATATATGGCGGCAAAACATGCAATTTGTGCATCAGTGTGATTGTGTTAATCATATGTCACGGAAAAATTGACTGGAGAGAGTTTATCATTTTCGTCACCCTTCTCTATGCAACGGTTTAGTAAGTCTAAATATAATGTGTGCAAAAAATAGTATCAAATGGACTCGACACGCAAAACGCAACTAAATTTTAAAAAATTAAAAAAAAAAAAAAAATTGTGAAGAGGAATGCAATTTACCAACCTATTCTACCTGGCCAGAAACAGGTATTAATATCATCATTTAATAATTCATTATTGTTTATTATTTAATGAATTATTAAATAATAATTACCCAATAACATCTGTTGAACCAGAGTCAAAGTTAAAGTCAAGTGACCCAAGCGGGGATCGATCCAACGTTGTTCCATTCGAAACACGCTAGAAAGATCAGCCCTCTTGGCCCCCGCGGCTATAGCCCCGACAACTAAGCTACACATACAGCGTAACTCCCCGAAGGGTTTCGCATGTGGCGAGTGGAATCTATTATATGTATTGAATTTTATCGTAATTTTATTTTGATTAATAAATTAATATTATTGTGAATATAAAACAGTGTTTTATTAGAATTTTCAATATTTTTATAAAGTTTAATAAAATTCAATCAATATGAATTTTCAGTGTTAATACACAAACTATAGAAAATATAATGGAAACTATTTATTATATTTTTAAGTGTTTATCTATTCACACAGTGAAAATCCTAAAATTTGAATCTATTTATTTTTACAGGTAAAGGGGCCGGCCTTACGCCAACCCCTTCAGTTGAAGTGAGGATTTCCCAGCTCCCAGGGGCTTGTACTCATTTCTTGTGATGGCTGAGTAAGCTTTGCCAGTATTTTATTTTTCGGTTTGAAATAAACAACGAATCGAGAAATCATTTTGGGACACGCAACGCAAAAAAAAAACGCAATTAAGCTACACATATAGTGTAACTTCTTGCCGCGTTATCCCCGAAGGGGTCGCATGTGGCGAGTTGAACCTATTTATTTTTACAGGTAAGGGGGCCGGCCTTACGCCAACCACTTCAGTTGAAGTGGGGGTTTCCCAGCTCCGAGGGGGCTGATACTCATTTCTTGTGAAGGCTGAGTAAACCTCTAGTAAGGCTGGGACACGTTTGGTGGAATTCGAACCCGAGCTCTTGGCATATAATGCATCTACCAACTATCGACCGGACTAAACGATGATGAATATACATTTTTTTTAATTTAGAAAAGCACCCCCCGAGAGTGTTTTAGTTTCTAAGCATTATTAGTAAAACGCTTTGGTTAAGTTTACAGGTAATATTTGTTTATACTTCTACAAGTGATCCATATAAGCATTTAACTGTTACTGTTGTGCCCATGGCTGTACAGGTGTTTTTAATGCTCGCATAAATCTCAGGAGAAAAACATTCATAGATTTCGGTTTAAGTGTCTACTTTTTATTGATGTAGAACAAAAATGGTTTTCTATTTGATTGAGACGTGAGTGTCTTAGAATCAAAGGCGGAAATCAAGGATTTTGTTTAAAAAAAAGTAAAATATATGGATGTGATAAGAAAATAATTTCACGTGTTTTCGTATATTTAACTTATGTAAGAAAAAAACATAGATTGCTGCATTGGATTCTATACGATTAACGTTAGAGAGCTTTGATTTAAAATAAAAGAGATGACCTAATTTAATTGAGTTTTTATTGCTTTTGTTGATGGGATATTTAATAAAATACAAATGCTTTTAAACACAGGTGTATGACAAAGAAGTAACTTTTATCTACTCCCATTTGGTAATTTACTAATTACAAAACGGCTAACGCAATCACAATGCCATACATTTCTACACCCGTTGCGTAATGTTATATTACGCAACCGGTAACCGTGTTGAAATGAAGATGTGCGCATGCGCATTGTCAGCATTGGAACCATTTTTTAATTTCAAATGTCAATCTTGTATGGGGGTATGAAGACCTGTCAATCCAAGATGGCCGCAAGCGATCAGCTGATTAGGCTTCATAGAATATTACTGATATTCGGTAGGTAGAAATTACCGTGGTGATGAGACTTATATATCGCACGTTTAATAATAAAGAGAAATAACTCGAAAATTGATTTTGTAATAAAACGCAAGAACAATGCGAGAAGAATAGGTAGAATGCGACAGCCATTCAATTTGGACGAATATGACCGAGATAAAACATCGGCCGCATTTTTCATCCCATACAAGTTGTACTGGGTGTCTGAACTTCAAACGCGATTTCCCAACATTCATGTTTTTTGAGTTATTGCTCTTTATTATTAAACGTGCGATATATTGATGAAAATAAATATATTTTATGTGTAAGTCAAATAAAAATTGTTAATAGTGCTAAAATTTATCGAATTTATTTATCGGGATGCTCCAAATAAAGCTTTCCTTTTTTCAAAGGAAAATAAAAGGCTTGAAAGGAAAACAATACAAAAAATTTCACCGCAAAAAATAAACAAACTCAAAAAGTTACTTGGTTAATAGGTGAGTATGAGGTTGATCACCTATGCTGTACAAACTTGGTTCACCTGCCAATACAACTGCAGGGCATATGTTTATTTGAGTTTTGGGTTTGAATGTTTAAGCTTATATGCAGGATGTAAAAGCGTGACCTTATATGTGTCGGCTTGTGGGCATGAATTCAATATGAAACCTAAATATAATTTATCTTTACAACTTAGGTTAGATTAGATAATCGAAGGGAATGATAAATCACACGTTTTGACAAAGGTAAGGTTTTAATTACTTCAAATGGACGAGTACATTATAATGACTATTATTCACTATTTTGTTAATTCTCTCATGGTCGTAGAAAAAGTATTGTTTGCCACTGCACGTAATTAGCCTTTGTAACACTCGTGCTTTCTATTGTGCCATTCGGCTGCGCCTCATGGCACAAACTAGCACTCGTGTTACAAAGACTATCATTACTAGGCAGTGGCATAAATAACTATTGTCGGTTTATAAACAGAGGGAGTGGTAAAGACGAAAGATGAAAGGGAAGACTGAAAAGAGTGTGGTTTGATTGGATGAAAAAAAAAATTGAAACAAAAGAAAAAAAACGAAAGGCTTTTTTTCAGGGTTCTTCCACACTTGAAACGAAGCGGTTGGCGTAAGGCCGGTCTCCTTAATGACAAGGTTTCACTCGCCACATGCAACGCCTTCGGGGAAAACGCGTCAAGAAGGTACACTATATGTGTGGCTTAGTAGCGTTATTCAGATTCTTGACATTTGTTATTTCGTGACTTATAGGATTCCTTGACTTATAGGTTGGTATGAGGCTGACCACCCATACTGTAAAAAATGGTTCACTTTGCCAATGTCACCCCTGTGTCAGGGAAGGTCGGCAAAAGTTGTGGGGCTTATGTTTATTTGATGTTTGGATTTTATTTGTAAGTAGGTACACATTCAGCATTTGTAAGCGCGAACTACACGTGAATGTTTGTGGACATGCATCTGAGAGCTTTAAATGAATGCCATGCCCTAGCCACGGGCATAGCATAAAGGCGAATACATTTCAGAATAAATATTTTCTCCCATTCCTTTACAATAACACATTTTAAATTGACTGAAGTGCTAACGATGGCTCCAAACACACTTAAATTTTGAATTTTAAATGTCAATATTAAGCTTAAATGCGTTTTTTTACAATGGTCTATATATATCTATAATCTAAGTTGCAAGGATATATTCATTTAAAGTTCTCAAATGCATGCCCACAAACAAACACGTGTAATGTGTACTTACAAATAAAATCCAAACCTCCAATGAACATAACCCCACAACTTTTGCCGACCTTGCCTGACACAGGGCTGACATTGGCAAAGTGAATCATTTTTTACAGTATGGGTGGTCAGCCTCATAACCAACCTACAAGTCAAGGACTGGGCGGTCATGATCCGGAAAAACATTTCAAACAAAAATAAAGAAATTAAGACAATTTATTATGTAAAAAAAACAAAGCTTTTCTTCACGAGTTGATTTATTTCCTCAAGCGCTTTCGGTGCTATCACACTATTGTCAAGAGAGGTGTTATAGCATCGTGCAGAAAAACTTTATTTTTGTTAATTATTATTAATTTACAATGCATCTTCACAATGTCAAGACACAAACCCTTGAAGTTGAGAAATAAAGACAATATTTAATTAAATTACCACTTAACAACTATATTCCATTATCTAGATTTTCAGCAGTAACTTCGTGAAAGTTCATTTTAATACAATAAAATAAAAATTGCTTTGTTTTAGTTCACATGAGTATATTTTTGGACACGACCAGTTTCGGGAGAAGCAGTAGTTTCTATTTACACCTGAAGATGGGAGGTACTGCTTCTCCCGAAACTGGTCGTGTCCAAAAATAAACTCATGTGAACTAAAACAAAGCAATTTTTATTTTATTGTATGAACTATATTCCAATTCTTTTCTGTTTCAAAATCGGAGATATGGCCGAGGGAGCCCAGTGGCTGATCTTTTAAGCGTATTTGAAATAGAAAAACGCTAGTTCGATCTCCTCTTGGGTGGGTCATTTGACCATAACTTTGATGCTAGTTCAACAGATGTCATCGGGTAATTATTTATTTAAAAAAACATGAAAATATGCAACAATGAATTCTTAATTGATGCTATTAATATCTGTTTCTGGCCAGGCAGGATAAGGCACTCTCCCACCACCTCCCACCCTGTTCATACAACTCATGCGGAGTTGCTTCACTCGGTGAACAACATTACAATATTGTTTTCAAGTGGCTGAGGGCCTTCCCGATGAAGTTAATCAGCTAGTGTAACTCTATTCGTGTCAAGTTGGTAAATTGCATCTGTCTTTAATAATAATCTATAATCTAAGCTGCAAGGATATGTTAACATTCAAGGCTCATATTAAATGCACACCCACAGACAGGCACATGTAGGTTCACGCCTACACATTATGTATGTGTGCACATAAATAAAACCAACTTCACATAAACATAAACCTTGAAACTCCTGCCGCCTTACCCTGAAACCAGGGAGGCATTGACAAAAGTGAAGCAATTTTTGCAGCACTTTTTTCAGTCTCATACCAACCTATCTATCAGGAAGTGAAAAATCAAGACAGAATTTTATTAAACTACCATTAAGTATTTGATTAAAAAAATATTAATAAATAATTTTTAGAACACTTCAATGAAAAAACTTTGTTTTAATCCACTATGAGTATTTATTTTATGAAAAAACGTTTTCGGAGATCATTCTCAATCTTCAGTTTCTTATATACGTTTTTTCATAAAATAAATACTCATAGTGGATTAAAACAAAGTTTTTTCATTGAAGTGTTCTAAAAATTATCCCTTATCTTTATAAAAATGAACGGCCTCCCCATACAAAATAATTGTGCGTTAATGGCATTCAAACTGAAGAACTCCTGAACAGATGCACGTCATATTCACAACAAATATTGTTCAGGACTTGGGATGTGCTTCCTCATCATTAGTAGATTTTAAATTGTTGTTTTTTAAATAAATAAACATGATCAATCACAACACCTTTTTATGTAAAACCTATGCGAGAAACAAAACTCATTTTGACATTCGAATTTCAAATAAA
This sequence comes from Agapetus fuscipes, assembly GCA_951799405.1. NCBI lineage: Eukaryota > Metazoa > Arthropoda > Insecta > Trichoptera > Glossosomatidae > Agapetus > Agapetus fuscipes. The sequence goes on along the minus strand of OX637345.1, from coordinate 4,902,230 downwards.
TTGCCCGCACTTCAACATAGGCTTCAAAGTTGCCATCGCTGCCATTGCCAAGTCGATTCTTTTTCGGTTGAATTCCGTTGAGTACCTACCTACCTATATTTTTTATTCATTTCAAAATTATACTTCAACCAGCTGTTATAACATGTATTTTTTAGAAATAATGACGATCGATTAGGTCAACTTTTTATATGAAACCATACTTATTGCGGCATTTAATTTTTTTTAAGTATTATTATAATATACAATCTAAGTTGCATAGACGCATTAACATTTATAATTCATATTCAATGCACTCCTGCACGGAGACACGAGTGAGTTTGCGCTTACAAATGCTGCATGTGTATTTACAAATAAAAATTTCAGCCTCTCATGACCATAAGCCCTGCAACTTTTGCTGACCTTTTCAGAAACAGGGGACACATTTGTTAAGTGAACCCATTTATGCGATATGGGTGGTAAGCCTCATACTAACCCTTAAGTCAAGGAATTTGAGTTTGAAAAATCCTTAAACAACGGTAATCTTAATTTATAATCTAAAGTTGCAAAAAAAGTTATTTAATAATAATAATAATAATCTAAGTTGCAAGGATATATTCATTCAAAGCTCTCAGATGTATGCCCACAAACAAACACATGTAGTTCGCGCTTACAAATGCTGATTGTGTACTTACAAATAAAATTCAAACCTCAAATGAACATAAGCCCCACAACTTTTGCCGACCTTCCCTGAAACAGGGGTGACACTGGCAAAGTGAACCATTTTTTACAGTATGGGTGGTCAGCCTCATACCAACCTATAAGTCAAGGAATATGAATAATAAATTACATCCCCCTATAATATAAAATGCAACGGCCTCCCCATACAAAATAGTTGTGCGTTAATGGCATTCAAACTGAAGAACTCCTGAACAGATGCACGTCATATTCACAACAAATATTGTTCAGGACTTGGGATGTGCTTCCTCATCATTAGTAGATTTTAAATTGTTGTTTTTTAAATAAATAAACATGATCAATCACAACACCTTTTTATATAAAACCTATGCGAGAAACAAAACTCATTTTGACATTCGAATTTCAAATAAATTGCCAGCACTTCAACATAGGCTTCAAAGTTGCCATCGTTGCCATTGCCAAGTCGATTCTTTTTCGGTTGAATTCCGTTGAGTACCTACCTATATTCTTTATTTATTTCAAAATTATACTTCAACCAGTTATAAAATGTATTTTTTAGAAATAATGACGATCGATTAGGTCAACTTTTTATATGAAACCGTACTTATTGCGGCATTTAATTTTTTTAAAGTATTATTACAATATACAATCTAAGTTGCATAGACGCATTAACATTTATAATTCATATTCAATGCACTCCTCTTCGGAGACACGAGTGAGTTTGCGCTTACAAATCCTGCATGTGTATTTACAAATAAAAATTTCAGCCTCTCATGACCATAATAAGCCCTGCAACTTTTGCTGACCTTTTCAGAAACAGGGGACACATTTGTTAAGTGACCCCATTTATGCGAAATGGGTGGTAAGCCTCATACTAACCCTTAAGTCAAGGAATTTGAGTTTGAAAAATCCTTAAACAACGGTAAACTTAATTTATAATCTAAAGTTGCAAAAAAAGTTATTTGATGATTCAAATTGAATGCACGCCCACAAACTGGCAAATGTCATTTCACGCTAACATATAGTTGTGGCGCTTGATTTTTTTTAAATATTAGAATATATAATCTAAGTTGCACAGATACAATAACTTTTATAATTCATATTCAATGCATGCCCCCCTGGAGACACGAGTGGGTACGCGCTTATTAATGCTGCATGTGAACTTACAAATTAAAATTAAGGCCTCTAATGAACATAAGCCCTGCAACTTTGGCCAACCTTTTCAAAAACAGGGGGAACATTTGTCAAGTGAACCATTTTTTTCGATATGGGTATTCAAGCTCATACTTACCTATCCGTCAAGGATTTGAGTTTGAAAAATCCTTCAACAACGTTAAATTTAAATTCATAATCTAAAGTTGCAAAAAAAGTTATTTGATGATTCAAATTGAATGCACGCCCACAAACTGGCAAATGTCATTTCACGCTAACATATAGTTGTGGCGCTTGATTTTTTTAAAATATTAGAATATATAATCTAAGTTGCACAGACACAATAACTTTTATAATTCATATTCAATGCATGCCCCCCTGGAGACACGAGTGGGTACGCGCTTATTAATGCTGCATGTGAACTTACAAATTAAAATTAAGGCCTCTAATGAACATAAGCCCTGCAACTTTGGCCAACCTTTTCAAAAACAGGGGGAACATTTGTCAAGTGAACCATTTTTTTCGATATGGGTATTCAAGCTCATACTTACCAATCCGTCAAGGATTTGAGTTTGAAAAATCCTTAAACAACGGTAATCTTAATTTATAATCTAAAGTTGCAAAAAAAGTTATTTGATGATTCAAATTGAATGCACGCCCACAAACTGGCAAATGTCATTTCACGCTAACATATAGTTGTGGCGCTTGATTTTTTTTAAATATTAGAATATATAATCTATGTTGCACAGATACAATAACTTTTATAATTCATATTCAATGCATGCCCCCCTGGAGACACGAGTGGGTACGCGCTTATTAATGCTGCATGTGAACTTACAAATTAAAATTAAGGCCTCTAATGAACATAAGCCCTGCAACTTTGGCCAACCTTTTCAAAAACAGGGGGAACATTTGTCAAGTGAACCATTTTTTTCGATATGGGTATTCAAGCTCATACTTACCAATCCGTCAAGGATTTGAGTTTGAAAAATCCTTAAACAACGGTAATCTTAATTTATAATCTAAAGTTGCAAAAAAAGTTATTTGATGATTCAAATTGAATGCACGCCCACAAACTGGCAAATGTCATTTCACGCTAACATATAGTTGTGGCGCTTGATTTTTTTTAAATATTAGAATATATAATCTATGTTGCACAGATACAATAACTTTTATAATTCATATTCAATGCATGCCCCCCTGGAGACACGAGTGGGTACGCGCTTATTAATGCTGCATGTGAACTTACAAATTAAAATTAAGGCCTCTAATGAACATAAGCCCTGCAACTTTGGCCAACCTTTTCAAAAACAGGGGGAACATTTGTCAAGTGAACCATTTTTTTCGATATGGGTATTCAAGCTCATACTTACCTATCCGTCAAGGATTTGAGTTTGAAAAATCCTTCAACAACGTTAAATTTAAATTCATAATCTAAAGTTGCAAAAAAAGTTATTTGATGATTCAAATTTAATGCACGCCCACAAACTGGCAAATGTCATTTCACGCTAACATATAGTTGTGGCGCTTGATTTTTTTAAAATATTAGAATATATAATCTAAGTTGCACAGACACAATAACTTTTATAATTCATATTCAATGCATGCCCCCCTGGAGACACGAGTGGGTTCGCACTTATAAATGCTGCATGTGAACTTACAAATTAAAATTAAGGCCTCTAATGAACATAAGCCCTGCAACTTTTGCCAACCTTTTCAAAAACAGGGGAAACATTTGTCAAGTGAACCATTTTTTGCGATATGGATATACAGGCTCACACTAATATATAAGTCAAGGAATTTGAGTTTGAAAAATCCTTCAACAACGTTAAATTTAATTTATAATCTAAAGTTGCAAAAAAAGTTATTTGATGATTCAAATTGAATGCACGCCCACAAACTGGCAAATGTCATTTCACGCTAACATTTAATTGTGGCACTTGATGTTTTTAATTTTAGAATATAAATCTAAGTTGCATACATACATTTTATAATTCATATTCAATGCATGCCCCAAGCAGACATGAGTGACTTTGCGCTTACAAATGCTGCATGTTTAATTACAAATAAAAATTTCAGCCTCTCTTGACCATAAGCCCTGCAATTTTGCCGACCTTTTCAGGAACAGAGAAACATTCGTTCAGTGAACATTTTTTTAGGTATGGGAGGTCAGCCTCATACCTCATGCTTCATACAAGATACTCAGAACATGAAAGAACTAAATAACCCTTTTACCGCAATTTTTTTTTCAAATTACTTCTTAAAGCATTTAATTACTATGAAGGAGGTCTGAGGAAAAATTATTGCGAAGCCAGACTTACACTGCCCGAAGGGCCTAGCAGACAACCGTACGCAGTACGGTCAGTCTGCTAGTTTATTAATATTTTTTGAATCAAATATTTAAAATGGAATTCCACAATGTTTCACCAAAACAATTTGAAAAGTTATTACCATTAAGTATATTCCGATTATTTGCAGTTCCCTCTATCTACATGCAGATCATTCTCAATTTAAAATCGCCTGAACTTAAGTTTCACTTTATTTTCTTACTTAAGCTACAACTTAAGTTTAATTTAACCCTACATTTACACAAGCGCCGTGGCCTGCGAGTAATTAAGATTGGCAGCGTCTTACTCCGAGGAAATTTACGGTGCAAAGAAAGGTCCCTTTAGGTGGGTAGCGTGTCCTGTCGCCTCATTATCAGGCTAAGTCTGCTAACTGCCGGTGCTTTACTAGTGGAACGGTCAATACGTGCCACAGTACATTCGCATTTAAGTCTAGTGTGATTTTTAATTAAGCGTCGTTGGTTGAAAATAGAGAAAACCAGTGCACCAAGTATTACGCAAATTAAACTAGACTACACATATAGTGCAGTTTCTTGCCTGCGTTATCCCCGAAAGGGTAGCATGTAGTATTTATTTTTACGGGTAACGGGGCCGCCTTCACACGAATCACTTTCAATTGAAGTGGGGGTTTCCCAGCTCCGGAGGGGGGGGGTTGGTTTTCATTTCTTGTGAAGGCTGAGTACACTTTGCTGGTATTTGTTTTGGGTTTGAAATAAACATCGAAACGGGAAATCATTTCTGACACCCTCGGTGGGGATCAAACCCTTGCTCTGGGCACGGACATTCTTCCAACTAAGCTATCGCTTCAAAACGCTAATTCTCAAGCAAGACCCAGTTGCAAAAGGTGTATGTATATTTAACCCAGCGGACTACATATTTATAATTATAAATAGTATATTTTTGTGCTCAGACGGGATTTGAACCCTTGACCTTCTATTTACGAGTCCAAAGCGTTACCACTAGACTACGGACCAGTCCACACCAATTGTATTTTTGTTGTTGTTTTTTTACCTTCACCACGAAATGTGTTGGGTTGTAAAACCGAAGATGGTGGCTTCAGACTGCCGCGTCCATAATGTGGTGAACGGTCGTAAAATTTACAAGAGTAGAGTCATCATTCACTTTGCCAATTCACAGTTCAATAAAAAAAAACAGCAACAGTACTGCAAACTCAACGGGTGTCAATAGATCTTACCGTATCTTTTGTCGATAAATATTACCGTATCTATTGTCGATAGATCTTACCGTATCTATTGTCGATAAATATTACCGTATCTATTGTCGATATATATTACCGTATCTATTGACGATAGATCTTGCCGTATCTTTTGTCGATAAATCTTACCGTATCTATTGTCGATTGATCTTACCGTATCTATTTTCGATATATATTACCGTATCTATTGTCGATAGGTCTAACCGTATCTATTGTCGATAGATCTTACCGTATCTATTGTCGATAAATATAACCGTATCTACTGTCGATAGATCTAACCGTATCTATTGTCGATAAATATTACCGTATCTACTGCCGATAGATCTTACCGTATCTATTGTCGATAGATCTTACCGTATCTTTTGTCGAAAAATATTACTCGTGTTATTGTGTGAACCACACCTCAATAGCCCTCTGTGAGCTTATTCGTCGCTATAGAAAGCAAGAAAGTCCCAGTTTCTGTAAGCATTGATGGACCTTTTGACATAAATTTTTGGTGAAGGCCGATCTTCTCTACAGCACGATTCGACTTGAAATCACTAAAGCAGAAGGCAATACAGTCTGGGATCTTATACGTGCAATGTTTAGAATGAACCGCGGGGTAGTGAATTTTTTTATGAATTTAAGAATAAGATCTAATCTAATCTAATCAAATATAAATTGCAAAGGTATGTAACATTGGAGATTCACATTACATGCATTTTCACAAGCAGACACGTACAAGTTCGCGCTCACACATATGCCGCATGTGGACCTACAACACAAAAACCAGATCTCAAATGGACATACACCCTGCAACTTTTGCCGTCCTTCCCTGAAACAGGGGTGACATTGGCAAAGTGAACGATTTTTACAGCATGAGTGGTCAGCCGCATACCAACCTATAAGTCAAGGAAGAAGATGAAGAAGTAAAAAAAATCTTGTAGGTATAAAATATCTATACCTTTTTTTATACAACGCATTGTTTTTCATACAATAAGATGAACACCGTGATTTTTTATATTAAATTTTTAAATTTATTTTAAAACAGGTCCCCATCACTGAATATTCCAGAAACACAAAATAATGTATTCAAGTTATCAGTACCCGTAGTACGAGTTTTTGCACAATACTCAAAGTATTGAGTATTTGAGAAAAATGTATGTGAACTTGAAAAGCACCTCTGGCGAAACAAGTTTCGAAACATTTTTCTCGAATACTCAATAATTCGAGTATTGTGAAAAAACTCGTACTACGGGTACTGAACTACGAAACGGTGCTCTTGATTCTCTTACAGACGATCGTTAAAGCTTGTCAATTTAGCGTGTTAGTCTTTCTACACTCATGTAGGGTCCAACACGGCTTAAATTGAATAAAATTAAAACGACGACTTATTAATTGATGATCATGTCACGACATATCGGTAAAAGACAACTCGTCCAACGACAGTTCGTCCATTGACAAATCAGTCACACGACACTTCGTCCACACGACTTTTCGGCCAACGACATTTCGACCAAATACAAATCGGTCAACGAAAACCCGTCCAAAGACAGCTGGGCCATAGACAAATCGGTCACTCGACATTTCGTCCACATGACTTTTCGTCCACACGACTTTTCGGTCAGTGACATTTCGGTCACATATATGTGTGTTCCACAGAATATCTTAGAAAACCTGCTCTCTAACAAACGATTTATTTGATCGTCGCTGTAGAAAACGCCAATTCTCAAGCAAGACCCAGTTGCTGTAATGCTGGATGGAACTTTAGTGACCGGTCTTTTGTTCTCAGGAGCTGGAAAACCCTCACTTTAACTGAAGTGGTAGGCGTTAGGCCGGCCTCCTTACCTGTTAACATAAATAGGTTCAACCCCTTCAGGGATAACGCGGCAAGAAGTTACACTATATGTGTAACTTAGTTGCATTAGTTGCGCCAGTCAGCACAAGGTAAGAATGACAAGCACAAATGTTGTGCGCGCGGGATCGTGTAAAAGACGACACAACAAATGTGAAGGATGTAAAATGATTGTCTGTGGAGAGGATAATGGAGAAAGAAGAATAATTTTATTTATGTAACTGGTTTGACCCCGCAAGATGTTTTATTTGATTCTTGTTTTTTGAAGATCAGTTCCATTTAGGGTTAGATTTTTAATGGGCCTGGACACAGAGGGGTCGAAAAAGACCAAAGGGCAGATGGTCGACTCGACACCTTATGAATTAAAATATTTTTTGCATTTTTATAATTAGCATTCGTACAGCTGTACAAATGCTTTCGTACATATTAATAAATGCTCATGAATTTGGTGTCTAATCTAATCTAAGTTGCAAAGATATTTAACATTGGGGATTCACATTACATGCATTCTAACAAGCAGACACGTGCAAGTTCGCGCTTGCACATGCCGCATGCGAACCTACAACATAAAAACCAAATCTCAAATGGACATACACCCTGCAACTCCTTCCGACCTTTCCTGAAACAGGAGTGACATTGGCAAAGTGAACCATTTTCTACAGCATGGGTGGTCAGCCGCTTATCAACCTATAAGTCAAGGAATTAACACAACAAATAACATTTTAGACATAAACAAATTAATAAACATAAAAATCATATACTAATCTTACATTTACAAAAATTTGGAAAACTTAAGAAACCCTAGCCCTAGCCGCCAACATTACAGATCAACCGCTATTTCTTTCTGTCCTTACATACTTCTTTCATTTCATCCAGAGTCATAACCTTCTTCATACAAGCTCTCCTTCTATTATGACTCTGGATAATGTAAGAGAAGAATGTGGTGCAAGAGAAAGTGTGAAAGTGAAGATTAAAAGAAGTTTGTTAAGATGGTTTGGACATATGGAGAGAATGAATGAGGAAAGACTGACGAAGAAAGTATATGTTGGTAGAATAGATGGATGTCGTGGTAGAGGAAGACCGAGAAAGGTATGGATGGACCAAATATCCGAAATTGCGAATGAATGGAATATCCAGAGTCATAATAAAAGAAGAGCTTGTATGAAGAAGGTTATGACTCTGGAGGAAATGAAAGAAGTATGTAAGGATAGAAAGAAATGGCGGTTGATCTGTGATGTTGGCGGCTGGGGTTTGTTAAAGTTAAATTGGTTTTGTGATTTAGTTTTTTATGTCAATGTATATATTGTTATTTTATTGATTTTAAAAATGTAATTTGTCATGTATGTTCCTTGACTTATAGGTTGTTATGCGGCTGACCACCCATACTGTAAAAGAAATTGGTTCACTTTGCCAATGTCACCCCTGTTTCAGGGAAGGACGGCAAGAGTTGCAAGGCTTATGTTCATTTGAGATTGGGTTTTTATAGTGTAGGTCCACATGCGGCATGTGTTAGCGCGAAATTATACATATTGTTATGTAAATATAAATATTGAAATAAGTATGGATAGTTATAGTTATAAGAATCCTCAAAAGTATTGGTAGGTAAGATCGATAATTATGTAAAAGTGTAGAATTCTCTAGGCTAAGTAGGTATTTGTTATAATTATAGGAATACTGTATTACATTTGTAGGTAGGATTTTGGTTGTATCTCTAGGTAGTACGTGAAGCGTCGAGAAGTAATAATTACTCTGGAACCGTCTGGCGACTTTAGTTCTGGATCATACTGCTCTGAAGAGTATAAAGGTGCGAATGGCCTGCAGAGCGGGCCAGTATCATAGAGACTTACAAACACATCGAAGTCATCTGATCAGTGAACCAAAACCAAGTGGAATAATCGAGAAAGTAGTGTGAAAATAAATTTTGTAACTGTGTAAAATAAATAACTATTGAAGAAGACCTGTGTATTTTTAATTTGAAGACAATTGAACCCTAATTTCGTAACAATTGGCGTCAGGTGCGGAATTGTCAAGAAAAATTAAGATCTTCTGTCTAAAAATAAATAAAATAAATTAAATAGTGTTAAAATGAACTTTATTCAAATTGAACTTTGTGTGAACTGACTTTTGTGAAAACAAGTGTTTAAATAAATTTTTGTTAAAAGAAAAGACGCAAAAGCAAGTTGCTTATAAATTCTGGAACATCATATGGAACATAATTCTGGACATAACATAATGACTATTTTACCGCATTGAGAAAGTCATCAAATTGGACCATAGTTTTTTTATTATTGTGTGTGATTAAAAAAATAAAATAAATAAATAAAAATCTTGAAAAATATTACAAAAGAACGTTCCAGATTCATCGAGAAAAAGTTTTTGAATAACTGTGCTTCGTTTACAAGTGTGTGAATGTACATTAAGTACCTACCTGTGTGTTGGAGAGACTTGAGACGAAATAAATAATTATGTACTATCAGACATTATTATGTTAAAAATATTGGTGATTTAAAAATAAATATAAAAAGACAGTACCTACCAATCAGTGTTATCAGATAAATTATTATTTTGCTAAAGTACGTATTCAAAACAGCTATATATATAAAACTCAAAACTTGTATTAAATAAATTTGAAAATATTTTTGTTTTGACGTAAATTTAAAAAAAAAAAAATGGCAACTAAAGTGAACGTCAAGGACCTCAAAGTCACTGAGCTTAAAAATGAGCTTCTGGAGAGGGACCTGGAGACCTCAGGAGGAAAGGCAGCCTTACAAGCACGCCTCATAGAGGCCTTGGAACAGTCAGGCGAAGACCCGGCATATTTTGTCATGGCGTCTGGAGGGGACCGCGCCTTGGACGAGCTAAATATCAGCATCAACAGTAACCTGACAGGACTGAAGACTGAGATGGCTGACAACGCCAAGACCGTGAAGGAGGACCTGACCGGGCTGGAGGAGAAGATGGCTGACAATGCCAAGACCCTGGAGGAGAAGATGGCTGACAACGCCAAGACCCTGCAGGAGAACCTGTCGGACCTGAAAGTGGAGATGGCTGAAAACGCCAAGGCTCTGCAGGAAGACCTCTCCACCATGAAGGAAGACCTCGCCAACATGAAAGAGAAGATGAGCGAGAATCTCACAACCCTGAAGGGAGAAATGGAGGAGAAGATGACAGCCCTGAAGGGGGAAATGGAGACTCGGATGTCAAATCTGGAGGTACATCTGCGTGCCGAGCTGACCGACAAGGGCCAGATGGAGTCCACCAGAATATCCCCCAAAGGCCTTCACGACGAGACCGACCAGGGATGCTCAACTCCAACCAGGATCACAAGAGGGGATGATGACCCTTCCCTAGCCAAGCACAACCTCCCAACCTTCGACGGGAAGACGTCGTGGGAGGAATACTTGACCCTCTTTGAGACGGCTGCCATGATGGGAGCCTGGAGCCAGCAGAAGAAGGCTTCGGTTCTCAGCCTGTCGCTCCGAGGAGACGCTCTCAGGGTTCTGCAGGCCATACCCCTGGACAACCGTGGTGACTTTGGGCAGCTGAAGCAGCGCTTGGATATGCGCTATGGCCACAAGTGCCTGGAGCAGCTGTACAAGTCGCAGCTGAACACAAGGGTGCAGAAGCCCAACGAGAGCCTCCAGGAGTTTGAAATGGACATCGCCCGCCTGGTACGAGACGCTTACCCGACAGCCTCCGACGACATCTGTGAGAGCTTGGCAGTGGACAAGTTCCTAAATGGATTGCGGGAATGGGAGACGCAACAAGCCGTAAAACTGGCCCATCCCAAGGCTTTGAACGAGGCGCTCAGCCAAGCTCTCGAGTTTGAGGCTGTCAAACAGTCCATCAGGGGCCACGCCAGGGTTCGTGCAGTCGAGGCAGAGGAGGTCAAGCTACCTACAACCGAGGAGCTAATTGAAAAAGTGCTGGAACGTCTGAGACCTCGAAGACGAGACCCACGCTGCTGGAACTGCGGACAGCTGGGCCACCTTAGCACCAAGTGTCCCAAGCCTCAGAAACCCAGAAAACAGGCTGCGGAAAACTAGAAAGGGTTAATGGGAAGGGGCAACCGTTGACCCACGCTGGAGAGGCCCTGAAATCTGCTGCTACTGTCGCAACCGTGAGAGGAAAAGCCAGCAGCATTTTTATCAATGGCATAATAGATGGAGTAACTCGTGAACTACTGGTGGACACGGGAGCAACCAGGACAATTCTGAGACGCGACATAGTGGCACGAGGTAAGCAGATTGCACCAACAAAGTGGTCTCTGCACACCGCCACGGGAGAGTCAGCACAGGTGTATGGGGAGACGATTGCCACCTTCCAAATTGGCAGCACCACTTTTGATCATCGGACGTTGGTGGCCAACATTGAAGAAGACGTTATATTGGGAATGGACATACTGGACAGATTTGGGTGCAGTTTAAATTTAAAGAAAGGGTCCATTAAAATTGGAAATGAAGAAGTCATCCTGCAAAGACGGAAAGAACTGGCTGCACGTGTTATCCTAGCCAAAAATACCGAAGTGAAGGGGCGATCCGAGATGATAGTGAGTGCCCGCCTGGATTCCAGTAGTACAAATGACCAAATCTGTATGATAGAACCGGAGAACATGGACAATGTTAACAAAGGAGTCATGGTGGCAAGAACAGTGATTCACGCAAAGGAGACCATTCCTGTCAAGATCATGAATGTGAACAGCTACCCAGTTAAAATGAATGAAGGTTTTGTTTTGGGCAGATGTGAGAGGATAACTTCCATTGTGCAACAGATGACAAACATGTCATGCGAAGGAAACAAATTGTCAACACAATTGGAAGCCCTGGTCCACGACGCTTCCCAAGGTCTAACCGAGGAAAACAAACGGAGAGTGAGGAGTTTGATCTGCCGCTACCAGAACATTTTCGAGGACTCTAATGGCCGTCTGGGAAGAACCAAGGTAGTGCGACATAGCATAGACACCGGAGAAGCGAGACCAATAAAACAGGCTCCAAGAAGACTACCCTTTGCAAAGCGGGAAGAAGCTGACAAGATCATCAAAGACATGAGCAAAGATGGCATCATAGAACCATCAAGTAGCCCTTGGACATCCCCGGTGGTACTGGTGAAAAAGAAGGATGGTACCACGAGATTTTGTGTGGACTACAGACTGCTCAACGATGTTACGAAAAAGGATAGTTACCCTCTGCCAAGGATTGACGACACCTTGGACACATTGGCAGGATGCACCATTTTTTCCACATTGGACCTGAAAAGTGGCTACTGGCAAGTTGAATTGGATGCCAAAGATAAGGAGAAAACTGCATTCTCGACTGGATCTGGACTTTGGCAGTTCACCGTGATGCCATTTGGCTTATGCAATGCCCCCGCCACGTTTGAAAGGCTGATGGAGAATGTGCTGCGAGGACTGTCATGGGAAACCTGCCTGGTATACTTGGATGACATAATCATCCTGGGAAAGGACTTCAACCATCAGTTGAGAAATCTGGAGCAAGTTTTCGGGCGACTACAAGACGCTGGACTGAAGCTCAACCCGAAAAAGTGTAACCTGTTCAAGAAACAAGTAAATTACCTGGGACACATAGTTTCTCAACGTGGAGTTGAAGTTGACCCTGCCAAAATCAAGGCAGTAAGAGACTGGCCCGTGCTGAAGGACAAACATGAAACTAGGAGTTTCCTGGGGCTGTGCACTTATTACAGGAGGTTTGTGCCAAGATTTGCGGACATTGCAAAACCGCTCACCAAGCTTACGGAAGAAAACACTCGCTTCCATTGGAGTGATTCCTGCGCACAAGCATTTGAAGAGCTTAAGGGAAGATTAACAAGTGCCCCCATCTTGAGCTACCCACGAAAAGATGGAAAGTTCATCCTGGATACCGACGCTAGTAATGTGGGGATAGGAGGCGTCCTTTCCCAAATACAAGATGGGCATGAGACTGTTCTGGGTTACTTCAGTAAAGTGCTTTCCAAGCCAGAACGAAATTATTGCGTGACCAGACGAGAGCTTCTTGCCGTGATAAAATCAGTGGAACACTTCCGCAAATACTTGTACGGGAGAAAATTCACACTACGGACTGATCATGCTGCACTGGTTTGGCTTCTGAAATTCAAAAACCCAGAAGGGCAAGTGGCTAGATGGATTGAAAGGCTCCAGGAGTATGATTATGACTCCGAACATAGACCTGGCACGCTTCATCGAAATGCGGATGCATTATCCAGACGACCATGCGCCAGTGACTGCAAACATTGCAGCAAGATGGAGGACAAGGTAGCAATTGTCCAAAGGACGACCACCGAAGATGAGGACTGGCAAGATGAAAAATTGGCGCAAGGCCAACTGAATGATCCGGACTTGAAGTATGTGATGGAATGGGCGCGAGAAGGAGAAAGGCCAACCTGGGAAAAACTCGCCCCCTTATCACCAACTGTCAAGGCTTATTGGGCTCAATGGGGATCCATAGTGATAGAAGGAGGGTTTCTGAAACGAAAGATCGAGAAGGAAGACGGCACACTTAGAAGAAAGCAAACCCTCGTTCCGAGGAGCCGAGTACCGGAAATCCTTGGACTGCTGCATGGAGGAACTTCTGGAGGACATCTAGGCGTTAAGAAGACGCTGGAGAAAGTGAAAGAGCGATTTTACTGGATCAACTGCAGCGAAGACGTCAAAGATTGGTGTCGAAAATGTGTAACCTGTGCAACGGCCAATGGACCGCAAAGGAAAAGGCGAGCACCAATGCGTCAGTACAATGTTGGCAGCCCCTTTGAAAGAATTGCCATCGACATAGCTGGCCCATTTCCTACAACTGAGAAGGGTAACAAGTACATCATGGTGGTGATGGATTACTTCAGCAAGTGGGTGGAAGCTTACTCAATCCCTAACCAAGAGGCCGTAACCGTGACTGAAGTTCTAGTTACCGAATTTATCAGCAGGTTTGGCGTACCCCTGGAATTACATTCTGATCAGGGAAGGAACTTTGAAGCTGCTATCTTCCAGCAAATGTGTGAGCGGCTAGGGATCTACAAGACCAGGACCACTGCGCTACATCCACAGTCTGATGGAATGGTGGAAAGGATGAACCGTACCGTGGGGAGGTACTTAGCCAAAGTAGTGTCCAGCCATCAGCGGGACTGGGACCGACATCTGCCTTTGTTCTTATTGGCTTACCGGTCGGCTGTTCAGGAAACGACGAAGAAGACTCCCAGCAGCATACTGTTTGGGCGAGAAATGCGACTTCCTTGTGATCTCAAATTTGGCTGCAAACCAGGTGAAGACCTAGCCGGAGAAGACTATGTGACAGACCTTCGCAGGAGGCTGGATGACATCCATGATCAGGTCCGCATGAACATCGGGGAAGCCAGCGATCAAATGAAGGAGCGCTATGACACCAGAGCTGACAGCATGGGGTACAAAGCTGGTGACTGGGTGTGGCTTTTTGACCCCAAGAGGCGCCAAGGATACTGTCCGAAACTTCAGCGTTCCTGGGACGGGCCGTACGAGATCTTGGAGCGCATCAACGATGTGGTCTACCGCATAAAAAAGAGACCAAACGGAAAACCAAGGGTCGTGCACTACAATCGCCTCTCACCATACCTAGGCGATAATGATGACCAACCAGCCCAAAAAGTACGACAGTGCGTCGCATCCGAAAGATCACCAGCCTTTGAGACGTTTTGGGAGAACGCGAAGGCAGGGCAGAAGTTTCGCCATGGAGTGACCACAGAAGTCCACAAGGACTTATTTGAGGTCACTAGGGACCACACACTGGCATGCAGTGTACCGGAAGATCTAGATATGTCTAGAGGAATTGCACGGGTCTTCCGATACAAATTCGGAGAACCGCAACCCTCGAGCAGCCCGCAAGGAAGAGCTCTGAGACTACCGAAGGGGCGTCAACAAGCATACTGCCTGGTTGTCCCGGATTCCAGCAACCTGGAAGAGGACTACAAGGCATTGTGGGACGGCCTTGTTGAGCTGCGTGACTACATGTTGGAGGATCAGCAGGCGCGTCTGGCAATACCGAAGATGGGTGGCGGCCGCGCTAATCGAGACTGGCGGATAATCCGGAGTATGATTGAAGCAGTGTTCTCGGGAGTCGGCATCAGCGTCATGGTGTGCTGCGAGCAAGCGCAGCCGAGAGCCAGTGGGGAGAAATCCGTGGACTGCCACTTCTTCCTGACCACAGGGTGTCGACGTGGATCAGCATGCCCCTACCTACACAGAGTCAAGACTGTTCCGGGACGAAACAGTCTAGGTGGGGGGTAGTGTTATGTAAATATAAATATTGAAATAAGTATGGATAGTTATAGTTATAAGAATCCTCAAAAGTATTGGTAGGTAAGATCGATAATTATGTATAAGTGTAGAATTCTCTAGGCTAAGTAGGTATTTGTTATAATTATAGGAATACTGTATTACATTTGTAGGTAGGATTTTGGTTGTATCTCTAGGTAGTACGTGAAGCGTCGAGAAGTAATAATTACTCTGGAACCGTCTGGCGACTTTAGTTCTGGATCATACTGCTCTGAAGAGTATAAAGGTGCGAATGGCCTGCAGAGCGGGCCAGTATCATAGAGACTTACAAACACATCGAAGTCATCTGATCAGTGAACCAAAACCAAGTGGAATAATCGAGAAAGTAGTGTGAAAATAAATTTTGTAACTGTGTAAAATAAATAACTATTGAAGAAGACCTGTGTATTTTTAATTTGAAGACAATTGAACCCTAATTTCGTAACAATATCTGCTTGTGGGAATGCATTTAATATAAATCTTAAATGATATATATCTTTGCAGCTTACATTAGATTAGATTAGATAGAAAAGAAGTTATTTAAAATCTAATTATTATTCTTCAATAAATCATTCAAATCAATGACTTACCTGCATGCATTAAAAAGATTCGTTTGGAAAGTCATAGATGGAGATGCTGAGAAGGCGGAACAGTTTTATTGTGCGCCTTGATTAAAATACAAACATTTTACGATCGACAATTCCAGAACCTCATAGTGTTAACGACAACTTATTTTATTGCGTTCGTGTCGATACATAAAAGAAACAATTAAATTCTACTCCGGTAGCTTCTGATATTAAAAAAAAAAAAAACACTTATCTTTGGAATGCGTTAAAAAGAGTTGGCGACGAGGTCTGTACATTCAAAATATCTCTCGACTATGTGACGTCACTTATTTAATCTAATCTAAGCTAAGTTGCAAATATATGTAGCATTAAAGATTCGCATTATATGCTTTTTCACAAGTACACACGTATAAGTTCACGCTTAAACATGCCGCATGTGGACTTATTTGATAGTGGACTTAAATAATAATCACAATTGAACACACACCTGCAACTCCTGCCGAATTTTTTGGTTTTATGAACCTTTTTGTACAGCATGGGTGGTCAGCCGCATACCAACCTACAAGTCAAGGAACACCCATGGTAAATTCCCGATAGTCGGGTAATTTTGGTAGCGATCTTTAATATATACCTACAATCTAAGTTGCAAAGATATAAAAACATTCAAAACTCATATCAAATGCATGCCCAAAAAAAGACACGTTCAATTCGCGCTTAAGCAGTTGTATGCTGAATATGTACTTACAAATTAAAACCAAATATCTAATGAACATAAGCCCTACAACTTCTGCCGACATTCCCTAAAACAGGGGTGACATTGGAAAAGTGAACCATTTCTTACAGTGTGGATGGTCAGCCTCATACGAACCTATAAGTGAATGAATTAAGCGATCGCGATAATAAACCAATTCGTTAAAATAAACTTTGTCTATATTTTTACATGATTAATATTTATAGAAGAAATATAAATGCACCGCTATAATGGATTGACTTAGAACATTCTAGCAATGTCTAGAGACACAAAAATGGACAATTATTTATTATACTTTAAAATAAATCTTCACAATGTCAATACAAACCTTTACACTTTTATTTTTAATACATTTTGTTTTTTATCTACTGAAAACAAATCATTATACCACTTATTATTATTTCTACTAATAAAACATAACGTTTTAAAACATTTTTTATTGTATATACCTTCTTAATTATAATCAACAAAATATTTATGAAAAAAAAACTAGATCACATGTGCCGCAAAGCGTATACGATTGAAAATATATATAATAAATCCAATCTGTATTATCATTAGCAATTAAATGAATCACACCGCACTAAACTCCTACAAAACGATCTTTAATAAGGCAGACAACATGAGCAAAGATCCGCTCACAATTTCTTTACTCGTACCACAGCATTATTTTGTGTAGAAAAATTTAATGGTGAGTCCGGAAGATAACTCAGTTGGAAGAGTGCTTGCATTTCGTGTAAAGAGCTCGGGTACGAATCCCACCGAGGGTCTCAGATATCTATAAGAATAATCTATAATCTAAGTTGCAAAGATATATTACATTTAAGATTCATAATAAATGCATTTCCAGAAGCAGACACGTATAAATTAGCGCTTAACCATGCTACATGTGAATTTACAATATAAAACCCAATCTCAAATGAAAATAAGATCTGCAACTCTTGCCGACCTTCCCTGAAACAGGGGTGACATTGGAAAAGTGTATAATAATGGGAGTGTGTGCTTAAAATTCATTTGTATTAGTAAAAATCATAATAGATTGCTTAAATTCTGTAACTAGGTCTGCTATCAAAATTTGTCTTCTGCAGTAGTATCAGATTTGTTGATGCAAGATGTCAAGAGGGTTCGAATTTCCTTAATATACCCAATTTACAATCCGACAAAAATATATAAATTTCTTTCACAAATATACAATCGTGGAATTTTATTTTTGGCCATAGTTAATACTCGCATTTTCATCTTAAATCTATTGATATTTTCCAGTTTTTTCTACATTTCTCACTATTGAAAAAGCCCCATTGTAAATGACGCTTTGGTTCAGATCCCGTTACCGGGCTGCACGCTCCTAATTTTTATTTCGGGCTGCCAACTTGCAAACTGGAAATAATACTAGTTACAAAAACTATTATAGATTGTAACTTATACTCTGAATAAAACTTACAAGTAAAAAATTTAAAAAACTTACAGATGGATTAGTCACATAACAAAAATTCCCCTCTGACTGATAGGTTGGTATGCGGCTGACCACCCATACTGTAAAAAATGGTTCACTTTGCCAATGTCACCCCTGCTTCAGGGAAGGTCGGCAAGAGTTGCAGGGCTTATGTTCATTTGAGATGGGTTCTTATAATGTAGGTCCACATGCGGCATGTGTTGGCGCGAAATTATACATGTCTGTTTGTGGGAATGCACTTAATATAAATCTTAAATGATAATCCTTGCAGCTTAGATTAGATTAGATAAGATTAGATTATTAGAAGATTGTCTTTAAAATCACATTATACACAATATGAGCTAAGAAAAGAAACGTAAAACACGGAAATATGAGTTGTTTTAATTTTTTTAAATAAATTTAAAGTTCTCATGTGACACATTGGTTCAGTACACATTCAAACATTGCATATGTGAAATTACCTCTAATGTACAGAATTCAAACAAGCACTTGTCTTGTCTTGTATCCTGCCGCCATTCCTCTAGGGGTGGCCGGTACCTCCACACAAGTGCCTCCACTTGACTCTGTCCTTGCATACTTCTTTCATCTCATCTAATTTCATCACTCTTTTCATGCACGCTCTTCTCTTGTTTCCACTCTGTAAATTCCATTCATTCAAAATCTCACTAATCTGATAAATCCATTCTTTCCTAGGTCTTCCCCTTTCACGTTTACCTATAGAGACCACTGTAACTGTAACTGTAGCTCTGTCGCCATTCCGCTAGGGGTGGCCAGAGCCTCTGCAGAGTTGCCTCCATTTTTTCCTATCCTGACATACCTCTTTCAATTCCTTCATATCCATCACCTTTTTCATGCATTTTCTTCTTTTACGCTCACTTTGTATATCCCATTCTTTCACAATCTCCACAATCTGATCACTCCATACTTTTCTCGGTCGTCCCTTCCCTCTTTTTCCTTTCACACTTTCTTTGTATACATACTTAATCAGTCTATCATCATTCATTCTTTCCACATGCCCAAACCATCTCATCACATTCTTTTGTACCACTAAGGAGACGAAAAGGCATCTGTATTTGTTGAACAAAAAAACGCTACTAAGCTACACATATAGTGTAACTTCTTGCCTGCGTTTCCCCGAAGGGGTCGCATGTGGCGCTTCGGGACCTATTTATTTTTACAGGTAAGGGGGCCGGCCTCACACCAACCACATTCAGTTGAAGTGGGGGCTACCCAGTTGGATTTTGTTAAATACAATAGTGTAGATACAATTAGATTTAAAATGATCCGGAATATTTAAAGGTGCTCTCTAAAATACTAGTTTTGCCAGATACGATAGTTTATGTGGGTGTGGTCGATATATCACTGCTAATTAACTTTAAAAAAATTACAAATTAAAGTATCGGCATTAATTTTTTAATTTAATGACGATGCGCGCGCACCTGTGGTAGAAATTAAAAAGATTTATCACATATGTAGTTCAAATGCAGCTCAGATTAAAGATAAGAAAGACTAATTAATTTTCTTTTAAATTTAATCTATTTTTTTGCGCTTTTGGGACAAAAAAAAAATTCGAAATGGTTGGCAAGCATAATCTGTGAATTCATGTTTCTACAATACTCTATAACCTAAGTTGTACATATAAACATTTAAGATTCATAGTAAATGCATACTCACAAGCAGACATGTGTAAGTTCACGTCTACAAATGCTGCATTTGCACTAAAAAAAAGACCCGTAGATCTCAAATGAACATTAGCCGGCCAGGTTGCAAGGGATAATGCAAGCAAATATTTTGTTATTGGTTGCTTAGGACGGCAGTCCCACACAAGGCTAACGTTTGCTCGCTGAGAAAAAAGTTCAAAATTAAAAAATTGTACGACGTCATAACAATTGGGTTCATTATTATTTGTTGTTTGATGAATTCAGAAAGAAAATAGTAAATATAATTTTATGTAAAAACCTTTCTTAGAAACATATTATTATGATTTAGTTTCCATTTTTGAAAAAAAATCTTTTGAAGACCTTTAATCAATTCGCTTCCAAACCGTCAATTAAATTATTGCAACTTTAATTCATTTTTTTTGTTATTCAGTACACGAGTAAAAAAATGCTTTAACACTCAACCATCACGTAAAAAGAAAAATGTATGGAAGATACAGTAGCGCCTCTAGTGAATGTTTCAGTTTTCATACATGTTTTTTTAGCGTTATGTTTTATACACGGAGTCTAGATCTTTATATGATTGCAAACAGTAGAGTAATTATAGGGGCATTAGAGAATGCAGCTTTCTTGAATAAATTTGCAACTTTAATTAATTTAAATTACAAATAAAAATGTGCAATGCATCGAATAAAAAACATTAAATTGCTAAATGCTAAAAAGGCGAGAATGGTTTAGACAGGTAAAAAATAATGGTTGCAAAAAAAAATTGCATGTTTGTGTCACAAAAAATGAGCTTCCAAATACATTTCAAGATGTGACATCTATCTATTTTCACAGATAAGGAGGGCAATTTTATGGCACTCATGATTTTCAAGTGTTTAACTTTTAATGATTTCGAATAAAAAAATACTTTTGTTAGTCATTCAGCGTTTCGTCTGAATTGAAGAAGCGAAACGTCTCCTGATGATGACGAATAGCATACATTATCGACGAAACGTTGAAAAACCCGTTCCTCTCTACAACATTGTAGAATTCGGTTTTCAATTATGTGCAAAATCCTTATTTTTGCTTCCAAAGGAGCAGGTTTTTATCTTTTTTTTTGTGTATATATCCGTAGGTACCCAGAGAAGGACAAATTTCATCCCTTAAAAATTTAAAACAATATTTTCGATAGATTGAATGGTTCATTTTCCTTATCCATGGACCAGTCTACAAAAAGAACTTTGTAAGTCGACCTTCAAGGAAATTCATCAAAGTCTTCGGAGGCTTTACAGTTGCAGTGACTGGCCCCAGTACCTAACTGAAATCGACTGCCACCAGACGTCGGATGGTCAAAGACTTTTGAGGACCTAAAGAAGTTGATGAAGACTTAAACCTCCAAGTTTTTAAAAAAAACATGACCACCATCACAAAGGTCGATGCAGTCTTACATCAACTGGGTGTTGTTTAAAAATTAGTACTCTCTAAATCTTCGACGAAACTCGTAGAGGACTCTTAAAGTGTGATTTACACAAAACAAATAAATCATCTCAATATATATTTATCTACCTCAGAAATTAGACACTCTACCAACTGAGCTATCGACCATTCATTGTTTTGTATTTTAACTTTTTTCATGTTCTCTTTTACACCGCACTCATTCATAGTGCCAATCACTATGGACGCTATCTATTTCAAATAACACTTATTTTGGCGTCTATGATTTGTGTTGCAAATTGCAATACGTCAGTGATTCATAACCTTTTAAAAACCAGGCACTACTTTCATTGTTTGGTTTCAGCTAGGGACCACATTGGCAAGATGGCAAACTGCCCTTTAATCTGTCATCCTCGCCGGGTGAGAGGACGGAGAGGATGATGCAGGAAGAGGCGGTAGTACTAGAGGGACCACGTGGATAGGATGGGCAGTTGGAAAATCCCACATGTGGCTGCCCACAGTATACCTGCAGGACATTGCCGGTAAGGAAGATCACTAAGAGATGGAGAGATAGCTGGTGCTCTACTTCCCAAGAGGGCAACTTCCATTCAATAACAGATCAGTGATCTAAAACAACAAGAAAGAGAAGAAAACAAGGGAGCACAAAATATCCTTCAGTGACGTTTGTTGACGGGGAACACAAATCATTTCTGACACCCTTAAAAAATGGTGTTCGAAGCTTAGTCTTTTGACATTAAAAGCAAGCTCTCAAGGTCAATGTCAAATATCGAACGGAGGACGGGGGGTGGAGACATACTCAATCTATAATCTCTATAAGCTTAGTTTCAAACATATATTGACATTTAACTCTTATATTGAACTTATATTAACTCTTATATTGCCCACAGAAAGACACGTAAACGTTCGCGCTTACACATGCTGTATGTGAGTCGTATAAATGCAAACGCCGTCAACTTCTTACGCGATGATTTTGAGAATAATAAATTTGTAAAGTTGTTAAACGACAACACCAGTTGGAGATGACGGCGTTTGCACGAAATCATACTTTTTCAATTAAAATTACGAAGGATTAAGTGAGGTTTACATTATATCGCACACAGCAAATGATTTGTTACACTGCACAGAATCAAATTCAATCATTATCTCAAAAATCATAAATTTTGGAGATGACGGCGTCTGCTTCTTCCTCACATGAACCTTGCAGCTTCTTCCACTTTTCCCTGAAACTGGGATGGCAATGGCAAGAGTGAACCAAGTTTGTACAACATGGAGGTCAGCTTCATACCAATTTTTCGAAAAAATACTAACAATCTGTGTTAAATCTACTCTATCCGTATCGCTCTGACCAAAAATAGACTGACACATGTATCTTTCGTATAACCCTCCCGCGGACCGCTTTCAAGGTTTTTACGGACCGCAGGTTGAGCGCCACTGCAATAAATAATGATGTTACAACTGAAATACAGTGGTCAGAAATTGCACTAAGGTTTCCAAATATAAATTTATAATATGATTGCATTTTTTTTTTCTAACGACTTGCATTTCTGTCATTCATCTATTTCTTTTATTCCTTTGTTCACAATACAATGTGTGAATGCAAATAAAGAATATTGCATTGCATTTTTTTTTTTTCATTTTTGCATGCAAACTTTTGAGGTGATTGTTGTATGTTCACAAAGTATTGCAAAAATTATTAATATTTTAGTTAATTATAATAAAATCATGATTTTAAGTTATGTGCGTGAATAAAAAAGGTTTTTTTTTTTTTGTATTTAAATAAACATATTAATATTAAAATTACAAAACTGCTATTTAAGCAGCCTGTGAAAATTAATTGAACATATAATGGGTTCTTAATTTATTTTATGTGTAAATATCAGAGTTTAATTTTGTGAAGGTTCTGAAGGAATGAAAATTTTAACATTGAAAGGATCACTTTAAGAATTAATAAAATTTATTCTATGTTTCATAAGCTTTCCAATCTATGACAAGGCAAATGGTTAACACAGCAAACTCCTTATTAGAGGGTTGAGGATTCGATTTCCGGGGGACCACATAACAAATGTTTTCAATAAGCTCTTTACAGCATTGAAATTTCATATTACTTTACAGAAAACCATCCAGCAATACAGCAACTAGGCCTAACTGGCAAATCGATGCTTTTTTTAACGTAGATTAAGCTAAAGAAGGGCTCTTGAGGTGTATAATTATTTATTTAACGATATCTAAGGAAAAAACTATATATTTATAAAAACAAGTACCTGCATTAAAAACTATTCAAAACCAACCTCAATCGCCACTTCCTTTCAGCGCCTCACGACAGAAGCAACAACTCAAGCAACACCTCTGTGGCACCTTTCCAGAGTGACATAGACCCCCAAGACTTTCAAGAATTGGAGAGCCTCCCGCACAGGATTCCTTAAAACGAGTACCTACACGTATGTAGGTACTTAAAGGAAAAACGACGAAGTATTTATTTTTCATTTTTTCAACATTACTTTATTAACAAAGCACAATCGCTTTGCAAAAGTACAGTAATACATATAACAATGTTATGTATACAGCCTAAATATATAATTTGCTGTTTGTACAACATGCAATAAATATTTTTGTACCGTCATATTTTGCAATTTCCTCTCTCTGATATCAGCAGATGACTGTCGGGTTATTTTTTCATCGCCCCACGAAATGACCTGTCAATGGCTCTTTGTTCCTCGTACAATAATCACCTCTATAGACTCAGTATTAAAAAGTAAACAGTCATCTCTACTCCAAGTATAAAACATAAGCTATAAACTCAAACATTGCGTTTACTCGATGAGATGGCTGGACGACATCAAGGGAACAGCATCATATAAATGTAGACCACTACATTTATCTTCGTCACAGTATAAAATTAGTTTAACAGAATCAAGCAACCCAAAATACTAGAAGGATAGGACTGACATGGGCAGCTTTCTATAATCTTGGCTACATCCTCAATAACACGAAAATGCCTGTTAACCTGAAGATCTTTAACTCATGCGTGCTTCCAATATCCACGTATGGCTTGAAAACAAAAGGGCTCACTCAGTATAGAGCCAACAGACTGAGGACGTGCCATAGAGCCATTGAAAGAGGATACTGGGAATCAGCCTCAGAGACAGGAGATCCGTAGACGCACTGGTGTCACTGATGTCATACAGCGAGTGACCTGCTTAAAGTGGCGCTGGGCTGGTCACGTCGCAAGGCAGGACTTTGACAGGAGACCGAAAGGATCGTCCAGTGGCGGCCCAGGATGTCTAAGCAAGGAGCGGGGAGACCTCAACTGAGGTGGCTGGACGACATCAACAGAACTGTAGGTAGAGGATGGCTGAACACAGTAGCCGATAGGGAGGAATGGAGAGGATTGGAGGAGGCCTACGTCCAGGACTGGACTGAAAAATGTTAAGGAAAAAGAAGAAGATGGCGTTTACCAAAAAAAATATATAGACACTTAAACAGCGTGACTCTGTTGAGCGTTTTAGTTAGTGTATATTTGTTTGTAAATAATTGAGTTTAAACGTGAGATTGCAGACTTGAGATACTTATTACTGAAAGTAAATACGATATGTTTTTTATTATTATTTGATACATAGAAGATGATAGGCCTCTTTTTTTTTTAGCTTGATACTCGTCATTGGTGGCCGAAAAGGATCGTCTAAATATGGCGGCCCAGAATGTCCAAGCAGGGAGTGGGGCGACTCTAACTGAGATGGCTGGACGACATCAAGAGAACTGGAGGCAGAGGATGGCTGAACCCAGCAGCACTGCCTTTATAAGAAGATGGGAACCAGTAGAGTCAAATGGTACTGGTTAAATGGTACAACAAGGCACTAACTTCATAATGTTGACCAGCAGAGACAAATGGCTAGCACAACGAGGCACTGCCTTTACAAGAGAATGGCGACTAGTGAGACAAATGGCTAGCACACCGTGGCACTGTCTTTACAAGAGGATGGCGATCAGGAGAGACAAATAATTAGCACAACATGGCACTGCCTTTACAAGAGGATATTGACCAGCAGAGACAAATGGCTAGCACAACGAGGCACTGCCTTTACAAAAGGATGGCGACCAGCAGAGACAAATGGCTAGCACAACGAGGCACTGCCTTTACAAAAGGATGGCGACCAGCAGAGACAAATGGCTAGCACAACGAGGCACTGCCTTTACAAAAGGATGGCGACCAGCAGAGACAAATGGCTAGCACAACGAGGCACTGCCTTTACAAAAAGATGGCGACCAGCAGAGACAAATGGCTAGCACAACAAAGCACTGCCTTTACAAGAGGATGGCGATCAGCAGAGATAAATGAATAACACAACATGACACTGCCTTTACAAGAGGATGGTGACCAGCAGAGATAAGAAAGTAGCGGCCAGAATTGATAAATGGTACAACAAGG
This sequence comes from Agapetus fuscipes, assembly GCA_951799405.1. Taxonomy (NCBI): domain Eukaryota; kingdom Metazoa; phylum Arthropoda; class Insecta; order Trichoptera; family Glossosomatidae; genus Agapetus; species Agapetus fuscipes. Next base: position 4,876,424 of record OX637345.1, on the reverse strand, counting down.
CACTAACCTCATAAGAGGATGTTGACCAGCAGAGACAAATGGCTAGCACAACGAGGCACTGCCTTTACAAGAGGATGTTGACGAGCAGAGACAAATGGCTAGCACAACGAGGCATTGCCTTTACAAGAGAATATTGACCAGCAGAGACAAATGGCTAGCACAACGAGGCACTGCCTTTACAAGAGGATAGCAAACAGCAGAGACATAAGAGCACAATGAGGCACTGCCCTTAGAAGATGATGATGATTCTGAATTGTAGACTGTTCTAGTACTACTTTGTGGTTTGTATCGCGGCCATTATGGATCCCGCACACCGGGCTTCCTAGCCACAACTATTTATGAAATATCATAGCACAAAGTTGTAAAATAATTACAAGTTTATTTGAGAGGAATAAACAAATTACGTCTGGTACTTTTTTTTATGAAATTTTACTAGACGTTGCTTAGTGGATATTGCCTCAGACTTGATATCGGAGAGTCATTGGTTGAAGTCTAATTTTTAAAATTTACTTTAAAAAATTGCTTTATCTATCTTTAATATATTATTAAATTTGCAATGATTGGGTGATGAACGAGTGTGCTATATAAGAGAATTTAAGAATGAAAGTACAAAAGAGCACAATTAGATGGAATTCTGAAAGAATGGATGATGAACGACTAACGAAGAAAGTGTACAGAGGAAATGTCATAGAAAAGCGTGGAAGGGAAAGACCGAGGAAGGAATGCATAGCCCAAATAAGTGAGATTGCGAAAAAATGGAACCTGCAGAGTGAGAATAATAGAAGAGTATGTTGAAGAGATGAAAGAGGTATGCAAGGACAGAAAAAAGTGGAAACGCATCTGCAGAGGTACCGGCCACACCTAGTGGAACGGCTTTATAGGATGGTATGACGCTGATCACACATAACCCAAAAAATGGTTCACTTTCCCTAATGTCACCTCGTCTCAGAGAAGGGCGACAAAAGGTGCAAGGTGTATGTTCATTAGAATATTGGATTTTTTTAATTCGTCAGTAGACATGCAGCGTGTGTAAGCGCAACTTTGACGCGTCTTCTTTGGATGCATTTAATGTGAATACTAAATTTTGATGCATGTTTACAACTAAGATTGTACATCGAAATAGAATGCTTTAACTTTTCAGATATAAACTCAACCAAACGAACCTAAAAAAATATTCAGTTTTAAAGTCAGTTTTATCATACATAAGTACACAAAAAAATATCTCTAATCCTGATTTCTGATTTAACGATTCCAATGAATAAAATAAGACCAAGTCTAAAAACTCGTCATTTTGTTTTTTCGTTTTATTTCATAACAGTAGCTTCACAAAGCTTTGATAGCTATTTAAACTAGGGAACCAAAAAAAGTTCATTCTTTTTGTTACGTAGTCCGGTTCGGGTTTCGCTCGACAGAGTCATTGTCCTGACAAAAAACAACACCAGAGATTAAATTCCATCGAAGGCCGAAAGATAGCGTTTTGTTCTTTTTTTTATAGAAGGCGCTCGAAGAACTTCGTTTAGTTTAAGGTCTCAATCCAAAGAGAACAATGAACTTTTTTTGTTTGTAAAAAATAGAGCGGATCCGATGGTCGTTCTTTTTATTTGTAAGTTGAATTTTTCGCATAGAAATCCAAGCTGAATTTTTTTTTGACTTTGGAGATTTTTTTTTGTCATTTTAACAAAGATCGGTGATCATCTTGATTGTTTTTATTTTAATTCCGCAGCTCGAAAAAGAGATTTGATGCGTTTGTTAAACCATTATTTTGATTCCTATAATACAGCTCTTTCAACATCATTGCAATAATAATAACAGGGTGATTTTTTTGGTGAGCGCTGTTTTGGTATGAATCACACCTCAAAACACCTCTGCAAGCTTGATCGCCGCTATAGAAAGCGCCTGTTCTCAAGCAAAATCCAGTTGATGTAAGTCTGGATGGACCTTTCGTGACCTCTTTTTGGTAAAGGTATATGAATTGTTTAACCCAGCGAAGACCATATTTGAAAATATAAATGTTATATGTGTTGTGCTCCACCGGGATTCGAACCCACGACCTTCCAGTTACGAGTCCTTACCACTAGACTAAGGCCCGGTCCGTGTAGCAATGAGGATAGCCTGGAATGACCGGATGTCATCTTGAAAGGGAGAGGAAGATAATCCACACGATGGACCGATCGAACGAAAACAGCAGCAGGCACATCAGTGATTGGAGCGCTGCGGGCAGCGCAGTTAAGAGAAAAATGGAGAAGAGTCGTTGCTTCTACAAGGGGCACCACCCTCGGCAATGATAAATAAGACATAGAAGAGGAAATCGATATCGTCCTATAACAAAGACTCTTGCACTAGACTACGACTGGTCAAAATTGTGCAATATTTCACTCAAAACAAAAAGAGCATTTTTTTTGTGATTCGACCGGAATCGAACTCTTTATCTTCCGATACGAAAGGTTACTCACTAGACTATTTAAAATCAAAGTTGTTTAAATTTCATCTTAGCAACGAGCAATTTAGAATATGAAAGCGCTCGATTGGGAATCGATCCAACTACCTTTCCATTAAGAATCGTTAACCACTGCACACGACCGACGATATGTCAATCATTTTGTGGCGCATAATTATATTTTTGTGTGCCCTGTTAGGAATGAAACCCAGCACCTTTATATTACAAAGCATTAACATGTAGACTACGAGTTTTTTTTGCATCGTTTGTATCGCCGACGGCGGTTAATTTTTCACAATTATTTTTACACATATTCCGACAATAATTGTTCAATTTCGCAATAATGCTACAATTTTATATTGTTGTGCGGTAAGAGTTGCAATTATCAGTGCAAAGGCTCCCGGCTTCGAACCCGGTCCATCCGCTCTGGTAGCCGAACGCTACATCTAATGACCACTGAAGCCTCTTGCGGTATACAGAGATCACTTCGCTCTAGACGACTGCGCAGAGCGCACGCGCAGCTTAAAATCCCCTCTGTACAAAGCTAAAGATCGACGGAAGAATTGGATGAAATCTAGATCATTTATATTTTAAAGCTCTTGTAAAGAAAATATTTTTTTTATCATAGTATTTATTTGTTGTGAAGTCAGTGTTACAAAAAAACGTAAATTACTCCTAAAAAATATTGCATGATTTTAAAGGTAAATTAAAATTTTATTTAACGTGTAAATTTTTTGTTTGTAAATTAATTGGAAATGTAATAAAAATAATATGGCAGAGGACTTTTTACAACATAGTGTTTTTTTTTTTGTGAAGTGATAGGCAAAATTTTATTAAATCAGAGTGAATTAAATTTACAAAAATGTTGTGTGTGTTTTGTAAAATCAAATTGATTGGCAATTTCATAAAGTGTTTTTTTTTTTGTATTTCTTTGAATTGAAGATGAAAATTAAAAATTAAAATGAACTTAAATGGTAAGTTATAATCTTCTTTTTTTTAAAGTGTAATCGAATAATTTGTTTCGTATTTTCAAATATTTTTAAATCCTAAAATTCAAGTATTTTTTATTCGTTAAATTTTGATTAAAGCTTCTAATTCTTTAGTGTTTTTAATACCAAATGTTAGTAAACTGGGTAAGTTGCAGTGAAAAACATCGAGGGTGACAGAAATGATTTCCCGTTGTTTATTTCCAACCCAAAATAAAATACCAGCATGTTTTACTCCGCCTTCACAAGAAATGAGTACCAGCATCCTCGAAGGCTAGGAAACCCCCACTGCAACTGATGTGGTTTGCGTAAGGTCAGCGCCCTTACCAAAAAAATAAATATAGTTTCCACTCACCACATGTGACCCCTTCGGGAAAAACGCGTCAAGAAGTAACATTAAATGTGTAGCTTAGTAGCGCATTAAAAAAAGTGCAATTTATTTGATTGGTTTACAGAAATTTTGTTGTTAATAATTTTTGAAATGGGAAGCTCGATGCACTAGTACGAGCAAAACTTTTTCCCCGTCGCTGCGGTAGCTTGAAAAAATTTGCGAATCTAAATGCAATACTTCTTGTACTTCCTTCAAAACGTGGTCATAGCAAATCGACACCTTAACGGTAAAACTAAATTAGGGGCATATTAAGCTAACATGGGTTTCTCAGATGAGTGCATATTGCTTCCGAAATTTTCTTCGAGAGAAAACATTAAAAAGGTGTGAAAATCCGTAGTATATAACTTCTTCATGAGCACTGCCTTATAATTAGTTCGCTTACTTTGTTTTGGTTCCACTTAATCAAAAAATGTGACATTATTCCATTTTACTGTAGATGATGCAGTTTTAAAAAAAAAAACATTATTTTGTTACACCTTTGGAATATTTAGGATTATATAGGTAGTATTGTAATATAGTCACTTTATTATAGTCACAATTATATATTTTTATATGTTTTATGGTTTGTGTATTAACACTGTGAAAATTCATATAAAATTGAAATATTGAGTGAAAAGAAACAGTGTTTAAATAGTAATTTGTTTTTAAGAAAACTTAAAAAATCAATCAATAAAGTCATAATGTTTTAGGCATTCCTAATTCCTAAAACATTTTGTAAAAAGTTTTCTTGTTGTAGTCATTAAGTTTTTGATTGCCCAATGGATAGAAAATTTGGCTATAAAGCGAGGTCTTGGGCTGATGTCAAAAAATAGTTTAACATCTGGTGTTGCAAATTGTATTATTTGGTTCTGTGTAAGTGCACATGTAGCAGGCTTAAGGACGAACATGTCTACTGATGAGCGTGCATTAAATATAATCTGAAATGTTAATTTATCATTGCAACTATAATTTTCTAACGTTCGTTCATATATAAAAATTAATAATTCTAGTGTACAATAAATAATAATAATAAAAGTTTTTTTCACTTCCATAAATTTTGTTAAAATGCTCGGGGATTTAAAAAACTGTAATATATTTTTAAGGAATTCGAATTCTTGTACGAATAAGAATAAGATATCAAAGATAAAAACAATATTTTCATTTAAGATTTTTCAGGGTTTGGTGGTTTACACATTAAAAGTCTATTGTATAATTAATTAAATAACCACACTGTTTCAATTCACTTTTATTATCTTAAAAATAATAAAAGTGAATTTAAACAGTGTGTTTATTTAATTGATAATTTTCATTTAAGCATAAAAAGTTCATTCTTAAATATTTTGCAAGTAGCATAAACAATCTATTTTTTTCATAACAATTTTTGATTGGCAGTAAAAACAGTTTTATAAATGTTATGTATAAATCGACGGTTAAAAGGCAGTAGGGCATAACCGACATAAACTAAATTGTTCAGGAGAGCAGTTTAAAGTTTGAGATTGCAGAAAAACGGCGTAACTTTTTTATTTTTTATCATATCGTTCAAATCAAAACAGCTATAAAATTAAAAAAAAAATAAAGGCATTTATTGGCATTCCTATTAATGTGGTTTTACGGTGTTTTACGATTTTTTTAGTTCACAAGCACCCTTAAGGACGAAAAAAGCCAAAGTCTTGTTGGTTACACCAAAATCATACTTTGAAAACACAATTGTTTGCTTGGGCATAAACAACAAAAAAAAATCATCGTAGAGCTATGGGAGTTAGTGCATTAAAAAGAGCGGAAAATTTTAAGTAGGATGGCATTCATTACTCATTTTTGACCAAAATGTCGCTTATTGCTTGTGAATGTGCTTATACTACCTTTTAACCGTCCATATGAGCTTTGATACTATCAAATATACTTTAGTATATTTGATAGAATTTTTCATACTTTAAGACTGGTCCATAGTTCAGTAGTAACACTTCGGACTCTGAATGGGAAGGTTGTGGGTTCGATTTCCGGCGGAGCACAAAAAATATACCATTTACATTTTCAAATTCGCTCTTCGCTGGGTTGAAAAAATCATAAAACCTAAAGGTTTTATGTTTGTGGTTTAGGTGACCGGTCATTGGTAAACCAATGACCGGTCACCCATCCAGCCTTACAGCAACTGGGTCTTGCTTGAGAATTGGCGCTTTGTAACGACGACGATCAAGCTCGTAAAAAAGTCGATAGCTCAATTGGTAGAATGCTTGCATTCCATGCCGAGAGCAAGGGTTCGATCTCAAAGGCTTATTCAGCCTTCACAAGAAATGAGAACCAGCCCCCCCCCCGGGAGCTGGGAAACCACCACTTCAACTGAAAGTGGTTGGTGTGAGGCCGGCCCGTTTACCTGTAAAAATAAATAGGTCCCGAAGCGCCACATGCGACCCCTTAGGGGAAACGCAGGCAAGGAGTTACACCATATGTGTAGCTTAGTTGCGTAGTTGCGTTTAAGAATATACTTTAGCATAATAAATAATGGTATATTTACAACAGGAATAGCATAATAAACGCCAGTTAGTATAAATATCACATTATAAATTAATTAAAATCACCGTTAGCTCTGTGTGGCCGTCAAATTCATTTTTGTCAGCCGGGATCGCTCGGCCGGAAACTTGAATCAAAAAATAATATAATACAACTAATATGAAAGAAGGTCGGAGCAGCAACGCTGAGCAATGTGAACAATATTCAAGATTGCTTCAAATTAAAATATCCTAAGGCCCGGTATTTTCAACGTTAGCATAGCAACTTTCTTCTGAATGCATGGAATTTCCAGAGTCAAAATAAAAGGAGAGCTTGTATGAAAAAGGCTATGACTCTGGTTAAAATGAAAGTTTTATGTAAAGACCGAAAAAAATGTCGGTTGATCTGTAATGCTGGCTGTTTAGGATGAGGTTGTCAAAATTTCAATTCTTATTTGTTAGGTATAGATGTTTTGTAGATTTTCATTTTAATGTTTTAATGCTTTGTGTTTGTTTGCTTAATGTAGTTAACTATATTAAATTGTAAGTATTCCTTGACTTAAAGATTGGTATGAGGCTGACCACCCATAATGTAAAAAAAAAGGTTTTGGTTTGCAATGTCAACCCTGATTCAGGGAAGTTCGGCAAGAGTTGTAGTGCTTATGTTCATTAAAGATTTGGGGTTTTATATTATAGGTCCACATGCGGCATGTGTAAGCGCGAACTTTTACGTGTCTGCTCATGGGAATGCATTTAATATTTATCTTAAATGTAATGAATCTTTACAACTAAGATTATTTATTAAAGAAAAATCGAACTCGTGTCAATAGTGGGGGTATTTGTTTTTTATCAGTTTAAAGTCACATAAGCTAACGTGACTAAGATACACATAAGCGTAACTTCTTACCGCGTTCTCTCCAAAAGGGTTCCATGTGGCGAGTGGAACCTATTTTTTTTTACAGTAAGTGGACCTGCTTTACCCCAAGCACTTCAGTGTGGAAGTTGTATAATTTAGATAAAAAATTGATAAACAAGCGTGATTTTTTTCATTAAAGTCACTTTTGTACTAAGTCTATAAATTATAAGAAACATTTTTTTTTAAAACAACGGTCAATTTTTGGTAAGAGCCTTCTTAAGGTATCGATATTTCAAGTTGAATAGCCTTGACATTGGTGGGCGCCTCAGGTTTTTGCAGTTTTTATGAAACGGCGTCTCCTCTTCGTCACGATGGCTGGCGCTGGTATGCCGTGCTGGGTGAATGGTTTTAGTCCAAAAATTACTAATTAAATGTGTACCACGGCAATCGTGATGGAATTCCATCAAAATATTTAGTGTTAACATCTGCCAACATCATGGCTAACCATTTGTAAGACCAAAAGACACGCGATTGCAGAATATAACTCCTTCAATTAATATTGTTATGTTTTGACGCGGGTTCTATTTAATTCAAACTGCGGTGATTTATTTTGCACAATTTATTTGGTCACTTTCGGTTCGGATACAGAGTCACATTTCACACCATTCAAGGATCGGTTGACTTCTCCTCTACAGAGGCTTTGATCCTTATTTTATAATAAGAATCAAGAACATTTTCTTATTTTACAGTCTATAATTTTTTTAAGGAATCCTGTGTAGGAAACTCCCTAGATTTCAGAGATTTTAGGGGTATATAACACTTGTTGTAGTGCTGCAAAGGTGTTGGTGAAGTGGCGGTCGATGCGCTGATCCTTTGTAGCAGGGCTGTTAGTTGCGTAGTGTTGTGTGTTAAGTTGGCTTTGTTTTGAGATACTGAAAGGATTGATTTTGGTTTTGAATAGGACAGGATAAAATTAAGTTGGGTACGAGACACCAGTAACTCGTTCTATAAGCGGAAAGTTTGGCAAAGGAATGAGACAACCAAGTTCTCATAATTGCTTTTAGGCTTTCACGGCCGGATTCAGATACTTGATTTTGTCTTTCCAGGCTTTGACCGTGGTTCATAGTTTAAGTATCAGAAGGGAGCAGAGCTCCGAAGAAGTCACACACAGTGGGGACAAATCGTAAGCTGAAGTCTTCAAAAAAGCTCAAGAAGAATAAAAAAGGAGAACAAAACTATGGACCACGGTCAAAACCCGGAAAGACAAAATCAAGCTAGTTCTCATAGTTTTGATATCGACTGCAAAGGGATGAATGTGATCCGTTCTACGAGTTGCCCTTGTTGTGACGAGAGGAGGAGGTATAAGTGAGGACATATCATCAGAACAGACGCCATTATAGTAACTATACTGTATTGTTATGTAAATAGCAAATACACATCAATATTTAGGTAGGTAGATATAACATTTGTAGCTGATGGGAGCTGTATATAAGTTGGATTAATTTGTATAAGTACCTATGGTAAAGAGATTTTATAAGAAAGTAACTAGCAATCATCACTATTATGAACTCGAAGCTTTTGTAAGACCGCTCTCTCGAAGGTTCCAGCAAAATTGGCTTCTTGTAACTACTATCGCTGGAGTATAAAAAGCTGCGAACGGCTTGCAGGAGTCAGTCTATATACGACACTCTTCTTCTAAACACAAAAGGCAGTATAAGTGAACACAAACCATCTGTGAAATAAATGTAAAGTGCTAGCCCATAAATGTGAATTGTAACAAATAAATATAAATTGTTAAATAAATCTAAGTGTAAAATAAATATCCTGTAAAGAAGACTGTATTTAAACCCTAAAAACATAACAATATAATTTTATTTATTTAATTGAAGATTCAAATCAAAACACTGTTTTGTATTTTCACGATTAAAATCAATTTATTATTTAATTTACTAACGTTTCCTGACGATGATATTTTATCGAAAACGTTTGTAAATTAAATAATAAATTGATTTTAATCGTGAAAATACAAAACAGTGTTGATTTGAATCTTCACTTAAATAAATAAAATAATATTGAAAATGAATTCTCACAGTGTTAATACACAAACTATTCAAAATATAACAATATAATATATGTTATGACTTGTGTTTTTTGAAAGCTTAAGAACTCGAATTACGTGATATTATTTTATCATTGATAAACAAGCCAATAAACTTTAAGTATAAATAAAACAAATTTTAATTCTTGCTTTAAAATATTTTCGTAGCACGCATGTGCAGGTACAATAATTACAATCGTGTCAGATAATAATCTTTGTTTTTTAAACACGAGGCTTGACAGGTGATTCCAGTCTGTAGGTCTAATTAAATTTTTTCGACGACCCGAATGTTTTTTACGAGGCGAGTGAGTGTAAACGGCTCATTATAAATGTGAGATGATTCCCCAACAATGGATTGGGTGTTTAATGTTTTTTTTTCATATTGCAAACAATGAAATAATGCTGGGTTTCCACAAGCCGGAATAAAAAGATTTTCAATTATGTCTCGAATAGTTTTCGGTATGGATGTTTCAAATTTGATTTTTATCTCGGCAGGTAAGCGTCACACTTCGGTTATTATATATGGATGATTTATTTGGTGAGCGTTGTTTTCATGCGAATCACACTTCAACCACATACTAAATGTAAATCTTAATCTAAGCTGCAAAGATATGTATCATTTGAGATTCATATTAAATGCATTCCCACAAGCAGACATTCATAATTTCGTGCTTACACATGCCGCATGTAGAGCTACAATATAAAAAACCCAATCTCAAATGAACATAAGCCCTGCAACTCTTGCCGACCTTCCCTGAAGCAGGGGTGACATTGGCAAAGTGAACCATTTTTTACAGTATGGGTGGGCAGCCGCATACCAACCTATCAGTCAAGGAATAGATACAAAGCGCCAATTCTCAAGCAAGGCCCATTTTCTAGTCAGAAGAACGTTTGGTGACCGGTCTTTTTTGAAATCCTGTGCGGGAGACTTCCTAGATTTCAGAGACTCTAGGAGTCTATGACACTTCTTCTAGTGCCGTAAAGGTGTTTATGATATTGATTGTCGCTACAAAGCGACAATACTCAAGCAAGACCCAGTTGCTGTAAGGCTGGATAGACCTTTAGTGAGCGGTCTTTGGTAAAGGTTTTATGAATTTTTCAACCAAGGAAAGAGCATCTTTAAAAATATAAATGGAATATGTTTTGTGCTCCACCGGGATTCGAACCAACAACCTTCCATTTACGAGTCCGAAGCGGTAACCATTGGACTACGGACCGGTCTGTGAATGTAATTAATACATCTATAATCTAAGATGCAAGTTTAAATTAACATTTTGAGGTTAATATTTAATGCCCACAAGCAGACACAGTATGCTCAAACCCTCCTCGTACCCGTCATGTATGTATGTGTCAGAAGGACCCACAGCACATGTGACCCACGCTCATGCAAAGCTATATATTTTCTCAAGTGGCGAAAGGCCTTCCCGTGAAGTGAAAGCAACGGCACGACAAAACAAGAACCAATAGGTCAGAGGCGTGCCCATGACTCTACAAGTAAATGGTTCGATGATACACGTGTAAATTCACGCCTAAGCATGCTGCATGTGTACACAAAACAATAAAAACCAAACCCCACATGAACATAAAACTTGCAACTCCTGCGCCTTTCCCTGATAACTGAGTGGAATTGGCAAAAGTGAACCAAATTTAAAAGCATGGGAATCAGTTTCATACCAACCTATTAGTAAAGGAACATAATACATGTACATTAGTAAAATTAAATTTGACTAAATAAATGGCAAGATTTATAAAAAAAGTTATCTTAAATGTACATGCATGTATATTTTATTACGTAAAAGATTATCTGTCTTAAAAAATATTAAAATTCGTCTTTTAGAGATGTCAGTAGGGTTAAAAAAAAACCGGTTGTGAGCATTGCATGTTTATTTATTTAACCGGTAAACACAAAAGTACAGAAAACTTTTTTTTATTTTCATAACCGGTATTCAGACGCAGGCAATTCTTGTTCTTCTTTTTATACGTTAAGTTGATGTATTCGGTGAGATTTTTGTGTGAATCACAACTCTAGAGCTACCGACGAGCTTTTTCGTTGATAGTTCCTTCTCATTAGAACACCAAGGGGCTTTTTTCTTCTTGTGTTTCTTGTCTTTCTTCTAGGTTGGTATGAGGCTGACCAGCCATACTGTAAAAAAAGGTTCACTTTGCCAATGTCACCCCTGTTTTAGGGAAGGTCGGCAAGAGTTGCAGGGCTTATGTTCATTTGAGATTGGGTTTTTTATATTGTAGGTCCACATGCGCCATGTGTGAGCGCGAAATTATGCGTGTCTGCTTGTGGGAATGCATTTAATATGAATCTCAAATGATACATATCTTTGCAACTTAGATTTAGTTTAAGTGTCTCTTTAATAAAGATTGGCAATTTTCATAGCTATTTGCACCTTTGATACTGCTGCAAGCAAGAGGGATATTGTACTTCTGCTAACTGAGACGTTCTCAAATCAGCGTTGGATTTTTGGTATCAATATCCTAATAAATTGACCGGTTCATTGTTTAGTGGTTAACGATACAGACTCGTAATTGAATGGTCGTAGGCTTGACCGGCGGATCGCAACAAATTTGTCATCCAATCACAATATATCGCCACCTTATAGGTAAAAATGAATAAGTACTGATTCACTGATTTGAGAAATCGTGGATAAAACATTGTATTGTGTGTAACTTCTCATAGTAAGAGAACTTATTGTAAGGATGTGCTCATGACAAAATTCTAACCTACAGGATTTTCTTACTTTTTTAGTTTTTTCTATCGTGAAAAATAAAAAAGGTGCATTTATCTGGGAAACCAATATTAGCTTAATATGCCACTTTTTCAGCTTTACCTTTAAGGTATCGATACGCTCTTTTTGGGGTTTCATCTTTGAATTCGACTGCGACGGTATTCATTCTGAAATAACCGGTATTCGCGCATGTACATTATGCGCGCTACCATACTAAGCGGAAGTACGTGGCGTCAGTGTTGGTAAATAAAATACACGACAAGTCATCCTCTTTGACCGGTATTCCAACGTGTTAATTACCGGTATTTAAGCACAAGTACTCGCCACTTGTTCCTGTTAATAATCATAAACGGCTTTTATTTCTCTTTACGCGTTCCGGTCGATAGCTCAGTTGGTAGAATGCTTGCGTTCTATATTACAGAGGGCTAGAGTTCGATTCCCACCAAGAGTGTCAGAAATCCTGTTTCGATGTTTTTTTCAAACCCTCTTCTTTGTTTAATTTGTATCATAGATCTGTTTAGTTTGAAAAGATAAAGACATTTTATTGGGAATAAGTTCTCATGTAATGTTCAACTAATTATAAGAAAATACTTATGATAAGCTTCTAAGCCACAGGATTTTCCCACTGCGGTGTTTTCTCTCGTAGAAAATGGTAAAAAAGATGGATTTATCTTAGAAACCTTTGTTAATTTAATATGTGACTTATTCAGATTTTCTTGGACCAGTCCGTAGTCCAGTGGCAACACTTCGGACTCGTAAATGAAAGGTTGTGGGTTCGAATCCCGGCGGAGCACAAAAAATGTACTATTTATATTTCCAAATGTGCTCTTTACTGGGTTGAAAAATTCATAAACCTTTACCAAAGACCGGTCACTGAAAGGTACATCCAACCTTACAACAACTGGGTCTTGCTTGAGAATTGGCGCTTTCTACAGCGACGACCAAGCTCTCAGAGGGCTCTTGAGGTGTGATAAACACAAAAACAGCGCTCACCAAATAAGTCATCCTAATATTATTAATATAATTACCTTTAAGGTATCGAAATACTCCTTGGTGACCGAATTCCATCTGTTCTTCCATTCTTTGGTGGTCTTCAATCGAAGTGACAACCGGATGAGATTTTTTTTGCCGCAATAAACATCCGTTTAATAGCTCAGTTAGTAGAGTGCTTGCATTTCATGCCGAGAGCCCGGGTTCGAATCCCACCGACGCGACGGTGTCAAATATGATTTTCAGTTTCAGTGTTTATTTCAAACAAAAAATAAAATACCGGCAAGGTTTACACAGCCTTCACAATAAATGAGTACCAGCCCCCTCGGGAGTTGGTAAATTCCCACTTCAACTGAAGGGGTTGGCGTAACGCCGGCTTCTTTAACTGTAAAAATAAATAGGTTCACACGCCCCAAGCGATTCCTTCGGGCAGAACACGGCGAGGAGTTACGCTATATGTGTAGCTCAGTTGCGTTTTTTTCTAACGGGATCCTGAAGTTTCATAATATAAATGTGGTCCCCCTCAAAATCTGCGTCCGACTCTGTTCCATCGTGCGATGACCTCTGCATTTAAAACCCTAAATTAAAATACCTGCAATGTTCACTCAATACTAAGCCTTCACAATAAATGACAGCCAGCTTCCACAGGAGCTTGGAAACCTTTATTTAAAGTGTAATGCCTTACATATTGTTACAATTTGATTTTGGGTTATATTTATTAAATTACGATTTCAATTTATTTCACATTATTTATTTTTCACAATATAGGTTACAATGTACTGTCCACTCATCACTCTCTGCTTACAGGTCTTCGCGTTACAATGGTCAAAGCGACTCTGTCTGTCGCACAGAAGTTTTGCTCGTATTTATATGTCCGGCAGTGACGATTCTTGCATACTCGAGAACATGGTAGATACTTCCTAGTAGAGAATTGTTCCACACTATACCGAGATCTCACACACACCAACCAGCGTGCTTAGGCTCACGTGCGATTGAATCTACAGTTCTTAACAGTATGATTATAAAAAGGTTGTACAAGAGAATCAAAAGTATTTTGCGCCCATTTTTGTAAATATCCTTACAAGACTTTTATTGGCATACGATGACTTGAACATTTACACCCGAAATTGCCAGAGGCGGGTTCGTTGAATAATTTATCCATTAATTTTAGTCGCTGTTAATTATTTGCGTTGAAGCCTTAAAAAACTCGACCCTCTACTTTGATGATACCCATTTGGTGATGGGTGAAACACTCAAAAATATATAATCCTTTTTTTTTTACTTTCAATAAGACATTTTGTAAAGAGTTAAAAAATGATTTTACGAACTGTGTTGTAGAGAAGAACGAGGATCTTAACGTTTCGCCGAAGTCGTATCCGACGTAATCAGAAGACGTGACTCTCCTTCGATAAAGAAACACAAACTGTCATTTGAATGGTTTATTTAAAAAAAACACTACATACCATAGATTGTGGTTAAACTGAGGAATTACGAAAACATATAAGACAAGATTATTTATATATATTGCATATACGTACTTGTACAAAAATCAACACGGCACCTAAATTGTTTACCCAGCTCAGTCGACACTCTCATCGCCTCTGCACGTTTTTGTAAACACTGTCGTTTACTGTGCGTTGTATAAAGTGCTTATTTGATATTTTTTTAAATCCTACTCGCAGTAGTCAAACTCGTTTTTAACACGAAAAAACATTTTTAGGAAATAAAGAACAAGAATTTTGTTCCTTAGCTTATCGATTAGCATGTGTCTGACCACACATACCTACTGTAAAAAATGGTTCCCTTTGTCATTGCCTGCGAGAGTTGCACAGCCGATGCTATATAACAAATAAAAAAAGTAGAATCAAACAGTATTTTTTTATTGATTGTTGAGGCATTAACTTTGTAATCGTTCATCTTAAGAGATAAAAAGAAAAACCACTTTGTATTCGATTACAGTAATCGAAGTATTTTTTTAATTCAACAAATCTTTGCTTCCTAAAAATATATTTTTTAAATTGCATGACTTATAGGTTGGTATGAGGCTGACCACCCATACTGCAAAAAATGGTTCACTTTGCCAATGCCACCCCTGTGTCAGGGAAGGTCGGCAAAAGTTGGGGGGCTTATGTTCATTTGAGATTTGGATTTTATTTGTAAGTACACATTCAGCATTTGTACGCGCGAACTACACGTGTGAGAGCTTTAAATGAATATATCCTTGCAACTTAGATTATAGATTATAGATTATTATAGCATGAATGCTAACAGATAAATGATACCATTATTGATCGATAACTTGGATTAAAGATTATAGAAGGACCATATTAAAGTTATTTGTCTTGGCATACACTTTGCTAAAAAAAAATATTTCCGTAGGTACTTAGCGGCTTTTTCAAATCAACCATATTCATTTGTACACCAATTCTAGAATCTTAATTTCTAGTGGGTGTTTAATGATTACAAAGAGGACGTATAAAGCATATTTTTGACAGTTTCTTAAGCAATTGTAGCGCGAGAATACATTTTTCTGTTTATCCATATTTTATTCACATGAGAAATAAACAACTCTTCCGCTCAGAGCATGAAAAACTCCCTCTGATTCATTATTTTTGCTATTCATTCATGGCTATTCACAGCACATTTGATCCATAGCTCATCCATGGGTCTTTTTTTGTATGGTAAGTTCACATTTGAGCCATGGATTTGCTGTGTGTGAATAGCACCGATTGAATTTTACATTAGCAAAGATCATGAATGAATTAAATATTTTTTCTTGACTACGTTGTGAATGAATGCAGTATCTATCTATAATCTGAAAAGGTATACTGAGATTTAAATCTCATATTTTATACACGCCCATAAGTAGGTACATGTATGTTCACTCTGACACATACATACTGCATGTTTACTTATAAAATAAACCTAACCTCATATGACATAAACTTTGCAACTCTGGTCGCCTCTCTCTGAAACTGGGGTAGCAATGCCAAAAAGGACCAAGTTTTTGCAGCATGTGGGGTCAGCCTCATACCAGCCTATTAGTCAAGAACCATGAATAAATCAACGCGGTATAGGGAAAATATGACAGTGAAATTATTAAACAGTAGGTACAATGAGATGTTTCGGGAATCTAGAAACAATGGACGATGAATGACTTACAAGAACAGTATACAAAGGGAATGTCAAAGAAAAACGTGAAGGAACAATACCAAATAAATGATGGATTGATCAAATAAGTGAGATGGCAAATGACTGAAATCTGGGGACAGAAAAAGAGAACAGCATGCACTCCTTCTATAGCTCAGTTGGTAGGGAGCCCGGGTTCGAATCCCACTGAGGGCGCAGAAATAATTTTACGTTTCGGTGTTTATTTCAAAACCCAAAATAAAATACGGTCAAGGACCACTCAGCCTTCACAAGAAATGAGTAATCCTTGCCTGTATTTTATTTTGGGGTTTGAAATAAACACCGAAACGGGACATCATTTGAGGGCTCAGGAGCTGGGAAGTCCCCACTCCAACTGAAGTGGTTGGCGTAAGGCCAGCCCCCTTACCTGTACAAATAAATAGGTTCCACTCACCACATGCGCAAACCTTCGGAGATAACGCGGCAAGAAGTCACACTTTATGTGTAACTTAGTTGCGTTTTTATATCATCCATGAGTAGAATGATTAAGGTTGAAGAAGTTAAAGAAATGTGCAAAGACAGAAACAAAGTGGAGACACATCTGCGGAGGTACTAGACACTGCTAACGGAATGGCGACTAGATACAAGCACCAGAAATTCAACACTGTTCAAAAAATATTTCTTTTTAGGCTTGTGAAAATGCATATAATGTGAAAACTCAATGTTACTTATCTTTGCAACTTAGACTAGAGATTAGATATGTAAAATTTATAAATTCCTTGACTTGGTGGTATGAGGCTTTGCACCCTTACCGTAAAAACTGGTTCATCTTATCTGAGCTTTGTGTTTTTTTTTAATCGCGGAAATTCATTTTGTGCCCGGAAGTAATCGAATCCAATACCTCAAGATTACGAGTCTGAAGTGTTGACCACTAGAACATAGTCTAGACATGTCATCAGTCTAGGAATTTGAATCAACGATGCTTGATTATTTTAATAAGGGGGCAATCTGGAACCTGCAACTTTAATTATACATTTATACGGTTGGAGTTGTCAATCTCAGGACTTATTAATTTCTGCATATGAGATTTCTCATGTGAACGGAAGTGGAGATGTCCTATTTAATCTAAGTTGCAAATATGTGGTAGAAATTAAACTGGAACTGCGATGGGATAAGCGTCATTATTCTCAACGTTTATTTGGTGACGTAGTCAACGTCTTCAGGAGGCACCCTTTCTGCATGACGATTTGTTCATTCTCAATCATCACGCAGAAAGAGTGCCCCGATTGTTTAAAATGATCAAATTCTATTTTTTATACGTACAGATTTGATTGCTGAATCTGTTTTACGTTTAATTCACAAAAACGAATGTTTTTTACATCTCGTCCCCTCAGGGCTTGTTTGGCTTATCTATCATACCGAGACGATTTTTTAATGAAATTTGTCTTCAGAATCACATTCTGCACAATCTGAGCAAAGAAATAACCGTAGAATACGATCATGTGAGAGTTGTTTTAAATATATACTAAAACAATTTCTAGTTACCAATTAGTCACATTGGTCCAGTATACATCCAAACATTGCTGATGTGAAATTAACTCTGATGGACATAAGACAAACAAGCCTGTTGCACCAACTTCCAATCAATATTTGATTACTTAATTCTGGTAAGGACCTCGGTTAAATAGTTCTCGGAAGTGGTTAATAATATGATGGAATTTGAACAGTAAATTTGATTTACATCAGCTAAATTACGTATATGCAACCAAATTCTTGATTTATTAGGTATTTGGTATGCGGCTGGCCACCCATGCTGTAAAAAATGGTTCACTTTGCCAATGTCACCCCTGTTTCAGGGAAGCTTGTCAGGAGTTGCAGGGTGTATGTTCATTTGAGATTCGAGTTTTTATATTTTAGGACCACATATACGTGTCTGTTTTGTGAAAATGCATATAATGTGAATCTCTAATGTTACATATATTTTGCAACTTATATTAGATTAGATTAGGAGAAATTGCACTTAATTTTGATTTTTGTCTGATTGGAGTTTGGTGCAACAAGCCCTAAGGGGACGATCTACATATCAACACTGAAAACAATGTCTATTAATTTGGAGCTTGGTGCAACAAGCCTTTTAAGGGGACGATCTAGCAATATTGTACACAATGCCTATTATTT
Source organism: Agapetus fuscipes (assembly GCA_951799405.1). NCBI lineage: Eukaryota > Metazoa > Arthropoda > Insecta > Trichoptera > Glossosomatidae > Agapetus > Agapetus fuscipes. The sequence continues at coordinate 4,858,156 of OX637345.1, read as the reverse complement.
ATTTATACAGGTGAGGTTGATTCGCTTACACTGTTGCGGTTCACTCGACACTAGACCATTTTAATGAAATTCTCGTTAATAACTTCAAGTAGGCTTATAATTTGCCTCGTCCATTACGTTTTATGAAATAATTAGCTCTGTATGTGCGTCTCGTCCGATAGACGGGTAAATTTGTATTAATTTGAATATGTGCTGTATTTATTAATTCCTACCGCACTTAATAAGATGATTGGTGGAACGCTATGTATGGATTTGCATACATAATTACATTCAAAATTAAATGACGTTCGTTGGTAAGCGCATCACTCGAGAACGGCTGAAGCGATTTGGCTGTTTTTCATTTAAAAATGATGTTTGTGTGGGAATTTGGTATGAATCCATGACTATCTAAAGAATTACATTGAAAAATATTTTGTTATAAGCTAAGCTTATTCCTTGACTTATAGGTTGACATAAAGCTGACCACCCATACTGTAAAAATGGTCCACTTTGCCAATGTTTCAGGAAAGGCAGAAAAAGTTGCAGGGTTTATGTTCATTTAAGGTTTGGATTTTAATTTATAAGTACACATGCAGCATTCGTAAGAACTTCATATGAGTTTTAAGAGTTAGTACATCTTTGCAACTAAGATTATTATTTGTATTAATGCCAACAGTCTGATTTTTTTCTGTAGCTCAGTTTCATCAACAGCTTTTTCATTATTTCACTTCCGCGCTGCAAAAGCCCATCGTAGACATGGGTGAAACGTCCGGAAGCTCCAGCTCCCACAGACCGCGGCAACAAATGCCGGAAAACATCTCTCTAGAAATATAAATACTGAGGCTTTAACCAGTGGACTAAAGATTCTTCTATGGGTTTTGATATCATCTAAATCAGCTTAAAAATGAACGTTATTCTAAATACATATTTTCAATTTCCTTTAACAAATTGTGAGGCAGACGAATAATTGGCAACACTGTTCATACAATGTATTAATACGGACTGGAACACATTTTTGTATCGGAAGTTTTAATCTCAAACATTTTTTTATATGCCCAATACATACGATCATTCATGCGTTAACATTCACGCCACTTTTGGATGTTCTTTAGAAGCAAAGATTTTTTTGTGTCATTTAGAAAACAAATGCAAGATAGAACGTCATAACTGAGAACCATACAACAGTCTTTGATATATAATCTGAGTTGCAAAGTATTATTAATATTTAAGATTAATTTTTCATGAATTCCTTGACTTATAGGTTGATATGCGGCTGACCACCCATACTGTAAAAAATGGTTTACTTTGCCAATGTCACCCCTGTGTTAGGGAAGGTCGGCAAAAGTTGTGGGGCTTATGTTCATTTGGGGTTTGAATTTTATTTGTAATTACACATTCAGCATTTGTAAGCGCGAACTACGCGTGTTTGTTTGTGGGCATGCATTTGAGAGCCTTAAATGTTTATATATCTCTGCAACTTAGATTTTAGATTCACAAGCAGACACGTATAAGTTCGCGCTTACACATTTCACATGCCAAGCAAGACTCAGTTGCTGGAAATGCCTTTGGTGGCCGGTCTTTGGTAAAGGTATATGAATTTTTCAACTCAGCGAAGAGCATATTTGAAAATATAAAGGATGTCTTGTTAGTGCTCTGACGGGATTCAAACCCACAACCTTCCATTTACGAGTCTAAAGTGTTAACCACTAGACTACAAACCGATGATGATAAGACGCCAACATAACGTCGAGAACACTGAAATTTTCCTAAAAGTTTCTATAAATATCCGGTTATATATTTTATTTGAAGTAATTTTACAAATGGCCAAATTTTACCAAGGCTAGCGGTGCTTCCAGAACACCAGATCCTGTAAGAAGATCACAGCGACTAGCCAACCGCTGATAATGCCCATCGGAGCAATGGGCGAAACTGTCCGGAAAGAATCTACCAGACCACGGCTACATAGCCCGAAAAAAGTGATTGTTGTGTTAACAAGTACCGGCTGTAAGAGTTTCAATGTACAATTAAATTTTACAAATATCTGAAGTCCTGTTTTAGAGTTACAGCGTCTAACAGCATCTGAGCTCCAATGCCTTTTTCATAAAAGCTCTCCTTTCATTGACTCTGGATACCTCATTCATGATCATGCAAGAATGTTGCATGTCGAGTGATCATCTGCGAGGAGGCATTATAGATGGAATCGCGGAGTGCGAACATGCGAGCTTTTTTCAACTAATTAAAATGATTCAAAGTGTTGCCATGACAACCGTTTAAAACACTGACGGTTTCCGTTGCCCGGCATCCTCCTCCTTTACTCTCATCTCCATCTTCTTCTTCTTCTTCTTCTACTCGAACCAGAGACGAACTGAGCTTAAAGCTTCTTCAAATTGTTTCGTAAGACTAAAAAGAAAAGTGAAATAGGAAGAGAAACGCAGATTGTAGAGAGTTTCAGAAATATGTATGTATTCATACCATTAAGAACGACTGCATGATTTGCCAAATTAATTAATTATATGTAAAAAAAACCATCGGAAAGGAAAAGGAACAAAGGAAACCCAAGAAAATAATGGTTACACCTCAAGAGCCTTCTGCGAGCTTGGGCATTACTGTAGAAAGTGCAAATTTCAAGAAGAAGAGGAGATAGGTTAGGTGTTAAATCGAGTGTTCTGGCAAGTCTAGCGATTTTTGGTATAAATTAAGGACCGCAATTCTATGTAGCTTCAAAAATATCTCAACAGTCGAAATATACAGTGAAAATGTCACTCTGAACCGAAAATGAATAAGAAAATTGTGCAAAATAAATTCACTTCAGTTTTTATTACAAAGAACCTGCTTGAAAAAAAAAACAATAATAACTCTGTTAAGGATGTGTGATTTTATGTCTGTGTATGTTTACCTATGATTGTCTGTTTTTACTTACCTGTGTGTGATCTCTAGATGTAATTATTTGGAGGGTTGTACTAGTGTTCGCTCAAAGCTTCTGATTGAGAAGATTCTAGCATGGTCTGGCATATGCCAGAGTAGCCCCCACACACTTGTAAATAGAGATGGCCATGTTTTGAAAGCGGATTAGTACCAGAGCCGTTGAGCGAGATAGTACGAAAAAAAACTGTAAACCAAATGTGATTTAATCATAAAAAGATTAGTAAAATAAATTTCATCGATGTTTTTTTAAATAAATACAATGGACTTTCACTGTTCGAACCACCAAACCCTAACAAATATAATGAAGTTTTGTTAATTAGATTTTGGGCAGTAACTTTGTGAAAGCACATTTTAATTAATTAAAATACTTTTTTAACTTTGTTACAATTCACTTGAGTTTTATTTTTTAAAAAACTTTTTTTAAAAATTGAATCAAACCATTCCTTTCACACTCACACATTAAAACTCCTTCATCCCATCCCCTACAAAGGTAAAATTATGAACAATTTTGAAAATCTAGAAATCCAAAAAAATATTAATTCTGAAAATAACCTCTTAAATAATATCCTCTTTCCTAACACTTCGCCATTACTTTCTTTGTTTCCAATTAAGCCCCGCCCCCCACTTACCCCCACCAGTACTACAAATTAAATCCTTGCTTAATTTGGTAATTTTGTATTTTATGTTAGTTGATATTTACACCTGAAGATGGGAGGTACTGCTTCTCCCGAAACTGGTTGTGTTTTTTAAAAAATAAAACTCAAGTGAATTGTAACAAAGTTAAAAAAGTATTTTAATTAAGTTTTGTTAAATTGAACCCAAGTAAATTGTAACCACTCTTTTACCAGATGCACCCCTGTTTCTCGAATGATAATTATACACACACGACTGGTTATCTTAATTAACATTCGATCGGGCCGGAAGCGTAAAAAATGTGCTCGAATGTTGCGAGCGCGCTACCTCCCCGCACAAATGAGATGCGGCCGGCAGTCCATCACAAATATCTATAAAATATTACAAATTGTAATGGCCCAATGATTTTTCATCTCCACCGTAACTGCTCATCGAATGGTTTACATTTTAGGTAGCCATGCCGCAGTGGCGTACATCTCATACAGTTCAATAGTTGTTGCCGAACTGAATTAAACACACAATTCATACAACAATATTCATCTTCTGTTCTTTTAAAAATTCAAATTACGCGCGGTATAGCACATAATATTATCTGCCCGCCGCTTGTCAGTTCGCTTCACTTCCCCTCTCTCCTCCACACTCCGCCCCGCACTCCGCCCCGCACTCCGCCCCACACCCTCATCAGCGCTAGCGGGCTCTCGCTACATTATTATCATCATAATATTTCAGTTCCATCTTTAGTTGAACTGACATATTATGATGATAATAATGATAGCGTACTCATAGTGACAACTATTTCTCCCAATACGTGCACGAACAATTATTATGACGAAAAGGCGAGCCTTAAAAAGGGACAACGCAATACGTTAGAAAGGGTAAATAGAAGAACGAGACACCGCTATGCGGTATTGTGAGAGAGATGTACCATGTGTTTAGGTACCTTCTGTTTTTTGTTAGTTTCTTTGACATTTATTTGTTACGTTAAACGAGCTTCAAAAATATATATTTCGGGGTTTTTTTCAAGTTTCCTTTTTGAATATAAAAACAAAAAAGTTAAAATAATGTAAATTAAGAGTGTTTTCGTGATTATTTTTGAAAACAGCGTGTGTGTCTTAAGTTATTTTCTTTAAAGTATTAATTAACCTAAAAAAGTCTTGTAATTTGTTGAATTTTTCGTACTTCTTTTTTCAATTGAATGTTTCTTTTCTAAACAAGTAATGATAAAAAGTAACAATGTTAAAGGTGTGAAATTGTGGTGTGAAATGTCAATTTTTTTTAATAATAATTATTTTGAGGCTGACAGTTATCCCTGTTTGGAGATCGATAAAAGTGGGAAGTCTTATCTTTCTTTTTTGGATTTTAATTTGTTAGTACACATGCAACATTTGTAAGCTTAAACTTACACGTGTATGTTTGTGGGCATACATTTGGTATGAATTTTAAATGTTTACATATCGAAGCCACTTATAAGAATAAAGAAGTGTTTTTTTGACTTTTCAAAGTTTGTGTATTCACACAGTGAAAATTAATTTTTATAAGATTTTTTTATTTTTAAAAACACAGTTTTATTTTCACAAATTGCACAAAACCATTGAAGTATATTAAAAGTGATTTATTGCCTTCCAATTAAGTACCAACCTTATTCTTGACTTGAGTTATTGCAAATGATAGTTAGCGCGAATAATAAACAAAACAGTGTGTATTGAATAATTGTAATTCAACTGACTACTGAAAATTTGTGCAACAAAATATTTAATAAACTTAAAATAACAAGCGCCCTTGGAGTGACATTGAGTTACGAAACGGCGCTTATAAGGAAATCATCATAATCATCATCATCATCATCATCAACATAAAACATTGATTCTTCTTTAATAGCCTTTCGTTTTATGGCAAAGTTCACAGATAAAAAATTATATTGCAGGAAAATTGCTAACATGGCAGCCAATGTCTACAGATCTATAAAATTGGGATTTTACGAAAAGTATCTAAAATTTCGTTGTCCAATAAATAAGCTACTGAAAAAAAAACATTCATATTGATACGGCACACTTTTTGTGCAGGCCCTGAATTTCGCCATCCGTCGAACTCCTTGATAAAACTTAACCCTACACGCTGATTGGCCGGCGTTCGGCAAGACACCGGCTGAGCCGGATTTACTGTAACAAAATTTATGTGTTTTATTGTAATAAAAAGGGAATAATTTGTCACAAGGTTTGTCGGCCTGTTGGCCCGAAGACCGGTTATGTTTGTAACTTGTACTGAAAAGAGAAAAAAGAGAATGAAAACGAAAGTAAAGAAAAACCCTTCAACCAAGTCTTCCTCATTTTTTTTTTATTTTGAAGAGAGGGTATCAATATTTTGTAAGGAGTTGCTCCTTCTTAGTAAAACCAAAGTTAGCTTTCGATTCTACACTGATTTGAAATAGTTCTGTGCTTCAGAAGTCGTTGATACTGTAGCGTAGGTACATAATTATGTAATAGCACATTTTTACGATAAATTAATATCTGGGTTTATGGGAACTGAGAAAATCCCGAATTGTTGCCTACCCATGGCTAAAAAGCAATGCACGCCACTGCCATGCCGTGATTTAGAGGAATTCTTTGTGGATTTATTGTGTTGTCGGTAATGGTGTTTTCGTTGGTAAAACAAGATGGTAGTCTAGACTTCTCATAAATTTTACTATGAAATCATTGTCAAATAAAAAAAAATGAGGAAATATATCTTTTATGTTGCAAACATGTATTTTTAGGAATCCTGTATGAGAGACTCCCTAGATTTCAGAAACTCTGTGACACTTGTTGTAGGGCCGCGGAGGTGTTGTTGATGTGGCGGTTGATGTACTAGTCCTTAGTAGCAGGGCTCTTAGCTGCGTAGTTTTGTGTTGTGTGTATTAATATAGTTTCACATACCGTATTCCATATTCACATTTACAGACCAGTCAGTAGTCTAGTGGTAACGCGTTGGACTTTTAAATGAAAGGTCGTGGGAGCACAAAAAATATGCCATATTAAAAATATGCTATTTATGTCGGTGTTATGGCCGCGGGGATCAAGACAGGTTATTTGGAATCAGATAACGCTGGTTCGAAGATAACTTCGACCCTGGTTCAACAGATGCCGTTGCATGCACACAAGCTTCTACTTTCGCATGAAGACAACTGGCCAGGCAAAATAGGTTGGTGGATTGCATTCCTTTCACAAATCTATTTTAAAAAAAAAACAGTGTGTGTGTAGACGTAAGTGTTTGATATTTTGTACCTTCTACATCTCGCTCTCTCTCGAATTAATGTTTCCAGAGGCGTTCGTATGGTCTGGAACGCCAAAGATTACGCTGTGGGTCTGTGCATAGTCACGTCACCACATTGACGCCCAAGCCGCGAAACCGCCAATACAGAAATTGCATAGGGGCTGTCCATATATTACGTCATTCGCATTAAGGGGGGGGGAGTCTGGTCTGCGGATGATGGCAAATGATGTACGAGTACCAAAAGTGACGTCGTTCTTGTAAATACCAATTTCTACAAAATATACCAAATATTATGTAAGTAATATAACATTATTAATTAATAGGCTCATCCATTATTACAGCAAGAGGGGGGGGGGTTCATTAGATAATGACTATAGAATGATTGTAAGGGGGGGGGGGAATCATATGTAAGCATATTTTTTTAAATACATAAATTCAACTGCAATATTATTAAACGTGAACGCGAAATAAATAGTAACAATAGTGTGCTTTCTAGAAGCATCTCTTGGTAGCGCTTGTGTTTCGGCGGACGTCACAATATTAATTGTGCGAGGCTTTCTCATTTAGAAGTAACGTTTCATTAGAGGCAAGGGCCAAAGATCACGCCGATATTAAACACGCTATATAATGGTTCCTCTCAGCATTCCCGCCCTGTCATCGCCCGCTTATTTGATGCGGTATCTACAAGCCATTCTTTCTACACTCAACCTCGCATCAAGCAACAATAGCTGCTGATCAGGGGTGTTGTAGATGTGAAATTTCGGATACTGCTAGTGTTACAGATACAGGAGTAGGTAATACTGTACCGATTTCGGATATTTATTTTTATATATAAACGCAACTAAGCTACACATATAGCGTAACTTCTTGCCTGCGTTATCCCCGAAGGGATCGCATATGGAGCTTCGGGACCTAATTAATTAATTTTACAGGTAAGGGGGCCGGCCTCACACCAACCACTTTCAGTTAAAGTGGGGGTTCCCCAGCTCCAGGGGGGGCTGGTTATCATTTCTTGTGAAGGCTGAGGAAACATTTGAGATTGAACCCTTGCTCTCGGCATGGAATGCAAGCATTCTACCAATTGAGCTATCGACCTTTTTACGAGCTTGATCGTCGTCGCTACAAAGCGCCAATTCTCAAGCAAGATCTAGTTGCTGTAAGGCTGGATGGAACTTTGGTGACCGGTCATTGGTAAAAGTTTTATGAATTTTTCAACCCAGCGAAGAGCAAATTTGAAAATATAAATGGTATATTTTTTTGTGTTCGGGAATCAAACCCACAACCTTTCGAACTACGGACCGGTCATTGTCATTGTCATATATTGACAGTTGAAAAGCTTTTAAAGGTTTAAAAGAAATAGTTATTTATGCCACTGCCAAGTAATGATAGTCTTTTTAACACGAGTGCTAGTTTGTGCCATGAGGCGCAGCCGAATGGCACAATAGAAAGCACGAGTGTTACAAAGACTAATTACGTGCAGTGGCATACAATACTTTTTCTACGACCATGAGAGAATTAACAAAATAGTGAATAATAGTCATTATAATGTACTCGTCCATTTGAAGTAATTAAAACCTTACCTTTGTCAAAACGTGTGATTTATCATTCCCTTCGATTATCTAATCTAACCTAAGTTGTAAAAATAAATTATATTTAGGTTTCATATTGAATTCATGCCCACAAGCCGACACATATGTATAAGGTCGCGCTTTTACATCCTGCATATAAGCTTAAACATTCAAACCCAAAACTCAAATAAACATATGCCCTGCAGTTGTATTGGCAGGTGAACCAAATTTGTACAGCATAGGTGATCAACCTCATACTCACCTATTAACCAAGTAACTTTTTGAGTTTGTTTATTTTTTGCGGTGAAATTTTTTGTATTGTTTTCCTTTCAAGCCTTTTATTTTCCATTGAAAAAAGGAAAGCTTTATTTGGAGCAATCCGATAAATAAATTCGATAAATTTTAGCACTATTAACAATTTTTATTTGACTTTACACATAAAATATACTTATTTATTTTCATCTGAACAGGGCTGAAAGTCTCATCACCACGGTAATTCCTACCTACCGAATATCACTAATATTGTATGAAGCCTAATCAGCTGATCGCTTGCGGCCATCTTGGATTGACAGGTCTTCATACCCCCATACAAGGTTGACATTTGAAATTAAAAAATGGTTCCAATTCTGACAATGCGCATGCGCACATGTTCATTTTAACACGGTTACCGGTTGCATAATGTAACATTATGCAACGGGTGTTGAAATGTATGGCATTGTGATTGCGTTAGCCGTTTTGTAATTAGTAAATTATCAAATGGGAGTAGAAAAAGATTTTTAAGGACCGAGCACACCAACCGGTCCGTAGTCCAGTAGTAACGCTTCGGACTCATAAATGGAAGGTGGTAGGAGCACAAAAAATATGCCATTTATATTTTCAAATATGATCTTCGTTGGATAAAAAATTCATATCTATACTTTTACCGACCGGTCACCAAAGGTGTATCCAGAGTTACAGCAACTGGGTCTTGTTTGAGAATTGGCGCTTTGTGGCGACGACCAAGCACGTAAAAAGTCTGGTCGATGGCTCAGTTTGTAGAATGCTTGAATTTAATGGCGAGAGCAAGGGCTCAATCCCCACCGAGAGTGTCAGAAATGATTTTCCGTTTTGGTGTCTTCAGCCTTCACCAGAAATGAGAATTAGCTCCATAGAGAGAAGCAAAACCTCCAGTTCAACTGAAGTGGTTAGCATGAGGCCGGCGTCTTATCTGTAAAAATAAATAGGTCACAAATCGCCACATGCGAGCTTTTCGTGGATAATGCAGGCAAGAAGTTACACTTTCAATAAAAGTGTTTGCTTGTTAGTATGCATTAAATATGTAACATATATTTGCAACTTAGATTTTAGATAATACAGACAGGATATACTCCACCCCTATCCGGAATTATTCGAAACTTGAAAATGTGATTCGGTTACTTTTACATTTGTATTCATTTCGGATATCCAATAGTTTCGGATACTGTTGTGGAGCTCTGTAACATCCCTACTGCCGAGATATTGTATCGAAAAGAGTACAACACAAAATATTGTCTGGAAAAGTGTATTAGCGACCGACGATGAGTCACTCTTTTCTTGGCAATCTGATAGCTCGTGAATAAACTTACTTTAATGTATGGCACACTCCAAATTAATTATATGCTTAAGAACGCTTAAGCCAAGAAAGGAACCACCTTGAAGCATTCAAGATCTGGAGGAGAGTTGTATTTAAGAAACTGAAGATGGAGAGCTGTCTCTTCGAAAACGTTTTTTCGTGTAATCTGTTTCAGGGAATGTCGGCAAGAGTTGCAGGGCTTATGTTCATTTGAGGTTTGGATTTTATTTGTAAGTACACAATCAGCATTTGTAAGCGCGAACTACACGTGTTTGTTTGTGGGCATACATCTGAGAGCTTTGAATGAATATATCCTTGCAAATTAGATTACAGATTATAGACTCAAATTTAGTGAAATAAAGCAAGGTTTTTTACAGAAGTTTCGTTTAATTATTTATTTTTTGGATAAATTATTAACAATGATCACTTGGAAATATTTTATAAATTCAACAAATGGTTCGACCTAATTTGTTGAAAAATGAGCAGGACAACGTCTGTCGGGTCAGCTAGTCTAACATTTAAATAGAAATCTTTAGGGACTATTTTGATATCCAAAAAACTTGAATAACGTTACAATAGGTAGGTTCTACCTTAACAGAATTCTTTTCTTGAAGAAAGAATGACATAAGATAATATTAAGGTATACTGTATTTATTTAAAGAATAACCGATACGGTAAATTAATACAAAAAAGTTGAATTTTTGCATTTCTTCAGCACAATTATAATTGAAAAAGCCATAAATCTATGATTCAGTCATTCTCTGTGTAATTATGCAATGTTTGGCCAAAAATTGCGCTCGGTCTGCCGATTGGCACAACAATTATTTTCATAAGAAATCCGCGATACCATGCAATTAAAAATAATCTTTAATTATAACATCCGAGACTGAATTATGACTGTTTTTTACTGTTGTTTAAAATACACTCGGAAGTCATCTTAATTCAAATGAGTTATATGTTCAAATGTGTGTTTATGCAATTAAATAGTGAAAAGTGGTTGGTATGCGTCTGACCACCCATGCTGTAGAAAATGGTTCACTTTGCCAATGCCACCCCTGTTTCAGGGAAGGTCGGCAGGAGTTGCATGGTGTATGTACATTTGAGATTCGGGTTTTTATATTGTAGGATTACATGCGGCATGTTTAAGCGCGAACTTAAACATGTCTGTTTTGTGAAAATGCATATAATGTGAATCTCTAATGTTACTTATATTTTGCAACTTAGATTAGATTAGATTAGAAAATTGAGACAGTTTTATAAACAGGTTTTTTTATTTACAAGAATTATAACTACACAGTTTTTTTTACACATTTTCTGATCGGATATTACACGAACCGTTATAAGAGAACTTATATTTTTCTCAACGTTTCGCTAGCGATGTAGCTAACGTCTTCAGGAGACACCCTCTCTGTGTAATATCCGATTAAAAAAATTAAACTGTGTAGTTATAATTATTGTAAATATGTCAGACGACCGTAATTCCAACTTAAACAATGTTTTTGTACTCTATAAATATTAAAAAAGTAAATTGTTACTCTCTTGCTGGCTTAAAAATAATAAAAAATATATTTCAATAACATTTTTATACTTATAACATAAAGTTAAAGAAATATATTTTTTCAAAAGAAATGTCAATTACTATATAGTCTTCTTTAAATGTTTTTTTTTCTATTTCAGATAAAAACCTGGCATGATTTTCTTCTTCTACAAAAATGTAAGTTTTTTTAAAAATTATTTTATACACAAATAATCATATTTCTTTAAAAATAAATGATAATGTCATAATTTTTTTATGTTTATAAAAGCTGACACGTATAAGTTTCTAACACATGTGAACTTACAACAAAATGAACATAAAACCCCTTGCCACGTCTAAAATGCCATGGTCTAAAACTGGTTCAAATGTAGGAATAAGAAAGGATGTTAGGGAAGAGAGGAATCCTGGGCAAAAGTGAAGAGGACTACAACTCGCAGAAATCAAACTCGATGTATTTTTTGGCACGCCATTTATTTGGCTCACTGCCGCGAACACATGTTGACAGTAGGGCTGGTAGAACACGAGTGAATGTTTTGCCACTAAAAAAATTACATAAGACGTCAGACAAGTCTTCTTCCTCTTTTAACTTTTTAGTCGTTAGACAAAATGATATTAGACGTCAAAATCGTATTCTTCTTCTTTTAATACAATTTATCATATTAAATTCAGACCACCACCTTTTACCGATGGATGACACTGGCAAAAGTGAAACAATTGTAATATCCTCATACCAACCTATTAGTCAAGGAACTTAGATTATAACTTCTTTTTTTGTTACAGCACGCGTCTGGTGTCTCTGCAACTTAGATTACAGATATTTGAATAGGAATTTGATGCAGGTCATACGCTCATACGTTCAGCATGTCCATGCAATATGTATGTGCTCGCCGTGTCCGTTGGGCTCAGATCTAAGATAGCAGCAACTATCTCAGATACAATGTTCGCGTATCTAACTTAGATTACGGCGAGTATGAACCGGCATTCCTATATCCTTGTATTGAATGTGTAATGGATATTTTTTCGTGACCCCTAGCGACCTCGGAACGCCTTATCGGGTGCATAGATGAACATACACGTTTCATATTATTACGAACATGTAAGTTGTTAGTAGTTGTGTTTGGTTTGTCTGTGCTAGTTAATAATAAGTCTCCTCTAGAAGTGAGTAGAAGCTTAGGAAGATACCTAATCATAATTTGTATTTGTTGACCGGTCCGTAGTTCAGTGGTAACACTTCGGACTCTGAATGGAAGGCTGTGGGTTCTTATCCCGGCGGAGCACAAAAAATATACCATTTATATTTTCAAATATGACCTTCGTTGGGTTGAAAAATTCATAAACCTTTACCAAGGACCGGCCACCAAAGGTCCATCCAGCCTTATAATATAATTGTGCTGGTGCTGAATCCGGGTAACATTTATCAAGCCATTGTTTGGTGTGCACAGAATTTTTTTAAATCAAAAAGCAGTTAGGAATCAACACACGAAATCCGTTTTTATCCATTTTTTTCACTCTAACAAAAATCGCTTCAATCAAAACACTATATCTCATTAACTAATGGTCCGACAGCTGCCAAATTTATACATATACCTTTTAAAGAATGGTTATAACTGAAAATCATATGCATTTAATACTAGTGGCACCGTTTATGTGTCAGGACAAATACTTATCTACCCATCCAATTGCAACTGGGTATTGCTTGAGTATTGGCGCCTTGTAGCGACGACCAAGCTCGTAAACAACACCCCTGCGGCGTTACAAGACAGTGTCATAGCCCCCTAGAGTCTCTGAAATCTAGGGAGTCTCGCCAGGATTTCTTTAAAAAAAATTTCAACAACTCTGTGGTGACAGGTCCGGTTGGCAGGTGGGGCTCATAGCATATACCCATGCCGTAAGCTAATTTCTTTTAAACTAATTTCAATGTATTGTTACAAATATACAGAGATTAAATTGGAAGTATTGTGTTTGGTTTGTCTTAGATTGTCAGTACTTAATAATATTTTTTATTTGTTCAAGATTAATTAAGTGTTGAAGTGAATTTTCTGGTAAAATTCAGCGAGGTGGTATATAACGATTCTCTTAGTTACGAGAATAATCTGTATAATTCCCTTGACCCCTTGAAAGGAGAGATATAAATCAACCGCTGTACTGTTCAAATGCAAAAGCTCTGTCGGAAACAGCTCTCACTTATCGTGTTTTATGTGTTTTTCTTAGCTGAAGAATGTGTTTTTTTAGCATTGAATCAAAGGTTTAATAAACAAGACGAATAGGCTACAATGACATCTGATAGATTATATTTAGAGAGTAAAAACCACGCGCACTATGTTCTGATTTCACCAGTCTAATTACCAGGAGTACATGAGATGAGAGGGGTAATGAGTACACGCTTAGAGCGCTTCTATAGGTCGGTGCCGACCAATGGCCTAGTGGCGGTGCGCCGCAAGCCCGGCCCCCTCTCATCAATCAATACCAGCTGTTGCTCTTCCACTTCCTGCTAGCCTGATACATTGTAAGCCGAATAATGTAGGAGGAAATTAAAAATGTTTGTTCTCTTCTTGTCTCCTGGTAGCCTAATACATTGTAAGTGAAATGGTGTAGGAGGAAATTAGAGAATTTAAGATGTTTGTACTCTTCCTATCTTCTGGTAGCCTAATACAATACTGCGATTCCTTCTGAAACATTATCAGGTCAATAGCCCAGTTGGTAGAGTTGCATTCCATGCCGAGAGCTCAGGTTCAAATACCACCGATGGTGTCAGTAATGATTTTCTGTTTCGGCGTTTATTTCAAAGCCCTAAATAAAACACTTCACAAGAAATGAGTACCAGCTGCCTTAGAAGCTGGAAAACCACCGCTCCAACTGAAGTGGTTGGCGTAAGGCCGGCCCCCTTCCCTGAAAAAAAATAGATTCCACCCGCCACATGCGAAAACCTTCGGGGATAACGCAACAAGAAGTGCCACTGTATGTGTAGTTTAGTTGATGAACATTGTACAATTTGTATAGCACTTTGATGAACGTTATATTTACGTTTCCCCTCCAGCTCCTCTGGGACACTTTTTTAAAACATTTACTCCCAAATAATCACATAAATAAATACAACCAAATAATAAAGTAATGAGCGAAACGTCGGTGTAAATTTTAAAAAGTAAAAATAACTACCAAAAACAAGAACACGGATACAAAACCCGAAAAAAAAGTACATATGTCAATCAGTTTATCTTTCACTGACTTTCCCACAAGACCAGCTCCATTATTCACAGACGCGCTTTAGCTTCTGACTAAGCTAACAGAACGCCTGGCTAAATAAAGGAATAGCACATTCACATCACCACTACAAAACCAGTCAATCGTCTGCAAATTTCTCCAAATTCAGTCAGCAGCGGTGTCTGCAAGTCCTCATGTTGCTGTGCAGCCATGGATAGAGACAGGAAAGACAGTCACATGTGCTCGGGCTGTCAGTCAGGCTGGTGTAATGGCGGGCAGGGTCTGCATTATTCAGGCGGTGTGGCCGCGAGGCTCTGGGACATGCAAAATTTGCGGAGCCGGATTCAACAGCAGTACGGGACCTGAACCATATCTACAATCTTAGCTGCAAATGTTACAAATGTGTGATTTTTTTAAGAAATCCTTTGCGGGAGACCCCCTAGATTTCAAAGATTCTAACGGGGGTATTCTTAGACATTTTAGTCGTCAGTTGAGCCCACGCTTTGGCAAACTAATGATGCCTGTCCTGAAAGTCTCATCACCACGGTCATTTTTACCTACCGAATATCGGTAATATTTGTAAGAAGTATAATCAGCTGTTCACTTGCGGCCATCTTGGATTGACAGGTCTTCATACAAACGCATCATTAGTTTGTCAAAGCGTGGCCGTGGGCTCAACTGGCGACTAAAATGTCTAAGAATAGCCCCGTAAGGGTCTATGACACTTGTTTTAGTGCCGCAGAGGTGTTGTTTACGAGTTGGTCATCACTGCAAAGCGCCAATAGTCAAGCAAGACCCAATTGCTATAAGGCTGTATGAGCCTTAAGCCACCGGTCTTTGGTAAATGTTTTATGAATTTTTCAACCCCGCAAAGAGCATATTTGAAGATATAAATTGTAGTTTTTTTGTGCTCCGCCCTGATTTGAGACCACAACCTTCCATTTACGAGTCCGAAGTGTTGCCCATTGGAACATGGACCGGTCGATTGTGTGTGTGTGTGTGTGTGTTTTTTTTACCTGTGTGAGTCTGAGTGTGTCTCTTGATGTAGGTGTTTGGATAATTGTACCAGTGATTGCTCTATTTAATAAAAAAAAATTAAGATTTCGTTAAAACAGACTAATGTATTGCACTTTGCTACTGTATAGCTCACCAGCTCCTATACAAGTCTCACGCTACAGACAGCTTTCGCCTTTTATATGGCATGGCATTAGGATGATTTTTGAAACATTGGGAACTGGGACATGCGAGATTCTGCCAGAATATTTTATTCATAATTTTCAAAATACTCACACCATCGAACAGATACAAGTACAATTATTTAAACTCTTACATAAAGACACAAGAAAAACATAAAAACAGCAGAAGAATAACAGAGTAAATTATTTTTTACAAATTAAGCATATATTTCACCTCAAGTTTCAATTTGCTTGCATAATTTTCAAGAGGATAATCTATTGCAGTTTTTTTTTAAATTAACCTCAAAATTCAAGCCGTCTTGCATGTGAACCCGGCACTTGCAAACGCACATGATCATATCAGCGATATTTGAATAATGAAGACGCCGTCTACGGGCAGAACCATGCGAGTATTATGATGAGGAGTCCCTCGGAGATGGATGAAGTCATATGGCAGTGGACGCATGATCTGTTTGCGGCGGAATAAATCACTGGGACGATGGAAATGTGACCATTGATGATGGATGGCAATCTCGCTCCCCCAGTTCTTGTTTGCCGTATAGATCAATTTTGTCAAATATGACCTTTTAATGCAGTTGTCTTGTCTAAAGAATCAAATTCTACACAATCTGAGCTAAGAATAATTCGTATTTGTCTTCAAATGTGCGAGGTATTAATCATTTTCAGATACGATATTCTGTGTTCGAAATTTTATTTCAGTGTTTGAGTGCCGTATATTCTCTAAGCGCTGGAAGCGCATATGTGACTGCGTCATTTACAATTGTAAGCCAATCACAGACGCGCGTGGGGATGACGTCACACCGGCACATTGTTGTATTTTATATGCATTTTACTAAAAGATTGTCGCGAATTAATTATAATGATTAAGATTAATAAGCGAAAAATTATAATGATTTGTATGGGTTATTATAATGCCAGACCTACAGTATTTTAGGTAAAATAGGTAATTGAATTACGATTTTGTCAATTACAATAACAAAACCCAAAAACATTGCTCCTGTAAAATTTGCTTAGTGGTCTATACGGCAAACAAGAACTAAGGCAGCGATCTGGACGTTTCAATCTGTGGCTGGTTCTGTGTCCAATGATGGGCATGCCTCTGGAGATACAGAATAATCTAATGGAATATCCATACTACGGTGTTTTACTTTACCATATTGTAGTAGCTATTGGATGAATGACTTCTGCACATGAATTGCAAGTATAATATTATGACAAAGCTCGGCTGGGTTGCTTAGTAAAAGGCAGACAAATATTCCGTTATTGCTTTTTCCTTGACTTATAGGTTGGTATGAGGCTGACCACCCATACTGTAAAAAATGGTTCACTTTGCCAATGTCACCCCTGTTTCAGGGAAGGTCGGCAAAAGTTGTGGGGCTTATGTTCATTTGAGGCTTGGATTTTATTTGTAAGTACACATTCAGCATTTGTAAGCGCGAACTACACTTGTTGGTTTGTGGGCATACATCTGAGAGCTTTAAATGAATATATCTTTGCAACTTAGATTATAGATTATAGATTATTATAGCTTGACTTATAACTAGGTTGGGATGAGGCTGACCACCCATACTGTAAAAAATGGCTCACTTTGCCAATGTCACCCCTCTGTCAGGGAAGGTCGGCAAAAGTTGTAGGGCTTATGTTCATTTGGGGTTTGGATTTTATTTTTAAGTACACATTTAGCATTTGTAAGCTTGAACTGCACGTGTTTGTTTGTGGGCATGCATTTGAAAACTTTAAATGAATAGATCCTTGCAACTTAGATTATAGATTATAGCTTGCTATGCTGCCCTGCTAAGAAAGAAGGCAGTAACTGATTTTTTTTCGATATTGAGTTATATATGTATTTCCATATTTTAAACGACGCTGAATCCAATAAGCTCAGTAAAAAAGCAGGATCTCCTATGGTTACTGAGATATAAGCACACAGACTAGCAGTAAGTGTACTTAAAATCATACAATTCCTAGGTTTGAAGTCGATTATCTCAGAACAAACATTTTGCAGATACTGCCTTTTTGGTAAGCAGGGCAGTATACTGGTGTGATGTTTGCTCGTCGAGTGATGAAAAAAGTTGTACATTCAAATTCGTTCAGAAACCATTGAATTATTGTATCAAAAAGGCACTTAGTTATCGTATCTTACAGAGCTATTCAAAACACGTTTGATCCGTAGCTTATCCACGGATCATTGTTTTTTTGTGTGAAAGATTCATGTCAAAGGCACACAAGATATTGTTACGAATGTATGATTGTGTGTCTGTATGTTTTTACTTGTGTGAGAGTGTCTGTGTCTCTAGATGTAGGTGTTTAAATAATTGCACTTGTATTTGTTCGATGGTGTGAGTATTTTCTCGCATATTCTAAATAGTTTGGAAAAATCTTGCATGCTCCAATTCCTAATGTTTCGAAAACCATCCTTATGCTATGCTATACAAAGAGCCAAAGCTTTCTGTAGCGTTAGACTTATATCGAACTTGCGAGCAGAAGTTAGCTCTATGAACGTACCAAATGTGAACAGAATCCTTAAATAAATTCTGTGAAATAAATCAACCGAAGTTTTTATTAAATTGAATCCATCTAATCTAATCTAATCTAAGCTGCAAAGATATATATCATTTAAGATTATATTAAATGCATTCCCACAAGCAGACATGTATAATTTCGCGCTAACACATACCGCATGTGGACCTACAATATAAAAATCCAATCTCAAATGAACATAAGCTCTGCAACTCTTGCCGTCCTTCCCTGAAACAGGGGTGACATTGGCAAAGTGAACCATTTTTTTTACAGTCAGCCGCATACCAACCTATAAGTCAAGGAACTATAATATCCATAAATTATTATCCATAAATAATCCATAAATCGTAATAATACTATATTTCGTTATTTTTGTTTATTGCTGCAACTTTTGCAGACCTTCTCTGAAACAAGGGTGACATTGGGAAATTAATTAATTTAATTTTTGGTAATTTATACAGCGCCGTCATGTGACATCACCTCGAGGGCGCTTTACAAATATTAGATTATAAAATAAAATATAATACAATGTAAAATTGAAAACAGAATTAAAAACAATTTTAAAATAACAGAACAATGAAATTAATAAAAATGTCGCTAGGTCAAATAATGAAATTAAAAAGTAAAAAATTATACAAATTAAATTAAAAGAGTCAAAAAATAGTCAAATATTATAAAAAATCTCAAATAGGTGTGTCTTTAGGCTTCGCTTGAAACCGTCGAGGTCAGAGGCCTGCCTGAGAATCAGAGGCAACTCATTCCAGAGCTTGGGACCTGCATGGCACAGAGCACGATCCCCATAGAAAGTTTTTCGTACTCTGTACGGCAGAACCAGCTCATGGGCCGCACTCTGCGCAGATCGCAGAGCACGATGCCTGTCCCCCAAATCTCTGAAACAGCACATCTCCCTGATATAATCTGGCGCCACACCAGTGACAGCCTTGTACATGAGGGTACACACTTTGTATTGTATTCGGGCCTCAAACGGTAACCAATGTAGATCCCGCAGGAGAGGTGTACAGCTGTCGTATTTTCCAGCACCGAACACAACACGCGCTGACGCCCTCATTACAGACTGCAGCCTGTTCAGCTGCGTATGTGGCAAACCTATCAGAATCGCGTTGCAATAATCAATCCTAGACAGAATCAGTGAAGATATTAAGGTTTTTAAACAGTCATTCGGTAAGTATCGTTTGACTGTCTTGATCTGTCTAAGATGATAAAAGCAAGACCCAACTGTGGTACCGATATGCTGCTCCATTGACAGGCCACTGTCCACGACGGCTCCAAGAATCCTTACGGATGTGCTAGGCCTAACACACACCCCACCAACAGCCAGGTCACCGACAGGTATCAAATGCTGTCTTCTTCTCGAAGCAAACCATATAACCTCTGTTTTGTGGGAAAGTGAACCATTTAATCCCATACCGATCTATTAATGAAGGAGTACATCGTGTTATGTAAATAGTAGATTAATATAGGTGTACATCGTAGGTAGTGATAGTTATTATAGTATTATGTCAAAAGTAGATTGATATAGGTGTACACCGTAGGTAGCAATAATTATAGGCTTAAGAAATCTAGAAATTAAATGATTCTTTTGTACTCTTGAAGTTGGTAGAATGTTCGAGAGCTTTGATGGCAAATTAGTCACTAGAGACTTCTGTCTGTGAAGTATATAAGGCGTAATGTTGAGTGCACCTGGTCAGTGAGATAGTTGCCTTCGATTAAAGAGTGTAAGCGATACTGAACTGTGAGAATAAATTTGAGTTACTAAAAGTGTTAAAAATAAATATGAATTGTAAAAATAAATTAAGTGCAAATAAAGATCCTGAAAGAAGACCTGTATGTTTTAATTTAGAGACTTTCAAAACCCAAAAACATTACAATACATTGTGTAAAAATGAATACTTTGTTCATTAGCGCCTTACCACTCGTTGAAATATTTATCTTCAGATAATACTTTCGTATTTAAATATAGGGGAACTACATATGAATAAAGACGCTACAATGAATAACAATTTTGTCTAATTACTCTCCCTTCTAGTCTGGACTACTTTTTGTTATTCCTTCTTCTTCATACTTCTTGTCCCTTGTCTTCTCACCCCTCGTCCCTTCCCCGTCATCCACCACGCGATCCTGGCGAAGCGTGGCCAGATCCTTGTCTTCCAGATAAGATAGCGAACTCGGATAGTCAGATCGGCGAGTGATAGTCGCGTCGAATTGTGCTCTCTCAGTGGGTACGCATACAGCATGATATTCTTATAATTCCAGTGGAGTAACGCCTGTAATCTAGTTTTATAGTTCACTTTGCTAATGTTCCACCTTTTTCAAGGAAGGTCAGCAAAAATTGCAGGGTATATTTATGTTCGTTTGAGGTTTGGATTTTAATTTATAATAAATTACACATGCAGTATTTGTAAGCACGAACTTACACGTCTGTGAGCATGCATTTAGTATAAATTTGAAATTTAAATATATATTTGCAACTTATATTCTAGATTTTAGACAGAAAGTTATCTATCAATTAAAACTTAGTAGGTGCTGATTCAATCTAACAATCTAAATCTAAATCTAAATCTAAGCTGCAAGGATATGTATCGTTTGAGATTCATATTAAATGCATTCCCACAAGCAGACACGCATAATTTCGCGTTCACACATGCAGCATGTGGACCTACAATATAAAAACCCAATTCGCAAATGGACATAAGCCCTGCAACTCTTGCCGACCTTCCTTGAAGCAGGGGTGACATTGGCAAAGTGAACCATTTTTTACAGTATGGGTGGTCAGCCGCATACCAATCAGTCAAGGAACACAAGCAATTAATACATTCAAATATATAAAACAAATAAACTCTAAACAATTAAACAGTAAAAAATTAAAAAACTACAAAACATATTTAAAAAAAAAAAAAAATAATAATAATAACCTTTAAAAAAATATAAATAATAGGATGATTTATTTGGTGAGCGCTGTTTTTGTGTGTATCACACCTCAAGAGCCCTCTGCGAGCTTGGTCGTCGCTGTAGAAATCGTCAATTCTCAAGCAAGACCCAGTTGTTGTAAGGTTGGATTGACCTTTCAGTGACCGGTCTTTGATAAAGGCTTATAATTTTTTCAACTCAGCGAAGAGCACATTCGAAACATAAATGGTATACATTTTTGTGCTCCACTGGGATCCGAATCCACAACCTTCCATTTACAAGTCTGAATGGACTTTCTAAGAAGTATGATTGGAATAAAACGGAAAGATAGGGTGAGGAATGAGTTAGTGAGAGAAGAATGTGGTGCAAGGGAAAGTATAAAAGTAAAAATCAAAAGGGGTTTGTTAAAATGGTTTGGACATATAGAAAGAATGAATGATGAAAGACTGACAAAGAGAGTGTACGCTGCAACTATGAATGGAAGCCGTGGTAGGGGAAGACCGAGAAAAGTATGGATGGATCAAATTTCCGAAATAGCGAATGAATGGGATATTCAGAGTCATAACAAAAGGAGAGAGTGCATGAAAAAGATTATGACTCTGAATGAAATGAAAGAAGTATGTAAGGACCGAAAGGAATGGCGGTTGATTTGCAACAATGGCGGCTAGGGCATTAATTCTAAGTGTAATATTAATTTTAATTTCACTTTATTTTAATTTTAATTTGTAATGTCTCATTATGAATTTTTTGTAAATCATTTATAATTTTTTGTGCTCCTTGACTGATAGGTTGGTACGAGGCTGACCACCCGTGCTGTAAAAATCGGTTCACTTTTGCCAATGCCACCCCGGTTCAGGGAACGGCGGCAGGAGTTGCAAGGTTTATGTCCATGTGAGGTTTTCTTTATTTGTTTGCACACATGCAGAATGTGTAGGCGCAAACCTACATGTGCCTGTCTGTGGGCATGCATTTCATATGAGCCTTAAATGCTTACATATCCTTGCAGCTTAGATTATAGATTATAGAAGTGCTGCCACTGGACTACGGACCGGTCCAAGTGTAATCAAATTGTAAAAAAAGATGTGTTAAATAATTTCGATTGAAATTTTACTAAGAGTGACCTCATAATAAATTTTAACAATATGTATGTTTACGTCACTGGTTTATATTACCTCGTACACATGATATTAGACGCTTTAGCATTCCTCACCGACACTGAAATGGGAAATGCACCGCAGTATAAATCAGTCCGCGCTGCCCGCATTCCCCATCTGGATTTATTGCGTCTCTCGAGATGCTAATGCCGTTCTAATTTATGAAATACAATATTTCATGTTTTATATTCATTTATTTAATTACGCGAATCAATAATGCATGCACATGGTATCAGCCGTGTTAACAACACGCAAAATAACATGGATTCCATGCGCTCGCATAAATGTTACATTTGACATTTACTTGTAGAATATTAGAGAAGAGAGATGCGCACTACAAAGGAGCTCCTGCCTATCATTAAGCAGAGAAAGCTTATGTACTTCGGTCACATTATGAGATATGAGAAGAACCGTCTCCTTCATCTTATCATTCAGGGTAGAAGATTGAGGGGAGAAGATCTCAGGGACGCCGAAGGACATCGTGGCTGAAGAACCTGCGACAGTGGTTCGGCAGACACACTAAGTCCCTGTTTCGAGCCGCAGCATCAAAAATCAAAATAACTATGATGATCGCCGATCTTCGTTAGAAGTGGCACAAGAAGAAGAAGAGGAGAGGGGACCCCAATGAGATGGCTGGACGACATCAAAAGAACTGCAGGCGGAGGATGGCTGAACACAGCAGCCGATAGACAAACATGGAGAGGATTGGAGGAGGCCTACGTCGAAGAGTGAACTGAGAAAGGCTGAGGACAAAGAAAAGAAGGAATAATAATATAATACTATGAGAACTTGGTGTCTTTATGACCCATTTCTTTGTCAAACTGTCCGTTGATGGAACGATTTACCAGTATCTGTGTTTCCACCCCAATTAAATCCTTTTTTATTCAATACCGATATCAACCACCACTTTTGGTCAGTGTCTCAAACAATGGCAACACAACACTACGCAACTAGCAGCCCTGCTTAAAAGGATCAAGACATCAACAACAACCACACCTCTGATAAGACCTTGATAGACCTCTAAATTCTCTGAAATGTAGGGAGTCTTCCGCACAGAAAACCTTTAAGAAAACTGTAGATTGGATTACTGGGAATCCGCTGAAGAAGCAACTAGTCAAGAGGAAGCAAAAAAAGTCTCAAAGGGCTTGCTTCTGATATTTTGGTATCTTTTTCTGCATCTTTGTCTCCATCACCCCTGTAGATGCAGAAATGCAGTAAATCGATGCTACTGATATTAAAAGCATGCCACGAAATGCACTTCTCTTGACTGTCTGGCTTCTGGTTACTCTTGACTCTTGACTATCTGGCGCTTTGCACCAACCAACTTCATCTCTCACGGATTTTAATAAAGGTTATTTGTTTTACCAGAAAGGTCCATTTGGCTTGGTCACAGACATTGGTAGCAAGCTCGAGATCATTCCAATACATCTTTGCATTGTTATTTCTACTTTTTTACTTTATTATCTACTTTAAAGATTCTCATTGTGACCACTTATAATCATTATCATTAGTAAAAAATAATCGTAATAATACTATAAATAGGATTACTGGGAATCTGCTGCTGATGCAGCTAGCCGAGAAAAGGCGGAAAAAGGCTCAAAGGCGCTTAATCCTGATATGCTGGTATCTGTTGTTGCATCTATGCCTCCGTCACCCCTGTAGATGCAGAGATGTGGCAAGAGATAAGAATCAGCTGCGCCTTGTACAGATTAGAGCGCCTCCTACGTTAATTAAGTCTACATATAACAATTTACATTTCCTTTCCGCGAGTATAAAACCATCACACAAACTCACCTCGATCGAGTAAATCGAAAAAAAGTGTATGAAAACTTCATCACTCACTAGGAGTGCCGTGGAATATTCGATACATTTTAGAGTTACAATGACGTGATCGAGGGGAGTTATGTAAATGTTTTATACTCGCGGTACTAGGCTTGTTCTACCTCACGCCTACTGTAAAGCAACTCTGGGGAGGATTGAGGGATTCTGTGCCCAAGGCAAACTCCTAATTAGTTAAACCGTAATTTTTGGACGAAGAATATCGTAAAGATGAGTTATGATCATAGAGCGGAAGTAATTGATGTTGATGACACAAAGAGAAAATAATAATAATAAACACAGATTTAAAGCTTTGTAGTTATAATTTAATTAGCAGTTATTTATTAACAATATGGTTCACTCTGTAACTTATGTATTGGCGGCTTCGCGGCTCGGGTATCAAAGAGTCGCTGAAGCTCCACAGAATCGCAGCCTTTATTTAACATGTATGACATTATGTATGACCAAGGCCTAATCTCGCATGTTCCAAACCACACGAAACACCTCCGGAAACATCCATTCGAGAGAGTGAGTGAAGTAAAAGGTACAAAATTTCAAACACACACATATATATATAGCAAGTAAATACACCTAGATACACAATAATTAAAAAAAACGTAGGCATGAACTGAAGTTTACTGTTTTTTTTATTTTTTCCTCAAAATATTAAAAGTTAAGCCCAGACGTGATGCCACAACTCTTCAACTTCTCGAGACAGTCCTGCCGAAGCAGCGCTTGATCGAGTTCTTCCTAGATGTGAATGATACAATCTAGACCTCCAATTAAATAAGGTAATAACTCCCTGGCGGAGTGTGAAAAAGGTGTTTATACGCGCTGAGCGCTCAAAATATCAGCATGTCCTGCCCAACACAGGCATGTCAAACACGAGGCCCAAAGATAC
Organism: Agapetus fuscipes; assembly: GCA_951799405.1. Classification (NCBI taxonomy): domain Eukaryota; kingdom Metazoa; phylum Arthropoda; class Insecta; order Trichoptera; family Glossosomatidae; genus Agapetus; species Agapetus fuscipes. Next base: position 4,832,956 of record OX637345.1, on the reverse strand, counting down.
TTGCAACATATTACATTTTTACTTAAATACCAATACGACCTTTTCAATTTGGTCATCTTTTTTTAAATCGAGTGTGTCTCTATTCCCCTCCTGTCGACGATTCCAATTTGACGGGCATTTTTTAAAGTGACTGCGTTTCTAGTTTCTAATCATAATTCCCCTGTCGACCATTTAAATTTAACGTTAATTTTTTAAGTGCATGCTTACCCCCCTTTTTCCATTGATGATTCCAATGTGACGGTCATTTTTGAAATCGAGTCCTTTTTTTATCACCCTTTCCCTGTTGATGATTCCAATTTTACTGTCATTTTTTAAATCAAATGCGTCTTTTCCACCTTTTCTTTATTGACGATTTCAATTCGACGATCATTTTTTAAATTGAGTAATGATTTAAATATGACGGTCATTTTTTAATCGAGTCTCGTTGATGATTTAAATTTGACGATGATTTTTAAAATGGGATCCATTTAAACCATCTTTTGCCTGTTAATGATTCCAATTTGACTACCATTTTTTAAATCGAACCATCTTTTCTACCCTTTCTCCATTGATGATTTAAATTTAACGGTCATTTTTGAATTCGAGAGCATTTCTATACCCTATTCCTCCTTTGATTGACGATTTCAATTTGACGGTTTTTTTTCATCCATCGCTTTTCTTCTCTCTGACGCTTGAACTCACCGTTCTCTGTCGACAATTTGACAGTATTTCTTTTAAATTAAAAGCATTTCTACCCACCCTTACCCCGTCAACGATTTCAATGTAACGGTCAATTTTGAAATCGAGTGTTTATCCACAACCCCCCTTTCGTCGACGATATAAATTTTACGGAACTTTTTGGCATTGGGTCCTTTGCGGTCTCCGACTTGTCACAAAACAGAGCATGAGGCCCGCATATCATGTGAGTTTGACTTGCCTTCTGCTGCTCTCCACACAGGTATGTCATTATCTGGATCTCTCCGAACAAGGTAATTATGTTTCAAAGGGTAATTTTGTACAGAATAAAACATTACATATAATCTGAACCACAAACCAAAATTGTACACAAGCTTTAACGCTCGCTATACGCGCTATTTTATTTTCCATCCATATTTTGGTGAAACGCTGCGTTTGAGTTTACACGCAAGGATTTATACTTGGGGTAGTATTAAAAGAGACGCCATAAATAGGGTGGTCATTATTTTGCATTTTAAACGGGAAACTGCCGTTATTCTGGACTTTTAAGTATTTCATAAAATAATTATATTAAATGAGTTATAAAGTCATTTTACCAGAGCTGTCAATCTGAATATGAATCGTAAAGAAACCAAAGTCGGTGATCTAGTATTTTTTTTACCAAATATGAAATACATAAAATCGATAACTTAATAGGTACAACTGAATCTATAATCTAAGTTGCAAGGATATATTAACATTAAAGGCTCTCAAATGCATGCCCACAAACAAACACGTGTAGTTCGCGCTTACAAATGCTGAATGTGTACTTACAAATAAAATCCAAACCTCAAATGAACATAAGCCCCAAAACTTTTGCCAACCTTCCCTGACACAAGGGTGACATTGGCAAAGTGAATCATTTTTTATTGCAAAGTGGTCAGCCGCATACCAACTTATACTCGTAAGGCAAGGCACTCGTATAAATAATATTATTCTTTTCCTTTTTTTAACTACAAATGTTTCCAAATTCTAAATTCGTATTTTTATAGTCGATTATTAAAAAAAAACTGGATCTCATGCAATGTCACAAACAAAATTGTAACCCTTTTTCTGAAACTGAGAAAACCATTTGAATTTTGAGTCCCAATTTGAAAATAAATATTATGGTCGCCCTACACATTAAAGCCTGTTAATTTGTGAAAAATTACAATAATGTTGTACGCGTTGCACAACTATATTTGTTTTTATGCGGATACGAAGCTCTGCTTAATGACCCTTCCTTCTTAATTACATGTTTACAGCGAGATGAAGTTAATGCGTGCGCTTGTAGTGCAAAATGTCGGACCTCACACATTTACAAAACGAAACAAATGATTTTAAATACCTTCCGGTAACATAGTTATGCTTTAATGCTTCATGTTATAACTCCATATTTAAATATTAAGTTATTTCACACATTTCATGTCTAAAAATTAAACCAATCTAAGTTGCAAATATATATTGATATTTGAGGCTCATATTGAATTCATGTTTACATGTAGGCACATGAACAGTTTGCGGTTACACATGCTGCATGTATACACACAAAATATACCAATCGCTACATGAACATTAACCTTGCAGGTTCTCGCGCCTTTCCCTGAAACAGGGATGGCATTGGCAATAGTGAATCAATACAGGCAATACTAACCTTTTAGTCAAACCTTTAATAGAATACATTATTATCTAAGTTGCACAGAAACATTAATATTTAAAGTTCATTTTAAATGCATGCTGACAGAAGACGCGTGTAAGTACGCTCTTACGCATGCTGCATGTGTACTTATGAAATTGAAAAAAAACAAATATCTAACGAAAATATGCCATCCAACTCTTGCCACCCTTCCCTGAAACACGGGCTCCTGGAACATTGGAAAACCTTTTTTTTTATTTTTTTATTAAGTTATTCAAACACTGTTTTATTTTCACTCTTTACTATTTAATTATTTGGACACAAACGTTTTCGACTACACAGTAATCATCATCAGGTAATAAAAAAAAATGTTTTTGTTTTCACAATATTTGAAAATTCAATTGAAAAACAACAACAACTACAAAAAAGATTCTTAAATACTTATTTTTTTAAATAAAGGTGAGACAAAATAACGATTGGAAAAATAGCATATTAATGAATGAACCTCCATGATGGCAGTCTATAAATTAAATAAATGATTTATTTTCAATAATAATTTCTCTCAGTTTTTTTACCTTCAAATATATTCATAGTATTTGCCAAAAAAATGACAACTAGAAACATTCATCATGGTAATGTATTGAAATCAAATTAAAAAATAATTATTCAAAGAGTATAATATACATTTTTTGGATCGATTTGCTTACAAGCTGATATGGATCTAGTTATCTTAAGCTTATTCAGATTGAATATACAGAGAAATAAATTTTAAAAAAATGTATTCACTTTAATAAAATTTCAATTCAAATTATGTCACACAATTTATTTGAGAATTTTTTTAAATAATAAAATTATGGTTCACACTTTAACTTCTGTACTGGCGGCTTCACGGCACGGTCCGTCTAAAGCACTGCAATCCATATTTATAGAGTGACAAGAGGTTAATCTAGCATGTACCAGCCTGTACTAGGATGATCTCGGGCAGACGTTTCGAGTAAACATGAGTAGATGTATCCAAATACCAAATACCATAGAAAGGAAAAGAGGTAAAGGACAACAGAGAAAATTGTGGAATGATTACATTGAGGAGATTGTGAAAGAATGGGATTTATAAAGTGAATGTAAAAGAAGAAAATATATCAAAAAGGTGATGGATATGGATGAATTAAAAGAGGCATCTAAGGATAAGAAGAAATGGAGGCGGGTTGCAGAGGCTTTAGCCACCCCTAGAGGACTGTTGACAGAGCTACTGTTACAGTTACAGTATTCGTAAATGGTGGTCACCCAAGGATGTGCATAGCATTTCAACCGTTCTTTTTTCAAAATTCTTCAAATTTTGTATACTTGTTTGGTTAACTTTCTATTAATTAAAATAAAAGTTCAGTTAATTTGGATTAACGTTAATTATGCGCATTAATCTGTTAACCCACGCATGTTCTAAAATAAATCACGTGTTCGGTATTAAAGGTTCATTAACCCATTAAAATAATAATAATTATCATTAATTGGAAATCTAGATTAATAATATATTTTTGTGGCCAGCTCTAACCACCGGTCAATATTACAGTCATGCCTCAGTATTAGAATGCACTTGTCGTAAATCCCTTATCGGTAACCGAACGAATGTGTTTGTGTGTGTTTTCTGTGTTTTTTACTAGAAAATTTCTAGATCTCTCATTTAAAAATTAGTCTGTATTTGGATGTTGTTTATTTAATTTTATGCTTTTGAATGATTTATTATAGATATTGTATGATTTTAGTTATTGTTTTGTTGGAGTTTATTAAATTATTTTGCTCCTTGTGTGTAAATCCATATGTGAAACTAAATATGCAGTATAAAAATTGTTCACTCTACCAATGACACCCCGTTTCAGAGAACAGACTTACAGGTTATGTTCATTTGAGCTTTGAGTTTTATTTTGTCATCAGATATGCAACAATTTATTAAACAAATAATTTACACGTGTCTGCTTGTGAGAATGCATTAGTATTTTAAAAATTATAAATTTTGGTTGATGGCTGAGTTGGTAGAGTGCTGGCATTCCATGTCGAGAGCTCGGATTCGAATTCCACCGAGGGTGAAAGAAATGATTATCCGTTTTGGTGTTTATTTCAAACACAAAATAAAATACCAGCAAGTATTGCTCAGCCTTCACAAGAAATTAATTTCAACTCCCTTGGAAGCTGGAAAGGTCACACTTCAACTGAAGTGGCTGGAGTAAGGTTGGCTTTCTTCCCTATAAAAATAAATAGATCTCATTCGCCACATGAGATCCCTTCGGGGAGAATGCGTCAAGGTATTACACTGTATGTATAGCTTAGTCACGTCATTTAATGTTAATATATTGTTACGAAATTAGGGTTCAATTGTCTTTCCAAATTAAAAATACACAGGTCTTCTTCAATAGTTATTTATTTTACACAGTTACAAAATTTATTTTCACACTACTTTCTCGATTATTCCACTTGGTTTTGGTTCACTGATCAGATGACTTCGATGTGTTTGTAAGTCTCTATGATACTGGCCCGCTCTGCAGGCCATTCGCACCTTTATACTCTTCAGAGCAGTATGATCCAGAACTAAAGTCGTCAGACGGTTCCAGAGTAATTATTACTTCTCGACGCTTCACGTACTACCTAGAGATACAACCAAAATCCTACCTACAAATGTAATACAGTATTCCTATAATTATAACAAATACCTACTTAGCCTAGAGAATTCTACACTTATACATAATTATCGATCTTACCTACCAATACTTTTGAGGATTCTTATAACTATAACTATCCATACTTATTTCAATATTTATATTTACATAACACTATAACTACCCATACTTATTTCAATATTTATATTTACATAACACTACCCCCCACCTAGACTGTTTCGTCCCGGAACAGTCTTGACTCTGTGTAGGTAGGGGCATGCTGATCCACGTCGACACCCTGTGGTCAGGAAGAAGTGGCAGTCCACGGATTTCTCCCCACTGGCTCTCGGCTGCGCTTGCTCGCAGCACACCATGACGCTGATGCCGACTCCCGAGAACACTGCTTCAATCATACTCCGGATTATCCGCCAGTCTCGATTAGCGCGGCCGCCACCCATCTTCGGTATTGCCAGACGCGCCTGCTGATCCTCCAACATGTAGTCACGCAGCTCAACAAGGCCGTCCCACAATGCCTTGTAGTCCTCTTCCAGGTTGCTGGAATCCGGGACAACCAGGCAGTATGCTTGTTGACGCCCCTTCGGTAGTCTCAGAGCTCTTCCTTGGGGGCTGCTCGAGGGTTGCGGTTCTCCGAATTTGTATCGGAAGACCCGTGCAATTCCTCTAGACATATCTAGATCTTCCGGTACACTGCATGCCAGTGTGTGGTCCCTAGTGACCTCAAATAAGTCCTTGTGGACTTCTGTGGTCACTCCATGGCGAAACTTCTGCCCTGCCTTCGCGTTCTCCCAAAACGTCTCAAAGGCTGGTGATCTTTCGGATGCGACGCACTGTCGTACTTTTTGGGCTGGTTGGTCATCATTATCGCCTAGGTATGGTGAGAGGCGATTGTAGTGCACGACCCTTGGTTTTCCGTTTGGTCTCTTTTTTATGCGGTAGACCACATCGTTGATGCGCTCCAAGATCTCGTACGGCCCGTCCCAGGAACGCTGAAGTTTCGGACAGTATCCTTGGCGCCTCTTGGGGTCAAAAAGCCACACCCAGTCACCAGCTTTGTACCCCATGCTGTCAGCTCTGGTGTCATAGCGCTCCTTCATTTGATCGCTGGCTTCCCCGATGTTCATGCGGACCTGATCATGGATGTCATCCAGCCTCCTGCGAAGGTCTGTCACATAGTCTTCTCCGGCTAGGTCTTCACCTGGTTTGCAGCCAAATTTGAGATCACAAGGAAGTCGCATTTCTCGCCCAAACAGTATGCTGCTGGGAGTCTTCTTCGTCGTTTCCTGAACAGCCGACCGGTAAGCCAATAAGAACAAAGGCAGATGTCGGTCCCAGTCCCGCTGATGGCTGGACACTACTTTGGCTAAGTACCTCCCCACGGTACGGTTCATCCTTTCCACCATTCCATCAGACTGTGGATGTAGCGCAGTGGTCCTGGTCTTGTAGATCCCTAGCCGCTCACACATTTGCTGGAAGATAGCAGCTTCAAAGTTCCTTCCCTGATCAGAATGTAATTCCAGGGGTACGCCAAACCTGCTGATAAATTCGGTAACTAGAACTTCAGTCACGGTTACGGCCTCTTGGTTAGGGATTGAGTAAGCTTCCACCCACTTGCTGAAGTAATCCATCACCACCATGATGTACTTGTTACCCTTCTCAGTTGTAGGAAATGGGCCAGCTATGTCGATGGCAATTCTTTCAAAGGGGCTGCCAACATTGTACTGACGCATTGGTGCTCGCCTTTTCCTTTGCGGTCCATTGGCCGTTGCACAGGTTACACATTTTCGACACCAATCTTTGACGTCTTCGCTGCAGTTGATCCAGTAAAATCGCTCTTTCACTTTCTCCAGCGTCTTCTTAACGCCTAGATGTCCTCCAGAAGTTCCTCCATGCAACAGTCCAAGGATTTCCGGTACTCGGCTCCTCGGAACGAGGGTTTGCTTTCTTCTAAGTGTGCCGTCTTCCTTCTCGATCTTTCGTTTCAGAAACCCTCCTTCTATCACTATGGATCCCCATTGAGCCCAATAAGCCTTGACAGTTGGTGATAAGGGGGCGAGTTTTTCCCAGGTTGGCCTTTCTCCTTCTCGCGCCCATTCCATCACATACTTCAAGTCCGGATCATTCAGTTGGTCTTGCGCCAATTTTTCATCTTGCCAGTCCTCATCTTCGGTGGTCGTCCTTTGGACAATTGCTACCTTGTCCTCCATCTTGCTGCAATGTTTGCAGTTACTGGCGCATGGTCGTCTGGATAATGCATCCGCATTTCGATGAAGCGTGCCAGGTCTATGTTCGGAGTCATAATCATACTCCTGGAGCCTTTCAATCCATCTAGCCACTTGCCCTTCTGGGTTTTTGAATTTCAGAAGCCAAACCAGTGCAGCATGATCAGTCCGTAGTGTGAATTTTCTCCCGTACAAGTATTTGCGGAAGTGTTCCACTGATTTTATCACGGCAAGAAGCTCTCGTCTGGTCACGCAATAATTTCGTTCTGGCTTGGAAAGCACTTTACTGAAGTAACCCAGAACAGTCTCATGCCCATCCTGTATTTGGGAAAGGACGCCTCCTATCCCCACATTACTAGCGTCGGTATCCAGGATGAACTTTCCATCTTTTCGTGGGTAGCTCAAGATGGGGGCACTTGTTAATCTTCCCTTAAGCTCTTCAAATGCTTGTGCGCAGGAATCACTCCAATGGAAGCGAGTGTTTTCTTCCGTAAGCTTGGTGAGCGGTTTTGCAATGTCCGCAAATCTTGGCACAAACCTCCTGTAATAAGTGCACAGCCCCAGGAAACTCCTAGTTTCATGTTTGTCCTTCAGCACGGGCCAGTCTCTTACTGCCTTGATTTTGGCAGGGTCAACTTCAACTCCACGTTGAGAAACTATGTGTCCCAGGTAATTTACTTGTTTCTTGAACAGGTTACACTTTTTCGGGTTGAGCTTCAGTCCAGCGTCTTGTAGTCGCCCGAAAACTTGCTCCAGATTTCTCAACTGATGGTTGAAGTCCTTTCCCAGGATGATTATGTCATCCAAGTATACCAGGCAGGTTTCCCATGATAGTCCTCGCAGCACATTCTCCATCAGCCTTTCAAACGTGGCGGGGGCATTGCATAAGCCAAATGGCATCACGGTGAACTGCCAAAGTCCAGATCCAGTCGAGAATGCAGTTTTCTCCTTATCTTTGGCATCCAATTCAACTTGCCAGTAGCCACTTTTTAGGTCCAATGTGGAAAAAATGGTGCATCCTGCCAATGTGTCCAAGGTGTCATCAATCCTTGGCAGAGGGTAACTATCCTTTTTCGTAACATCGTTGAGCAGTCTGTAGTCCACACAAAATCTCGTGGTACCATCCTTCTTTTTCACCAGTACCACCGGGGATGTCCAAGGGCTACTTGATGGTTCTATGATGCCATCCTTGCTCATGTCTTTGATGATCTTGTCAGCTTCTTCCCGCTTTGCAAAGGGTAGTCTTCTTGGAGCCTGTTTTATTGGTCTCGCTTCTCCGGTGTCTATGCTATGTCGCACTACCTTGGTTCTTCCCAGACGGCCATTAGAGTCCTCGAAAATGTTCTGGTAGCGGCAGATCAAACTCCTCACTCTCCGTTTGTTTTCCTCGGTTAGACCTTGGGAAGCGTCGTGGACCAGGGCTTCCAATTGTGTTGACAATTTGTTTCCTTCGCATGACATGTTTGTCATCTGTTGCACAATGGAAGTTATCCTCTCACATCTGCCCAAAACAAAACCTTCATTCATTTTAACTGGGTAGCTGTTCACATTCATGATCTTGACAGGAATGGTCTCCTTTGCGCGAATCACTGTTCTTGCCACCATGACTCCTTTGTTAACATTGTCCATGTTCTCCGGTTCTATCATACAGATTTGGTCATTTGTACTACTGGAATCCAGGCGGGCACTCACTATCATCTCGGATCGCCCCTTCACTTCGGTATTCTTGGCTAGGATAACACGTGCAGCCAGTTCTTTCCGTCTTTGCAGGATGACTTCTTCATTTCCAATTTTAATGGACCCTTTCTTTAAATTTAAACTGCACCCAAATCTGTCCAGTATGTCCATTCCCAATATAACGTCTTCTTCAATGTTGGCCACCAACGTCCGATGATCAAAAGTGGTGCTGCCAATTTGGAAGGTGGCAATCGTCTCCCCATACACCTGTGCTGACTCTCCCGTGGCGGTGTGCAGAGACCACTTTGTTGGTGCAATCTGCTTACCTCGTGCCACTATGTCGCGTCTCAGAATTGTCCTGGTTGCTCCCGTGTCCACCAGTAGTTCACGAGTTACTCCATCTATTATGCCATTGATAAAAATGCTGCTGGCTTTTCCTCTCACGGTTGCGACAGTAGCAGCAGATTTCAGGGCCTCTCCAGCGTGGGTCAACGGTTGCCCCTTCCCATTAACCCTTTCTAGTTTTCCGCAGCCTGTTTTCTGGGTTTCTGAGGCTTGGGACACTTGGTGCTAAGGTGGCCCAGCTGTCCGCAGTTCCAGCAGCGTGGGTCTCGTCTTCGAGGTCTCAGACGTTCCAGCACTTTTTCAATTAGCTCCTCGGTTGTAGGTAGCTTGACCTCCTCTGCCTCGACTGCACGAACCCTGGCGTGGCCCCTGATGGACTGTTTGACAGCCTCAAACTCGAGAGCTTGGCTGAGCGCCTCGTTCAAAGCCTTGGGATGGGCCAGTTTTACGGCTTGTTGCGTCTCCCATTCCCGCAATCCATTTAGGAACTTGTCCACTGCCAAGCTCTCACAGATGTCGTCGGAGGCTGTCGGGTAAGCGTCTCGTACCAGGCGGGCGATGTCCATTTCAAACTCCTGGAGGCTCTCGTTGGGCTTCTGCACCCTTGTGTTCAGCTGCGACTTGTACAGCTGCTCCAGGCACTTGTGGCCATAGCGCATATCCAAGCGCTGCTTCAGCTGCCCAAAGTCACCACGGTTGTCCAGGGGTATGGCCTGCAGAACCCTGAGAGCGTCTCCTCGGAGCGACAGGCTGAGAACCGAAGCCTTCTTCTGCTGGCTCCAGGCTCCCATCATGGCAGCCGTTTCAAAGAGGGTCAAATACTCCTCCCACGACGTCTTCCCGTCGAAGGTCGGGAGGTTGTGCTTCGCCAGCAAAAGGGTCATCATCCCCTCTAGTGACCCTGGTTGGAGTTGAGCATCCCTGGTCGGTCTCGTCGTGAAGGCCTTTGGGGGATATTCTGGTGGACTCCATCTGGCCCTTGTCGGCCAGCTCGGCACGCAGATGTACCTCCAGATTTGACATCCGAGTCTCCATTTCCCCCTTCAGGGCTGTCATCTTCTCCTCCATTTCTCCCTTCAGGGTTGTGAGATTCTCGTTCATCTTCTCTTTCATGTTGGCGAGGTCTTCCTGCAGGGCCTTGGCGTTTTCAGCCATCTCCACTTTCAGGTCGGTCACCACTTCCTTCAGGTTGGTGGTCATCTTCTCCTCCAGCCCGGTCAGGTCCTCCTTCAGGGTCTTGGCGTTGTCAGCCATCTCCGCCTTCAGGTCTTCCCTCAGGGTCTTGGTATTGTCAGCCATCTCAGTCTTCAGTCCTGTCAGGTTACTGTTGATGCTGATATTTAGCTCGTCCAAGGCGCGGTCCCCCCCAGACGCCATGACAAAATATGCCGGGTCTTCGCCTGTCTGTTCCAAGGCCTCTATGAGGCGTGCCTGTAAGGCCGCCTTCCCTCCTGAGGTCTCCAGGTCCCTCTCCAGAAGCTCATTTTTAAGCTCTGTGACTTTGAGGTCCTTGACGTTCACTTTGGTTGCCATTTTTTTAAAATTTACTTCAAAACGAAAATATTTTTAAATTTATTTGATACAAGTTTTGAGTTTTATATATATAGCTGTTTTGAATACGTACTTTAGCAAAAATAATAATTTGTCTGATTACACTGATTGGTAGGTAGGTACTGTCTTTTAATATTTATTTTTAATTCACCAATATTTTTAACATAATAATGTCTGATAGTACATAATTATTTATTTCGTCTCAAGTCTTTCAAACACACAGGTAGGTACTTAATGTACATTCACACACTTGTAAACAAAGGATAGTTATTCAAAAACTTTTTCTCGATGAATCTGGAACGTTCTTTTGTAATATTTTTCAAGATTTTTTTTTTTTTTTTTTTTTTTTTTTTTAATCACACACAATAATAAAAAAAAACTATGGTCCAATTTGATGACTTTCTCAATGCGGTAAAATAGTCATTATGTTATGTCCAGAATTATGTCCAGAATTATGTTCCATATGATGTTCCAGAATTTATAAGCAACTTGCTTTTGCGTCTTTTCTTTTAACAAAAATTTATTTAAACACTTGTTTTCACAAAAGTCAGTTCACACAAAGTTCAATTTGAATAAAGTTCATTTTAACACTATTTAATTTATTTTATTTATTTTTAGACAGAAGATCTTAATTTTTCTTGACAATTCCGCACCTGACGCCAATTGTTACGAAATTAGGGTTCAATTGTCTTTCCAAATTAAAAATACACAGGTCTTCTTCAATAGTTATTTATTTTACACAGTTACAAAATTTATTTTCACACTACTTTCTCGATTATTCCACTTGGTTTTGGTTCACTGATCAGATGACTTCGATGTGTTTGTAAGTCTCTATGATACTGGCCCGCTCTGCAGGCCATTCGCACCTTTATACTCTTCAGAGCAGTATGATCCAGAACTAAAGTCATCAGACGGTTCCAGAGTAATTATTACTTCTCGACGCTTCACGTACTACCTAGAGATACAACCAAAATCCTACCTACAAATGTAATACAGTATTCCTATAATTATAACAAATACCTACTTAGCCTAGAGAATTCTACACTTATACATAATTATCGATCTTACCTACCAATACTTTTGAGGATTCTTATAACTATAACTATCCATACTTATTTCAATATTTATATTTACATAACACTATAACTACCCATACTTATTTCAATATTTATATTTACATAACAATATCAATTAATTATACATTTCCATTACTTGTGGCGTTAGTCATGAGTTTGAGCCTACAAATCGTCCCCCTTAGTGCTTGTTTGGCTTTTCTGCCATTTGATTTAAATAAAATTATATTTAAAATCACACTATGTACACAATTTGAGCAAATACAAACACAATACTGTGAGAGCTGTTTTAAATATTTTAAAAATAAATTTCAAGTTTACATACGACACATTGGTCCAGTACACATACAAACATCGATCTGAAAATACCTCTGATGGACATAAATCAAACAAGCACTGAAAAGACGAAATGATATTTTACATAGACCAGTTGCGTACGTTTACCAAAACATTCGTATTCCAAGGTATTTTACATGTGAATAAGTGATGTTGTCTGTAAGTATGTAGAGCATAAATGAAATCTTTAATACTATGAGACCGCATGCAGCCCGGCCAGTACACAAAATATAACAAAAAATGCATGGAAAGTAAAACGCTCAATGGAGTCGCTGTTTTAGTTATCATACATGTTTTGGTAAACTCTGTGGTTGAGTTTGAACGTGCAGTTGGAGCGCTGACCAAAGATGGTTCACCTGCCAAAATCAGTGAACTGGTTTCATGTATTTCAATATCAAATTATTGTAGGCTCTGTCGGCAATATTACATTTCTTATTTTCAAAGCTGTCTCACAACCTATCTTTATGTTTGTCTATCGGCTGGTGTGTTCAGCCATCCTCTGCCTGCAGTTCTCTTGATGGCGTCCAGCCACCTCAGTTGGGGTCTCCCCGCTTCCCGCTTGGACATCCTGGGTCGCCACTGGATGATCCTTTTCGGTCACCTTGCGACGAGACCAGCCCAGCGCCACTTTAAGCAGGTCACTCGCTGTATGGCATCAGTGTCACCAATGCGTCTACGGATCTCCTGGAATGGAACCCTGTCTCTTAGGCTGATTCCCAGCATCCTCCTTTCAATGGCTCTTTGGCACGTCCTCAGTCTGTTGGCGCTGTACTGAGTAAAGCTTTTGGTCTATACATTTTTGTAATTCATAAAATAAAATGAATAATATGGCATGGGATTTCTAATTTATCATCACACGAGTATTGTACTCTACCAAAAGTCTCATATCTATTTGTATACAATTCATCATTACACAAAGCGTCCCCTAAGTGCTTGTTTGTCTTATCTCCAACAGAGATAATTTTACATCAGTAATGTTTAGATGTGCATTGTATGTATGAGGCATATGAAAACTGGAAACTGATTTTAAAAATATTAAAAACAACTCTCACGTTAATGTATTTTATGTTTTATTCAAAGCTCAGATTGTGTAGAATGTGATTCTTAAGACAATTTCATTTAAACGTCAATCTAATCTAATCTTATCTAAGTTGCAAAGATATGTAACATTAAGGATTAACATAATATATATTTTCACAAGAAGATACGTATAAGTTCGCGCTTAAACATGCCGCATGTGGACTTGCAATATAAAAACCCAAATCTCAAATGAACAAACACCTTGCGGCTCTTGCCGACCTTTCCTATAACATTGACAAAGTGAACCATTTTCTACAACATGGGTGGTCAGCCGCATACCAACCTATAAGTCAAGGAAAATACACAACAAATTACATTTTTTAAATAAACAAATAAAAATGTGTATCCACATAAGTTTATACATTTTATTATAAAATTAGTAAATTATATAAATATATAAACTTCAAAAATTAAACCGTCACCTTTGTAAAAAATGGTACTTAAGCCAAACAAGCGCTGGGGGGACGAACTGTTTATTTGCTCCGAATACTTCTGTCTGTTACGTCTCCATTCCGCCGACGATTATCGATGAATGTCGAAACTTCTTTCGACCACAAAATTACACTCACTCGTCGAATCGACTTTCGAGCAGTATGAGTGATCGAAGCCAAATAGAAAATACGAAAATAATCAATTATTCCAACATAGACATAACTCGAGAGGTAATTTTTCATTTTTACAATTTTCGAAATTCAATTACGCTCCGCAGTAACCCGAGGTCCAGAACAGTACCCTGGTCGATAGCTAAGTGGTAGAAGGATCCAGTTTTTTACTTTTCTTCTCTTTTCAGAGCCACTTTATAAAAGATTCAAAATATTGCCTGTTGGTCGAAATATGCAAGTCATATTATTTATCACAAGTTTTGCAAGTAAACTACACATAAAGTGTAACTTCTCACAGCCTTATCGTCTTAGAGGTCGAATTTTGCGTGTAAAATTTTAATTTAGGATGATTTACTTGGTGACCGCTGTTTTCCTGTGAAACACGCCTCAACAGCCCTCTGGAAGCTTTGTCGTCACTATAGAAAGCACCAATTCTATAAAGACCCAGTTGTTATAATCCTGGATGGACTTTTGGTTACCGGTCTTTTTAAATCACATGAACTTTTCAACCCAGTATGGAGAACATTTTGAAAATTAAATTGTATTTTGTTGTGCTAATCTAAATCTAAATCTAAGTTGCAAAGATATGTATTATTTGAGATTCATATTAAATGCATTCCCACAAGCAGACACGCATAATTTCGCGCTCACACATGCCGCATGTGTACCTACAATATAAAAACCTAATCTTAAATGAACATAAGCCTTGCAACTCGTGCCGATCTTCCCTGAAACAGGGGTGACATTGGCAAAGTGAAGCATTTTTTACAGTATGGGTGGTCAGTAGAGTGTCCCTTATTTTTCAACTTGATTATTTTTTAACGCATAGGGGCTATTTTTTTGGGTATTGCTATAAAACACTTCCTCAGAAAATTTCAGATCATTTGGAGCACTGTAACCCGTGCCGACTTGTATCGGAACATGTTCATACAATTTATGCTACAGTACAAGCTCGCGGGTGACACGTTCTCACTTTGTTTTCAGTCAAATGCAATAAGTCGTGTTATCAACAGGGTTTATTTAATTTGAATCATATTTCAGCTTAATAACGAAGTGCTAAAAAAATAATATTCTAAGTTGGAGAGGCACAACACCAAATAACAGGTGACAAATTACCATCAAATCGTCTAACGAAGGAAGAAAGGTCACGGTAACGCGAAATTGAGGAAAATAAAAGAAAACTAACTGCAAGTACTTCACTATATGTTTTCTTACAGAGGATAGAAGCCAGTTGAACATTAAAGACCACCAGGCATCCGTTAAAGTGCTAGGTCTCAGCAAAGACAAATATACAATTAATAAATCTTTCCTTCAAATGGTTCTATCTGAAATGTGGATGGAATGGCAGAAGCAGCTGCCTGGACATCCCTGCAAGAAAGCATGGATGTCCAGGCATTGTTTTTTAGAGACTGGGTATTCAAGGCGGTCACTTCAATCATTTGGAATGCTATTCCCGCCTTACGTCTCAAAACTCACCTCCTCGTTCTATCATATGGACAAGCGCCTTTGCAATGACGCACTGTCATAAAAGGTGCTGTGTAAATTTTGTACTTCAAGCTATAAAAACGGATTTGTAAAATTATGGTCCTGACATAGTAATTGTTAATTGGGATGGGACAGTGTTCCGTGAATTATAGACTGCAGGAGTTCTTAGGAAGAGCGATTACCGGTCGTTGATTTCTTTCGATGCTAAAGAAAAACTTCTTGCTGTTCCAAAACTAGATAGTTCTTCTGGTAAAGATCAGGCCATGGCTTTTTAAGCTCGTTTCATGATAGGGACCTTAGTGACTAGATGTGAATAATATGCTGTGACACTTCAGCTTCTAGTGTTGGACTAATGTTGGAATTTTGGACAAAAGTTGGAAAGAGAGGTATTATTGTTTGCTTGTCGCCAACATGTTTATAAACTCATCTTAATAAATGTGTTTGAAGCAAAAATACCTCCAATTACTATAAATACTGATATTTCACAGTTTTACAAATTAAAAGATAATTGAAATAATATTGATTCTATTGACATCCAAACTTGCCCAAATTTGTGAAACAATATATCATTGATTGAGAAATCTATCAATTAGTAGTGTTTTATAAGCATGGACTTTAAAAATTTATTGTACGAGATAAGAACCGTGAATTGATCAAACTACACATCATGTTTTTGGGTGGTGATGAGAATAAACCTGAAAATAAAGCCTCCTGATGCTTTGCATTAAGCGCGGAGGATGGCAAGAGCTTTTTACTCTTTAGGGATATGTTGCAGTCTTTATTTAAAATGAGCACAAAGAAAATACAAGTCCTTAGAGATATTTGCTCATTTATTACCACTGTTTATGTGAAACCCTGGGTTCAGTGTAGTTTGGCAGTTAAAGGACCTCATCAAGATTTGTGATTTTTGAAAGTTTTGAAGGGTTATGAGAAACTTGGAACAGTTATTTCTCAAGTAGCCTTGAAGAAGTTTTGTCAGCTCTTATGGCATTTGTCAGATGAAATAGCAGTATCATCAATCTTTGATGATTTGGTGGAAGATGAAAAAAAGAAAACTAAAAAGCAAACTTTTGCTAATTTAGAGAGGAAAAGTTCTTGCTCATTACAAAAGAGGTTTAGTCCATCTAAAGAAAAAATATCAATATCTTTATACGGTACTTATAAAATCATCAGTCATTTTAGTATATTTTTCTAATTATGTATTGATTGTAATGATATTTTATTATTTGTAATGTTTCACATAAAACTTTGGATCAGTTTATGTCTTCCTCAAGCAAAAAAATATTTTCAAGATTGTAAATTGAAAGGACTTTCCTTCAAGATAGCGTCTCGTCGTGGAAATAAAATGTTATTTTAAAGGAAAGAAAATTTACTTTTGTTAAAACAGTCAACGATACTGCAGAAAATTGGTGAAAAGAATGAAGATTTTCATGGCGAAATAACGACCAAGGAAGAACAGAAGCAATGCCAAAAAACTGTATTTTTACTGCAAAAAGAAGACGCCGAAGAGAAAATATCTTAATCAAAAGTATCTTTTTTTTTGCTTTTAATATATTTCTCCATTATTCACAGATATTTTGGTTTATTTTGACCCTTAAGAATCATTATAAAAATTTGAATACCATCATATCTAGAAGAAGTAAATTTCTCTTGTTTTGAAAAACTTTGAGGCCTCGTCGGCACGGGTTAGAATCATTGTACAAATATGAAATTTTTTATCTGAATAGTTTATAGTAATTGTAAAAAAGTTAGAGGGTATGCGTTTTCAAAATCGAAAAAAAAATTTTTTTGGCCATATAAGGGACACTCTAGTGGTCAGCCACATAGCAACCTATAAGTCAAGGAATACATTTTTGTAATACATAAAATAGAACTCGAGTTCTTTGAGTCCATAGCGTTAACCACTAAACTACAGAGCAGTCCATATGGCACTCCATAGCCGCAAAGATAGACTACAAATTGAGCTTTAATATTTTTTTGATTTAGGACTTCTTTTTTAGTTATGACTCAACCACCAACATTACAGATCAACCGTCATTTCTTTCTGTCCTTACATACTTCTTTCATTTCCTCCAGAGTCATAGCCTTTTTCATACATGCTCTTCTTTTATTATGCCTCTGGATATTCCATTCATTCGCAATTTCAGATATTTGGTCCATCCATACCTTTCTCGGTCTTCCTCTACCACGACATCCATCTATTCTTGCAACGTATACTTTCTTCGTCAGTCTTTCCTCATTCTTTTGAATGCGCTTGAATCAATTTCGATTCTGAGAATTCTCCCATAATGATTAAGTAGGTAGCTGAACACTTTGTTCCGCAGCGTCTCGAGTATATATTTTCAAAGCTGCCGATGGGCTTAAAAAACATCGTCCGTTAGTTTCTTCTTAAACATGACAATGTAAATTTTGATTTTTATAGTACAATTTCATCTTGCTGAGCGACCATCGTTTCTGCCTTGGAATTGGAAGGCTTGGGTTTGATTAACAGCAGAGCATAAGAAATGAAGTTAAATTTTTAAAAATGCTTTATTTGGTGTACGGCAGGGGCGTGCATCCCATACAGACACATGCGCCTGATTAGTAGGCAATATATGGTAAACAACCATTTAGGCTTGATATTCAGATTCTTCTTATTTCTTTTCCTTTGCTTTATCCCATCATTCAGGGTCGGCCCTCCTTGTTCGAAGA
Organism: Agapetus fuscipes; assembly: GCA_951799405.1. Taxonomy (NCBI): domain Eukaryota; kingdom Metazoa; phylum Arthropoda; class Insecta; order Trichoptera; family Glossosomatidae; genus Agapetus; species Agapetus fuscipes. The sequence continues at coordinate 4,814,899 of OX637345.1, read as the reverse complement.
CGCCAAACTTTTCTATCCTGGCTCATCTCCTCTGTCAGGTTTCCCTTTTGCATTTCTTTTTCAATATTGCCATTGGGCAATGCTGAGGGCTTTTTGGACAATATGTTCATTGTCTCTTTGCATCACATGGCCGAACCACCGAAATTGGGATTCTCTAATCCTGTCTGTTATTGGGGCAACCTTAAAGCTACCCCTCACGCATTCGTTCCTTATGTGGTCTAGCCTAGTGACGCCTCCAGCCCACCTCAGCATTCTCATCTCGGCAGCATGGACTTGCCGTTCATGAACGTTTTTGCAAGTCCAGCATTCTGCTCCATATAGCATGGCGGGCCTTACTGCCGTCTTGTAGACCTTGCCCTTAGTCTTGATAGGGATCCTTTGGTCACACAAGACACCTGACAGAGAAGGCTTGATATTCAGATTAAAAATCAAATTTAAAGTTCGATTGAAGCCATCGTTAGCACTTCAATCAATTTCAAATCAGGAATTTGAGAGGAATGTGAGAATTTAATTATTAAGAAATGTTTAATTTTATAATTTTTGGATGAATTCAAACAAAACACTGTTTATTTTCACTATGAAATGTCTTTAAAATCTTTAAACAAATTACACTAACGTTTTCAACCTAGTAGGTCATTATCATCGTTTTTAACCTAGTAGGTCATCCTGATGATAACATTGCAAGCAGTTGCACTTTGTGTGGGGCTTAGTTCTTTTGCGTTTTAAAGATAAAACTTCAGAACATCAGGTAGGTAGGTACAATTAATTGTAACTGATGATTTGAAGATTGTTCATAAAACTGGTGGTACATTAATTAATTATAGCTACTTATCTTGTAACTATTGATCATTTAGTTATGTTTGAAACACCCGGGTTATTGTAAATTAATAATAATAATATCATGATGATCTTTTTGGTGAGCGCTGTTTTTGTGTCACACCTCAAGAGCCCTATACAAGCTTGAGCGTTGCTGTACAAAGTTGACTAATTCCCTAGCAGGACCCAGTTGCTGTAAGGCTGTTGCTTTGGTGATCGGTCTTTGAATTTTTCACCTCAGCAAATAGCATATTTGCAAATATAAAAGGTAGATTTTGTGTAGTCCGCCGGGATTTGGGCCCACGACCTTCCATTTACGAGTCTCAAGCGCTAACTACGAGACTACTTCACTATGTATAAATACTCTGAAATTTATCACCATTTTTTCTTTTTAGATCTATCTTCTACACATGCCTTCTAATTCATCATACAATACTACTTTAGCTTTTTTCTCTTGATAGTAAATTTCAATAACAATCAAAATATTCGCTGCCGGGTGGTCACATATATAGTTATATACTCAATGACGTTTAAACTTTACAATAGCGTAACAAATAAATGTATTGAAAAGTAAAACAGCGCATCTAGTGTGCTTTTTAGTTTCCGTACATTTCTTGGTGAAACTCGATGGCTTAGTTTAACGTTATGTTTTATACGTGGTAAATTGGCCTACCGCATGCTAGGAAGTTATGATATCTCCTACTTCTGCATATCCATCATATTGTGGACACCTAACCAGGTGAAAATGCAGATAAGATTCTTGAGGTGACAGAGTAGAACGGCACAGTTGCAAAACGACGCATGATAGATAAACACACGACAGAACGACATATGACAGAACGACACATGACAGAACATCACAATGACAGTACATCACATGAAGAAACAAAACAATGACAAAAAAATACAAGGACACAGCATCACATGACAAAACATCACAAACAATACAAGCATTTATTTTGCTTTCAGACGCCATAAACGACTCCTTCGGGGATAACGCGGTAAGAAAACTGTTCTTTATGTTCAGATTAGTTAGATTTTTTAAATCTTATAATGATAATCGAGACGTTGTTTTTTTTATAAGCTTTACCAAATAATATATGCATGAGTTCCATTTTCTCATGTTTCTCATGACCCACTTTTTTTTCATGCCGTTTATGGTGTTTTCTGTTTTGTGATGTTTTGTCGTGTTCCGTTTATAGTAAACTCTGTTTGAGGTATGTGATGTGCTATCATATCTTTAATGTTTTGTCATTGTGATCTACTTTCCTGTGATGTTTTATCTTGTGATGTACTTTCTTGTGATGTTTCGTCATGTGTCGTTTTGTCACTGTGGCCTTCTATTATAAAACCGATTCTTGAGGCTAAAACAAGCTTTATACCTCGAGTAGATATAGAATATTGCCTAAACTCACCTTCATCGCGTAAATCGAAAAAATGTATGGAAGCCAAATCATTTACTAGGAGTGCCCTCTCATATTTGATACATTTTTTATTTACGCAATCGAGAGGAGTTTATGTACTTGTTTATAATACTCGTTATACAGATACTGCGAGGGCGATAGTCGTCAAACAAAAATTTCAACCATTAGTGTCACAAACCGGAACTGAAAGTTTGTAAAAAAATATATTATATTTGTCTTTTAATAGGAAATAATTCAGTTAAGAATGAATCTGACCACACACTGTAAAAAATGATGCACTATGCCAATGTCACCCCCTTTTCACCCACTTTTCATATAAAAGCGTGAACTTACAAACTCATACGGGGCTATTCATAGACATTTTAGTCATCGGTTGAGCCCACGCTTTGATAAACTAATGTTACCTGAGCTGAAAGTCTCATCCCCACTGTCATTCTTACCTACCGAATTTTGGTAATATGTAGATGAAAACTAATCAGCTGTTCACTTGCGGACTTGGATCTTGGATTAACAGGTTTTCATACAAATTTCATACAAATTAGTTTGTCAAAGCGTGGGCTCAACGCACGACTAAAATATCTATGCATAGCATCGATACAGTGTTATTCACAAAGCTTTTCATTCGAGATATGTTGTGTATGTTCCTTGACTTGTAGGTTGGTTTGCGGCTGACCACCTATGCTGTAGAAAATGGTTCACTTTACCAATGGCACCCCGGTTTCAGGAAAGGAGTTGCAGGGGTATATTCATTTGAGATTTGGATTTTTATGTTGTAGGTTCACATGAGAGCTTTTAAATATTTTAAATTTGAATTTTTGTTAGTTTACAAGCGGCCTGTGTAAAACCAAATTAATCCGTGTCTACTTGTGGGAATACATTTCATTTGAATCTTAAATGTTAATATATCTTTGCAACTTAGATTATAGATTTATAGATTCGATTTTCCTTGACTTATAGGTTGTTATGCGGCTGACCACCCATAATATAAAAATTGGTTCACTTTGCCAATGTCACTCCTGTTTCAGGGAAGGACGGCAAGAGTTGCAAGGCTTATGTTCATTTGAGATTGGGTTTTTATATTGTAGGTTCACATGCGGCATGTGTTAGCGCGAAATTATACATATCTGCTTGTGGGAATGCATTTAGTATAAATCTTAAATGATATATATCTTTGCAGCTTAGATTAGATTAGATTAGATTAGATTGACTTACAAAAATACACATATACATTTTTTTATGCGTTCGAATAATCCGAAAAAAAAACACAAGCATCGAAAAGTAACATTGAAAAAGACAGATATCTCAGTGTTGCTGATTAATCGAACCACTCTTTCCCGACAGCATTTCGTAAAATGTTTTTTTTCCCAACATTCATTTTATCGGAAATCTCGTTTTCGGATCGCAACACCGGTAGCTGCAGCCTTAAAAATAATTGAAAAAAATCAACACCCAAAAAAAATATCCACTCAAAGTGCTAACACCTGCGTTTTCCGTTTAAAGAAGTAGTTCTCATTTTGTTTTATTTTTTGGAAATTCATTCAATCAGGATGTTGAGAATCCATCAAGTTTGTATTTAATTGGAGCTTGTGAATTGTATGTAAAAAATTTAAATATGTTTCGATTAATTATTTGTTTGTAAAGATTTATAATCAAAATAAATCTATTTTTATATGCATCAATTTCCTTTATACGTGATTTCCCGTCAAACCCAAATACCGACAAGTTTTACTCTGTCTTTACTGTAAATAACGGCATGGGCGTACCCAGGATCAGATCTAGGGGGGGGCAAGATTATAACCAAAATTTTATCAAAAAGGTTCATTTTATCCGTAAATTTTGTAGGTTCATTTTGTGGGTTTTCGAGCTCACGAGGGCACTAGTTCTAATTTCGTCCGTAAGCTTTCACAAGAAAGCTGAGTACACCGAAACGGGGAATCATTTCCGACACCTTTCGTGGGGTTCGAACTCGGGCTCTTGTCATGGAAGAGTCGCTTAGACCATTGTAACGCGAAGACTGTAGGCAGAGACAGAAGAGTGAACAGCACATTGTAACCGTTTTTGTGAAAAATAAATCATGTGAAGTAAAATCAGATCTAAATCTAAGTTGCAAAGATATGTATCATTTGAGATTCATATTAAACGCATTCCCACAAGCAGACACACATAATTTCGCGCTCACACATGCCGCATGTGGACCTACAATATTTAAACCCAATCTCAAATGAACATAAGCTCCGCAACTCTTGCCGACCTTCCCTGAACAGGGTGACATTGGCAAAGTGAAACATTTTTTCACCAAATCACAACTTAATTGATAGAACCCCAAGTCAAATCATAAGGATAATTTAACAAATGTGTTAAACAACCGTAAATCTAACCTGAATTCGATTATACCATACATGCTTTTAGATGCTCATAGAGGACTCTTGAAGTTGTGATACACACAAAAACAGCGATCACCAAATAAATCAGCCAAATTTAATTTATATTTTTTTAAATGCAATGAGAGTTTATTTTCAATACCGAAGCGATCAGGGCTGGAAGTCTTATCCCCACGGTAATTCTTACCTACCGAATATCGGTAATATTTGTATGAACACTAATCAGCTGTTCACTTGCGTCCATCTTGGATTGACAGGTCTTCATACAAATATTACCGATATTCGGTAGGTAAGAATTACCGTGGGGATGAGCCTTCCAGCCAGCTTCCTCGCAGGAATAATTGAGGACAGATAATCGATATGAGCACGCTGTCTGTGATGTAAGAACCAGCCTTACATTACTGTTTTACCTGGTATCATGTTGTATGGGAGTTTGCAGTACCGGCACGTCCTTGTATGGTTTTTACATACATACTTACACAATCATATTTTATACAGTCCTGCACCTAAAGCAGTGATGGCTAACCTTGCAACTTACAATGCTTGTAAGGTAATTTCACTTTTTTCCTTGTAAGTTTTCAAAATGCATCTGTTTATTTACAAATAAAGAAGTGAATTAAAACTCTGTTTTTATCCAATTTAATTTTTAAATAATTAAAAATGGACTTTCACTGTGTAAATAGATTTACTCTTAAAAATATATAAAAATTAAATATATTGCATAGTTTTTAAGTTACAGATTTTTAAAAATCTCATATTTTCAAATTCTGATAAACGGCACATATTTTGGATAGTTGTTTTCCGGGATCTGTTGCGGCCGTTTTTCGACCGAAAATTCCAGTTTAGGTAGACCATGGTAACAGATCCCGTAAAGCAACTCTCCTATGGAATGGTTGTGCGTCACTGATGTACAGGCCCGGATTAAGACCACTGGGGGCCTGGTGCGGGAAAGTTAGGGGGCCCTTACCTCCCACCCCAACACCCCCCCTCTCCCACCTATCAAAAAATATATTCTTATTGCGAACAAAAATTATTACTGACAAAGTTTTAAGTTTATTTTTGGAAAACCTGTCCGGGAGGGCTAAGACACTTGTTAGAGGGAACTTCCTCTTGTCTTTGTTGTAAAAAAAATGGTGAATTTTTTTTCTAGACAATTTACCAGGGTGTCTTTAGTCACAAAAGCCGCTTTTGATTTGGACCCCAAAAAATAAAAATAAATAAAAAGCCTTTGTAATTTATTTTTCTAAAATGCCTCGGGGCCCCCTAGGATGTGGGGGCCCTGGTTCGCTTGCACCGCTCGAACCGCCCTTAATCCGGGCCTGCTGATGTACGGTGTAGGGGCTAATGGGAAGTACGCGCAGGTCAGGAGATCACTTCTCGTGCAGCTTCTTTGTACGCGCCTCACTCATCTCACTGCACACGCAGGCAAATTGCAGAGATTTATCATTTTTTAATGGATACAGGGACACGCAAGAATACTTCTCCTTTCTTCTCAAAACGTCAAATATTTTTTGGGTACAACTTGTTAATCTGAGTATGGTTTTATTAACATTTGTACTTACGTAGCTTCTTCCTTGTTCACATTTCAAATTCATATTAAACGCGTAAACATAATCCTTTCAAATTTTGCTGACTTGACCAGGAACCGATTTATTATAATGTCCATAGTTTTTGAGAAAATATAGAAAAACTGTATTCAAGAAATTCAATTGATTAGGTAGCTTCAATTTTCTTAAAAAAAATCCCAAAATATAAAATCGGCTTCTTGCGGGACCCAATGATGAAAAAAATACAAATTAAGGCACATTTAAAAAAAAAAGCAATCAAAATTTGAAAAAAAACGTGTTTTTGTAATATGATTTTTGTGGTGACACATTTTAAGTTGTATATTTTGTTAACATGTCTAATTCAGATTCATTAATTATGAATTGTTTTATTTTCACTACTGTCACTCTTTTACTAAGACCATAAATTTTAACAAACAAAAACGACAAGCTTAGGGTATAAAATGCTCTTAAAAATTAATGAAGATTTTTATAATTTCAATCAGTCTTGAATATCATGTACTTTATAATCAATCTATCAATTATTTAAACAAGCCTCTTAGATTGATAAACAATTTTTGCTGTCGTTCTTGCAACAAACTGTAACATCAGTATATAATTTAAATCATCAAACCCTGTATTTACATTAACAACAAATTAAAATCAATTTCTTAACGATTTATCGGCAATTTATATTTCGCAATAATCCCCAATTAAAGTTTCAATATACGCAGTTTCCTCGTCGGACGATGCCCATAATAATATGCGATCTCTTGTACTTGAGGAAAAAGTTTAATGGCTGCAATTTAAAGCTGAGTAAATACTGAATACCTACAGCATTACGTTTTAACTAAACCGTGGAATTTTACTAAAACTGTAGAGGAACTCAGACGTTCAATGGAGGCACTGTTTCCTATCCAATGCATTTTTTGGTAAACGCTTTGGTTGAGTTGAAATTTGATATTTTATACTTGGGGTCTGCAGGGTTCGCTACATGTACCGAATATTACCATTATCATAATGCGTCATTTGAGTGTTTATTATAATGGGGCATTTACCCCGTACGCGGAATGAACAGTTATTTCAGGGTTACAACTGTTTAAGTATGTATAAGAGATGTTGTTGATGTGAAATTTCGGATATGGATACGGATATCGACGGCTAAAAGGCAGCAATAGGGCATAAGCGACAAAAACTAAATTGTCCAGGAGAGCAGTTTAAAGTTTGAGATTGCAGAAAAATGGTACAACTTTTTATTTTTTTTCGTACCGTTAAAGTCAAAACAGCTCTAAAATTAAAAAAATAAAGGCATTTATTGGCATTCCTATTAATGTGGTTTTACAATGTTTTATGATTTTTTATTTCACAAGCTCCTTTAGGACAAAAAAGGCCAAAATCTTGTCGGTTACACCAAAACCATATTTTGAACCCTACCTCCTTACCGTCGATATGTAAATGGCGATAATATTATTTTGGATACGGATATGGATTTTTTCGAATATCCTATAGTTTTAGATGGTTTCGGTTACGAATAACGGACATATGATTTTTAAAGAATTGTGAAAGTAAAGTACGAACATATCGCCACCTTAAAGGTAAAACTGAATGAGTGCTGATTTACTGCTTTGTAGAATTCGTGGATTAAACAATTTATTGAGTGCAACTTTTTATAGTAAAGGAACTAAATCTAAGGAAGTGCTCATGAAAAAATTCTAAACTTAAGGATTTTTTCTACTACCACGTTGCTTCAAAATATAATATATTGTTGAACTTGCAGGAAGAATTTTTGATGTATACACTAAACATTTTTTTTTTTCAGTGGTATGTTAACAATACATATATTTTACAAGACTCGGATATGATCTACAATCTAAATTGCAAATATATATCAACATTTAAAGTTCAACATCAAATGCATGCCCACAAACAAACACGTGTAGTTTGCAATTAAAAATGCTGAATGTGTACTTACAAATTAAATCCAAACCTCAATTGAACATAAACCCTGCAACTTTTGCCGACATTTTCTGAAACAGGAGTGACATTGGCATAGTGAACCATTTTTTTACAGTATGGGTGATCAGCCTCATACCAACCTATAAGTCAAGGAATCCTGTAAATTGCAACAAAATCATAAAAAAAAACTCCTCTAACTGTTTCTTAAAATTTCTTGAATATTTTCAAAAGGTTTGACGCTTGACCACTCGGTTAAGTCTCGCCTTTGCAAAACGACAAAATACAAATGTCATTTTTCAGAGGTTTTAAAATACACATGTTTTTTCTTCTATACGTTAATACAATAATAATTCATTTTAATTTTTTTACTCATCAAACCTGTTAAATCATAATGCGACTTTTATTCACTTTTACAGATTTGTGAAGAGGTATTAGTTATTGTCGATAGGACACGACGCAGGTGGGGCTCGAACCAGCGTTAGTGTCAAAAATGCAAATTCGAGTGCCAACGCCTTACCCCCTCGAACATCCCAGCGACTAGACTGTTAATTTTTTAGTTAGTCAGTTAAATAATAACGATACAAACTTTCAACAGTTTACATGCTTAAATTTTTAGCTTTGATTCTGGATTTAGTTTGGAAATTTACCATTGATTTAATGCCCTATGCGTGTTACCTTACCTCAGGGTAAATGCGCCATCATTTCATACCTTTACCCTCAACACTGTGGCTGCCGTATTTATATTCACTTATGGGGCAATTGGAGGCAAATAATTGATAGTTGGGAATGATTCATACCGAGTGGATGGGAGTAATTTCAGTGTTGAAGTGTTGAAGAGAGGAAAACCACTTGCTACCCGCAACTCAATGGAATATAGAGCGCACTAAATGGTGGAATTTTTTTTTTTTTTTTTTTTTTTTTTTTTTTTTTTTTTTTTTTTTTTTTTTTTTTTTTGTGCACAACAGGTTTCCCTTATTACAGTGCACCCTCACACAGTCATTAACAAGCTGGGAGGAGCTCTTTAACTAGATCTTTGAATGATTCTAAGTTAATGTAAAAAATGTCTATGTCAGCGGAATTAATCAGAGTAACACTCCGAGTTAAGGCATGTTGTGCCATGACGTCGGTACGGGACAGCGGTACATGAAAAAGTTCATGCCGTCTTCCCCGGCCGTAGCCATCTGGCACATAAAGCTCAAAACTCTCTAACAGGGTGGGGCTGTCAATTAAGCCGTTAATGATCTTGTAACAAAGCACCATAAGAGAACCGTTGCGCCGAGATTCCAGACTCCTGGAGCTGGTTTTCTCAAGTAATTCCTCATGGTGCATGGTGCAAGTAATTCCTCGTGGTACAATCTGGAACCTTGGAATAAGAGTGATTCGGTTTAAGTAGATACGACTGCTCTTTGACTGAAAGGTTGCTATTAGGCTGACACCCCATGCTGTAAAAGATGGTTAACATTTTCCATTGCAATCCCGGTTTCAGAGAAAGGTGGTAAGTGTTGCAAGGTTGATGTTCATGAGAGGTTTATTTATTTGTATGCACGTATGCAGAATGTGTGGGCGTAAACCTACATGTGCCTGTCTGTTGGCAAACTAAATTAAAAATCCTTGAGCGCTAAACCCTCACGGCTATAATCTTTAAGGGATTTCTGAGCCTCCTTTGCTTTGTGTAAACACTTGGTAAAGTGTTGCTTCACGGCAGGCCCTTCTGCCACTCGCATCTCACATAACTTTTGCTTACGAGTCCTCTGACACATCCCCGGATGGGATGGATACACAGTGCGTGGGTCAGTGGAGGGGAAACTGACCCTGAAAGAAGGTGTTGTCTGTTGGCATGTTGGCATGCTCATATGAGCCTTAAATTTTAACATATCTTTGCAGTTTAGATTAGATACGACTTGCGAAGAGATAAAGAGTTTGATGATTTTTGTAGAGCGCCGTTTTGGGATGTAGTCACTCCAAGGGCGCTCATGCAACTCTATAAAATAAGTCACAAAGATATATTGCATTAAAAATTCATATTACATATTTTCCCACAAGCAGACAGGTACAACAGAATGGGAGTGAATTTGTTCATATTTTACAGACAAATTCGTTTATCAAATCAAAATATGATTCGAATGTTGAGGTATGCATACATTTAAGCGTTATGCAAAACACAAAATGCTTCACTTACGAATATATATCTCTCTCTCTCGGTGCGTTTATGTTATCATTGAATATCTAAATACGTGCAGGTGTTGAAAAATTACACAATCTGTAATAATCACTCGCAGCAGCGTACGTATACTGAGGAATTCTAGATTTAGAGCGATCTGTTATCTGAGTCTGCGAAGAGGGTCCCATGACAAAACAGCACAGTGACAAAACAGCGCATGACATTACATCACTTGATAAAACATTATATGACATTACATTACATGGCAAAACATTTATTTATTTATTTATTTATAAATTCACGACACTAAGTGCCTTTTACAATACATACTAAAAATAGTGTTATAAATACAAGAGCAAGTAAAAAGTATAAAATGAAACAACAAGTATATCAGAACTACAATTGAAAACTATCTGGGATAAAAAAGTAACATAAAACAAAATAATGATTACATAAGAAGGTATTAATACTTTAAAAAATAGAGAGATGAGATAAAAAAAAACAAGAGAAAAGACAGTTTATGAATGTATAAATAGTAAGCAGAAATTAGAAGTAAGTAGCTGAATATAAAAACACAATTAAAAATAGATTGAAAAAAAATGATGATGATGATGGACGATTTCTTTCCTGTGGCGCCATTTAATGGTCCAGGACCATCTCAAGGGTGCCATGGCTTCTAGAAAAAAACAGTGTCTTCAGTCCCTTTCTGAAGGTGGTGGTAGGCTGGTTCGCGCAAACACCGACGGGCAAATTGTTCCAGGCAACCGGCCCGGCCACCGCAAAGCTCCTGTCTGCAAAATTTGATGTGTTCGCTCTTTTGGGCACTATGACCTGATATGACAAAACATCAGAAGGCAAATCATCACATGACAAAAACATCACATGACGAAACATCATATGACAAAACATTACAATTATAAAAAATCACAGGAAAACTCATCACTAGCGAAAACATCACCATGCAAAATAACACATGACAAAAAGTCACATGTACCTCGAACAAAACATTCCATTAACAGCATAAAAATAAAACATCACATGGCAAAACATCACAAACAACATATACCTAGCCCTTAACTTATAGGTGAGTGTGGCGCTAGCTGCATCATAAAAATAAAATAATGCACATTATGCCGTTGCCACCCTTCGTTGTAGGAAAAGGCGGCATAGCTCGTATTTTCTTTGCGTGATTTGATAAGCTTTATTTTTAAAAATATGTTTTGTCATTGTGATGTTTCATCGTGTGATGTTGTATGATTGTTATGTATTTTCTGTGTGGTTTGTGATGTTTTGTCATTTGATATAATAGCCACGTGATGTTATGTCATGTGCTGTTTTGTCACTGTGATGTTCTAACATAGAACCACATTACACAATCTATAATCACTCGTAGCAGCGAACTGACACTGAGGAGTTTAAGATTTAGAGCGATCTGTTATCTAAGTGTGCGAGAAGACTGTCATTAAAGATTCAAAATCAGGTATTAAATAACTCAATTAGATTTTCTAAAATGCGGATAGACTAACAAGTAGATCTTACTCTAACAGGCAATTTACATGCATTCCCCATAGCATTTTTTATTTGTTGGATATTTTTGTGAGCGTCTTATTGTGAAAAATCACCTCAAGGGTACTTAACTAAGAAAAGAAATAGAGTTGAAGAAAACAGTGGAGTCGAAAGTATTTTGACGCAAATGGTCACTATATCCGTTTCAACCTACCTCAACAGAATCGTCGTTAGTTAGAAAGGGAAAAATGATACTCCGAGTGTCACCACATTGTTAACAGGCAAAATGTACAGATATTTTTTAGAGTAAATCTTTTACTCAGTGAAAGTCCATTTTTAATTATTTAAAAATTAAATTGGATAAAATACAGAGTTACAATTCTGGAGCATTTTTGCCTAATGAGGCATCTTCAGGAGCAGAATGGTTACTAATGTTCGAGCAAAAACAGCAATAATAAAGTGAATTAAAACCATGTTTTACCATTTAAATTTTTTAAATATTTAAAAAAAATAAAAAAGTGAATTTAAACTCTGTTTTTATCCAATTTAATTTTTAAATAATTCAAAATGTACAGATGTTAGAATTTTTTTTCGTTAGCATCTAATCTAATCTAATCTAAGCTGCAAAGATATATATCATTTAAGATTTATATTAAATGCATTCCCACAAGCAGACATGTATAATTTCGCGCTAACACATGCCGCATGTGGACCTACAATATAAAAACCCAATCTCAAATGAACATAAGCCCTGCAACTCTTGCCGTCCTTCCCTGAAACAGGGGTGACATTGGCAAAGTGAACCAATTTTTTATATTATGGGTGGTCAGCCGCATAACAACCTATAAGTCAAGGAACATACATGACAAATTACATTTTTTTAAATCAATTAATAACAATATATACTTACATCATCTTTGTTGGTATTACTAAAATGTCATCTCTGCGCGAAAATTGTGCGCACGCGTTGCACCACCATAAAACCCTGATCTTAAATGAACATTAGCCCGGCAATTCTTGCCGACCTTTCCTTTAACAGGGGTAATATTGGTAAAGTGAACATTTTTTTACAGTATGGGTTGGTTAGGTTGGTATGTGCTCCCTCCCGTGCTGTAAAAAATCGTTCACTTTTGCAAATGCCACTCCGGTTTCAGGTAAAGGCGGTACGAGTTCCAAGGTTTATGTTCATGTAAAGTTTATTTATTTATTTGTATGCACACATGCAGAATGTGAAGGCGAGAACCTACAATGCATTTAATATGAGCCTTAAATGTTAACATATCCTTGCAGCTTAGATTATAGTGTCGCATGTGGCGTGTGGAACCTATTATTTTTTACAGGCTAGTAAAAAAAATGAACAAATGATACAATGTTGTAGTATACCAAATAAAATATCAAAATAATTACACATGAAAACTTAAATAAGATATTTTTTTTATTTTTATTTCCGACATAAAAACACAAAAAGCTTTCATACGCCAATGCTACACCTTTGGTTATAAAACAGCAGCATTAAACGTTCACTTATGCATGTCATTTAAAAATAAATGCCACATTATTTTGCACTAAAACCAGATAATCTGGCTTCGATAAAACGAAACAATCTTATCTTTATAACTGTGGGAACACATCTCTAATCCCCGGTTTAGTATTAAAATGGAATATGCGGTGTACTCAAAGTGGCATAAAAACGCATCGAGTGGCATAAAAAAGCATCAAGTGGCATAAGAAAGCATTAAGGTGGCATAAAATGGAAATATACACACAATTAAATAGCTACATGTAGCAAAACTTGTTTTAAATGTAGCTAATGTGAATGAAGACATGTTTAAACATGGAATTTTTATTTTTGTACTTGAACATGATGCTTTTGCTGTAATTTTCATGTCATAATAAGAAACTAATAGTGACCGGTCCGTAGTCCAGTGGCAACACTTGACTCGTAAATGGAAGGTTGCGGGTTTGAATCCCGGTGGGGAATTTAAAATACACCATTTATGATGCTGGAGTGAAGTTTTCCGGGATCTGTTGCCGTGGTCTGTGGGAGCTGGAGCTTCCGGACGTTTCGCCCATTTCTACGATGGGCTTCTTCAGCGTGAAGTATGATGATGATGAAGATCTTGATGAGAACTGTGATGTCAGTGTGTGTGTAATGAGGGCTTATATGTCTACCATCTTGCTTCTACAGCGTGTGTTTGTTGTTGAAACGTCCGGAAGCTCCAGCTCCCACAGACCACGGCAACAGATCCCGGAAAACTTCACTCCAGCATCATCAGCCGGCTGTGTAAGCCTAAAACACTATTTATATTTTCAAATATGCTCTTCGCTGGGTTGAAAAAATCATAAAACCGTTTCCAAAGACCGGTCACTAAAGGTCCATCAAGCCTTACAACAACTGGGTCTTTGTTGGCGCTTTGTAGCGACGACCAAACAAGTGTCATAGACCCCTAGAGTCTCTGAAATCTAGGAAGTCTTGTGCGGGAGCACAGGATAAAAAAAAACTGGTGAATGAAAGTCAAACAATAACCAAAATAATAATAATTTTTGTATGATTTATTTGGTGAGCGCTGTTTTTGTGTGAATCACACCTCAAGAGCTAGATTTTGAACTCACGACTTTCCATTTATGATTCCAAAGTTTTAACCACTAGACTACGGACCGGTAGTTAAGTATGGACGTTAGGAATGACCTATTTAAGAGGAATGACTGGTAAGAATCTGAATCATAGGGTCTGAAATTACTGAGTTATGAATGAGCGCGGTATAAACGACAATCTGAGTGGCAAAGTACAAATTATTAAAATGTGTTGGTTTGGGCATCTAGAAAGAATAGACGATGAACGACTAACAAAAAGAGTGTACAAAAGGAATGTCAAAGATACGAGAGGAAGGAGAAGATTGAGAAAATAATGTTTTGATCAAATAAGAAGAGATTGCAAATGACTGGAGAAGGAGAGTGATGAAGTGCTTCGAGGAAATGAAAGAACTGTGCAAGGATAGAGCAAAGTGGAGACACATCTGCGGAGATACTGGCCGCTCCTAGTGGAGGTAGTAGAAGTGCTTCGAGGAAATGAGAGAACTGTGCAAAGACAGAGCAAGGTAAAGACACATCTGCAGAGATACTGGCTACCCCTAGTGGAATGGCAGCTAGATACAATTACATAAGGCACTTGTCGGCTTCCTTCAAGACGCATTTAGTTCATTTTTTTATGCTGATACACACGCAGTACCTACCGCCGGCGACATATCGTCACCCCAGTGCTTGTTTGGCTTATCTATCATTGAACTTTTTAATGGAATTGTCTTAAAAATCACACTCTACACAATCTGAGCTAAGAAAAAAACGTTAAACACCATAATGTGAGAGTTCTTTTGAATATTTTTAAAATCAATTTCCAGTTTTCATAAGACACATTAGTCCAGTACACATATAAAGATTGCTCATGTGATGGGCATAAGAAAAACAAGCACTAAGGGACGATATCCCATGCAAGATGAAGTAATTATCATCTGCCATACTAAAACCACACATTACTGCAGCTCATTAACAGTTAAAACGTACTTAAGTATCAGGTATTCGAGTATTAGATACTTAAGTGAAGCATTTCTGAGTATTCGATATTTAAAGTGAAATATATTTTAGTATCTTACTGTAAGTATTAGGTAATAAATAATGGGATAATTACTTGATTAATGGGTTTGGTATGACGTTAACTACCCAAATTGTAAAAAAAATATAATTTTCTAATGTCACCCCTGTTTCAGGGAAGGTCGGCAAGAGCTACAGGTTTTATGTTTATTCGAGATAAGTTTATTATGTTGTAAGTCCACACGCAGCATTTGTAAGCGCGAACTTATACGTGTCTGCTTATGGGAATGCATAAAGTATGAATCTTAAATGTAGTATATCTTTGCAACTAAGATTATAGATGTCTACTCCTTTTTGCAGCTCAAAATGACGGCAACCTATACAGACAAAATATGTTGTCCATATACTGCCTTTAAAATAGAAGATGATTATAAAATAGTGACAATAAAATTATTTCTTTTGATTTCAGAAGCTGGTTCACAAGAGTATCAGTGCCATTAACTAGGTAAGTCTTTTAAATATGTTCATAAATACAAATATAAAAATCTGAGCAGGAAAACGTGTGCTGGCGGACTTGCTAGAATGCCGCATTATGCGAAGCACAAGGAGGCAGGCAGACTTGGGTTTTTATGTTATAGAATAATAGGTTCACATGCGGCATGTGCAAACGCGCACTTATACGTGTCTGTCTATGGGCATGCACTTTATATAAATCTTAAATCTTAACATATCTCTGCAATTTAGATAAGATTGGATATCCAATTCATCCCCTCTGTTGACCATATTCCCGAGGAAGCAATTCCTAGTAAATGACCCAGATGATACAAACTCCACACATGGCCGTCCTGCATCCCCTTCTTCCCTCATACCCTCACACGACACTCTCAACGATTGATTCCGTATCTGAACCATTTAGTAACTGTTTCCTCTTGACTGATAGGTTGGTATGAGGCTGACCACCCGTGCTGTAAAAATCGGTTCACTTTTGCCAATGCCACCCCGGTTCAGGGAACGGCGGCAGGAGTTGCAAGGTCTATGTCCATGTGAGGTTTTCTTTATTTTTATGCACATGCAGAATGTGTAGGCGCGAACCTACATGTGCCTGTCTGTAGGCATGCATTTAATATGAGCCTTAAATGTTAACATATCTTTGCAGCTTAGCTTATAGATTATATATATAGCAATCCGAGGAAGCAAACGGATTGTTTGCGAAAGCGATCGTGAAACTTAATATATACTCGCCGTAATCTAAATCGAAGTCCTTTTTATTTCTTATATTTTGTATTTTATTTTTACATTATTTGCATTGGTATGCGGCTGACCACCCATGCTGTAGAAAATGGTTCACTTTGCCAATATCGTCCCTGTTTCAGGGAAGGACGGCAAGAGTTGCAGGGTGTATGTCCATTTGAGATTTGGGTTTTATGTTGTAGATTCACATGCGGCATGTGCCAGCGCGAACTTGTACGTGTCTGCTTGTGAGAATGCATATAATGTGAATCCCCAAAGTAACATATATTTGCAACTTAGATTAGGTAGATTAGATTAGATTAGAGATTATTTATTTAATATGAATATTTACAATGTCAATACAGAAACCCTTAAACTTTAAAATAGTTCTTGATAGTACTGCGGAGATATTCGCGTAGGCAGACTGGCCAGCGATGACAGACCATTATTTATTGCCAATAGAGAGAACACGCCAGGAGTGCTGACAATCATAAGTAATAAGACCTCGGACAGCCCAAGCCGATAGTGTCGCCTTGATAATGACCGACGATGGGGAAGCCGAGGCACGCTGGCTTGTTCTCTTTGTGAGAGATAGCGAGCCCTATACCTGATTGCGCTTGTCAACTGTACTGAGAGGTAAGCCTACAAGTATGCGGATTATTCCTAGAGTGAAATATCATGATATTGTTTATTTTGCAATCTTATCTTATCACAGTGAGTAGATTTTGTCCAGGGGCGAGCATTCCAAACATATACACGCATGCAATACATCATCGCCGGTCTGTAGTCTACGGGCTAACACTTCGTACACTTGGCTGGAAGCTAGTGGGTTTGAATCCCGATGGAGCACCAACAAATATTTCATTTTTCAAATTTATCCTTTCACAAGTGCCAGGGAAAGTCGGCGAAAGTTGTAGGGCGTATGTTCATTTGAGGTTTGGATTTTATTTGTAAGTACACATTCAGAATTTGTAAGCGCGAACTACACAGGTTTGTTTGTGGGCATGTATTTGAGAGCCTTAAATGTTTATATATCTCTGCAACTTAGATTATAGATTATATATCCCTTTGCTGGGTTGAAAAATGTATCTGCTTTTACCGGTCACCGTCAGTCAATCCAGCCTTACACCGCTGGGACTTGCTTGAGAGTTGACGTTTTCTACAGCGACGACCAAGCGTGCAGAGGGCTCTTGAGGTGTAATATACACAAAAAACGCTCACCAGAAAACCATCATACTATGATCTATTATCTATCATCTAGGTTGCAAAGGCATACTGTCATTAAAATATTTAGAATTCAAGCAGACACTTGCAAGTTAGCGCTTACACATGACTTTGCATCAAATGACAGTACCTATGTTACATGGCAAAAACTTTAATGGCATTACAATAATAATAATAATCATTTATTCATAAAACTGTTTTACAGAAGATTAACATAGGGTGCAGCTTTTTAACTTAAGTAAGAAAATAATACATGTGCCTGAACTAGGAAAACCTGTGTCTCAGGCGTGGAGAGCTTCTATACAATAGATCTGTATAACTTTATGATATTAATGATACACAAAAAATACTTAACCATTTTTACATGTCTGAACAAAGATGAGTTAAAATATTGAAATAAATGTTATTTAAACTTAATATGGAAATAAGAGAATAATAATACATGTGCCTGAACTAGGAAAATCCTGTATCTCAGGCGGGGAGGGCTTGCGAACAATACATCACATGAGAAAACAACACAATGACGAAACATAATAGAATGAGTAGTATAATATGTATTTCCATACCATTTCATCAGGAAAACAATCATGTAGATATATTGTGTTGAAGGTGATTTTTCCAAGTCTATTTTTCCAAATTTTGAAGCGGTACTCACCTGTGAACAACACAAAAAAAAACTTTTTTAGTTTCTAAAATAAAATGTACAAAATCCAACCGATCAAATAAAAAAAACAAAACAAAGACTGGTAGTGCAGTGGTAACGCTTCGGACTCCTAATCGGAACGTCATGAGCTCAATTCTCGGCGGAGCACACATAAATATTTATATGTTAAAAAATGTTCTTCGCTAGGTTGAAAAATTGATTGCCTGTAAAAAATCAACGACCCAGTTCGTAAAAAATCCGGTCGATAGCTCAGTCGGTAGAATGCTTTTATTCCATCCGAGAGCAAGGGTTCGATCGCCACCGAAGGTGTTATAAATGTTTTCTCGTTTCGGTGTTTATTTCCAATCCTCCGGCAAGGTTCAGTCCTCAACGTTTTCGTGGCTTCCTATCCAACATTATCAGGAGACATATCCTTGTTCGGCGGAGGGCAAGGATGAACCAAGGATATGAGGTTAGTTCAGCTTTCGGAGAGATAACAATGCAAGAATTTGCACTATTAAAAAAAACCATTAGGCTGATTTATTTGGTAAGCGCTATTTTTTTGTGTATCACACCTCAAGAGCCCTCTGCTAGCTTGGTCGTTGCTGTAGAAAGCACCAATTCTCAAGCAAGACCCAAGTGCTATAAGGCTCGATGTACTTTTGATTACCGGTCTTTGGTAAAGGTTTATGAATTTTTCAATCCAGCAAAGAGCAAATTTGAAAATATAAATGGTAAATATTTTGTGCTCCGCCGGGATTCGAACCCACAACCTTCCATTTACCAGTTCGAAGCGTTACCACTGGATTACGGACCGCTCAAATGTGTAGCTTAGTTGCGTTGGTATTATAGATAGACCGATGTCGGTTTATTATTTATAACTTTCTTCCATTGCGAATGCAGATTTCGTTTAATCTCCTCTAGTACGTGTTGACACGCATCATCTGATAGAGCATCTGAAGACGTGTACGATTTGCATTTTGATTCATGCCAGAGCAAGCCTAGAGTGGCCGGTGGGAAAGCAAGCGAAACGCTAAATGCGTACTGCAGCAGTGGCGAAAATAGATTATCAATGTGTTTGCTGGAATCAATAAAATATACAACTATCTGTGCACAGTCTCTGTAAATACTACCAGACGCACCACACACCCTGAACGGCACGGCACCCCCATGTCTCGCTGAGCTATGCTCTGTCGATAAGCCTTCAACACGACCACTACGCTCTGCCCTCACTGCTGTCAACAAGGTCATAGTGCCCAAAAGAGCGAACACATCAAATTTTGCAGACAGGAGCTTTGCGGTGGCTGGGCCGGTTGCCTGGAACAATTTGCCCATCGGTGTTCGCACGAACCAGCCTACCACCACCTTCAGAAAGGAACTGAAGACACTACTTTTATCCAGAAGCCATGGCGCCCTTGAGATGGTCCTGGACCATTAAATGGCGCCACAGGAAAGAAATCATCCATCATCATCATCACAGTTTTTATGCAAAAGTTCAATGGGAAAAATTTACTTCTTTACTTTGGGTATTTTGTATGATTTTTGACAGAAAAAATGAAACTGAAGAATACACGTTTGATAAAATGGTACGAAAGTTGAAATTGTGGATGAATTTAGAGACTTAGGAAGATGATTTGAAAAGAATGGAAAGATGACAAGGGAACTTGTGAATCGACTGTGTAAGGGAAAACACGTGGTCGGTACAATAGGAAGAATAGCAAAGAACAAGCGGTTGACGATGAATCTGAGAATGGCGGTACACAATGGCATATTGTTACCGACTTTGATGTATGGAAGTGAAACGATCAATGATAGTGAAATGAGTAAAGTATGTACGGTAAAAATGAAGGATTTGAAAAGCATGACACTCTGATAGATAGAGTTAGGAATGAATGGGTAAAAAATAATGTAAGTTGAAAGAGGATGTGAAAGTTGAGGTAAAAAATAAGGTAATGAGATGGTTTGGGCATGTGGAAAGAATGAATGATGATAGACCTACAAGGTTATATACAGAGGAAGTGTGAAAGAAAAAAAAGGTAAGAGACGACCGAGAAAAGTATGGAGTGATCAAATTGAGAAGATTGTGAAAGAAAGGGAGATACAAAGTGAGCGTAAAAGCTTGTACATATGATGCCAGAAATTTGCTTGTCTTCAGTGCATTTCGGAATTTTCTATGGTCCTCTAGGCAGGCGGTTCCAGGCCAGAGGACCAGCAACCTCAAATGCACGCTCTCCAAACACTGTGCTAACTCTTCTTATCGGCTCTTTAATGCATGACTTGGCTCCGGTTTCTACCGAGCGTAGTGTGAGACTTTTTTTCCGAGAGCGATGGGCTTGATTAAATCAGCGAGATATTTTTAGTGTAGGTATCTTATAGTATGGCTAGCGACTGCATTTCGAAGACATTTCTTGGTTAATTACATACAAGATATATTAGATGGCTGATTTGCATGTGCAGAAACTGTAGACAACTTAGATTTAAGACGTATACAACCATGTTAGCAATCTAAGATTTTTTTAAATTAAATAAACATGCAGAAAAGAAAAACTGTGTATCGCCATTACGCAAAACACGCAAATAAGATACACATGTAGTGTAACTTAATGTCGGTATGGTAATTTATTTTTTAAATAAACACCTAAACGGGAAATCATTTCTGACACCCTCGATGGGGATCGAACCCTTACTCTCGGCATGAAATGCCAGCACTCTACCAACTGAGCTATTGACCTTACATACCTGCCAATTCATCCTGTAGGAACTCTTATCATGGTCCTTCTCAGGTTTTTGTCCCTTTGATCAATTCCTTGACTTATAGGTTGGTATGAGGCTGACCACGCATACTGTAAAAAATGGTTCACCCCTGTTTCAGGGAATGTAGGCAAGAGTTGCAGGGTGTATGTTCATTTGAGATTTGGGTTTTCATTTTTTGAGTTCACAAGTGGTATGTGCAAGCGCAAACTTATTCGTGTCTGACAGCATTTAATATGAATTTTAAATATTTATATATCCTCGCAACTTAGATTATAGTCAACGACGTTACCATGTTGAAAGCACCGGTTCCCATAGATCACCGAAGTTAAGCAACATTGGGCGAGGATGGTACTTGGATGGGTTACCGCTTAGGTACACCGCGTGTCGTTGGCATCTTGGACCGGTCCGTAGTCCAGTGGCAGCACTTCGGACGGAAAATGGAAGGTTGTGGATTCGGATCCCGGCGGAGCACAAAAATATACCATTTATATTTCCAAATGTGCTCTTCGCTGGGTTGAAAAATTTATAAAGCTTTACCAAAGACCGGTCACTGAAAGGTCCATCCAACCTTACAACAACTGGGTCTTGCTTGAGAATTGGCGCTTTCTACAGTGACGACCAAGCTCGCAGAGAGCTCTTGAGGTGTGATAGACACAAAAACAGCGCTCAACAAATAAATCATCCTAATATTTATTATTATTATTATAGATCATCTCCTTAATTATATTATCCAAGAGACGTTCCTTCATTTAAGTAGCCTTAAAATAAAATCTATCAATTTCCATCATGAATTTACTGAGCTAAACCGCGTAGATAAATTTTGAAAACTGCTCAAGACAGTGTCAGCCGTTTAACGATTTTACGGTAGCTTATTTTTATCGACCATAAATTCACGAGGTTCATCTTTTCGTATGGCGTGTTCGCGTGTCTATCGGTACTAAAGCGATCTCGCTGTGAAAGAACCCGAGCACTCTAACGATGTTAATATTCAATCAATCACTCTGATCACTGGCCCATCAAACACATCAGCTGTTTAATTATATTTTAATATTTCATTTAAATATTTTTTTAAATAACCTCACCAGATGAATGGTGTTTATTTAATAAGGCACTTATTATTCTCTTCTTCTGTTTGAATCCTAGGATTGGTTTGCAGCAATATCTTTTAC